>OY728134.1:1419004882-1420205847 GCA_963277665.1 Viscum album | reverse complement strand
CTTCTCAGAGTCTTCAGGATAATGCGCAAGTGATTTTCATGATCTTCATAGATTTTGGAGTATACCAAGATATCATCAATAAATACCACCACAAATTCATCGAGATATTCCTTGAAAACTCTATTCATCAGATCCATGAATACAGAGGGTGCATTAGTCAATCCAAAAGGCATTACTCTAAACTCGTAATGCCCGTACCTAGTTCAAAATGTTGTCTTCGGAATGTCTTCCTTCTTTACACACAACTGATGGTATCCAGATCGAAGGTAAATCTTTGAAAAGTATTGAGCTCCGTGCAGTTTTTCAAATAAATAATCAATGCGAGGTAGGGGATACTTGTTCTTTATTGTTATAGCATTGATCTCCCTATAGTCGATACATAACCTCATAGATCCATCTTTCTTTTTAACAAAAAGAACAGGGGCTCCCCATGGAGAAACACTAGGGAGAATAAATCCCTTATTACTCAGTTCCTCTAGTTGTTTCTTTAGTTCAACTAATTCTATAGTGTCCATTCTATAAGGGGTCTTTGATATAGGCCTTGATCTAGGAATTAAATCAATGGAAAACTCAACTTCTCATTTTGGAGGATGTCCAGGTAAATCATCCAGAAACACATCTACATATTCATTCACAACAGGTACATCCTCTATTTGAACATTCCTTTCCTCACACACTATAATTTCATCCTCTTCCTCCCCAATAATTGAATTTAGTTGAGCTACTGGGGGTGGATCTAGATAAGAATTAGGCGGTGATGATTCTGCTCTAAAGATAAGGTGTTTCTTATCATCATCATCAAAAATCGTAACCTCTTTCTTCTTACAATAAATCTTTGCATCATATTCTGAAAGCCAATCAATACTGAGGATTATATCAAACTCAATCATAGGTATGATGATGAGATCAGCAGATAAAGAACATTTATGTGCTCTAATGGGGACTGATTCACAAAACTTTGTTGCAATGATACTTCCCTTAGGAGTTTTAACTGACAACTCCCTTGTTAAATCAAATTGGAAATATCTAATTTTCTTAGAAAACTGGGAAGATATGAAACAATGTTATGATCCAGAATCAAATAATGCATTTGCTAAACTTGAGGAAACCATTAAAATACCTGCCACCACGTCTTTCGGAGCTTCTGCCTCAACAGTAGTGATAGCATAAGCTTGGCCTTGTTCCCTTGGCCTTTTTTGAGGTAAGTTCCCCGGACGATTAGGACATTCATTTGCATAATGTCCCATCTCCCTACAATTGTAGCATTGAACATTGGTAGCTTCCTTCTTCCCTTTGCATTCACGAGCTCGGTGGCCTTTCTCACCACACTTGTAACAGACACTCATTCCCTTCAAGCAAGTACTGGGGTGTTTCTTCCCACATTTACCACAGGATGGATATTCAACCTTTCCCTTCTTCCCCTTATTTCCATTCCTATATTGATCAGCATATCTCTTCTTCTCTTGTTTTGCTTTAAATTCATAAGACTTAGAGAATTCCTTTTCTGTCTTGATAGCACATGAGACATTGTCTTCGTACGACGATAAGGATTGTGAGACTAATGCTCAACGGAGAAATGGTTTTAACCCATAAAAGAAACGATAAATCTTACTTCTTGGGTTACGTATATAATCTCCAACATACCTTGCTAACCTTGTAAATTTAGCCTCATACTTTGTGACATTCTCATCCTCCTTTTGTCTCAGACTCAGAAATTGACTTTCCATATCTGCTCGATGGTCACGAGGAAATTATTTTTCTAAAAACAGATCTTTTAACTCCCTCCATTCCATATTTTATACTTCATCATCTTCCTTCATGTTTCGAATAAATGACCACCATTGATCAGCATCTCCAGTGAGGTGGTAAACTGCCATGATAACCTTTTCCCTTTCACTACTCCCCAATGCCTGAAATATTTTCTCTAGGGAACTTATCCATTGCTTAGCTACTAATGGATTTTTACTCCCATTGAATGTTTGTGGTTGCTTCCTCATGAAGCGGTCTAACATTGATCCTCCATGATGTGGATCAGGGTGCTCCATATGGGTAAGGTTATTATTCATAACCTGAGTGAGTTGTCCCAGTATGGTGATTAGCTGATCGGCACCAGTTGAATCACTAGCTCCACTATAATTATCTTGAGCAGGAGGGAAATCCCTACATGGAGTGCGTGCATTGATATGGTTTCCATTTATTCCACTAGGTGCCATTTCTAAACAGTGGCATAAACTAGATCAGTTTATGAATCAGAATACATAATTCCATACTTATAAAACACTTAACAGAAATTGAACTATTTATAGATATAATCCATAATCATAAAAATGTTTTCCTTGAGGAAGTATATACTCATAAACCCTTCTTAATGATTTGTAAAGAAAATGAGAGTTATCATAAGCATATCCCCCGAGAGTGTCGTAACCAAAAGTGTAGCAAGGCCCGTTGTCGTGCACCCGTTCCCGTTCGAGTCTAGCTCAAAGTGATGTTTTTGGGTTTTACCCCTAGGTACATATGTGCCAGAGCCACCTCTACCTGCTCATATCTAGACAGGGATGTATTGGTCAGAAAACTCACAAAATCTCTACAATACCAAAATTCTAGGAATTTATTCTATATTAATCCTTAAAGTCCATCTTAGATCTACGTGCTCTAATCAGAGTTTATCTAAATCTAGCTTCTAAGGTTTGTACTAAACTTCCTCTGATACCAACTGTAATGCCCCGACCCTAGTTACCCAGATTCGGTGCATTATTACATAACATTTACATGATCACAAGAAAGATCAAATCTCGAATGACGGATTGGTTTAGTAGCCTTGGAAACACTAGATATATTCATAAAGTTTTACATTACCTCATAAAGTGAAAAAATACTACAAAAACATATTGTCTCCACAGTCCACACTATTATCCGCTCATAATATCCCTGCAGGTCATTCATAATTTACTTCTTCACATCCTAGGAAAAATAAAACATAGAAAAGGGGTGAGCTCAAATTCCCAGTAAGGATAACAATATAGAGGAAACTTTTATAAATAAGAATAAACATTTAAGGCAATGAATACATAAAACAAAATCCTTTTAAACTTGAACTTCAACATAGTATGGCACAAATAAAATGAAATAATTTCATTTACCTATTCACATGGATATTCTTCTAATCGAATAATCACATGCAATATCAATAACCACTTTCATAATGATGGAATGCATAATGCCAGACTATCATAACCACATAGCCAACACCCCGTGCCAAGACTAAAAATAATATTTTGTCAAGGCCTTGTGACAAGACACTAGTTTGTCTCATGATACCTACCGATGCATCGAGGAGCTATAGTGGGATCCACCCGTCTCATATTACGTCCAATACATTCCCATATTAAAAGGTTTAAACATAACATAAACATTCGTATTAAAACTAGCATATGAAATGTAAAAACTTCATCCATAAACCATGAATGGTATAAAAATAAGACATCCACAGTCAAACATATCACAAAACCTTCAATACAATATAGAAGTTTTGTATCATAATAAATCAACTTCAAATAAGCGTAAAATCCATCAAAGGATGTTGACATAGATGAAATCAAAACTCTTTTTAGAGAAATATCTCTTTCTATTTTGAAATAATTTAAGATTCATATATAAAATAAAACATTTTATTTGAAAATATTATTATACGCTTTTAAGGGAAGCTTCCATGATTTTATAAGGGTGAAAAATAGCTGCACCCACCGTATAAGTTAAAAAAACATTCTTACCTTAATTTTATCGAAAAGGTTAAAAGCACCTTGTTTGGAAAATGACGGAAAGATTCCTTTATAAACCACTTATAAAAAGTCAAACAAGGGTATAAATGACTTTAACCCAAATTCTTGTAAATTGTAAAAATGTTTTGAAATACATTTTTAAGAAACATGGATGTGGATGATAAAGAGATACCAGTAGATTATTACGTATAAACAACCTCGGATAATGAAGAGATTGCGAAATAAACCCTTACCTTGTACTTTTCCTTGGTTGGGGGTAGGTTAAACTCCTATATAATGGTGAAATAATTTTTATTAAATTATTCAAGAATCACATACATTAATATGATATCATATATGATCTTTTAACATTTCTTGGTTAGTAATATCTTAGAATTATCGTCATTTCAGGTGTTAACTTACTCATTTTATTTTATATGTTTTCTTACATAAGTTTTGTTTGTTATGGATAGGTTGTATCTTATTCATATACAGAATGATATCAAGTCCTCAAATAGTATTATTAATCATTAAATGATAATTATACTTGAATGGATACGATGGAGAATGAATCTCATTGCGTTCGTGGAGACGGTAGTCCGTACGTATGCACGAGCAGAAATTTCATTAAAATAATATATAATTGGATGGTATATCTTATATACAGAATCATTATCATGTTATATTTATTATTTACATGAATTACACATCATTATTATACCCATCCAAATAATAATTTATTGAATAACAATTACACCACGACGTGGAGACGGTAATCCGTACGTACGCACGTATGGTGACATGTCATTCAAAGGATGGATATAATACTGAATATGGTTGTACCATATTTATAATAATATTACAGTATATATGAGATACTGGATTCATTATTTTAGAATGGTAATAACAAAGAAAGAATAAGTGGAAGAAGAAAGGAACTTGAAAAAGGGTGGTGAAATCATTACCTCTTCTTCGAGTTCTTCCGTTTGATTTGATCAAAAGGGATCCTTAAGATGGCTTTCCGACTAAAGGAAGGACTCTAGGATGAAGTCAAGGAAGTTGAGAGAGTATTTGGGTAGAGTTTGGCCGAAACAAAAGGCTTTGATGGTGTGAGTTAATGAGAAGAGGGAGTGACCTTTTATAAGAGGGGTGAGGGGAACCTTTGGAAAAGCTAGAAATATTATTTCATAATAAATTCATATTCAGTTTCTAATGGCTCCAAAGTGGATTATTTAAAGTTTAAGGTGGGGATGGGTCGACAACCACTCAAAAAATAGGATATAGACAGTTTTGGGTCATTATATTAACCTTATCGTTTAGATTTAACTCTTAGTAAATTAGTTTGACACTTACCATGTCACTTTGTATTTTTATATTATATAGTTAATAACCTTAATATATACCTCCAAGAAACCCCCAAGTGGTCCATTAATGATACACCTATCATGATATAAGTCGCTTGGCCGAACCTTAGATTGTTAGGAATTTAATAATTATTAACAATATAATATTTGTTTTAAAAACTCTTTTTTGTCAATTTTGACACTATTTGGAAAATTGATTTTTGTGAAAATTATAACAGAATGATTCGTTCGAAAAACTTCCATTAAATAAATCCTTATATGTCATGTTATGCTATAAAATTAGTGTAATTCATTAAAATCCTCAAATTATAATTATTTGGGTATTTATAATATCAATTATTTTAATTTTTCACTATTATTGTAATTACTGCAACATCATTGTGTCATAAATAAATTAAATTATTTAATGTCTAAAAATTATAAATAAAATATAATTATGTAGGAAATCCTTTTAGATTTCTAATGAATATTTAAAATAGAAAGTATCTTAGGTATAACCCTATATTAAAAATGTTTTTGTAAATAAACTTTGATTTTAACTCTTTTAACTCTTCTTTGAATTAAATAATAATAAATGTCCTAATCTTATCCAAGTGGACCTAAATGATAATATTTTATTCCTAAGGTTGTTTTTGGTCGAGATACACCTGTCCAATAGAATTAGGACATGTGTTAGGGTAATATTAATATCATCTTTACCCTTAATTACCGAATTTACTTTTAACCGTGGTAAATAAAAGTAAAAAAGTTACTATTCACCAAAAATTATTTTCATCTCATTGAACCACATTTTACTCCTTGATATTAACCATGTCTCTCGGATTTTCGAAATTCCAATCACATAAGCGGTAAAATTATGTTTTATGAAAAATTCAGTTTTTTAACTACCACTTAGTGGTTTCACTATTCATCAAAAATCGAAGTTTTTCTGAACAATGCCAAAATTTCACCCTAAGCTATAATTGATATTCCGAATTCAAAAATGATGTCCATTTTAAAAAATTCCAAACATATAAGTTTCATTAATTAATTTTATAATTAATTCCCGCTGTTACAACAAATAGCATGTTTTTAAGAAACAATATATATCAAAAGATTGACAATTATTTATATCCAATTTAAAAGTGAAATTAATTCTAATGAACACCATTGGATAAAATGGTAAAAATATATTCTAATTATACTTTAAAACCACTAAATAATATAATTTATCACTATAAATTATTTTGATTAAAATGGTTGTTTTTAAGTATTTTTCACTATTCATAAAAATTCGAAGTTCTCAGAAAAATACCAAAAATTAAACTTAGAATAATTTCGATATTCCGAATCCAAAAATGAAGTCTATTTTGAAATATAAAATATATATAATTTTAAAAAGTAGTTATTACTATTCATAACGGCTAGTTTCATCGTTTGTGGTGTGTGTTAGAACTCGATGTTGCGTACAACACACGCTATTACATTATTCAAAGGGAATCGTACCGTAGAAGCTTGGGGTGTTACATGTTATGTCGATTAGACACGACCCTAGTCTGTTTAATGAGAAAAACAAAGTACGTGGAATGTACATTATGAGTACAAGACGTGTACTTGCTTTAACCATCCCCGCTTTAGGCGGTATCCAAGTAACGACACACGACCATGTACTTGGCCGTTACAAATCCAGTGTATGGTCACTCGTGGAAACCGAGTACACAATATGTACATATAAGTACAGGTCGTGTACTCAAGAAATTTCCAAAAACTCCCCCCTTTGGAATTACATTAATGATTTAAAGGATTTAACACAACACAAATGGCTCGAGGGTTATTTTGATATAATGCTAGTATATGATATTTCGGTTATTCATCAAGCTCCATTCCTCAAAAAAATATTTTATTTGTGATTTTAAATGCCACAACCATCATTAGGTTGGTATCATTGAGAATATGGCACTGAAGGATCTCTTGCTCATTGAACTTGTGGTTTTCATAGATTCAAGCCACATAAAAGGGCCAGTGTTTGTCTGTTAGGTTATGCCACATGGTTTATGTGTGAGAAGACTGAAGAACCTAACAAAGGTATATAACCCATGTTCCTGATAAATCCACCCTTAAATGTTTTGAGTGATGTTGAGAAGCCCTCAACATGAGAACCAAATATTATATGATAACGAGGTTTTTGGTTTTTATTTTATTTGATGATTCTAAATTTATTAACAAAATTTTTATATGTCTCCCCTTTTAAAAGAAAAAGAATGTGTTCCATTAGAGTGAGTGGAAAAATAAAGATATTTCAGTTCATTATTTATCTAAATGATAGGGACTCCATATTGAATGGGCAAGATGAATGTGCATTCAACATGAAAACATAACACTAAATTTTTTTTAAACCAAGAATATATTTTTAATATATTTTTCAAAAAAATAAATTAAGAAATTAATTCATGTATTAAAATATTTTGAAATGTCATACAAAAAGGCATCGTGGCCCTTAATTCCATTAGAATGATTCTTTTCAAAAAGGAATTAGGGCCCTTAATGACTTTTCCAAAAACAAATAAAATTCAAACAAAATTAAATTCTTCCAAATAAAAAATTAATAAAAAATATTTATGAATTTCTTATTAGTAATTAATAATTTTTATTTGGAAGTAATTATGAGTTAATAAATAAATATTAAAAAATTCGTATTTAATTTTTAGTTTTCAAAAAATATATCTTCAAGGATAATTATTTATTTATAAAAATTGTTTATTTTTTTAAAATAAATACTCTTAACAATTGATTTCTATTTTCATATTAATAATTATTGATTTAATAAAAAGTAATATCTAATAATAACAACATTCAATTGTCATAATTTTTATAAACTAATTATCTTTATCTTAATATAATGATTTATTAATAATTAAATAGAAATTATTTATAATTATGAATAATAATTATCATTTGAGAAATAATATATAATATTTTTAAATATTTCAATAAGAATTTTTATATATTGAAAAAAATTATTTGGTAATTAAAATTATTAATTTATTATAATTAAATAGTTTAAATGCATTTGTACTACTTAAAAATAGATAATAAATACTCTTATTGGTATTAATATTAATTAATTTTATTTATTTACTGATAATTAATGACTGGCTTATTATAAATAGTTTAATTTATTTAATTTCTATGTATTATTAATTATTATTAATTAATAACTATAACCTAAAAGTTATTTTAAAAATATCCAATTTCAAAATGAATGCAGTAATTATAAAAATAATAATTGTTAACATATTTATTCATAATGTTATTTAGAAATAAATGGGTATAAAAAATTTTATTGTAAAAGGTAATGTATAAAACATAAAATTAATACTATTAAATATAATTTCATTATTAACTGTAATAATTTTTTGAATATATTTAATAAATTTAATTTGTTAATTACTTTTTGAATAATAATTTTAACATTATTAATAAGATAAAACACTTAATGTAATCACAAATCATTTATCTAAATAAAATATATATAAATTAATGAGTAACATTATTTTATATGATGAGGTCATGTCCCACCTTCTTGATTTGTGAATGGATTTTATGTATCGAGATCACTAACTTCAATGTTTGGATGCAGACTAATTATATGGATGAGTATATTGCTCAGGTGAACGAACATTGACTGAATTCTTCACTGTATTTGAATCATCGAGATTAAATACAATCAGTATTTTAGGATTTATAATTGATCCTATGACAATACATATCAGGGATTTGTTTTCCAATCATCCAATTACCTTTTCAAAACCCTAAAAATCTCTCTATTATTTTCAAGGGGGTATATGATTTTTTTTCAATAGTAGATCCAGAACCCTTTTCCATCTAATTTCTCCTCAAATTTGCGTTGAAATTGTTGTATTCAATACTCTAGAATATTTTTAGTGGATTGAGATCACACATGAGTAATTGATGAAGCATTTAGTATCATTTATTTTTTGGAGAGAATTCTTCTTCTCATTCCAGCATCTGAGGATTCTCAAAAAGGTTTACATATCTGGTTTAGCCAGCCAAGGACATACTGTTATAGACTTGGTTTGGGATGTCAGGTATGTGGGAAGTGAGATGGCACACTAAGTTACATGATGCCAATGTGTTTATAGGAGGCTTTAGGAGGAGTATGTTCTTAGCCAGTTTGGGCTAGTTCTTCCCATTGGACTCTCCCCTAGTCTTTCAGTTATTGAAGAGACAATCACTTATATTTCTTTTTAGGGAAATCTGAGAATTATGGATACTGATCGATGAGTTACAAACATTTTTTCTAAGATGATATGTGAGTGGGGAGATTTTTTATTGATACAGACAGTCCTAAGAGATATACCGATCTATGTATGGTTTATCCATCTTTTGGTGATACTGTTATGATTGGAGGTACATGAATGGGATATGAGGTCAAACATTTCTCTATTGTTATGGGTGATAGTTCCCAATATGATTAAGGAATGCTTTCAAATATTCAAGAGTTTCCCCATATGAATGTAGCATTGACTCCCAGATGGGGGTTTCCAGACTAACGAGACTATTAAAGACAATTCAAACCCAATGATATTTCTCAAAAATGAATGGAGATGAAAAGAATAATGTTGATCTTAAAGGAGGACGAACATACATTCAATGACTGAAACAAAATTAGGTTGCTTCATGTTTTTTTGTGTATAGTGAGGTGAGTTACAGTGACAGAGACTCACATACCAATGAAAGATTATGAATAGGGCCCCCCAGGGGCCATGATGCTCAGTCCTACATCGAGGAATGGAAAGCAATGTAATATATTTTATAGTAATTTCTAAGTTCATAAGGGAGGGAAAAATAGATTCCTCGCAAAAATTATTCAAACCTCCCAAAACACATTATAACCATATCTTCTAGAAAGGTAATGAAAAATGGAATTGTTACACAGACGAGTGAAATAGAAATTTTTAAAAGTTATATTATGTTGTCTAGTGAGCCAGGTCATCATGATTTACATCAATATAGAAAGGTTGTAAGAACCCAAATCTTTGTTTCAGGTATGTTTTTCCTTTCTAGTCATTTTTGAGAAAAAAGGAGTTTTCTAGAAATTTTTGAAGTACACGCCATGTACTTTCAGAGTACACGTCGTGTACTCCTTTGCCGCTCGAATCTATGTGATGACCGTGTCCGGGCCACACACACGGTGTGTAGGGGTGATGTGGAGGCCGCTTAAAGAGGAGTATGAAAAAACAGAGTACACGTCGTGTACCCCAGAAGTACATGCCATGTATTTTATTTTTTTTTCACTAAACACACCAGGGTCGCGCCTAATCCACAGAACGACCTTCATCTATATTTCCTTTTGGTGAGAGCTCTCGTACAACCGTGATCCTTCTCTGATCCCCCGGGGTTATCATCTGATCTTCATTTCAACCGTCGTTGATTGTGTTGGGATCGCCTCGATCTTTGACATTCTAAGGATAATCAATCGTTGTGGTTCACTTATATCTATCTCCTAGCATCGAGGTAGGCGGTTTGTTGCCCTGCGTTGAATATCTTTGATTTCTGGTTGCAAAAGTGTCGGATACCCATGTATCGAGTATCCCAGGTTTGGGATTTTGATCCTATTTTCTATTTTCCTTAGATTAAATATTATTTTATAATTAATTGATACTAATATATGCTTGGTTTATTGTTTGAGGATCACCTCATGGGTGTTTTTTTCGGTTTGGCTGTTTATCGCTGTTTGTCACCATTGCCTGTGAGGAAAACCCTATTGCAATTGCTAGATTACTTGTTATAACTGATTGCATGTGTTTCCTGCTGTTTAAATGATTTCTATTCTTTTTAGAATTTATCCAAGTAGTTGATGAACTTACTTAGGGCTGATGATAGTCGATTACGCTCGACTGGAATGCTTAGGGCTGTGAGAACCTAGTGTGAGAGATCAAAGGGGGGAATTGACAATTAAGTGCTTCCCTAGAGGGTCTGTTGGTTTTAGTTTCGTATGTAGGACCTACAGGAATAGGAAATTGTTCTTCCCAAAAGTGTTCTTAGTTTACGCACGTATCGAGACCACAAGAGGAATTAGATGTAAGTGCTTCCTCAGAGAGTCTATAGATATCATTGCATGACCATATGGGAATTGACATGAGAGATTCCCCGAGTGTCGGTGCCTTGTTTGATTACTGGACTATAGGGGTATGCTAATTTGATCCACCCATAGAGTCAGTGTGAATTTTTGTTGGTTGGTTGTGATGATTCCACCAAGACAAAGAACTATCTTGGGTTTATACTACTTGTGGTTCATGTATTATTTTGAGTTACCTGCTCTGTTACTTGTTTTACCTTGGAATAGAGAGATTTTCTATTTTCCCTGGTTGATTAATTAAATGAATGTGTATGGTAAAAGTTAGGATTTTTACTTGTGTGCTCCTAGTTCATTACTGTATTTATTTACTTTTCTTTTGCTATATTGGTCACCGACAGTAGGGCACAAATCTTATGGTGGTTTCATACTGGGATTAGTCTCACACCCGGTTTTGGTCCTGCTTTTCGGCCCAAATAGATTATATGGTTTCAGGTGTAGATAGAGATTGTGTCCCTTATACCTCAGGTACTTGATTGCTGGTTGGAGTTAGAGAGCATGGGACCGGGCTTTGGCTCGGGATGCTGTTGGAGTTGTTGTTCACTTTTATTACTTGGGTTTCTGTTGTATTTCAGCACGCTTATTTTTTTACTTCTTTCCTTAGACACATGTACCATACTGCATCTTTATTATATCAGACATTTCTTTTACTTTTAGTTTCAGTTGTTTTATGTTGTTTAATGCTTCCAATATTGTTTATGTTTGTTCTTCCACTGTATACTTTACCAAATGAGGGAATAGTTTTCCCACTGACTCACCGAGGCCCTCGCTGCTAGTAGGCAGCCTCTGGAGTTTAGTAAAATGCGCTTGAGGTCATGTGGGAAACCAGGTATGGGGCACCTATTATGTGGCTCTGGATTTGGGTTGTTACAAAGTGGTATCAGAGGAGGTTTTATTTCTTTTCTATTGCCTTACTATTTGGCGACAATAGACAGGGATATGAAGGAATGGGTAGTTAGCACTTTACTTTGCTCTGGAGTAATTAACCCGTGTATAGGGAAAAGCTATATTACGACATATTTTCCTTTTTCAGTTTTTTCAAGTGTTACAGTTTATTATATTTCACAGTTGGGTGATGCACATGTTTTGTGCTATTACTGTTCATATTATTGTGGTTTTATTTTTTTTTGAAACCCGATGAAATGAGGGTATGCCATCTCAAGCATCATATATGAACTAGTTAGGAAATCACATGTTATGCCTTTTTTCATGTCATCTAGGGTGAATTAGAGATTGAATGTTGTTTTGATAGATGTCATGGTAGATTATGCATGATGTTGTGATAGTTGTTGTGATAGAAATACTGCTATGTTGATAGGGTGTTTTTTATTTTTGCAGATAATTTATCATGGATGCCATACTTTGGTCTTAGAGGAGTTATGGGCCATGGAGGATCGGAATTTGGCGTATCATTGGATTTTTATGCTATTTACTTGTTTTATGCATTATTATAATGCCAAGCATTGATTCACAGGGATTTTGGGCCCCCACAGATCAGAATTTAGCACATAGATGTTTGTTTTTCAGTGTTTCTGGCGTTCGATGCAATTTCTGAGCTACTGCCCGGAAAAAGCCAGAATACACAGCGTGTACTTTATTAATACACATCGTGTAGTTTTTAAGCCGTGTTGCTGACTATGTGAATAGAAATACGGGGTTGTACAAAGTCTTTGGGGACACGCCGTGTATGATAAGTACATGCTGTGTAGTAGTCAGTCGTGTACCCGGTCGTGTCGCTAATAACACATGTCGGGGAAGCTCGTGTAGTACACGTTGTGTTTTGAAAGAACATGTCATGTATCCTTGTTATAAGTACCCAGCCGTGTCACGAACAACACGGGTCGGTGTTATCTTCTCCTATACACATCGTGCTTGTTCAGAACACGCCGTGTAAGGGTCAGCCATGTAGCCGGTCGTGTAACCTGCTACATGGGTCTCCGAACCTGTCTAGTACATGCTGTGTCGTTAGTGAAAACTCCGTGTAGTTTTGGATTTAGAGGACCTTGTAGGATATCCGTGTAAAGAGACTCGGGCAGGGAAGTGGAGTTCACGTACACACCATGTGTTGGGACAATACGCCATGTAGTTATGGGTGTTACACGACCAGTAGTGGCAGAAGTACACTCCCATGTGAATGGCTTTAACAAACATGTTGTGTAGTTTAAATACATGTCGTGTAGTCATGGTTTGCAAACTTAAGTGTTTCTCTCTCGTGTTCCCATTTTGTACCCTTGTGTTTTTTGTCCTTCTTAATCCTAAATATGAGGTGTGCTTTTGACCCTTCAGGGCTATGCCACCATGACATCCTCTCGTTGCACGTCAGGAACTAGGCAGTGATCATACGCCTGATGCAGTAGACCAGGGAATACCAGTAGTTTCGCCAATCGTTCCAAACATGGAACCTGCAGTGATTCTAGACACTGGTGCTGACACTCTGTTCAGAGAGGGTTTCATGAGATTCATGCAGACCTTCCAAGGAGCTCAGCATCCTGCCCTGTCTATGGTAGAGCTGACATGGGTGTTTCTGTAGCAGCATCCTCCCACTTTTACAGGGGATGAAGGACGTCATGCTGTCAAGTCATGGCTAGAAACCATGATTTCCATCTTCGAGCATCTGGAGACACCCCCAGACAGAAGGGTGAAGCTCGTGACTTACATGCTGTGAGATTATTCCAAGAGATGGTGAGATGTAGTTTTGCAGGTAGGGACCAACGTACAATGGCTTTGGATGAGTTCCAGCATAAGTTCTATGACTACTTCTATTTGGCTACATTGAGGGCCGACATAGACAGATATTTCATGAACCTGAATCAGGGTATTCATTAGGTTATGAAGTATTCCTCCTGTTTCACTGAGTAACAGTGCTTCACTCCCATTCTGGGAAATGATGAGCTATTTTGTGCCAGGAAGTTTGAGGAAGGCCGCAAGCCAGAGATCAAATCGTAGGTGAATGTCTTCCAGTTGAATTATATTACTCTGATAATCAACTAGGTGCTAATCACCGAACAAAATCTGTGGGAGACTGGAGTTGTTGACCACGAGGATTCAGCATCGAAGGCTGATTCATTTCATACTAACAGCAGGAAGCTCCACCGAGAGTCTACTTGAGGAGACTTGAGGAAGACAGGTATTTCTTATGGTAGATGGGGTCTCCCTTATGGAAACCAGGTGGTGTGATATCAGTGTGGAAAGAGCGGGCATAAGAATCCTCAGTGCCCGAGAGACCCAATAGATGCCGATCTTGTGGCAAGATGGGTCACCTGCAGTGTTTTTGCAGGGTTCTTCTTCCAGCAGCTAGTGAAGGAGGATATGTTTCTACTCCTCATAAAGGAGCAGGATTACTAGTTCTGTCATAGATCGGGGGCTGGAGTTCTTCAGGTCGTTCAGGCCATGGTAGAGGTCATGGACGCAGTGGTCAGGCTCATGGAGGATCGGCTCAGGGATATCAGGCTGCTACACAGGGTCGCGGTACTGTCCAGACGTTCGCGGTAGAGCAGATTCATTAGGGGTGAGATCTTGGACCTTCCACAGTTCAAGGTACAATCTTAGTGGCCTCAGTTTTATCTTCTGCACTTTTCAATACTGGAGCTTCTCATATCTTTGTTTCTGTTCACACTATGGAGAGCCTTAGACTTACTATCTTTACTTATGAGGATATGATGACAGTAGACACTCTCTTGGGACTTAGAAATGCTAGTGTGCGTTAGTGCAAGGAGTGCCACCTTGAGGTTGGTGGGTGTCACTTCTTGTGGGATTTTTATGTCCTTGAGATGAAGGGTTATGATGTCATACTCAGGATGGACTGGTTAGTTTCCTTCCAGGCCATTTTCAACTTCTATCACCGAAGGGTGAGTTTCACATCACCAGAGGGCAGATCTTGTCTTCACAAGGCCGAATGGGATGTCCAGGCGATCAGGGCTAGACTAGAGCATCATGGGTTGGGTGGTGTTACATCCCAGATTGCTAGTTTATATCTAGATGACCAGGGGACTTCTCAGATAGATTTTCCTCCGGTAGTTGATCTGTTTCTAGATCTCTTTTTAGAAGAATTTTCAGGGTTTCCTCTAGAGTGAGAGGTAGACTTCTCTATTGATCTTGTGCCAGGAGCAGAACTGGTATCCATACCTCTTTATAGAATGGTGATGCCTGAGTTGCAAGTGCTCCAGAAAAAATTGGAGGAGTTGCAAGCAAAGGGTTTTATCCAACCCAGTACTTCCCCTTGGGGTTCGCCTGTGTTGTTTGCGAACAAGGCGGATGGTACCTTACGGCTGTGTGTGGACTATCGGAAGTTGTACCAGTTGATGGTCAAGAACCAATATCCATTTTCGATGATTGATGATATTTTTATCAGCTTCGAGGAGCCAGTGTTTTCTCAAAGACCGACTTGAGATCCAACTATCATCAGTTGCGCATCAAACCATCAGATATAACTCTTACAGCCTTCCAGAGTAGATATGGTCTGTACGAGTATGTGGTTTTGTCGTTCGGTCTCACAAACGTGCCAACAATTTTCATGGCGCTGATGAACAGAGTTTTCCATCCTTACTTGGATTACTTCGTGGTGGTTTTCATGGACGATATCTTGGTGTAATCTTACACTCGACACGACCGTGATACCCATCTTGAGATCGTATTGAGTACACTGATAGAGTATTAGTTATATGCTAAGCTCTCACAGTTCCTCTTCTGGATGGATGATATTCACTTTCTGGGTCATGTCATCTCAGAGACAGGAGTATCAGTAGACCCAGAAAAGGTGAGAGTGGTAGTTACCTAGGAGTATCCGAAGAATGTCTTCGAGGTATGGAGTTTCTTGGGACTGGATGTTTATTACAGGTGGTATATACATGACTTTTCATGCCTATCATCACTGTTGACAGGTCTGAATAATAAGGGGGTGATGTTTTTATCGTCAGATTCTTGTGAGTCAGATTTTTAGGTGCTGAAGGGGAGGTTCAAGTCAGCACTGATACTGGTCTTTCCAGAGCTGGGAAAGGGATATACTATCAACTGTGATGCTTCAGGTATCGGGCTGGGAGCTGTGCTTATGCATGGATATGGGTTTGTTGCTTACGGGTCTCGATAGTTGAGGCCACAAGAGAGGAACTACCCGATGCACGATCTGGAGTTGCCAGCTATTGTCCATGCCTTACGCTGTTGGAGTCATTAACTTCTACAAGATCACTTTGTGGTTTTCACTGACCACAAGGGTCTCAGGTATATCTTCACACAACATGACATAAATCTGAGACAGCGTAGGTGGGTTGAGTACCTACAGTCTTTCGACATTGAGGTTTCTTATACGCCTGGGAAAGGCAATGTTGTGGAAGACGCACTGAGCAGGATGACTTAGTTACAGGTAGTTGAGGAGGCCAATAGTGAGTGTAAGATAAGGGATCTATTCTCCGAGATGAACTTAGAGGTTCATGATAGATAGGGACAAACCTATCTCTCTTCTGTGGTTGTTACCTATACTTTTCTTGATCTGGTGCAGATGAAGCAGCTATCAGCTTCAGAGGGCTTAGTCCTGTGGGAGAGTGTGTCAGGAGATGACCCTCTTCCTTGATGGACAGTGGACGAGGATTAGATCTTGCGTTTCTAGGGACTCGTATGGGTTCCTACAAACATACGCGAGGAGATGATGTGGGATTTTCATTCCTCAGTTTGGGCAGTTCATCCTGGAGTCACCAAGATGTATCGTGATCTACATCGCCAGTACTGGTGGCCAGGTATGAAAAGATATGTTTCTGGTTTTGTCATGAGATGTTCAACTTGTCAGTAGGTGAAAGCAGAGCATCAGCGACCAGCGGGTCTTTTACAACAGTTACCCATTCCAGAGTGGAAGTGGAACGATGCCACAATGGACTTCATGATTGGATTGCCGAGGTAACCTCGAGGGAACGATGTTGTTTGGGTTGTTGTCGATAGGATTACAAAGGTTTCTCACTTCTTACCAATCAAGGAGACCTTCAGTGTTGATGCTCTGGGATGGCTTTACATCCAAGATATTGTACGTCTGCATGGAGTTCCATACTCCATTGTTTCAAAAAGGGATGCACGCTTTACTTCTCGGTTCTGGTAGGGGCTTTAGAGGGATTTGGGTGCACCTGTACTTTTGAGGACAGCATACCATCCGTAGACTGATGGCTAGTCCGAGCGTACGATCCAGGTGCTTGAGGATATGCTTCGAGCTTGCATTTTGGACTCTTGCATTTCGTGGGACAATCATATCACTCTTGTGGAGTTCTCCTACAACAACATTTTTCAGGCGACTATTCAGATGGCACCTTACGAGGCCTTGTACGGTAGGCCATGATGATCACCTTTATGCTAGCTGGCGACAGGAGAGGTAGCTTTGTTGGGACCTCATGTTGTTCAGGAGATCTTAGAGCGAATAGAGTTGATTCGGAAGAGGATGGCTACAGCACAGTCTCAGCAAAAGTCTTATGCTGGTCAGCGGAGATGACCTCTAGAGTTTGAGGTCGGGGATCATGTTTTCCTACATGTCGCACCGAGGTTGGGACAGAAGGGGATCCAGAGACATGGTAAGCTTTCACCGCAGTACGTAGGGATGTTTGAGGTGTTGGAGAGAGTTGGGCCTGTTGCCTATCGGTTGTAGTTACCTCATAGGTACCGGGATATGCATGATGTCTTCCATGTTTATGAGCTCCGACATTAATTTTCAGACCCGTCTCATGTCTTTCAACCTGAGGAGGTTGAGCTTCAAACGGATGCGTAGTTTGAGGGGCATCCCATCTAGATTGTCGATCGCAGTATGAAAGTTCTTTGTGGCTAGTCTGTTACTCTAGTATGGGTGTTATGGCAGCACGTGCGCGTATAGGACGAGACTTGGGAGTAAGAGGCCGATGTACGATCACAGTGGTCGGAGCTGTTCAAGGTTTCTTCTTCTACACCTCGCTAGAGAAATTCAGGGAAGAAGTTCTTTAATGGGGGATGTTTGTAAGAACCCAGATCTTCTTTTTAGGTATGTTTTTCCTTTCTGGTCATTTTTGAGAAAAAAAATAGTTTTCTGGAAATTTTTGAATTACACGCCATGTACTTTTAGAGTACACGCCTTTTACTCCTTTTCCTCTCAAAGCCATGTGCTGACCATGTTCGGGCCACACACACGGTGAGTAGGGGTGATGTGGAGTCCTCTTAAGGTGGAATATGGAAAAAAAGAGTACATGCCATGTACCCCAGAATTACACGCCGTGTATTTTATTTTATTTCACTAAACGCACCAGGGTCATCCCTAATCGCCAGAATGACCTTCTTCTAGGTTTCGTTCAACCGAGAGCTCCCGTACAGCCGCGATCCTTCTCCGATCCCCTGAGCAGTCTTCCGGTCTCGATTTCAGCGACCTTCGATTTCATTGGTATCGCCTCGATCATCAATGTTCTAAGGAGAATCAATCGTTGTGGTTCACTTATATCGATCTCCTAGCATCGAGGTAGGTGGTTTGTTTCCCTGCGTTGAATGTCTTTGAGTTTTGGTAGCAAAAGTGTCAGATACCCATGTATCAAGTATCCTGGGTTTGGGATTTTGATCCTATTGTTTATTTTCCTTAGATTTCTTGTTTTTTTAGGATTAATTGATACTAATATATGCTTGGTTTCATGTTTGAGGATCACCCCAGGGGTTTTTTCCCTGTTTGGCTGTTTATCGCCATTTGGCACCATTGCCTGTGAGGCAAACCCCATTGCAATTTCTAGTTAACTTGTTATAAATGATTGTATGTGTTTCCTGCTGTTTAAATTCTTTTGATGCTCTGTATCATTTATCCAAGTAGTTATTGAAATTACTTAAGGCTGTTGACATTTGATTACGCTCGACTGGACTGCTCAGGGCTATGAGAACCTGGTGTGGGAGATCAAATGGGGAATATATGATTAAGTGCTTCCCTATAGGGTCTGTTGGTTTTAGTTTCGTACACAGGACCTACAAGAATTGGACTTTGTTCTTCCCAAGAGTGTTCTTAGTTTACGCACGTATCGATACCACAGGAGGAATTAGACGTAAGTGCTTCTCAAATAGTCTGTAGCTATCATTGCAAGACCATAGGGTAATTGACGTGAGAGCGTCCCAGAGTGTCTGTGCCATTTTTGATTACTGGACTATAGGGGTCTGCTAGTTTGATCCACCTAGAGAGTCATTGTGAATTTTTTTTGGTTGGTTGTGACGAGTCCACCAAGCTAAAGAACAAGCTTGGGTTTGTACTGCGTGTGGTTCAAGTAGTCTTTTGAGTTTCCTACTGTGTTAATTGCTTTACTTTGGAATAGAGAGATTTTCTAGTTTCCCTGGTTGTTTAATTAAATGAATATGAATGGTAAATGGTAGGATTTTTACTAGTGTTCTCCTAGTTCATTACTGTATTTATTTCCATTACTTTTGCTATATTGCTCACCGACAGTAGGGCACAAATCTTGTGGTGGTTGCCTATTGGGATTAGTCTCACACCCTGTTCGGGTCCTGCTTTTCAGCCCAAACAGATTATATATTTGCAGGTGTGGATAGGGATTGTGGCCCTTCTACCTTAGGTACTTGATTGCTGGTTGGAGCTGGAGAGTATGGGACCGGGCATTTGCTCGTGATGATGCTGGAGTTTTTGTTCACTTTTAGTACTTGGGTTTCAATTGTATTTCAGCACATTGAATTCTTTACTGCTTTCCATAGACACATGTACCATACTGCATCATTATTATATCAGACATTTCTTTTAATTTTAGTTTCAGTTGTTTTATGTTGTTTACATCTTCTGTTATTGTCTATTTTTGTTCTCCCGCTGTATACTTTACCAAATGAGAGCATAGTTTTCCCACCGACTCACTGAGGCCCTCGCTGCTAGTCGGAAACCTCTAGCATTTGGGAAAATGCGCTTGAGGTCATGTGGCGAACCGGGTCTGGGGCACCGGCTATGTGGCTCCAGATTCGGGTCATTACAAAGGTTCCTAAAGGTGATGTCACTTTACATGTTTTTCAATCATTGAATGTCAATTTAATGAAAATAATTGAAGGAATGGTGGAAGTAGAAAATGGGAAATATTTTGAGATTATTCTCCAGTCTAAAGAAGAAACATTAGAAGAAGCATTTGGGATCAATACTCTAAAGGAGGATTTAACAAAATATATGTGAGTATTATTTGATTGGACACTAATAAGGATCATGGTGAGTGGACCAATGAGAGTGGTCACATTTTTGCATGAGGTTTTAACAAAACAAAGAACAATTTTGATGAATAAATCTACATATTGTACAGGGTGGCCAACCACTTTGAGGATCATATCAAGGATGATCTGAATATCATGGTAACCAAATTAAAATGGGGTTATATATGGGGATTGACTCCAATATCCATATTCTTGTATTTAATTAATTTTTTATTTTAATATGTGTTTAACACACATGTTTTTGGAATATCTTTGTTTATCAATTTTTTCAAAAAAGTGATTTAGAAATTAAAATTTATTTTCTATGTCAGGTTCAACCTATTGTGGTCTACTTCATTATAACCACCACAATTAAATATAAGAATCTTCTAGAGAGGGTACCAAAACAATTACCCTCCCTGTCTATAATTGACCATCCTCTCCAATATTTTTATTATCAATTAAAAAATAGGGTAGAACACTATATGATGGCATAATGTCCCACACTATATCATGGAATGATTCCTTACTAAATAACTTACCCCTTCCATATAATACATGTGGGAAATAATCTTTAGTAAATCATTAGTTAAATATATTGAAATGAAATTTATAACATGAAAAAAATAATGTACTGTTATTGACAAACCATATCTTGGATCCATCTAGCACGTGGTGTAAGATACAATATAGACATCAGTCTATAACTAGATGCATACACAGGGTGTTGTGAAAGATTAAATTGCATTGTATAAACATCATTTAAATGAAACAACACACAAATTTTCAAGTTGTTTAGATATTACGCATGACTTCATCTCAAGTTGACATCATGCCTCCCCTTCATCATCAGGGAATGATGAAGTGTTTAAAGTCTAGGTGGATACAAGATATGATAACCAATCTGAACAGTTTCATGCCTCTATGAGGTTGGTACAATTCAATAATGGGAAATTGTATGAGTGGAACTAAAAATGTATTATCATCAATCCTTGATGTAAATTTTGAAGGAATCTATTTTAAGAGAGCCTAGTATGGTAGCCATGAAATCTAAAATGAAAGGTGAAATTTGTTAAATCTTTTTACAAATTTCCAAAAATGGAAGTATTAAGAAAAATTTTAGACCTGATCGTAATTTTTATAATTACAATGGTTAGTAGTATACTATTCATCATGTCATGGTATTCAAATAAATTATTCCTCATTGTCCTAAAGAAATGGAGTGACTAACTCATATTGTAACTTACATCATAAAAAGTGTTAACTAATATGTAATTAAGTATAATAACACTTATTATCATTATAAAAAAATAATTATGAGTGAAAATAATATATTCCATGTGGATAATCATGCAACTCATCGATAAAATGAATCATTCTAGAACGAATATGGGCTATATGAGGGGAGTGATCATGTGGCCATATACAAATGAGGATGATACATGACCAAAGATCAATGTAATCTGATCAACATGCAGTACATAGTGTTATAAACATATATGCCCAATGGTCATTTTCATAGCTATGATATTGCATATCCAAGAACAATGTATCATTGATAGGGGGAGGTGATGGATCAATGATATATTTTTCTTTTAATATCAATTTATTTTTAAACTACCTTCACCTCATATCAAATATTTATCAGATTGATAAAAACAATAACACATCCAAAAGAACATAAGAGTTTTCATGTTTCACTACTCAACAAGGGTAGAAATGTCCTTTACATAGTTTGGAAAGAATCTGATACCAAGAATTCCACTAGAAAAAAATACTTTTGTGATGATACAAACAAGTAGGATATACCCTTACACTTCAGTATAACTATGATCAATACAAAAGTTAATATGATTCATGTAGCATGAATTATGTAATACAAGTTTGTTTAAAAAGTAATTAAACCTTCACAAGATGGTTAAAAAATGTTATTTTGTTTCCTTAGAGAATTTAACTTTTTATGATTATCAAAAAAATTAGTCACCTTCTTACCCCACAACCTTCAAACTGACATAGATTCTGATGGCTCTATCTGATTCATTTTTATTATTTCTTAGTTCAGAAATATAACTCTTCCAAAATAATACTGAGATAATTCTGAACTGCTTCCATCTATGCCTAGAAAATATTCAGTTAGATGGCTCTGTCTGATGACCCATTCTGATCTATAAAACTATAACCACTATCATTATTTTATCTGAAAAATATCTTCATGTAAAATATTACCAAAAACTTCTTCTCACTTGAACATCAGAACATCCCACACTTTATCTTAATGTGAATAGTGTTATGATACATTTGAAATTATAGTGTAGTTATTTTTATTTATAAAAGCATAAATTTTGTAAAGGGTGAGAACACATGTTTTATTTACCATTCAATGAAATTTTTTATCTTTTAATTCAAAATTCATTTTGAATTCATCATTAAATTCATCAATGCTTCTCAACTCTTTATGGGTCTTCTCTTACCTTTTCTAATCATTTCATAACCCCATATTGCATTAAAAATTATTATCATTCTTTAGTTTGATACCAATTTTTATTCAGATGATTCATTATTATGATGAAATATTATGTAAGACCAAGAACATTCATTACTTTTCTTAATACAAACTAAAAAACTACTAATTCTAATGCTCTGTACCGACTGTTTGACATAAAACATTGAAACCATTATTCCATAAACATTGTTTCATCATCATTAGAATTTAATTTCTTTTTTTCATACACAATGTTTTTTCTTCTAAAGATGTCATCACCCCTAAATAATACTTCACCACCATCTTCAATCCCTCTTAGAGAACACTTCCACACAACTCTTTTTCTTCTTTTCTTCATACTGATGATACTAGGTCTAGTGAAGTCATGAATATGAGGTCATTAACGATGTCAGACTATGTTTGTTGGATCAATATCTGTATCACACTAATATAGTAGTATAAATTTTAGTCTAATGATTCTTGAAAAACATGAGAAATAATTAACACTTTTGTTCTTTTTCTCATAATCGAGTTGACAAACAGTTCAACCTGATGAAAATATTTGACTACATTATTGATCATCATCTGACTGATCGATATTTGATCTTTTTAACCTCATGAAATAGATTAAATATCAATAATTCTTATCCCATATGTGTGATCATATTATAGGAATATATATTTATTGATAGAAAAACCCCTTCTATCCAAATGTAGTGACTGATGAAACATTATCACCCTTACAACTTTCCTTCACATCTTTATTCACTTCTTGGTTCACTTCTTTCACTTACCTGTAAACACAACTTTTCTACAAAAACTACAAAAACCTATTAGAATCATTCACACATTTATATGCTGAGATTATAACTTACATAAAACTCCCCCTATTTAAATTCCTCCTTAAATTGTTTATCACAAATAAATGGATCAATTTTGGAATGATTATCACCCATAAATACATGATCCAAATACTAGATGAGAGAGGTGACTAATATAATTATCTAAACCTTGGAGAGAAGGTGGTTGGATTCCAATGTCCAACCTCAACCTAAAACATGCCTCCTTCAATAATGGATTTATGAATATGTCACCATCTTGATCTGATGTAAGAACATAATCCCCATTCAAATCAATCATATCCACATTCTATTTGATGAAATGATATTTTATATCAAAATGTTTTGAAATATAATGTTATACTGGGATTATTATAAAGATTGTGGAACTCTGGTTATCACAACCCAAGTGTAGGGGTAACATTACATTAAAGACTATGTCTTCCAATGTTTTCTTTAGCCAAATATGTTTGGTACTATCTTGAGTGGTAGGAAAATTCTCAGATTCAGCCACACAAATAGTAACTGAAGATCCTAATGATTGAATAACAACTATAAAGGGGGGGTGAGTCAATTTTTTACCTCTTATAAGTATCAATAGTTTAAGAAACCTAACCATTTCAACCTTGTAAATTTTATTTCCTTCTCATCATTAAGAACATAATTATGTTTCAAAAAGTATTAAAGTATATAAATCACGTGATATTACAAGATTCATCCTTACTATGTGAACCTACATCCTTTCCATATCCACTCGCGTGGGCCTATAGAAATTCACCATTATGAAGAGGTAAAGAAAACCTATTCCAAATCTTATCATACCCTTTCTATCTCTCAATAGGAATGATTATACTAACTCCTATCAGCTTAAAACGTTTTTCTACAAACAATTCAGTCAAAACCAAAGAATAAAGACTCTTATAAAATACCTCTACAAATATATTGTCTGATCCTATGTCTAATGGACTTTTTATAATGGAACATCCATATATAATTACAATATAATCTTCTGTAAAATTTCGTATATAAATAAAATTTCCTGATCTAAAACATCATATAATTTATCGGTGTGAAACATTCATAAGAAGGATCAATGTTTGTTCCTAGTCCAATGGATCAGTATCAAAATTGAAATCTCTCATTTTTCATTTCCCAAGTAATCATAACTCCTTTAGAATCATCAAACATTCATAACTCATATCTATATGATGAATCGACAAAAAAAATCTATTTACTCCAACATTCATAATTTGACGGTGACTTCACTCAAATTTTCTTCAAACATCCCCAGCTTTACTCATTTAAACTTCTGAAGAATTATTTCTAGTAAATTTATATCTATTAAAATTATTTTATTTACTTCTTGAACTGATACAACCTTCTTGATTACTCAAATTCATTAAAATCTTTTATAATGAGAGTTTTCATGATTCATCTGAACTTCAAGACTCAAAATACATCATCTGACTGACATATGTAAGCTTTATTAAATCAATTACTTTAAACTACTCCTTTCATTCCAGCCAAAACGCAATATGATTGGAATAATCAAGTCTTCCCCATTTCAAAACAAGTTTTTCATCATAGGTATTACGAACAACTTATATTATTATATAATTACAAACCAGTAAAGAACTGTCTAACTTAAGGTTATAATGTAAAGAAATTTTTAATTCATGATTCCCTTAAAATAAAATTTCTAGAAATCAGTGCAAATGTGACTTTATTTCACAACTTCTATTATATTTTGATCAAAATTTTTGATTTTTATTAAACTTCATGATGATTGATATGAGATTGAGGGTGTGTTTGATCATCTACTTTATAAATCTATCAATACTTCTCATTATCACAATGTTAGTGTCTAGTTCACCTCATTTTGATATCCTATGTCTAGAAAACAACTTTAAATACTTGTCTCCTCCTTTTTGTTAGGGTTAAAACGTTAATAATCTATTAACATTATCATATAAATGTGTACCAATGAACTAGGTGCAATCCTGAAAAAAAAATATACATTCATGAAAGGTTAGTTTTCAAAAAAATGAAACACATTACCAAAAAACATCACAAAGGATCTTCAATCTCCCCCATTCAATTTGATGATAATCATTTTTATCAACTTATTTAACTCTATAATTTTTAACCACTCATACATTTTCACAACACATTTTTTTTACATTTACGAAATCAACCCTTTCTCAAATGATATTTTCATCACAACACACTATTGAAAAAAATATTTTTTTGAAGGAATTATATCCCTCAATGATGATAAAATTTTGCATTCATGTTAATATAAACTCCAATTAATTTATATTTTCCACTAACATTTATTTTCCCCTCTGCCATTTTATAATAACCACATTTTTGGAATCATTTATTATGGAAATGTATTCCCCATTCCATTGATGAATAATATTGTACGTATTCATCCATATTGTCAAAATTATCCAATGCACAATGGGGGTAATTAATTTTGACTTTTAGGAAGCAATTGGAGGAGGTGGAAAACAAATTTTTATCCTCAATTCCACAACTATCTCTTTCGCCACAATATTTTTGATGATATAGACAATTTGATAGTTCATTGGGATATATCCTAGGAAAGTAACTCTAGTAGAAACAATCTATTTAATAATGTGAACCATTATATCAATATGTTTTAATCATGATTGTTGAATATGATATTTAGAAAGATCAACTGAACTATGATTATCAAAATGATTATATAATAGGTTTGAAACTTCCAAATTCAAGCCTTCCATCTGAACGCTCATCCAAAACATTGAGTACAACTCTATAGAGTTGCAACATGTTCTGATTCTGATGTGGTCAAATTTAATGGAATATTTTTTGTACTATTCCTACTGACACAACATTCTCCCAAGAAAAATGTATGTCAATAATTTCATTTTTTATCATTATAATTTTCTTCCCTATCAGCAACAGTACAACAATGAAAGTTTATTCCATGTCTTCTTCTATGTAAAATACTATAGCATGTCATTCCTTTAAAATATTTCAGAATTCTATTTGATAATAACATATAATATTCTATTGAATTAATTTTATTTATGAAACAAAAAAGTTGTATCATTAACAATATCAGTTCTTGAGTATCCGAGAAAGAGCTAACTTCCTGAAATCTTTTGAAAATCATTACTATTTATACATTATCTAGATTCAGCATTAAACATATTTATCCCAATCAAAATAGGACAAGAATATTCTTTGGAATATTCCATATCAAAAATTTATAATAGTTCACTAGTAAATGTTTGTTGAGTTATGAAAATATACCTTCCATTTGGTTGAAATTGTAAGACAAGGAAGAATGTTAATTATACTAACAATGACATTTCAAAATTCTTCTTCATTTACTTTAAAGATTATTTAAAACAATTTTTTATGTCCCCTTAAAAAATTAAATCATCCAAATACAAAATAAAATGTAGTGTTATGGAGTTAAAATATTTTACATACTAGTTATTGTCAATATTTTGTTTAGAAGAATTCATCATTCTAAAACAAGTATCACATTTTGAATACCAAGAATGCGGGGATTGTTTCAACTCAAAAAATACATTCATCAATTTATGAACTTTTTTAATCTTCATCAATTAGAAACCCACATGGTTGTTCTATGTAAACATCTTCGTCCATATCACCATTTTAAAGGCTCACTTTATATCTATATGATACACTTTTTAATTCTATTGAGTATCCACATCTAAAAATATTATAATAGTATGTATCCTTGATATAGGGGAAAAGGATTCATCAAAATCGTACACTAATTCATATTTATAACCCTTACATAAAATCATTTCCTTTTTTCTTCAAAAATTACCGTATTCTTTCAACTTGTTTTTTCGTACCCACTTTGTTCATATACCATTTTTACCTTTCGAATGTGGCACTAGATACCATTTTTTAAGATTTTATTCAAATTTTCCTTCATATAATCCACCCATTCATTGATTTGAATAGATTCTAAAACTAATTACAATTCAGCTTGAGGTATATGTGATGATGAATTTTCAAATCCAAGTTTTCTTCAATTCTGAAATGGATCTATATGTTTCCTAAGAATATTTTAGACTCAACATGTTTTTGTGAAGTATGAAATTTCTTAGCTCTTCTTATAGGAACACTTTCCTCTTCACATGATTTACTTGAATACTGATAAGTCACTTTTGACTAACTATCATATTAATTATAATTATTAATCTTGTCTTCCATTACATTTTCATTAAATTTTGGTAAGAATATTTTATTTTCAATAACTATCACATCATATGAGTCAACCAACTTTTTTAAATGTTTTTTCCAATAATTTTTACTTCTTTCATTGGGAGTATAACCCATAACATCTCCATCTTCATATTTCTCATCAAACATTCCAATATCAATATTTTTTATATTAATTAATCATGAACATCCAAAAAAATTATGTATTTTAATGATGGATTTTTTTACCACATTTCATAAATTGATATTGGTTTTGGTTCTCAAAAATCATATATTCTAAACATAGACACTTGTACTAACAACTTCTATCCAATAGAACTCCGAAAAATTCTATTATTCTAATATGAATATTCCCATTTCTACCAAACATATATTTTTCCTCAGTTATAATTAATTTTTATATGGTATATGGAGCACAAAATTGATTTTTTATTCCATGATTCATCATATTTGTTTCAAAAGTATTTCATGTGAATTCAGAACCATTTTCTATTATCAAAATCATTTTGTAAACCCCAAATTCATTCTCAACATCTCTTCTAAGGACTATAAAATGTTCTACATGCAATGAATTGTGTTTCAAAATTATAATCATAGTCATATGAGTGAAATAATCAATAAAATTGATAAATAAAAAATCCTATGTTTTATTAATGTCTCATCATCCCACATAAATCGGAATGAGTCACTTCAATAGGTATGGTAGATTGAATCTGAACATTCTTAAGACTAATATTAGCTATCTTCCATTTTTGAAAAGTTACAAAAACATAATATTATCTTATTTTAAATTTTGGAAATCTTCATAAAACATCATCAATATTGAGTTTTTTCATGTTTTTCTTTCAATGGTGGCTAGGTCTTTGGTTCCCCAACTTTTTTAATCTTCAACAATAATGTAACTAGAGTTGTTAAATTCTCATATTTAGTGAGATTACCACTAGTTAATCCATATTTTTTAATGAATATTCCATATTTCAAACTTTTTATGACACAAGAATACTTTTTAAAAATCATTTTTTCATCATCACATGGTTGACCTACACTATGTATCTTATGCTTTAGTCCATCAACAAATAAAATTTCCTATGATTTCAACATTTTTTCTCAAATAATATCCATTCCTATTCCTTTTATTTTTAGAGAAATATCATTCCCAAAGGTAAAAAAAACCTCTATCAGTATGTTCAATAAAAATTAAGTATTTTATATAACCTATAATGTGTGATGAGAACCACTATCAAGTATCCACGAGATGTTATTTTTAACTGAATTCAAGGCAGCCTCAATAAAAAAGGATCTATAATCAAATTTCGATTTTCCTAAATAATTTTCCTTTAATACATAAAAAAGTCTTGGAAGAAAATTCATATATTATTCAATAAAATTAATTTTCTTATAAAATCTTCCATAATCTTATTTGAGACTGTCGAATTGATATTTCAATGGACAGTTTCTAACATCTTGATATTTCACTTTTTGAACTTTCTGTAAGTTAGGTTAGTTACTTATTCTAAATTAACTATTTCTTCCACTTTTTTAGGCCTTATCCTGGGGATAGATATCATATTCTATAGATTATAATCCAGGTGTCCATAGATTCTATAACACTGAAAATAACCAAAAACTTATTATTTTCTATTAAAGTATGATTTTTATCTTTAGGAACATTGATGAGGTTGATAACTTATTTCTGATCTAACATAATCTAGGTGTGGACCAATTTTTTACAGAAGTATTTTCAAATTTTCTAAATGTGATAGGTTTCTCACATCACTTCTCAACCCATGATTTTCTAACACTTTTTTTATCACCTGAAATGTTATAAAAATCATATAAAACATTTTTATATGGGTCAGGATTTCATTTGTTTTTTGATTTCAACATTCTCATCAACATTACAAGTATCATTATTTGATTATAAATATTTTTTAATGTTTTCATTTATATTCTTCATGGTCATTTCAGACTCAAGATGTTTTGATTTAAACTTTTTTACATCTTTTTTTAACTATCAATTCTTACTTAGATAACCAACCATCTTTCCATGTTCACCATTTTTTTTGTAACATAATATCTCTTGGATGTATTATTATTCTTTCATGACATAATATTTTTCACATTTAAGAAATTTTAGAATATCGTTCATTATCATTATAGTATATCTGTTTGGATATCTATTTTTATCATGACTTGAATCAAAACTTTTCCTGAGCTGATACTCTCTCTTAATTTGATTCTCAGTCTTCATCATTGAAATTTTTTTCAATGACCTTTCTAGACATTTATGAAAATTAATACTATGAGGAATTTTTGTATTTTCAATTTTGTTCAACTTTGTAACACATCATACTAATTTTTTTCTCCAGTGAACTTATTATTATATTTTTTAATGACTTTTCATATTTATAACGTTTGTCCACTATTCTATGGAGGTTTATCCTTATAATAAACATGATATTTTCTAATATTATTATTCAATATATTCTTAGTAAAGTGACTTATTCCATCACACTCTTGAAAATTTTCAAAATAAGTTTACCGCCATAATTTTCAATTCCTCTCTAATAGTTCTTAGATATAAGAGATAATATTTTTAAAATAAAATCATTATCCTCTTTATCTTTAGACTCACAGTGATCAACACCTTCAACATCATGAATTTTTATTTTTTTTATATCTTCAAAATCAATTTCATCTCCTATATTAATTTTTAATATTTGAGAATTTCTCAATTCAGAAGAAATAATAAATTTATCCAACTCATCATAAAATAAATAATCTTTATCTTCTAAAGTTTAAATTTTAGAACAAAACATGTCCTAAAATATTCTTATAATATTCTTCAAAATTTTATAATCCTCTAGGGCATTTCCAAGAACTCTGATGTTTCAAAATATTCCATTTACTCTAGTGATGTATTCATCAAAATTTCTTCATATCTCCTTCTTATGTCATGAAACGTAATACCCTAGATTTTTAGTTTTTCTTCTTTTACATTAGTATTCAATTTTGAAATCATTTCCATCTTTTCCCATAATCTATTTGATGTATTGAGTTCCATAACCTTCATATAAATATTTTACGGCAATAAAATAAAGGAAAAATTTATATACATTCCATCAACTTCAATATCTCTCTTTTCAATAAATTTAATATGAGAATCTTTAGAAATAGGTAGAAAAACAATTATAGCATCATCCCCAAGTTCTTCATGGATTATATGTATTCTTTCATATCACTTATCTTGAAATATTTAATCATCTTTAGCACATCTTACTTATATTTCAAATACATATCATAAGTAATGTGAGTAAAAGCATTAATTAAGGAAATGATGTACTTATCTTAATGGGTTATTATTTTATCATAAGCCCAACAATATTAGAATGGTAAAGTTCTAGGGGTCATGTTTTATTAATATCAACATTCGTATACACTGAGTTTGTTATATTCCCTTTATTAAAAATAGTGAAACCCAAAAAAATTCTTCTTTACACATTTGGAATACCACAAATAGAGTCTCACTTTGATAATGTGCTCATGTTTAATTGAAAAATATGTCCCAAAATTTTAGGCCACATCAGATTTTATTCTGTCATGCTTAAATAAAATGTGTTTTGAACTTCATCTGCTTGAAACAAGTTACCATTTCTATGTTGGTCTCTTGTAACAACTTTTCCATCTTCCTCTATTTTCAAAACAAAACAATATATTCTAAATAAAACATTATTTACTTCATCAAAAAGTATTGAAATAGATATAATGGTGTGTCTCATACCATATACAAATAGTGGTTTCATGGACATTAACGTTTCTTCCCCAATAATACGAGATTGAACACCATTGATTCAATGAGATTCACCAATGCAAACATTAATTGTTCCTTATTTAAATTAATTCACATTCTTTAAAAAAATACTTCTATTATATGAGATGAACACCCATTTTCCAAGATACAAGGTCATTTTTCTTTTGTATCTTTGATAGTTGTTTCAAAAATAAATTATTTTTATTTCCTTTTTCATTTTTCATCTCTACCTTTTTATAAATGTAATAAATAATTTGTTTTACTGGTAACAAATTAGGAAGAAATTTTGAACTATTAATAGGTTGTTTAAATCTTTCACAAATAGCTTCCAGTGGTTATAACCTATTTTCAAATTTTAGAACATCCTTCATAGTTTTCTTCAAAATATCATTCTTGGGCTTCATTCTTTGAAACAATTAACTCTCCATCAAATATGTTATTTTGTATTTTTATAATAGTTGTAATGTTTTTTATTAAACCAAAAAATATTTTATTTATGCCCAAATAGACAATAGTAACAGTTGTACCAAAAAACGAAATACGTTCCTTAATAACTCCCATATTTTCCTTAGTTGTGAACATGTTTCTCACAAACCTTATTATTTTCACATAAAAACATTGTCGACCACCAAAAATTCTGTTATCACACAGAATCATATTCTTCAAATAAGATATTTTTTCCAACCATATAATAATCAGAAATGGTAGAAACATTATTCAGACTAAGAATATATAGAAACCTCTAACTTTTCCACTTTTTTGTTACTGTTTTCATACATAAAGTTTCTAGATTTCATCTTCTTAGAAACATATTCTACTTTATTTGCAACCATTAAATGAAACTTTTTATCATTCTCATGTTCACCTTTTCTAGAACATTCACCAGCTTTTGACAGAGAATTCTTAAAGCTTACAACTCTCATATCGTTATTATACTATTTTTGTTTTACAAATTCTGACACTTATTCCTTTACCTTCAACTAAATTTCAAGATGTTCATTACAATTATTTTATTTCCCAAGAGACGTCTTTAGAATTTAAACTTCATTAAGTAACATAAAATTCTACTCATGATGAAATTATTGAATATTTGATATATGACATTCCTTATTCAACTTCATGTTCTCTATTTCTAGTCTAATATTCATTCTCAGTCATTGTTTTAGTTCTCTCTTCAGATAAAATTCTAACTCAGTTTATTCATATTCTGAACTATGACATCTAAATTCATTAACATTTACTATTTTAATGAAATTATTTTCTCTATTAATCTCACTAAATTTATCATCATAAACTCCACTATATTCATCTTTATCATCATTAGACAAAAATATTTTTCCTTTTGGATTTGGATAACTTTTTATTATTTCACATTGAAAATGATTTATACTTATCACCATGTTTCTTCTAAGTCCTCTTCCATATATCGTGGTAATCACTACAATCTTCTTTCATTCTTTAGGGTAGATTCAATGAAAAGTGCCCAATATCTTCATATTCCAAACGTTTCAAGGAATGTTTTGCATTACACTTTACTATTACTATTTTCACTTTTTTTTGAAAACATGGATAAAAATTCATCAATATTGCATCATACATTATTTTTGGATTTAGAAACACTATATTCTTCTTATTCGAGAATATTATTAAACATTCCATTCTTGGTATCCTTGAAGTAAATCTCACTATAATCATTTTATTTTACATTCATGACATTATACCTACTCATTTAATAAGTAATGAGAGTAATATTATATTCATCCAATGATAATGATTTAGGATATCTATCTTACAAAGGCAAAACATTGGAATTAAACTTATTTGGATGAATGGTCATGATAATTTCATCAAAATTTGAGTCCTCTAGATTTTCTCCAAGACAACATATGGTGATAAATATATCATTTAGCCATATATATATGACACCAATAGATTCATACTCACCCATCATGAGATATTCATACTTCAACCTCTATATTTGTGACTTTTCTATATTCACTTGTATATTTCCATCATAAATAGTCTTCAAAACTTCCTAGAAACCTTTGGCAGTAAGAACTCTCTTCACTATTAGAAACTCACTTTCAGGATTTGATGAGTTTAAAACATTCATGGATCTTCCATCATCATTACTATTATTATTATCTAAAAATGTGAGGGGATTATTTTAAATAGTATAATGAAATATTTATGTACCTACTTCTAGAACATGATACCCTAGATATATAAGATAAGGAAACATTATATCTTTTCAAATATGATAGTTCTTTCAATTAGATATCACAATCCCCTTACTATTCAAACAATTTTGATTCTCTATTACTACTTCTCTTCAATAAAATATTTTAATATTAAACAAAGGAAATATTTGATCTAATACCAATTGATATTTCCCATCAAGGATCATTGTATCAATAAGAGATGGATGGGGTGAATCCGTGATATCATTTTATTTAATGTTTCATTTATTTTAAAATATCCATCAAATACAGTTACATATTTATCACTTTTCTAAAACAACAATAATACATCCATAAGATCACAAGAATTTATAAAGTTTAATACTCAAAATTACTGACTAAATCCATAGAATCATTTGGAAAAAATCCAAAAGAACACACTACACTATAAAAATCCATTTTGAGTATAAAAAAAGTGTGATATACCCTTACAGTTATGTATCAATGTGATCAATACATAAGTGTATGTACTTCATCAAGAATGAGTAATGTAATATATGTTTTTTTAATAAGTAATGAAACCTTCCCCAATTGGTTCAAAACACAATACTGTTCTTCCTTATAAAATTTCTCTTTTGATAACTATCAAAACAATTTTTCACTTTCCTACCCAGCAGTTGGTAGAAATATCCTTCATACAAACACTATGTCTGATGGATTAGTCTAATTCTTTAGTATGATATCTTAGTCCAAAATTAGAAATTTACCGAATATAACTAGAATAATTCGGAACTAGTTCCTTCTCAATCAAGAAAACTGTTAGTCATATGGCTCTATCTATTTTACCAGTCCAATCTGAGAAACAATATCCACTTAAATTTTCTATCATGAAAACCTCATTAGGTAATGTATGTATAGAATCTTATTCTCAATATAACAGAAGAACATATCCCTCTTCATTTACACCTGAAAATGATTTAATATGTTAAACATTTTAATGAACATAATTTCTTTTATAGGTGCGAGAAAAATTTGAAATGGTGGGAACATAAGTCCATTTTCTTAATCAATGAAATTTTCCTGAAATTGAATTTGAAATTGATTTTGAATTCATCTTTGTCATCTTTAATATTTCAAAACTGTTCTTAAATCACCTTTAACCTTCTCTAATATTCTTATAACATCAACTCACTTTATAATTTCATACCATTCATCATTCTAATACAAAATCTTGATCCGATGATTCATTATTACATTTAAAACATATGTAAGATATAAAAATTTCATTATGATGTTATGTACCAAATAAAAACAAACTCCTCATTTTGATGATTTGTACCAACTGTTAGATATAAAACATTGAAAAAAATCATTCATAAATATTTTTTCAACATCATTAGACATTGTTTTAATTTAATTTTCCATAAAAATTGTTGAAAATTATAAAAAAGTTAGCAACCCTCAATAGAACATAAAAATTTTATTTAATCCCTATTAAAAAACACATATGTAAAAAATCCCTTTCATCCTTTCATCAGGCTGATGATCCTGCATCTGATTATGTCTAGAATCTGATGAATTTAGTGGTGTCAAACATTGTATAATGGATTTGTATTTGTATCACTTTATTTTTTCGGTATCTATTTCAGTCTAATAAGTCTTCACCGACCTAAGAAATAATCAACAATTTTTTTATTTTGATATTGAAAAAATGCAAAAAAAACAACCTTATGAAAATAGATGACTACATTGTTGATCATCATCTAAACGATGGGTCTCTTATATTAATATATGCATCATTCCAAAAAAAACTCCACTTAATAATATTCATCCACATACTTTCTTACCTCCAATTGATTGGAGTCATACCACGTCTGATGAACTAGTATCAATAGCCACTTCTTTCCTTTTCTGATTATGGTACAAACTGACTTCCCCATCACAAAGTTATTTCTCCAATGATTTGTATCATGTGAATTATTGGTTTAACTGAAAACTTTAATAATCTTCTATTCATGTTTCAACAAAAACAGTGTAGCCTTTAAAAAAAATTTCACTAGATGATCTCACACTGATAAACTACTACTGAAAATCATCACTTCATAGTAATTATTCTTCTAGAAACTACTTCTTAATATCATTACTTCCTCATGAATTTGATAACATTTAGGATCATCATATTATCATCAGACATACATTGGAATGTCTCTATTACATTCCATCATTTCAATAGCTTCTTTCATTCCAACTAAACCTCAAACTTATTGAAAGTACATTATCTACCGTATTCTTCATAATAATTTCATCACAAGTTACATAAAAATAATATAATTGGTGGGAAATCAAATATAAAAAAATAATAAAAATTAGTATGGAGATTCATAAACATTGATACACTTTCACATTCATATCAAAACCTCTTTTTCGGACATAAGGTGAGTCTGATAAACAATTTGTTTTCACAAAACATCTTCAAAACAGAATACTAAGACCAATGACATTTCATATCAAATGTGAGTCATATTTTCTGATTAATTTTCAAGCATTGATTGTTTTCATCTGATAATCAAAACATACAATGTAGGGTTATTATTTTTCTTAGAAAATATAATAAAATCATCAAAAACTTTATTCGGCATCCAAAAACTACCTTAAGCCAACTTGGTCCTACCCAGATGTATCTCATAGACTGATAAAAGTCCACCAAAATCCCCAAGTACATCAGGTGAAAATGAAAACAAGAGTGATCAGTGGACATTGTTCAACCAATGAGACACAAGATATATGCATGAGAAGGATGCATCATAGTCTTATCATATGTGGCATAGGTAAATATGAAACGTGCATGTCCATCCACCTAATTTATAGAGAAATTATATTAATAAATGTATCATCCCCCCATAAAATCGATATCTAGAAATCGATGTTTAATATCAAGTTAATCTCTATTATTGGGTCCTATAATTACATCACCCTGGGAAAGATGGTCATGAATAACATCCACATCCTCTAGGGAGATTTCCATCTATCCCTCAGAAAATTTGAATGTGTGAGTCTCAAGTATCCATCTCTCAATGAGTGTATAAAGGAGGTAATGATAAATACATCTATAATCTAATACAGTGATTCAATAGAATCCAAAATATTTATGAATTATATAATAATATTTGGAGGTAGAATATGATGATTATATGTTTCCCTATCCACCATAACTCATCCAAACACATATACAAATAGAACATCATGTGAATGACGCCCATACTACTCGGTGAGTAATAGAATATCTCCCATATCTATGCATGAAAATTAAATAAATAATATATCAGTGAGAAATGTAAATATAATTTTATGGTTAGTTGAATCATAAAATTGGTATAATATAGTATTAAATACCCATGTTATCACCATGTTCTAATTGTTATTTTTATAAAATGGATTCATATTTTTTAATAATAGGTTTAATTTTATATAATTAATCAATAGTTTTCATTGAAATTAAATTTCATAATTTTCAACTTTTCTTCTCAATGAGTCATTTTAAACACATTACATGTTTACTAGATCATCACATTTATTATAATTATAATATTCTAAAAAAATCCAAGAATAATAATAAGAAACATGTTTAGTATACATGATCAATAAGTGGAGTTGATTTGGTATTTTTATAAGGATGTTCTCAAAAAACCATTGCACTTTATTTTATGAATGATGATATTCATTAATTGAAACTTTATTAAAACCTCCCAAAAGGCTAACCTAGTGTCAGTACATGTTCCAATTTTTATACAATCCTATCATTTATTTATTTTTAGTCAATACATCATTAGGGATGAGATTGAAAAATCATTTCAATAATATTAGGCCATCACTGTTTTTCGATAACCCTCTATATGACATATGTTGAATCATAGACACTAAAATTGCTCATGATACTAGTCAATCATATTTTAAATAATATTATATGAAAATATCCCTGATGGTCAGGACTTATTTTTCTTAGGTTTCAATGATGAATTATTTTCACACATTGGGAAGTGTCAAAACATTCCAACAAGCATCTAGGGTGCACTGTTGTAGTTAGGAATGGTTTTGAGCCAGTATACAGGATCAAAATATGGTTCCCATTAGATTTTTGTAGAGGTACATTTCACAATGGTGTGAATTCATATGAAATAAATTATTTTGAATTTTCCACAAGAATATTTCTCACATCATATAATACCACTAAAACTTAAATAATGAAACCTTTGATGGGGTTTAGAAAATCTATTTTTCATAATAGACTTCCTTCACGGTTGAAAGGTTATCCTTGTGTTGCCGCAAAAATTTGGAATGAAGCAAAGGCACCAAGATAGCCCAATGGACTGCCTCACAGAGTCCCCCCCATCACCATGACCACTGCGATGTAAAGAAGGTGGGATGCTCCGTGAACGTGTTTGACGTTTGCGATCCCGACGTGAAGCGAAGGAGGCGGGACGCTCTGCAAACGTGTATGACGTTCGCGATACCACCGCAAAGTGAAAGAGGCGGGATGCACCATGAACCCCTTTGACATTTGAGAGCGTGCCGCGAAGACACCATGCCCCTTTTCACTCTGCCTGAGCCTTGCTCTGCGGTGCCTCTTTCCTATCAATAACAGGCTCCCCCTGAGCTCTGAAGATGGACAATCCAACCATTCGGCTTCTCATCTCCCAAATCGCAAAGAACTCTTCCGCTCGAAGAACCATGAGCTGCGCGAGGTACTTCTAAATCGTGAAGTGCCTCCCCATTGTCTTGTTTTGATCCCCTCTTTCGAGAGGGATGCCTTTCACGAAGCCTAAGGGATTTTGCAAAGGAAGGGGATCCCCAAGGGGACCCGGGTCATCGTGGAGTGTTTATTTTTCGCGAAGCACCCTTCATGTTCACTTGATCCATTTTCTAAGTTAGGATAATTGTACTTCAAGAAGCACATTGCTTCCTGAAACTTTTCACCGCAAGGCACATTTGCTCCGTGGGGATATGCTCCGCGAATTCCCTTCCACTTCGCAAAGCACCTCCTGTTTAAACTTACACCCCAATCTAAGGCTAAGGCACCACACTTTGCGAAGCACACACCTTCACAAGTTCCCTCCGCTATGTGGAACAACAGAGCTCCAAAAGTCCCCTTCCTATGGACCCCTCTGCTTCGCAAATCATTTTCCCGTGCAACCCTCCAGGTTGGCACGATGTGACTTTAAAGTCCCCTAGACGATACCGCCCGTAGTGTTTCTACGCCTAATGTTTCCTTTCATAGGAACGCTAATGGATATTTCTTCTTCACATAGCCACGCTAACATGGACCCCTCTATGGTTCTCCCCATGACACCCCCTCAGTACGACATTGCTCGTACCTTCCCTCCCTCAAGGAGCAGAGGGTACCGGTTATGTAAGTCCTAGGGGTGCGGAGTAAACCTTCCATCGTCCGAGCTGCTGGATGTTAAAATTCCAAGAGCCTTCTTCCTCAACACATGATATTTAATTCTGACCTCACCTCGTGCTCTACATGTAGGGTCCCCCACCTCAGACATCCTTCATGCCCCTTGGTCTCCACATAAGATGATATCCTCTTTTTTAGAGTGGCATTTTTCCGCAGGGTAGGGCAGCCACCTTGGTGTAAGCCCCTAGCCTTCCTTGTAGGAGGGAGCACCCATGCTCCTCCTCACATCCTTGGTGCCAAGTCCAGAGGAGAGAATGATAGGGAATGGGACCCCTCCTCTCTTCATGGGTGCCAAATCCCTCTCCCACTGCGCTTTGTCACACCACGTGCCTCAATCATAGAGTAAGTCCGGACACCATGGGTTGATCAACGCATAAGCCCCTCTTCGATCCCCATGGACACACCCTACATGATGTGATCATCAGGTCCCTACTGACTTATGTTTTTCACACCGAGCATGACTCACCTGGGCTTAGAGTAAGCATCGACCATGAAAACACCATCGACTAGCATGACATTAAACTGTATACATGAACTAGGTGGAATTTGATCCATATCAAGTTATGGTACATAGGAAGCCTCATGAGGTTCAAGACCACCACCCGGTCATTCTGACCATCCTCATGTCAGTTCACCCAAGTCCAGCATGATGTTAAACTGTATACCTGAACTATGTGGACTTTGATCCATGTCAAGGCATGGTCCATAGGAAGCCTCACAAGGTACAATCCCACCACCCTGTTGATCCGACCATCTTCACGTCAGTTCACCCTCATCCAGCATAACATTGAACTTTATACCTAAACTACGTGGACTTTGATCCATGTCAAGGCATGGTACATTGAAGCCTCCTTGAGGTTCAATCCCATCACCCATCGGACCAAGGTCCTTATTCTGGTCAATTCACCGACACCCACACCATCATGAACTACGTGGTATTTGATCTATGTCAAGGCATGGTATATAGGAAGCCTCACGAGGTTCAATCCCATCATCCACCCGGATGAAGGTCCTTATCCACATCGGTTCTCCAACACGTGCTACATGAACTATGGGGACTTTGATCCATTCCATGTCATGGTATGTAGGAAGCCTCCACGAGGTTCAAGCCCACCACCTGGTCATTGCGACCATGTTGGTTTTCCAACACCTTGGGTTGTTTAAGGCATAATCCCCGAATGCCCTCATCTCACATGAAGATAAACTGTATTCCCCACTACCCGAACAACGCGGAATTTGATCCATGTCAAGGCATTGTACGTTGGAAGTCTCATCGAGGCTCAAGCCCAAAACTGTCATCCATCCTAACTCTTGCCCGGGTCGCCATGTCCCGGTGAGATCCTGCCACTCATTCCCCTCCACAACATTCAGGGAGCCACCCATCTGTTTGCCCCAATATCGGTGTTCCCCCCTAGGGGGCTTCCTCAATTTGATCTACTCTAATCAGTGTTCTGATCAGTCTGATCTGTCCCCACTGGATGCTAAACTCGTCGCATGCCCTGTGTTACATATGGGAAGATGAGGAAAACCTTAGAGACATGCCTATTTCATATGATTCCCCACATTTTATGTGGGATCCCTCGGGCTTCCGCGCCCTTGAGAAGCCCTATAATAAGAGACAGAAGAAAGACACCCCAATCCTCAGCATCCAGACATGCTAGTGATGCCCAGCGTGACTACTCCCCTAACCGAAGGTTGCTGCCCTGACCAGACCCCTTGGAATGTCCTAATTGAAGAAGCGTAATTAACTGGTGTCCATGAAAATATGGCACCGGGAAGAGTTTCATGAACACTGTATTAAATATATGAGGGATACCCAGACTAGGTGATGAGTTCCGAGGAGGAATCCATGGAAGGAAGAACCGAAATCCCATCAAACTGTTTCGATCAAGGAGCAGACGTCCCTGAACAAAGAGAGAATTTCGCCCGCCTTTGGAAAGCGGGAATATGGTGAAGAAAAAATTCATGTCTGTCATGCTCAAGAAGACGGATGTGCGTGCCCCGGCAAAAGCATCGGAAACAGAAATGGTGGACCTAACGTGAAGATCTTCCCTTCAATATATGGATTAGTAACTCTTAGGACATCCATGTATTGACGTGTCACCAGATCCATCCATCCGGCGTCGGGTCCCACCAAGTAAATAGCGGGTCTAGCATGAAACTCACCAGATGTTGGGGTAGTAGAACGTTGGGTGTCCTGTTCTGCGATGTTGTCAGTGTCGATACCTCTTATCTTCCATGGGAGACAGAATGGCGCTGGGCACAAGTTGTCGATTTCTTTTCCTTTCAGCACTGACGATTCCACCTCCCTGCTTCTCAGGAATCAGGTTGCTGCCATGGGAATGCGATCACAGACCGCTTTGGAATTAGTCGAACTAAAGAAGAAACTAGAGGAATTGAGTACTAAGAGATTTATTCGCCCTATTGTTTCTCCATGGGGAGCCCCTGTTCTTTTTGTTAAAAAGAAAGATGGATCTATGAGGTTATATATCGACTATAGGGAGATCAATGCTATAACAATAAAGAACAAGTATCCCCTACCTCGCATTGATGATTTATTTGACCAACTACATAGAGCTCAATACTTTTCAAAGATTGACCTTCGATCTAGATACCATCAGTTGTGTGTGAAAAAGGAAGACACTCCGAAGACAGCATTTAGAACCAGGTACTGGCATTACGAGTTTACAGTAATGCCTTTTCGATTGACTAATGCGGCCTCTGTATTCATGGATCTAATGAATAGAGTTTTCAAGTAATATCTCGATGAATTTTTGGTGGTATTTATTGATGATATCTTGGTATACTCTAAAAGCTTCTAAGATCATGAAATTCACTTGCACATTATCCTGAAGACTCTGATAAGACATGAATTATATGGGAAGTTTAGCAAGTGTGAATTCTGGCTTCATGAGATTTCTTTTCTTGGCCATATTGCCTCTAAAGATGGAATCTATGTTGATCCTTCTAAGACCAAGGCAATCCAATAATGGCCAGCACCTATGAGTATAACTATGGTATGCAGTTTTATTGGTTTGGCAGGTTATTATCAACGTTCCATCCAGAATATTGCCCGATTGGAAAACCCATTAACGAAGATCACACGTAAAGGGGTTTAATTTTGTTGGACAAAGGAGTGTGAAGAATGTTTGAAGAACTGAAGAGAATATTAGTAAATTCTCCTATATTGACTCTACCATCGGGGAATGATGGGTTCGTTATTTATAGTGATGCATTGAAGAAAGGACTTGGTTGTGTCCTTATGCAGAATGATAGGGTTATTGCATATGCATCACGACAGTTGAAAATTCATGAGTAGAACTATCCTACTCATGATCTTGAGTTAGCAGCTGTGATTTTTTCTTTGAAGATATGGAGGCACTACCTCTATGGTGAAAAATGTGAGATTTATACTAGTCACAAGAGTTTGAAGTATATTTTCTCACAAAAATAACTCAACATGAGGCAAAGGAGATGGCTTGAATAACTCAAGGATTATGATTGTACGATACACTACCACCCGGGGAAAGCAAACAAGGTGGCAGATGCTTTGAAAAGAAAATATCATGGAGTTTTGAACAATATGAGAATTGAAAGGGATCCAATTTTCATGGATCTAGTGAAGATGGACATGGGAATAACCAGGGAAGGCGAAACATCAATTCTTTTTCAAATGGTTTCCAAACCATCTTTACTATAAAGGATTAAGAGTTCTCATACTGATGATGAAGAATTTCAAAAGAAGATTAAAGATGTGAATGATGGGAGATTGAGAGACTTTGTGTATGAAGATGGAATTTTGAAATTTGGGAAGAGATTTTGTGTTCCCGATATACTTGATCTAAAAAGGGAATTGTTGTATGATACTCATAGTTCCAATTTCTCTATACACCATGGGAGCACCAAAATGTATAGAGATTTGAAGGAACATTTTTGGTGGGACAACATGAAGAGGGAGATTGCTGATTATGTGTCAAGATGTATGGTTTGTCAACAAGTGAAAGCTGGAAGGCGACAGCCTGGAGGAGTCATGCAACCTCTTCCCATACCGAAGTGGAAATGGGACAATATTACGATGGACTTTGTCATGCGACTACCAAAGACTCCTAGAAGGAATGATGCAATATGGGTTATTGTTGATTGTCTTACAAAGTCATCACATTTTCTTGATATAGGAGAAGATCTACCACTGGAACGTCTATCAAGACTATATATTGATGAGGTTGTTAGACTTCATGGAGTACCCCTATCGATTGTTTCAGATCGTGATCCCCGTTTTACTTCTAGATTCCGGAAAAGTATTCAGAAAGACCTAGATACTGAACTTCATTTCAGCACTGCCTACCACCCTCAGACAGATGGACAATCAGAATGAACTATTCAAACCTTAGAAGACATGTTGAGATCCTGCTCACTTGACTTTCAGGGTATGTGGGATCAATATTTACCTCTGGTAGAATTTTCCTATAACAAAAGCTTTAATTCAAGTATTCAGATGGCACCATATGAAGCGTTATACGGAAAAAGATGTCGCACACAAACCTGTTGGGATGACATTGGTGAAAGAAAACTTGTAGGTCCAGAACTGGTGGAGGAAACAATGGAAAAGGTGAAGGTAATCCAAAATCACATCAAATCAGCTCAAAGTAGGCAGAAGAGCTATACTGATAATCGAAGGAAGGATTTGGAATTTCAAGTCAGTGATCATGTTTTCCTGAAGGTATCTCTATAGAAGGGAGTCATACTTTTTGGTAAGAAATGTAAATTGAGTCCCAGGTACATCGGACCTTTCGAAATTCTAGAACAAATTGGGGTTGTAGTTTATCGGTTGGAAATGCCGCCAAGTCTCTCCAAAGTTCACGATGTGTTCCACGTATCTCTATTGAGGAAATACATGCCTGACCCAACGCATGTACTCACCTATGAGGAATTAGAACTGGAACCCGATCTATCTTATTACGAAGAGGCCATCAAGATTCTTGATACGATAGAACAAGTACTGATAAACTGGACGACGCGTCTGGTAAAAGTCTTGTGGAGCAACCATAAGATGGAAGAGGCAACGTGGGAACCCGAGGAACTTATGATGAAGAACCACCCAAGTCTTTTCATGCGGTAGTATTCTAGAAATTTTGAGGACGAAATTATTTGAAGGAGGGGAGAATGTGACATCCCAAGCATCTACGGTACGTTTCTCTTTGAATAATGCAATAGCGTGTATTGTATGCAACATCGAGTTCTAACACATACCACAACCAATCAAACTAGCCATTATAAATAGTAATACCTACTTTTTGAAATTTTAGAAATTTTATCTCTCAAAATGGACTTCATTTTTGGATTTTGAGTATCGAATTTAGCCTAAGGTGAAATTTTGGTACTTTTCGGATAACTTTAATATTTTGATGAATAGTGAAAATTACTAAATTTTAATTAAAAACAACTTTTTTAATCAAAATAATTAATAGTGATAAATTATGAATTTTAGTGGTTTTAAAGTATATTTAGAATATAGTTTTACCATTTAATACAATTTTGGTCATTGGACATAATTTTACAATTAAACCGAACATAAACTAGTATCAATCTTCTGATAGTTATTATGTCTTAAAAAAACGCTTTTTGTTTTGACAGCGGGAATTAATTTTAAATTAATTTCTGCCACTTCTATGTTTTGAATTTGGAAAAATGGATTCTATATTTTCAATCAGGATGTTCAAATTGTGTAAATAGGTAATTTTTATTTTTAGACATTTTGAATAATTACTTCGGTAAATATTATATTTACCATGGTTAAAGGGTAAATCTGGTAAATAATGGTTAAAAACTAATATTATAATAATATAAAATTACCCTAAAACGTGTCCTAACATTATTGGTTGATACATGTTCGACCATGGGAATCTTTGGGTCGATTTTGGGACCCCATGGTGCCACTTGTAAGTGATAGGGACACTTTATTTTAATAAATACAAAAATGACAAAAGCATATATCTTTTAGCAAAACAATTTTTACAAAAGGTTATATATGTTGGATTTTTAACTATAAATAGTCAATAGAAATATACAAATACTTACTACATAATTATATTTTATTTATAATTTTTAGACATTAAATAATTTTATTTATTTATGACACAATGATGATGCAGTAATTACCATAATAGTGAAAAAATTAAAATAATTGATATTATAAATACCCAAATAAATATAATTTGAGACTTTTAATGAATTAAACTAATTTTCTAGGATAATATGACATATTTGGATTTATTTAATTGAATTTTTTTGAACTAATCATTCTTTTATGATTTTCAAAAAAATCAATTTTCCAAATAGTGTCAAAATTGACATAAAAGAGTTTTTAAAACAAATATTATATTATTAGTTGATATTAAATTCATAAAACTCTAAGGTTAGGCCAAGATACTTATATCATGATAGGTGTATAATTAATGGACCACTTGGGGGTCTCTTGGAGGTATATAGTATGTTTATTAACTATATAATATAAAAATACAATGTGACATGGTAAATGTCAAACTAATTAACTAAGAGTTAAAACTAAAAGATAAGGTTAATATAATGACCCAAACCTGTCTAAATCCTATTTGTTGAGTGGTTTTCGACCCATACGCACCTTAACCATTAAATAATCCACTTTGGATCCATTATAAACCAAATATGAATTTATTATAAAATAATATTTCTAACTTTTCCAAAGGTGCCCCTCACCCCTCTTATAAAAGGGCACTCTCCCTTCTTATTAACTCACACCTTAAAAGCCTTTTGGTTCGTCAAAACTCTGACCAAATACTCTCTCAACTTCCCTCACTTCATCCTAGAGGCCTTTTTTTAGTCAAAAATCCAACCAAAGATCCCTTTTGATCAAATCAAAAGAAAGAACCCGAAGAAGAGGTAATGATTTCACCACCCTTTTTCAAGTTCCTTTCTTCTTCCACTTCTTATTTCTTTGTTATTACCATTCTAAAATAATAAATAAAGTATCTTATATATACTGTGATGTTATTATAAATATGGTACAACCATATTCATTATTCTATCCATCCTTTGAATAACATGTCACCATACGTGCGTACGTACGGCTTACAGTCTCCACGTCGTGGTGTAATTGTTATTCAATAAATTATTATTTGTATGGGTATAATAATTATGTGTAACTCATTTAAATAATAAATATAACATTATAATTATTTTTTATATGTGTTATAACATCCAATTATATATTATTTTAAAATCAAAAAAATGATATTGTCGCTCGTGCGTACGTACGGACTACCGTCTCCACGAACCTGATGAGATTCATTCTCCATCGTATCCATTCAAGTATAATTATCATTTGATGATTTAAAAATAATGTTTAAGGACTTGATATCATTCTGGATATGAATAAGATACAACCTATCCATGAAAAACATGGCTTACGTAACAAAACATATAAAAGAAAACGAGTAAGTTAACACCCGAAACAACGATAATACTAAGATATTATTAACAAATCAATGTTAAAAGATCATATATGATATCATATTAATATATATGATTCTTTTATAATTTAATAACAATTATTTCACCATTATACAGGAGGTTAACCTATCCCCAACCAAGGAAAATTACAAGTTAAGGTTTTATTTCGCAATCTCTTCATTATCTGAGGTTGTTTATATGTAATAATCTACTGGGATATCTTTATCATCCACATCCATGTTTCTTAAAAATTTATTTCAAAAAAAAATTACTATTTAAAATTATATGGGTTAAAGTCATTTATAACCTTTTTTGACTTTTTATAAGAGTTTTATACAGGAATCTTTCCGTCGTTTTCCAAACAAGGTGCTTTTTAACCTTTTCGACAAAATTAAGTTGAGAATGGTTTTTTATACGGCAGGTGCGACTATTTTCCGCCATTATAAAATCGTTGAAGCTTCCCTTACAAGCTTATAGGAATATTTTAAAAGAAAATGTTTTATTTTATAAATATATGACTGTTAAATTATTTCAAAATAGAAAGAGATATTTCTCTAAAAATAGTTTTGATTTCATCTATGTCAACATCCTTTGATGGATTTTACACTTATTTGAAGTTGATTTATTATGATACAAAACGTCTATATTTTATTTAAGGTTTTGTGATATGTTTGACTATGGATGTGCTATTTTTATACCATTCATGGTTTATGGTGAAAGTATTGACATTTCGTATGCTAGTTTTAATACAAATTTTTATGTTATGTTTAAACCTTTTTATATGAGAATGCATTGGACTTAATATGTGATGGGTGGAGCCTGCTATAGCTCCTCGATGCATCAGTAGGTCTCATGAGACAAACTAGTGTCTTGGCACAAGGCCTTGACAAAATCTTATTTGTATTCTTAGCACGAGGCCTTGGGTTATGTGGTTATGATAGTCTGGCATTATGCATTCCATCATTATGAAAGTGGTTATTGATATTGCATGTGATTATTTGATTAGTAGAATATCCATGTGAATAAGTAAATGGATTTATTTCATTTTATTTTTGCCATAATATTTTGAAGTTCGAGTTTAAAAGTATTTTGTTTTAGTTATACACTGCCTTAAATGTTTAATTCTTATTTATGAAAGTTTCTGCTATATTGTTATCCTTACTGGGCATTTGAGCTCACCCCTTTTCTATGTTTTATTTTTCTCAGGATATGAATAATTAAATTTTGAATGACCTGCATGGATATTATGAGGGGATAATAGTGTGGACTATGGAGACAATATGTTGTTGTAGTATTTTTTCACTTTATGCTGTAATGTAAAACGTTATGAATATATCTAGTGTTTCTAAGGCTACTAAACCAATCGGTCTTTCGAGATTCGATCTTTCTTATGATCATGCCAATGTTATGTAATAATGAACCGACTCTGGTTAACTAGGGTCGGGGGGTTACATTTGTAATAAGATAATTAAATTTAATTATGACATAATGATGATTCATTAATAGATTTATTAAGGAATGTTTCAAATAAATGACCTATATAATATAAAAATAAAGATAATTTGAAATAATCAATTCCATACAAGAATTTTATTAATTAATAAGACTTCTTGTGATTGAGTTAAGGAATTTTTTTTATATAATCATGTTATTACGATATTTAAAAAAATTCATGTAATGAATAATGTAAAAATTCACATAATTCATATTTTAAAATATAAAATATTTAAATAAATGATATAAAATTCCTAAAAATAAATGACTTGGTCAAATTTTTATTATATTTCCTAATATTTCATAAATAACACTTTAATTTTTATTTTTTTTAATGATTTTTTAATTAGTGTAACCTAAAAAAGTGTAAATAACATGATATCACGGTGGGATTAAAAAGAGTAAGCTAATGGCTAAAACCAAAAGATATGGATTAAAAAAATATTCAAACCTTGTCTAATTTTAATTAAAGTATTTTTATAACACACAAAAAATCTTATGTTTTTAATAAATTAGTTTAGGACCATTTGGAATTGAAATTGAATTTATATTAATTTAATACTTTTTATAATGCCCAGGGTGCCCCTCCCCTCTTCTATAAAAAAGAACCCATTATAATATATTAATCACAATTAAAAATCCATTTTTATCTAGAAATATATAATAAAACCCCTTCCTTAATTCCCTCCTCATATTCTTGAGGCCTTAATTTAGGCATAACACCCTCTTTAAAGGTTTTATGTTTTTAGTAAGGTTCATCATCCGAAAGAAATATAATGTTTTTATTTAAGTTTTTCTATTTCATTTATTTTTCCACTTCCTTCAAATCTCTTCCAAACATGATAATATAACTACACCAGTATCCTAAATAAGCCTATATTTTATTATGTTAATATATTATCCTAAATCAATCTTCAATTTCATCAAATGGAAATGGAATTAATCGTTCATGTGTACGTGTGAACTATCACCTCCACGAACTAATATAATTTGTTTTCCATAACATTATCACATGACTGGTTATAATGATGGAATTAATTTTAATAAGTGATATTAATTTTTTTATATAATTATCGGATAATAATATATCAATTATATTCTTTCTTTTCATGAACATAAAAATGATAACATCATTTGTGCGTACGTGTGAACTACCACCTCCACAAGGCATTGTGATTCGATTTTAATCACCACATAACATTGGTAATATATATATAAGTATATTTAAATTATTGATATGATATTAATAATTTTATAATAATTATTGAAAGGTAACATAATACATAACTTCATTCTATAATGATCAAAGAAAAATAGAAAATGTTACTCATGCGTACGTAAAACTTACTGTCTCCATGATTATAACATTATTAAATTTATCATTTCCATAAATAATGAATGGATTTAAAAGAATAATGGATATATATATGATTTTATTATGAAATTAATATTATTCTATAGATGATATAATTATGACCAAACATACTATTTACCTTATACCGAGTTCATTTTAGACTCAAGTACCAGATAATGAAAAATAGTCTGATATGGACTTAAATAATTATGAAACTATTTTAACATCATAATAAGTTATATAAAAAGGAAAATAAACATAAATAGGTTATGAAAAAATTATAAGTTAATGTAAGTTATTTATTCAAGAATATAAAGAATGTGTGACATGATTCGAACTCAATGTAAGGGATTTCATCTCAATCTCCTTTCATAGAGGCATATCTTGATATTGTACACCATTATTATCATTTAAAGTGTATATACGACCCTTTTACATGTAATATCATGCATTCCTATATTCTAATTATATTTAATGTTTTTTTAATGTCATTCTACAATGGTTTTATTCAAGCAGTTTTTAAGTGTTAAGGGACTCAATACAGGGAATCCATGTTTTCCCAACGGTTTTAAACCGTTGGGAAAGGCCCCCAAATCGTCGGGAAATATTATCCCAATGGTTTTAGAATCCATTGGGATATGAGGTGTTGGGAAATCCTTTTCCCAATGGTTCAACGTGAACTATTGGGAAAAGGCTGTTTGGATCCTGTTATACCAACGGTTCAGCTGAACCGTTGGGAAACTCAGTGCACAGGGGTATAACCCAACGATTTTAAAACCATTTGAATAAAGATATAGGGGGTATAAACCAGCTGTTTTGAACTGTTGGGAAATGTAGCAAGGGTATAACCAAATAGTTTTGAACTGTTAGGAAATGCAGTAGCACACAGGGGTATAACCCAACGGTTTTGAAACTGTTGGCTTAGACCCCCATTAATTTAAAATGAAACAGCCTATAATAAACTATAGGCTGCAATGAAGACTGTGTGAACAACGTGCCGTCTCACAAAAATACATTGCAATCACAAAAAAACACTCATTCTGTGTGTTTAGGAACACTGCAATCTGAAAACACAAAAACCACACTACACCCATAAAAACTCACAAAACCTCACTTCAATCACATGCAGTCACCCAAAAATTGCACAAGAAACACATAGCAATAATCACCTCATTTTTGAAGGATTACTCACATCCCTTCCCCTTGTATGATTCACATATTGATGTGGTAGAGAGACCAAGAACCAACAAAATGTTGTCTTGTTGATCAAATAGGGAGGGGGATATTGGAAATTCAAGTTTATAACTCATATATGAAAAATCCCCTGCCTCAATCCTGATCTATTGGATAAGGGTGATTTGTTTTGATTACTCCAAGATAAATTTGATATTTTTTTGATTAATTTAATCATTTAATATACTAATCGAGAAGGATATTTACACTATGACCATTATAACCTTTTTGTTCCTAGATTATAATGATGGGGGAATCATATACTATGGGGCAATGACTTCTATAATGTCAAGAGATTTAGTTATGTTTTTGCATTTATCAAGGTATTGGTTTGTGGTTAAGAGAGGGATATTCGTCAGGCTTCTGTGACACATAGATTCAATGGGGATAGATATTTACTTGATTCATGAGAGATATAACATGCCTAATTTTCAAGGGGATCTGATATGATGACATCCAACATGGTGTTTGTCAGTGGTTATGAATCATTTACACCATCTGTTGGGCTCACTTTGGAAATTTTCTATCATATTCTAAGAGGATAATATTACAAGGTAATATTCTATCCCCAATCTATAATGAAAACATTCAGATAATCCTCCATGACAATTCAGTAGATTACTACATGAATTTTAGTATATACCTTCCATAGATGATTTTTGTATCCATTGAAATTTCAACGATGATCCATAGGGAGAATAATAAAAATTAACCATTTATCACATGGGATCATGGTCCTCATGGTGGTACACTAGATGGTGAGCTATGATGTGGACCAAATTCCCTTGTCATTTCATACACATGTTGTGTAACAAATTCTAACTAGTATATTGAAATATTTTAAGTAATGACAACACCTTGAGTGATTTGGTGTTGGAAGGACCCATACTTGAGTTATAATGATGCTATCATATTATATAAATGATATCTAACACTAACATGATTGATAAGGTAGGTTGAATAGGTCCCGAGTGACTAGAACCTTGTACCTATCTGGTGAGCTATGATATGGACCAAATGCCCTTGTTGTTATTTCATACACATGTTGGGTGAGAAATTCTAACAAGTATAGTGATTTATAATAAGGAATGATAACACCTTGAGTGATAAGTTACTAGAAGGACCCTTACATTAGTGATAATGTAGTTATCATATTATAACATGATATCTAACCCTACCATGATTGATAAGGTAGTGGTCAATATAATGACCTCACCTTGAGTGATAAGGTTCTAGATGAACCCAACCATGAGTGATAATATAATGTTTCCAATGTGATATTAGACCTACAATGGTTAATATGGTATTATTTCAGAAAATGGATTTAAATTGATCATAATGTTTTAACATGGATGTTTGTTGAGTGAGAAGGTTGCTATGTGATATATAGTTGTATGAGACACTACCTTTAGTAGTATGGAAGATGTTGGGAGTTGAGTTATGAGTTGTATTGAGTGAGAAGTATTAGTCTAGGGATTTTATAAGGGTAAAGGTAGTGGATACATATAAATATGTTGGGCTAGAAAAGACATGTGTGAAGATAATTTACTATTTTGAAAGTGGTAAATTACTACTTGTGTAGAGGTAATAAAGAGGTACATGAGGGAAAATATAGATCCTTTCCATTTTATACTTAGCAATAATGCGACATGTGGAACTTTTTTAGGGACATGAATTGATTAGTTGAATGAATGTATATATATGATTTCATATTACAAATGGTGTGAAAATTATTAAGGCATCTTCTATACATATCTTGACTTTCCTTTCATGTTTAAAATTAATCCAATGGTGTTCATGGATCTCATGAATGAGATATTCTATACATATCTCAACTCATTCATTATGGTTCTTGTTGATGATATACTTATATACTCACAAACCATTGATATACACATTGGACACCTATAGATTTTTTTTGGTCACTTTGACCACATTATATGTTTTATAGGATCTAAAAGTGTCACTTATGCTTCCATAAAGTATGTTTTCTTAGGAACGTAATCTATAATGTGGGAATTTATGTGGAACCAATGAATGTATAGGTTGTGGTGTCATGAGAAAGCATAAGAAACATGTTTGATATTGTGGGTTTACTTTGTTTATTCAGGTTTTACATATGGTTCATTTAAATCTTTTCCCCTTTAGAAGTGCCAATGACTAGGATTACTAAGAATGTAGTTATGTTTGAGTGGTAAGAAAAGTTTAAAGAGGCCTTCCTAAAAAGTCAATGAAGTTTTGATCATACTGAATTACTATAAATTATGATTCTAAAATGAGGTCTCCAAATTGATCCCCAAGCATGAATTGAACTTATGGACATTTCTTGCATTGGACACATATCTGTAGTATCTATGTGGAAGGTTCTATATTGTTCTCATCATATCACATATGAGAATGTGTCAAGATTGGAATGATATTACATCAAAAATCATAGTCAGTGTAATATTTTCAAATATTGATAACATTTATCATTAAATACAAGTACAAGGGTCTGATGTTTCTCAACATAATGACGTATTAATCTTGATCTATGATGGATATAACATTATTAAATTCCATATTAATTGTACCTGGTTGGATTATGCATGGGGATTTTCCTTCTCCTACTAGACTTACTAAATGGGTCTTCCACGGTTTCTACAACATTGATAGTCTAAGTAGGGACATGGCTTGAATTATATATTCTTCCACGAATGTGCCTTATCCGATATAATCGGGTCCTATGAAATCATTTTGTAGTTCCCTAATTGGGTTCAATGAACTCAAGTTCATCTACATACTCATCCACCTGCCCAACCCCCCCCCCCCCCACTAACCCACCTACACAGCCACCACCCCACCTGCACAGCCCCCCTCCCTCAGCCTAGCCTAGACTAACCCCCTACACATCCCACCCCATCCCCCACCTACCTAGCCCATCTCCCCCACCTAAACAACCACCACCCCCACCTACACAACCTCCCCTGCCCAGCCCCCTCCCCCATCTGTCCAGCCCCCCACCTGCACAAACCCCCCTTCCCAGCCCCCTACCCAGCCCCCTCCCCCCTGTCTAGCCTTGCCTACCCCCTACACATCCCACCCCTCCCCCACCTGCCCACCCCCCCCCCACTACCCCACCTGCCCAGCCACCACCCCACCTGCACAGCCCCCCTGCCCAGCCCCCTCCCCCTACCTAGCCTAACCCCTGCACATCCCACCCCCTCCCCCACCTGCCCAGCCCCCCTCCCCCATCTGCCCAGCCCCCCTAACTACACAGCCACCCCCCACACCTGTACAACCCCCCCTGCCCAGCCTACACGCCACCCCCACCCCCACCCCCTTCCCAGCCCACCCCCTCCCCACCAAACCCCCTACACAACCCCCTCCTCCCCACCTCACCCCCACCAAGCACCCTCGCCTCCCCCACAAATTCCCATAGGGTAGTGTATTTTATGTTTTAATCGTATTTTTAGGGTTTTTTGTGACCCGTTCAGGATTCAATCTATGGATACTTTGGAGAAATTAGGTGTTTTGGGATATTTTTGGGGGGTTTAGTTTGAGAGAACTCATGTACATGATGTGTAGTTTTGATAACACACATCATGTGTTCTTCGTAAATGGGAAAGATGGGTTTTGGGAACTAAAATATTTATATAAGGGGGTGGGTTACATGCCATGTAGTGGTGACTCAGGGTGTGCTAGTGGCAGATGAGCATTTAGGGTATAAAGCTTTATCTAGTGCGAGGTACATGGATAGACATTGTGTGAGGGTAGACCTTGTGTGTGGGGGGATATATGGATAGGTACATACATGGGAACCATATGAGGGGTAAAGATTTTGTATGGGGTGATACATTCCACGTGGTAGGGAATTTTTCATGCTATGTGGGGCCTTGTATGTCAATGTACCTAGGTGGGGGTAAACATCATATACTAGAACACATGATGTGTACTTTGGAAAATTACACACTAAGCATTCTATGTCACATGGAACGAGGGGACATTTTGGGTTACATATCATGTACCTAAAGTACAGGTTGGGTACTTTTTTCTCCTTGTTGTGTTTACAATATTTTAACCCTGGGGTCAAAATTCAACTTATGAGTATTCAATTTTTATCAGTTTTTCATATAAATTTCCATAGTGGAATAATTTCTATGTTTTAATGTGGTCTTTATGATGTTTTTTACTAAAATAATTCTTTATCAGGATTTCTTCAAGGATTGGATTCAGAATCCTCCAATAGGTTGGGTTGTGGGATGAGAATCATGTGTTAGGGTTATGAGATCATTAGTTGGAATGGATTGTGAAATCTAAGCTAGTTTTGTTCAATATTCTTTCATATAGATCCTGAAAATTATAATCAAGTAGTATATATGAATAGATCTCGTTTTATCTGTACATGTTGGTACCTATTTCTCAAGTTTAGAATAGTTGAGGATTACATTCCTTTTTTAGGATTGGAACAATTGGAACCATTGGGATGGGTTGATGTTGTGGGATAGATGTTATGGTCGGATTTCCTTAAGATATTTATATGCATCAAAGGGAATCGTGAGGATACCATAGTGGGTTTATTACTGATTGAGTGACCATTGTTTTCTATTGTTGTTAATTAATAATGACCATGTGGAGTGGTCAATATTTTACTATAGAGCCCATGTAAGGTAAAAGTTTTATGATTGTCATTACAACCATTGTTAATTCATTGGTTATTCATTTATTTTATATACCCCATTAGGTGCATTGTTGATAGATGATCAGTTGAAGATGTTGTTGATAGATGATCAATTGAAGGCCATTTAGGGGCATTTGGGATATTTCTACAATGGGTGTGTCTTGTGCTTTGGATGCACTAGTGGTACCCCTAATTGGGTGTATGTTCTTACTGTGGACTTTTTCCCATTTGAGGTTTTTTTCGAATGGTTGGGGCCAAGATTTTGGGTGCACCTGAGGACGCTATAGTTGGAAATCACTTTATATTGTCACATTGAGGACCATGGGAGCCCTGTGTTTTGGTTTGGCACTAAGGTGGGTCAAAGAGAGCCAATAGTGGTTGTTTTTAGAGGATAATATCCTAGGGACCATGGAGAGGGTATGTTATTTGTTTTATGTGAGTTGATCGACGCTTCTAGATCAGCTATTTAGACAGTGGTTTTAAGGCTAGATCATCTGATGTTTGTCCATCACTTTGTGGGTGGTAAGACGAACTAATCTTTAGGGTTGTTCTCTATAATCTAAACAGCTCTCGCCAGAATAGTCTAGTGAATAGATGATCTTTGTCACTGTCTATAGCGGATGGAATTACATGTAAGAGCACAACTTACTTTAGGAAAACTTCTTCCAATGATTTTGCAGTAAATGGATGTTTAAGAGGGATGAAATGTGCGTATTTACTGAGTCAACACAGCTCCAATAACGAATCCTGAATCATCACATTCTACAACAAATCCTTTAAAAAAATAAGGCATCCTCAGAATAGGAGTAGAAGTCATCTTCTATTTCAGTAAATCAAACGCCTCCTAAGTTTTAAGAGTCCACTTATACCCCTATTTATTAGTCAATTCCATGAGAGGTCTAGCTATTTTCCCATAATCCTTAACAAATTTCTTGTAATATCTAGTAAGCCCCAAAAATCCAATCACTTCTTTAAAATTCTTGGGTTTCGGCACAATTTAACAGCCTCCAATTTCTTTGGGTCTATAGCCACTCCCTGAATAGATATTTTGTACCCAAAGTATTCCACATTTCGTCTACTGAAGGAACATTTTTTAATATTGGCATACAGCTTGTTTTCTATCAACAACTGGAGTATTACCTGTACTGAATGTAAATGCTCTTCCCAGTTTCTGTTGTAATCAAGTATGTTCTAGCCAGGAGCGAAGGGAGCGGGAGGAAGTAGAGAAACATTCTGGTTGTCACCTCCCTCCCCATTAACTATGGGAGAGGGATGTATCTTAAACTCTATCAAGGTATCATACATCGAATTCTGACTGGACTGTGAACCACCACGGGGTGTCGTCCTGGAGCAGGTCCAAATCACAGTGTGACCACGGCGTGACCGCAGCGTGACCACGACGTGACTGCGGCGTGACCACGGTGTTACCACGGCGTGACCGCGGCGTGACCTCGGCGTGACCGCGGCATGACTGAGGCATGACCGCGGCGTGACCACGGAGTGACCACGGCATGACCGTGGCGTGACCGCAGCTTGACCACGGTGTGACCGCAGTGTGACCGCGGTGTGTTGGCCCGGTCCAGTGACATTTGTGGGGCAGCATCTTTCAGCCAGGAGTGAAGGGAGTGGGAGGAAGCGAGGAAACATTCCAGCCATCACCTCCCTCCCTATAATCTATGGGTGGGTAATGTATCTAAAACTCTATCCAGGTATCATACATCGAATTCTGACAGGACTGTGAACCGACACGGGGTGTCGTCCTGGAGCAGGGCCAAATCACGGCGTGACCGCGACGTGACTGCGGCATGACCGTGGCGTGACCCTGGCGTGACCGCAACATGACCACGGCATGTTGGCCTGGTCCAGCGACATCTGTGGGGAATCATCTTCCATCCAAGAGCAAAGGGAGCAGGAGGAAGCGGGGAAACATTCCAACTTTAACCTCCCTCCCAATTAATGATGGGAGCGTAATGTATCTAAAACTCTTTCTAGCCATCATACATCGAATTCCAACAGGACTACGAACAGTCGCGGGGTGTCGTCCTGGAGTAGCGCCAAATCATGGTGTGACTGCGGCATGACCGCGGCGTGACCGCAACGTGACCGTAGCGTGACTGCGACGTGACTGCAGCGTGTTGGCCCGGTCCAGCAACATCTGCGGGGTAGCATCTTTTGTCCAGGATTACAAATAAATCCTATGTAGTTTTCCTTCACATTATAGAAACTGATCTTATGTTTTAAAAAACAGACTCTTGATTTGGGATTGTGGTATGATAAAGATATATATTTTATATTTGTTTTTTTTTAAAGTTTTTTTATTATAAAAACATGACATTATTTTTCAAATGAAACAATTATATTAAAGAAAACATATTCAAGATATGCAATTCAATATAATTAAGAAGTATTAATAAAGAAGCTAAATTCAATTTAATGAATTCTTAAATTAAAGAGGCTACAAGAGGGACTCTACCGCAAGGTGGAACCAAACCATCTACTTCGGCTCTTGGAGCTTTCTAACTAAAATCTACTACTCTCCCATTGGGTATACGCACCTTCACACACATGCAATGACACCTAGCCCCAATGCACACACCTTCATAGCCGTGAGCTTGTGCAAGGGGATCTTTACAAATATGTTTATATTCATATACCAGTCTCCACTCACCTGCGTGTGCATTTTTATATATATACATGGGAACACCTAGCCCCATACGTGTATAATCATTGCCATGGTTTACTATACACATAACGGGGGAACCCACATACATATACTTACTTACCTATGCACACGCAGGCGATTCACTCTTGACTTGGTGACTCGAAACCAACGAGAAGGGATCAACGCACTACACCAAGGATATTAAGAACCTTAAAACACATAAAGGACCCTACATAACTAGAGAAAAACCAACCAACAGCATTAAAGCCTTACCTTGATTGGCGAGAACCAAATCCACCCGAACTAACACATAACGATCCAACGCCCTACCAAAAACATAATATGGAGTTAAAAACATTGAAATCCCCAAAATATATGAGGTGAGAGACAAGTAGTAATCAAATAATCTTACCTCAGATCAAAGCTGGCAGACTAAAACAATCTGAACCCCTTATGGCCTCCTTCGTAGAATATAACTACTCCCTGTCCATAGAAATCAGTAAAAGACCTAAGCGTAAAATGCGATAAATAAAATAAAATAAAAACTAAACTAAAACACACCTATCTCCTATGACTATACATGTCACCTCCCAACATATAAGAACCACAATGCCACATGGGTCAAATCATGTTCCTGAAGCAAGGGGAAAACAAATCCATATTTCAAAATGATACTATCAAAAATTTCATTCCTATTAATTAACAATTAATCTTCCTATAAATGGTATATAATTAGTTTGGCTCAAGTTTCTACTTATTTTGGTTTTGTTCGATACAAGTTTTTTTGGGAAATTACAAGGCTAAACAATTACTAAAGGGTCAAGATCGGTTGTGGTGTAAAGTTATTGTGGAATGGAAGGATGAAAACATTATTATAAGTGATTACAACTAATCATCAATGACCAAAACTTCCTAGATGAGCTTAAACAAGATCGATCTTGAGATCACATAGATATTGTGTAGGAAAAATTGTTAGTGATTGAATATGAATCAACATTCACTAATCTGGTAAGTATATGTGAAATCATATGATTAATATAAGGCTTAAGGCATGAAGATTTGTGATGATGATATAATAAATGATGTGATAATGGACCAGTCTTCTGATTTTTCTCACCTATATATTTTTGGTTAGTATGATGTCTTTGGAAAATATAGGTTTTACATGAACATGGAAGGGGAGTTATTTAATTCCTCATTCAGGTGGAGGGAATACATCATTTAGCAGTTAGAAGATGAAGTATAAGAACCTCCATGGGTGATCAACCATTACTTATATTAATTGTTTCTTTAAATAAGAATTCTTATGTATATAAAGACAGTTTTAAGAGCCTCGATATACCCTTAAACACTAACTTGATTATTCGATCACAGGTTTCCAAGTGATTGATTATAACTATGTTCCATGGGAGTCATAGAGTCTATGGAATATAAATGAAAGTAAATAGATTAACATAGTAGACCTATAGATATGGTGTTCACAAGCCTCCAAGGTTTAGATAAAATTATTTAGTGATTATATGGAAATGAAATCACCATGTCACTAGGTCTCCAAGTGGATAAGATATCTATTGGGATCTGAGTGGTCTAACATATGTCTTATAATTTGGATGATATGTGTATGGACTAGATGGGGGTTTAGATCAAGTAAAATATTCCTAAGAGGATTGGGCCTTATGGTGATAGATATGGAAATTGTACTTCTGGTGTTTGATGAGGAAATAATTATGAGGATGGATTGGGCCTTATCTAGGTATCATATATCGAATTCCAACAAGACTGTGAACCACCACGGGGTGTCGTCCTGGAGTAGGGACAAATCACGGAATGGCTACGGTGTGACCACGGCGTGACTCTGGCATGACCGCGGTAGGACCGCGGCATGACCGCGGCGTGACCACGGAGTGACCGCGGCCTGACTGTGGCATGACCGTGCCCTGACCACGGCGTGACCATGGCCTGATTGTGGCGTGACTAATGCATGTTGGCTCGGTCCAGCAACATCCGCGGGGCAGCATCTTCCATCCAGGATTGAAGGGAGTGGAAGGAGGCAGGGCAACATTTCGGTCTTCGCCTCCCTCAAGGGAGAAACAGTTCCATTTAAGAACCACACCACCCCATGGGTCAAATCATGTTCCTGCAAGTAAGGGCGAATTAGTTCCATGTAAAAATATCTTCATTTTTCATTATGTTCTTTATATAGAACGTTGTTGGAAACACCATACTAGTACACTTATCCATTGAATATGAACCTATGCTACATTAGTTGAGTTGAAGATTGTGCACATAACCCTGCTAGAACCCCGCCGCATCCCACCGCGATCCAATATTGACTACAAAACCATGCATATATTTAAGAAGTCAAACATCACAAAATCCCAAACCAGAATTAAGAAACAATTATAATAGGAGAGGAGGTATTGAAGGAATTAGAGGGCCTTATCTGAATTTCTATGTTGTTGGGTTCGCCAGTTCCATCACATTTTGTAACAAATGTGGCCAATGATTAAAATGGATAGAAAATAATGACAGAGAAGAATTTATTAGATAAAATAGTTGTCTGGAAGTTTTTTTTAATGAGGGGATGTAATGATTGATAGTGACATCCCAAGTCATCCATTGTCTTATTTCTTGGACCCTCTAAATTAAGGTTTTAAACAACCTTGAGTGCTAGCAAGCTAATTGGACTCACTCGACAAATACTTGTTTTCGGTTTAGATTTTTTCAAGATCAAGCTGTGAGTAGTGATGCCAAATTCAGTGTTATAATAACACAATAAATTCTGTCGCAAAGGATAATTAAACATCTAATATTTTAACATGTTATTTTTATTCAATATGTGTGTATTTAATTTCAAGCTTGAGATCAAATTCAAGCAAGATCTTGTAATTAAAATTATGATAAAAGAACCTAATCAAAATAAGTCAAGCCTAATTGAGTAGATCGATCAAGCTCGAGGTTGATCTGGTAAATTGATGCTCGATCAAGCACTGAGTATAATAAAACCATTTCATTTCACCATAACTCAAACATTCAATTAAGTTCCATTACATTGTATAAAATATCTCAAACATTAATGAAGGTAAGATGGGAGTCATGGAGACATACCCATAAACAGCACCTGGCCATCTCCGTGACATGTGAGGCATCTATCCACAGCATCCCTGGTGAGTTTAGAGGGATCTCTCCCACAAGGAACATTTTTGAGTTTTTGTATCATCCAGGATCTTTGTACACATTATCCCATCTTCAGGGACACCTATCGTGGAATATAATGATCATTGTAGATATAACAGAAATGATCATTGAGGGTTAAACAACACTAAAACAACAACAAATTCATTGATTTATAGAAGAAAAAAATGTAGATACCAAAAATGTAGGGAAAAAAAACATTGCACCCGTTACAGTAGTACAAATAGTAGAAGAAGCTCCCCAAAGCCAGGGCTAAGACCTCCCAATCAGCTAAAGCTGAAAGCCACCCCTATTCGACTCCACCGTATCTACTCTAGCTCTTGGGGGGTAGGGGTCGGCCCCAACAAACTTATTTCCCATGAGGGAGGATAGGGAGCCGAGAGAGGGGGACGTCCCCCGGGGTGCTCGGCCATGGGGGATCTTGCGTGCGACTGGAGACAGGGCCGAGGGATGAAAGAGGAGGAGATTGAGCTCGGATGTCGCCAAGAGAGGGAGATGAGAGGGGAAGGTGGAATGTCACCGGGATTCGAGAGGGGTGGTGGACATCGTCTTTGGAGAAGGAGCTGAGACGGGAAGGGGAACGTTGTCAGGGGAGAGGGAGGTGGGCCGAGAGGTAGAGGCGGAGGCAGAGGCCGGGAGGCGGAGGCCGAGGCCGGGAGGAGGTCGAGGTCGAGGAGGGGAGGAGCACGCGGGGATGAAATGTGTCGAAGGAGGGAGCCCTAATTTCAGTCTAATATTTCCCAACGGTTAATAAAAACCATAAGTAATACATATCTTTCCCAACGGTTCTCTTAAACTGTTGGGAAACCCACCATAAAATAGCATATACCAATGGTTCTAGTAAACCGTTGGCATAGGTTCTTTTTTCCAATGGGTTTTCTAAACCGTTGGGAACAAAGTGTTGGTATAGGCTCTATTTCAAGTAGTGACTCTTTAACTAAAACATCATTTTAAATGTTTTAATGATTTATTCTTCTAAATATTTATTATTAATGTCCATGTTTTAAAAATAGTTTTCTAGATTTATTTTTGTGGAGATAAATGTTTTAAAATATAAATTATATACTTTCTTTTGAATGTTTCAAAGTGGTATGGGACACGTTTTTTCAAGAATCACTTTTATAAATTCTGTAAATTGGTTTTTGGAAATGGATTCGTTATCTTATGAAGGAAAATAAAGTTTTTGACTGGCATGTTGAAAATTAAAATCTTTTATATGTTACTACATGAAAATTTAACATGTGATCCTGATATAGTTTATATGAAGTGTATATCCCCATTACATCTTAGGAAAGATATGTGAGAGCCCCATTTTATCTCTCCAATGCATTAGGTATTCTGGAGGTGGAAGTTTACCATATGGTTATTACATTGTATGTGTGATTGTAAGAGTGATATAGTAATGATATCCCAAGGAATCTACATTATTTTTCTATGCTTAGTAATGAGTTTTAAAAAAATTAATGGGTTTTAATGTTTTCGGTGGACTAACGATTTACTTTAATTATGTCCCTTACAGATATTCTGTGTCCATCCCATTTTTTAAAAAAAAAAATCATAGGATTTAAGATTGGTAAGGATAAAGATAATGCCATGATTAAATTATTGAATATGTTTCTTGAAAATAAATCATGTTTTATTTTTAAAAGGGTTTACTTTGGTGAAAAAAATGGATACTGAGTATCATTTTCCACTTGTAATGTATGAGTTTAATATGTAAGAGTTTATAGTAATTCTATAAAACTATAGACCTAAATTTCTTTGGGAAAAAAATAAAATAAATTATATTTAAAATACAATAAAATAAGTTATGATTAAGGCCGGTTCCTTATAATTTATACATTTAAATGATTATTATAAATGAATTTAGGGGGATCTACATATCAATTTAATGATACCCCTTTCATGGGGTTTATGACTTCAATGTTACCAAAGCATTAAGGTAATTCAATCACAATTTTACTTCTTTGAAATGTTTGTTATGGTATACACCTATAGTTCTTGATGTGGTGTATATAATTTTCATTGACATGATATATAATAAATATTCTTATTATAATCATATTATAAGTCTCATTTAATATTATTCCTTCTAGGGGATTATGATTCATGCATTTTAAGGTGGTGTAGGACACTTTTGAATGTTTATATATTATTTTCCTTAATAATGTGTATCATGATCTTTTAATGGTATTTCCATTCATCGATGACATCAAACCTTATTCTTAATACATTGGGTATTTTTCATAATTATACCATATTTATTATTACTCAGGATTACTAATGATTATTTTTACCATGTATAGTGTTAATGTTCACTTCTATGAAAAATTATTCTAGTCATTAACTCTCCCTTGAGTTATTTAATTTATAGTGTTCATTGAACATTAAATTCCTACTGAATATCCATATCATCAAAAATAGATATGATTATTCCCCAAACTATATATCATTTATATATATTTTTTACTCAGAATGTTATATGATATCTTGTGAAATATTGATAAATTTGTTTCCTTAAGTCAATACAGATATTTTGTTTGGCACATTGTTTATGAATTAAATCGATTATTTAGTATATGATGAATGATTTGGATAGTTATTTCATGGGTGGGGACTATTTATAGATATCCCCTTGATTATTTGATAGTTTCATGGGATGAGTCAGTTGGATAGATTTAGTGGGTTATTCAACTAGTATGTTTTACGCTCTATTGTGAATTGTATTGTTATTAATGGTATTAGGTACCTAGGAAAGATGATGTCCAATAACTAAACATTTATTTTCTCCTATTCATTTATCATTATCCATGAAATGTTCACTATGAAAAAATCCATGGATGCATTTAATTATCATTTTATTGATTAAATGGTGTAGATTTCAGTTATTTTCCTTTCCATATTGATTATTCTTTCTCTATTTATTTAAATGAAATTTTTATTCAGTTATTTACCTTTCCTTATTATTTTCAAACACCCTATAAGTTTATTGATTACATGGAATCATTGTTTTGATATTTACCTTCAAATATTTCTTATACACTCCCTCTCAATTGATTGATTTCATGAAGTGTGTGTTTTTTAATTACCTTACCTTATTGATTATTCTCATTGATTCATTGTTGTTTCTACTATAAATAACCCTTGTCTTGCCTCTGAACACACCCTTATTTGGTTACCTTTCCATGGGATTCCATGATGTTTATAAAGAATTATATTCAAGGACATTATATATGGTAATAAATTGTTAATTTTTCAAAAATATTATGTTATAATGTGTGTTTTCATTAGTAATAAAAACATCACGTTTATATCTAGTTTACCAAGAATGCAAAATTAATCAGTCCTTAGTGATGTACTTCCTTGTATCGTATGCCAATGTAATGGTAGTATACACCTTCTCCAAGATTACTTGGGTTGGGACACAACATGGGTCTTGTAAGGGTTCCCACTTAACCGAGTTAAAAAAGTGTATTATATAAAAATAAAAAAAATATCAAAGGCCTACTGGCTGAGTTGACCACCCCCATACAAATGTTCATGAAAATAAAAGTGTTGTTTCATGATTATAACCCCTTTTATGTAATTTTCTACATAAATAGCGATGTTAATGAGTAGCGACGCATTAAATTATACTAAAATAATAGGTATATGGTTGATTTATAGTTGATTTATATTCATTTTAAATGAAATAAATTGATATTTCCTACGTTTTTAAGCTAATACAAGCACGCTTGCTAAATTTTTACTCCTACACTGGTGGTTCTTCCATTATTAAAAACTATTAATTTTTTAAAGTCATACATCACATCCAGTCAATCAATCCAGGAATTAGATGGTCAAATGTAAGTGTAGGAAATAGATGATCAAAAATTGTGGCTTGAACACACATTGGTAATTTCCAAGAGTCATAGTGGAAAGAAATGGTGCTCTTCACATCATGAAAATGGTCCAACCATAAGAAGGATTTTATTTCCCATTGTATTGAGATGATGGTAAGTCTTCAAACAACTTTTGAATTTTCTATGAAGGAGGCAGTCATTGTTGGATCTCATGTTTAACCATTATGTGGGAAAAATAAGGTGGTTGAAATCAAGGATACACAATCTTGTCTATTGGATTCAAAAGAGACTATAGCTGATTTACCTATTTTTCATGTTTTTTACATAGAGGTTCATTGTATAATCCATGCTAGAGAAGTTTATAAATTCTCTCCTTGGTCTCCTAATTTACATACTACTGCTTATGGAACTTCATTAGATTATTTTTTTTTCAAAAAATTGATGAGTACTTATTCTTTTTCTAAGAAACATGGATGTTTAAAGATCCTTTGAGTGTTGTATATGGGGTTTGGATGGTGAAAGGATTTTTATCCATATTCTTTTAACTTTGAACCTATGAAGTAGAAACCCTATATTTTTTGGTACTGAGGAGACTAAAAGTGACGATGAGCTCCTTAGTTTGGGTGTAAATGAGATGCACTTTTTAGAAATGATATTATTTTATTTTATTACAAGAGTGTAGCCTCTTTGGAAAACCAGGGATCCATGGTCATGCAAGAGTCAAGGAGTAGTGGTATTAAATCCTTAGTGTGTGATGAAGGATTAAAATTAGTCATTCCCCATAAGTAAAAATCAAATTAATTTCAATCTAATGTCTATGATCTATCTACCTTGGTTCATATACAATGTTGTGAATCTCCAAATGTTTCTCCCCTACAGGATGTCCCACTTGACCGAAACCCTATTTACTATGGGTAGGTGGAGTGGTTATATACATCTTATTTCAATGATAAAATGAAGATTTCTTCTATATCATTTGGGATGTACTCAGATGAGTAATTTTTGACTACATGTACAAAAAACATGAATATTATATCCCATAAGGATTTATAAGGGGAAATCCCTATTGCAGGACTTAGTACGGATGCATAAAATTGGTATGTCTCCAAAATTGAGGTAACCGTTTCATCAATAAAACCATACATATTTGGTTTTAATGGTTATGTTTTAGTGAAAAAGGTGTTACATTTCAACTTTTAAGATAGAAATAGATATAATCCATAAATGAAATTTTGGTATTTAACTTGTAAATTCAATATATGCCCTATTATTGAAATCTCACCTGAATCATTATCACATGAAGACTATGTGGACCTTTAATGGTCATGACCTGGTATCATGGTTGACACCTAATAAGAAGAGGTTGATATCATATGAATATGTGGTCCAAAATGACTTTATATTTTAGATCTTACTTTAATGGGGTAATCATGAATTGTCGAACTTTCTCCCTTCCACCTTGTAGGATTTTACTGTTTTTAATAATTTTTGGGCCATGGGTTTGGTTTTTCGAAATCCATATCTAAACTATTTTAGTATGTTTGGTCCTGAAAGATTTTCAAAAGAAAATAAAATACTCCCATGAATTTTGATAATGAAGGAAGTAGGTGTCATGAATTATAGACCCCTCATGCATCGTTGATCCACGTGGTGGTTAACTTCGTGACGTTTCCACAAACTAAACAGTTCACAAGATGATGGTGGTCGTGCCTGTTCCCCATAAATGAAATGTTTTTCGGGATAGAGGCAAAAAAATTGTCCATACATATGACATTCCCCATGAAATGAATTAGTTTGTGGGTAGGGAAAAGCTGATGACTTCCTGCAAACGAAATGATGTCATTCACTGGATCGAGGTGGTGATCCTCACCACTGTAGATGGAGAACTCATTCCCCTACTGATTGAGTCATCAGTGGTCCATTTTTCTTCCATGGTTTTCCACAAAAGAAATCATGTATCCCACTGATCTAATTATTCTTCCTCTCTATAATAGGACCTATAGGGGAGGAGTTGAGCAGAGGTTTTTGGGATACAAATCCTAAAGAGATCGATCGATGAAGGCATGAAAGAGGAGATAACTTCCGAAGATGGACTATTTCAATTATTCTCTATAGTTTAAAACCATGAAATATAACTAAAGGATAACAACTAAGTTAATTGGTGAACTGTGAACCCAACATTCTTTTAGGATGAATTTCCCCTGAGGCATAGAACTCATGCCCCTGTTACAATCTAGCACCCCATATAGAAAATCACTATACTGGTGCACCCTAGAAATCAATAGAAAATTTCTATAAAGATGTATCCTAGCCATGTGTATCATCACACTACATGGATAGAACTTAGCATCATATAGAAAAATTCTTTGTGTACAGAACCTGGATCCACATAGAAAAATGCTACACAGACCAAATCCATGTCCATATACCATCACGGTATGTGGATGGCCACATCACTAACATAGAAATGTGATATTAAATGAAAACCCCATCCTATATAAGGATATTATACACAGAATGGGTTACCTTTGGAAATTCCACCCTTCGGATCCAATCATTTCATTTTGTTCCAGTCGCATCATTTGTATCCTCTCCAACAACTTGCCCAACAAAACTAGGCCAAACCATTTTCCAAATCTAGCAGACATGTATTGTAAAACTATCTGGCGCATCATTGTGCACTTCTAATTTTACTTACCCATAGTAAGTGGAGTCACATTGGTAATCCCCACGGTAATGTTGACCCCTAAAATCTCCCTAAGTTTACATTCATAGGGTAACCCGGGTTCCGACATTACTGTACTCACTTGAACCTCCCCATTATAGGGATTAAGGGTATTCAATGGTCTTTATTTTTCACAAGGTATAGTTTTAAATAAGGGGAATCACACTTACATTTCTCTTTGATGAGTTGTAACACTCCTATGTTATCCTAGAACCAATTTCAGGGCATCCCTCCTGGAGAAAGCTGATTTGTTCGAAGGAGGTTGTGATCTCATACTATCCTCTTCCACAAACCACCTACGACTTTCTAGCATATGGGAATTAAAAGTGTCTAGTTTGCTGTATATACCACTTCCTCTTGTTTCTCACAATGAGTACAACCTACATGGTCTTTGATTCTGGGGATTATTACAACACCTGTACAATCCAACCAGCAATTAAAATATGAAAAATATGATTCCTTCCATATCTAGGATATGAGGATGCATGTCTATGGACCAAGATAAAATGGGCCTTCTTCGTAGTTTTATACCCCAATAAATCCCCCTTCATGGGATGATCCAATGAATAAGACCCAACAAGATGCTTGAATGTGACACCACAGAAGTGTAAGTACCAACTCTTCTAGAGCTTTGTGGAATTTGATTCGCAAATTACATGGGTACCTAGGAAACCATCATGTGGTTCAAACCCAATAATTACCATATCCAATCCATTTCATCCTTTTCAAATCAGATCACTCTCATCCTAACAGAACGATGTTAAAATTTATGATCCAATGAACTACATGGGTTTGATTCCCATCAAACTGGGATATGTAGAAAGCCTCCCTCAGGTCCAAACCCAGGACCCAAATCAACTCAAATGTTCTTTGGGAACATCCCTGGTAGGTTCATGTCCACCAAGAAGACCACATCTATTCTAGATCCTTCAGGCCACCTTGGAATAAGTCCCGTACCAAATTTTAACTAGGAATATTCTGCCGAGACGTCTTTGATGCATGACGTTAAACTTCATGGTTGGGTCCTTTTCACGTGACCTTAAATGATTATGTGTCCAATTAAGTGGAATAGAATAGTGTGGGTTTTGATTCATCTCATGAGGATTTTTTTTAAACCCATCTCATAGATTTGATCCTAAAATGGAAACGACTTTCATACCCCTGGATGATGATAAAATCCAGATCACCTCATCACAAAGCTTAAACCATCATTTTCTCAGTGAATGAAAAGGGGATTTCATATATTTCAAAAAAAGGGTAACATTGAGGATGAACCTTGGATACATATAGATATCATTATTGATATAAAACCTTAGATACATGTAGTAGATTATGAACCCATGCGTATTTACGATTGATCTTACGACCTAGGGGTAATCCGAAAACACATGCATGGGAATGAATCGAGGATTAACGAATGGATGAACATAGATTAAATCTATAAGAGAGTCCGAGAATAAGAAATATTTCCCCCAAAATGGTGATATGATCTTGATTTCCCATCCTCTCAAAAAATGTGAGTCCTTGTGTGTCTATGTCCAAATCATCTAATGAGCACCAGCCTTTAGAATGTAGGTCCATAAATCATGGATAGGAGGGCCTTTGGGTGTTTATTCATCCAATAATATACCAATTGGAGACCAGATAAGGGAATTGAAACCAATGAGGATTAATTTCACTAGAATTTAACCCCATATAATCACCTGTAGGGAGAACGATGTGAATTGGTTAATAATAAAATTGGTGAAACTGATGTGAATCCTTAACCATGGTGGTAGTGTTACCCCACCTCAAGCTCTACAAACATCCAAAAAGGAATAGGGTTAAGAAATATCATCAATTATATATGTGTTAATGAGATGAAACATTTAAGGGGTTCTATTTTTTGTACCTATAAAATATATTGCAAGGATTCAACAGAGCTTCTGTTAATCCAATGACATCTCAAATGTTTTCTCAGACATGTGTGTCGGTGAATGCATAAGAAACTAGAACCTCAATGAAGAACATGACACCATCGCTTACCAAGAATCTTAAACACTGTGTTTCAAATGTACTGATAAAGGAGTACCATAAAAATAGTACCCTCTCCACCCTGGAGGAAGAAGGTAGGCCCTCCGGGCCATGATATCTTTTAGCCTCTCACCCAACACTGATCGATAGTCCATAACAGGGCGACTCCACTCGTCATCTCTAACAATTTCGAGATCTTGTACATGGAATGTGATAATGAGTCACTCCCTTATCTTATGGAGGAAAAAAAGTTGTAACTGATGAATTTATCTCTACAGAACATGGGTCCCACTCATGGGCCCATGTCGGAAGATGTTGTCACGAACGCCGCATGAACTAGAATCCTCATTCACAAGAGGATCTTACACAAGAGGATACAACAAATGTCCAATGTAAATAGGACCCTCTTGCTTTTTGATGAGGGTGGAGAACCTGTAATCAAGAGTAGGTCATCACCCTGGTTCCTAAGAAAAATATCTAGCATGCAGATATGATGACATACTATATGCAGACATACAATCATGCCGCCTCTTCTGAAGCCCGCAGCGGAAATAGGATGGAAACCGACAAGAAAATACATATCCATGATCAATATTATGAATTCCACCATTTTAATATGGTATCACATTATTAGAAGGCACAAATCCCTACCAATGATTTTCTGTCACACCACAAGAATAAGGTGGAAAATTATAGGCAGAGGCAAATGCATGATGATGCTCATAAATCCCACCATCCAAATAGGATGAGAAACTATAGGCATCCACATACCACTACCAATGAATATTAATCCCACCAGTAAAATATGGTGGATTTAAAATATGGTAAGAGTCAAATTCATATTCCATCATATCTATCACACCATCAAAATATGGTGGCGATCAAAACAAAAGGGAGGCATGAAAGTTTTATCGATAGGATAGGGCGGCGCACAAGTGTTTCCATTTTTATGGAGGTATAAACACCTAGGCACACAAGTGTTGATGAATTATAAAAACTTAGGCCTTATTATACTATTTTAGGTCTTCCATTCTAGGTAAGATGTTATCTTAGAAGATTTCAGAAGAGTTGAGATGAAGACATGGGCGACCAGAGATTTATTTTAACTTTTAGAAAATCTATCCTCCTAATGGGGGGCCCACATGGGCTATTTATAGGCCACCTTGCACCATGGGAGAAAAACCAACTAGGGCGTTCAAGTCAGCTACGCGACCCATAGGAGGTGCGCAAGTGACTTGCATGGGGCGTAAGTAACTTGCGCGCCTTACTCCAAATGTGCTCTCGGTCCATGCTTTAGTCATTTTACTTGATGTTCTTCAAAGGGTGACCCTGTTTGTGATTAAGGTATTCCCCTTTTCCATTCGTTAGACACTGTGATGGAAAGGAGCATCAACAAAAGTCCCCCCTCAGAGTTGGATCTGAAAAGGAAAGAGGATCCAACTCTAAGGTAAATCTGGAGAAATCAAGGGTCTGTGGTGCACAAGTTTGGAACGCAGCTACTGGGGCGTGCAAGTATGGCGCGCAGGTTTTATGGATCACCTATATATACATGCTCATTTTTGTGCAAACTCACACGGCTTCCCACAACTTGACCTCTCATCATGCAGCTGATTCTGTTTTCGGCGAATCACCCTTTTATATTTTTTCGCACTTCTGCAGAAGGTATTCGACCTGCACGCCATGACTAGGGAAACAAAACTTGCACGATCTATTTGACTTGCATGCCACATTGGGACTTGCGCACCTTAATGCCTTGGACATTTTTTTTGATTTCCTTCATCAAGAATTCACAAAAGAAACTTAAAAAGAGTTTATTGTTTGATATTTATGTAGATTAAATGGATCCCAAAATAATTGTATTAGCTGATTAGTTGGCCAACAAGAGAATATATGACATAATGAACATCATCGGCCATGACTATTATGTTATCTACGACAGCACTCTCCCATATTTGGCTATGTACTTGAAGAAATATCACCCCAATTTCTCACAGAGAATCTACTTACCTTTTTATGTCCATGGTCATCTGTAAGGAATCAACATTCTAGAGGAAAAGAATTATATCCCTCATTCTGGGTTTCAGACCTACACCAACATCTCTTCGGAAAATGTCTCAATTAAAGGATCATTTTTCAATTTTGGGATAGTATAGAAGGAATTCATAATAAATCATAGCCCATGTGCTCTAGATCTATATTCTCACACGCCTGAGCTGCAGCTGCATTATTATCCCTCTATCTTCCGAAATTCCCAAATGGCCCAATCTAAGAGATGGAAGAAGATTTGGGATTTTTGTCCTGGAGGAGGTGTGAAGCTAACTTGGATGTGTACATATTGGGTTCGACAAACCTTTGTAGAGTTTGTCGATGATCTGATGGGAGCTGCAATATAAGAAGTTGTCTTGGCTGGGAAGACATATGTCTAGAGGAATGATGATTTTTTGTTGGAGTTTGTCAGCCGCTGGAGCCCAGAAACAAATTCTTTCCACCTGACACATGGAGAAGTATGCATCAGTTTGTGTGACGTCTACGAGATTTCAGGGGATCCAATTTTGAGAGATATGTATGATGAATTCATCCCCCCCAAGGTGGCATGTAATGATTCATAGAAGACTCCAACTTTCGATCGAGAGTTAATGAAAGTTTTGTACAAGCTTAAGAATACCACCACCACGAAAACCCACTCTAGAAAAGATATCGACCCAGAGATGTGGATGAACATGTTTCTGATTAAGAAGAGGGAGGAGGGACCTTCCTGCACTCATCCAAAAAGTTTCCCTCGAACTGCAAAGTGGGGTGCTCCAGGCACATTTTAGCCAACTCTATAAGCAAGAGAGTTTGATAGGTGGGGGTATGATGTTAAGCCGAAAATTCTAGTGAAGGCCTGTCTGGCAGGATTTCTAGCCTTGTGGCTCAGTTTTTTACCATTTAACAGTTCAAGATTTTAAAGGAGGTGTGAGGCCAGGGTCCATTGTCATTGCATCCAAGATGGATGAAAGGAAGATGGTTGGGTTGGCCACCCCAATTTTGGAAAAGATTCATAGGATCTTACTTTATGTTTATATGGGTAAGTCTCCTCTAAGAATAGTGGGACCATTCCATGTTTTATGGGGATGGATCGCCACCCACTTTAAGACATATGCTATACAAAGTGGGGTACATGTTCCTTGAAGTTATTTTCGGCCGTCTATTCAGGACTTTTCTGGAATTTCTCCTTTATCCCTCAACGCTTATGATATCAAAATAAGGTTAAGCATGTTCAAGGAGTTTCACTACTTTCCTTATAGAAATCCACCAACAGGGAGATTTTTTTATGATGGAATAGCCATCCTGAAGTTAAGAGAATATATACTGGCATGTAGAGATGGTACACTGGCCACAAGGATTGACAGAGAGATTATATGCGAGGCCTATGCCCCATACATATTTTCACGTCAATTCAAATGTCTGCAACAAATCATTGTATCCCCTCTAGTGCATGTCAGCTTAGTGCATCATCTGATGGTTTCTCGTCAAATATGGTTGATGAAATCTATGGAGAAGACTGGGGAGGTTTTTGATCTACCAGCTGTTGAAGAGGCAATTCAAATGACTATATGGTACGCTAAGAGTTGGGTAGCATCATACCCTGAAGGGGTAGTGAATCAGCATGTCCCTCGGGTGCGGATAAAGTATAGAACCACTAGTAATGAAGCTCCTCATTAGGAAGGTGAATCATCCTCACCTGGAGTTTATTCAACCGATTCCCATTATGGGGATGCTGAGGCTAAAATTGTGTCAAAGTGGTCATGTGCAAGATATAATACGCCTTCTAAAGTCAAGAGACATACTCCATCGAATCCTGGTGAGTTACATCATTGGGGCAATTTAATAGCCATTATTTTAAAGAGCAGTAAATTTTGTTTTCTTTTCCTTTATCTGTGATTATAGGAGCTAGGAAGAAGTTGATGCCCCAGATTTTAGGACCCTTTTCATGGCCTTCTGGTGCAAATTCTGAATATTTACGACCAAATGCTATCCAGACATGGCAGAATTTATATTGTGATGTTGAAACCACCTGGATGGACTAATGAGAAGGACTGCATATCCCTAGAGAGCAGAATCTTCAGGCTTCCTCTGATATCTGTTTTGAGGACAACCCCAATGAAGTGACTTCTTACATCAAAGAGCTTGAAATGCTCATATATGCTACTGATGAGTCAGTTCCTATCACCAAGCGGGTGAAGGAAAATATGGACTGTGGTACCACTGAGGGGATTATTCCTTCATTAGATGAAGAGTAGCATGATTATGTGGCTCATGAAAATGTAATTTTCCATTTTCTCATATTTCTATTTGCATTGAAATTTTATTTTAGTAAAATCTTTTTTATTCAAGGAAATAATCTTCTTCATCCTGTAACTTGTAAATGAAAGAACCAGTAATATCCCTTTGATGTGGTATAGCCCTGGTGGCACTGCTCTTGGAGCCACTGAATTTCCCTATGAGATGGGCGAAGTATCTGGAGGCCAGTAAGTCATGGATGAAGAGTTATAAAGTGTGTTATTATCATTGATACTTGTTTTCGGAGATGTTGATGCCATTTCACCTAAAAAGGCCACGAAGAAAAAGAATCTATGAAAGAAGGCCACAACCAAATGCTTTATCAATAGTGGTAATTCCTTTAAGTAGTCATGAATCTTAACTTATGAAAAGGTACTCAAACATCTTAGGAATGCAGGGTATTCTTCAGGTTCCCCTTTAAGGTAAAGTAATAACCATCCTCAGAGTACAAAAGAGGGTGCTATATAACATCCGCAATTTCCTACTGAAATGGATGTTCCTAAAGAAATACTTAGAGCAGATGAGCCGGCATCTGTTCCCAACAATGCTTTTGTTTCTATTTCCAGGAGAAAATAGAATTCTGTTAAATTAATAATACTTCATATAACCTCAAATGTGAGAACAAATGAATTCTATTCTGTGATGTTTTAGGTGCAACACATGCACTAGAACATTTGGAAACCACTGAAGCTTACCTCACAACTCTCTTTGAAGAAGGTATCTGGGGTCAGAGATTTCTAGATTAAAGTCACAAAGAAGACATGTTGAGTTCTCCCACTAGTGAGACTAAACTGGGATCTAGGACATCAGTGGATGAAATGATGAATCATGGCCTATAATTTGGAGAAATTTTAGAACATGTTAATTTACCATAAGATTTATAAGATTTTGGAGATCTATTTATATAATCAACTGGACACGAGTTTCATCATTTGTCCTATTAATCTTCTCATGATTACACTTCTAACCATGTTTGGTTAAAAAATGTACCATTCCATCTAATGAAACTGCTGAACCAAAAATGCTTGAAAGGGGTATATACATTGATGTCAACCCTGTTATTGCCAAAACACTAGCACGGGTCGGACATATCACGACAGACCCTCCTGAAACCCATCCTAAAAATCCTATTGAAGCTAGGAAATATGGAGAGGAGTCTTCACATGTTTCTGATCTACTGTTAGGTAAGAGATGATAATATTTTCGTCTTACATAACCTGAAAAATAATCAATCAACATTTACTTTCCTTTGAAACTAACAATACATTCAATTGACCAAACAGGGTTGTCATCATCAACAGCTAGATCTGGAGGTGAAGCCTCAGCCTGAGCCCAAACAGTAGTAGAAGTTGAAGCAACCAGGTTCAGGGTAGGATCAGAATAGGGAACTTCCTTAAGTTCATTAATCTCAGACTATGTTCCTCCCTATGATAGCGATGTCGAATCAAACCTATATGTGAAAAAGGCACTCCAATTATCACATCACAAGGCATGGAAAAATATATGGAAGATAATATCTGAGTTGCCTCTTGAATAGTTTCCTTTGAAAATTCCAAGACTTTCATCCTGGTTTATCATGATGGGACTTGGCGGTTTTGGATATCAAGAAATCCATGTCGTAGTGAAACAAATAATTCGATGGAGGGAGAAAGGGAAAAACTGTCATCAAGACCAGATCATAGCTAAATTGCTGACCAATATTAGTAAATTTCAATCTGTAGTGTCCCGAGCTAAGGCTAATCATGCTGCAAAGCTGATGGAACTGAAGCAGAAGATCAATGAGAAGATTGTCCAGTACTTTCACCTTCAACAAGACCTAGATGTTGTTACTGGATAGTTTGACCAGCTTCATAATTCTTTGGAAGAAGTCCAAGAGGATGGTATAAAATCCATCAAAGATGTCAATGAAACACTTCTTGATATGAAGAGAGTGAAGATAGTCGATAAAATAATCTTCATGTGGCTGCTGATGAAGCTCGGAATGCTATGAAACATATTATAAATTATGATGAAATTCTTCTGTAAATTCTGAAAGAAAAAATAGAAGATAATCTAGTCTATGGATGTTCTTTTAAACTTGTTCGTCAATGAAAAATAGTTCATCTTTAGTCATATGTACCTTCATTTTCATGATAATTTCTATTATTTTTAACTAATCCAATGAAAATAGTAAACATAGTTTGATTTTTACTAGGGTTATATAAACACCCCACAAACATTTCATCTTTTAATTGCTCAATATTTCATAAATAATACAAAATGTATGTTTAGATATATGGGACTTGAATTTTGTTCAGAGTACCCTTTATAGGTTCCCAATTTAATTATTACCATGTCTTTTGTTATTGGCAGTTTAAAGTCATGAATACTGGACTATAAAAAGTCTAATATTTAAGGTTGAATAGCTTTGACTGAATGGATGATATTGACTCAATTCTTGATAATTTTTTCAGAAACATATTACCATATTCAATTATGGAGGGGTAAAATTATAAACTGTGACTTGAGAAATTTTCAATCTGAGGAATGACATGGGAAAAGAGCTAAAAGGAATTAGAGGAAGTATTTTCTAAGAATGAAGTTACCACTACCTGACAAACCTCTTATGGGGGATGAATTGTGCAGGGCCAACTAGGGAATATGTTTCATAGTCAAATAATAGTATCTTTTGGCTGACAGGTCCATTATGTAGACAACTTATTCAAGGAAACCTAAGGCCACGTGCTATATAGTCAGGAAAAATAACCCTCATAAATTTGACATTCTATTTCTAAAATCTAAAGAATGTTTTATGGGGATTAAAAAATTCCAAAGAATAGAGTCTGATTTATGGAGAAAGGTACTTAAATATGGAGAGGTTATTTCCAATCAGAATTTTCAAAGAATTGGAGGTATGTTACTTCTACGAAGGTCTAACCCAAATGTAGGGACAAAATAGGCTTCTTCTAAGAATGAAGTTACAATTACATGAAAACCCCATTATGGAGGTTGAATTCTGTAGGCCCAACTGGGGAATAAGTTTCATAGTCAAATAGTATCATCTTTTGGCTAATAGGTCCATTATGTAGACAACTTATGCAAGGCCACCTAAGGGCACGTACTGCATAGTCAGGAAAAAGATCTCTCAGCTATCAGACATTTTGAGACTAGAAGTCAAGAAAAGGGTTATAGATACCATGAATATTATTTTTATAATGTTTCGGATGGGTCCTGAGTTGATATTATAGATGTCACTACGTATCTCATTAGGACAAGAATGAAGACACGCGTAGTTCTTGAAATGTAGTTTAACATCATGCAGGACAAGGGAATGGAAGATCTTAGTTTAGGGTCGTAGATCTTGGATCATAGTGAGGGAGGCACATCATGTATCTGTTATAAACCAGATGTGAATAAATACTAGGGTGTTCCATATCACACCATGTGCTCCCAGGGATAATTTTCAGCCAAGGGACCAAAAGTGGAGTTTGGGGTTAGACCCAAAGGCTCGGGGCTGGACTCGAGGAATTCTCGAGCATTCCCACGTATCCCATGAGGATGGGAATAAAGCTTCACGTAGTTCTTGAAATACCCTTTATACATATTTGGTTCATACATATGAGGGGTAAAGAGGAGATTTTTGAATAGTGGTTGGACCCATGATTAAAGACTAGGGTGTCACTATGTATCTCATAAGGATGAAAATCAAGCCATACATACTTCTTGAAATATTACGTGGTTGGAGACCATGTCAATGATGATTCCTCTCGAGTGAGGGTATCATGGATTTTTGAAGCTTATTTCCATACAAGACAAAAGTGAAAATAGTTTAAGGTCATATACATGGACCAGTGCTATTCAATTTAATGTCTTGCAGCAAGGACAATGTGGGACTGTATAGTTTAACATCATATAGCTAGGAAGATGGGACATACATAGTTTAATGTCATGTTGGATGATAGTGGGGCATATTTTAACGTCATGTTGGATGATAGAGGGGGTTATGCATTTTATTGTCCTGCATCAAGGACAGTGGGTGTATTTGTGTTACACAAAATAATTCTTCAAGAATCTTGTATTGGTTGGAGTTGTAATGATTTCTCCATCCATTGTGATTAAAGAATAAGATCCATTAGAGTAGAACTTATGTATTGAGTAAGGTCCTTCCCACTTTGGATCATGCATTGGAGGATTATTTCCTGGTATCATTGGGGTTCTGAGGAACAATACCAATTATCCTTGAATTAATGAATGAAGATGAAATTTTTAATTGAAAGCTCATGGTATTCGATTCTGATTGACTTCTAAATAGTGTATTGGTCACAATATTTTTTCATCCAGTCATTCGAATTCATCAAATCGCTTCTGATATCGTTAATCTGTAGATAACTGGTCACAAATGAAAACTCTAAGAGAAGGTAATTGGGCTTCAATAGGAAAGACTACTTCTGTTCCATATACCAATGAATATGGAGTTAACCGTGTAGTAGTGCAGGTGGTAGTTCAATAAGTCCATAGAGCATGAAAACATTTATCAGGCCATGAATTCTTATATTTATTCACCATCTTTTGATATATGTTTGAAAGAGCCTTATTGAAAGCCTCTACTTGACCATTGGCTTCTGCATTATACAGAGATGAATGGTTGGATTTGATATTGTATTCATGATACAATTTTCTTACCTCAGATGAAAAAAGTTAGTGCCGTTATCCGTCAATATAGTATGAGGAACACAAAATCTGGTAATTATGTTAGACTTGACAATGTTAACAATTCTTTTAGAACCGACTTCTTTAAGAGGTATTGCCTCTTCCCATTTGGAGAAGAAGTCAGTAGTAGTAAGAATATACTTAAACTGCTTAGCTGTAGCTGGAGGATAAGGTCCTACTACATCCATTCCTCAAATAGAAAACGGCCAGGAGTATTTATCCATATGAAGTAGCTCCGGGTGTTGATGAATGAAGTTGGAACATACTTTGAAAGAATGACACTTATTAGTGAAATCAACACAATCTTGCATCCTTGAAGGCTATAATTATCCAATTTTTTGAATTTGACCAGAAATTCTAGGTCCAGAAAGTTGGGCACCAAAAACTCTTGCATTTACTTTATTCATGACGGCCATTGTCTCTTAACCATCAATACATCTGATGATAATTCCATCAAAACCACACATGTAGTGAATTGTTTGGTGATCTGAGCTGTCATAAAGAGTAAAATTGACCACACGTCGCCGAACTTGTCCTTTCCTGGCTCTATCAGGTGGGAGTGTTCCATTTTGAAGGTATTACCTGATAGGTGTCATCCATCATGTAGTATGACCATATGGTTCAGAAATGGGACTGATTTCATTGATTTCCTCTGTTATGATTTGAACAAAAGCTGAAACTATACGACGGTGGGCAATACTGATGAATGTTTCATCCCGATTTGGATCTGTCAGGGTTGTGGCTACATTAGCTAGTGCATTAGGTTGGGCATTTTGTGATCGCAGGACATAAGAACATGTCGATTCTGAGAGAAATTCCACCATTAACTCTCTGACATAATCACACAAACGGATTAACTCTTTTTTATAATAGCATAATCCCCATTGATTTGTTTGATTACCGAATTCGAATCATCTTTTACCTTCAAGTGATTCACCTGTGCCTATAGCACCAATTCCAAGCATTTGATGAGAGATTGATATTCTGCTTCATTGTTTGTACCGCCTTCCGATAATAAGAACGAATAGGGTAGAACTGCCTTTTCTAGGGAAATAATCACAATTCCTAACCCAACATTGTTGAATTTAGGATCTTCCATTTTCTTCCTTTTTAGTCTTATAACGACCCATACTTTACATACATTGTCATTACTTCAGAATTTAAGCACACTTATTACAACATATAACAAAACCATGGAAGGACCGTATAGGTATAGAGTCTTTAGAAACTGGTAAACATAAACAACTAGATCATAAAGAATCTACTTTGCCTCCCATTTATTTCATCATATCTAGAGTCCCTTTTTGGAATATCCTACTTAATAACCTTCTTCTTGACCTGGGTAAATAAAACATACGAAATGGTGAGCTCAAATGCTCAGTAAGGGTAAACAAAAGAAATAACAATCACATCATATACATAAGAACATAAATTTTGGAAATCTTAACCTGCAAAAGAAATCATAATTTCATAACATGGGATAAATCATAGTAGTGAAATGTAATCCCAATAATCATAACTTAAAACATGAAACTTTGTGGCATACACACATAATCATAGAGAATAATTTTTTGTTAGTCAAGACTCATTTCCAAGACTATCTTAGGGGACAAAGTCCATTTCTGAACCGAGTTCACTCCTCGTTTCAGTCCTGTTTCACTGAACCGGTTTAACCTTCAGTTCCAGCCATGCCTATCTCATGAGATATAAAATCTTTACCCAATGCATTGGAGGGAGATATAGGTCCCACCCATCTCATAATGATACCATTCTTATGTGTTCCACACAATCATAAAACATACATCATAGCATAACCCATGTAATAAAAATGGGAATCTTAAACATCGTGACATCATAAAACAATTCATATAAGATAAAGGAATACATAAAAATATTTCCATCACAACATAATCAAATCCATGTAATAATAGGGATAGAAATATAACCCTATATTATCTTATATGGAAAATAATTTTGATAAAACTCTTGATCTCCATTCTTGAGGAAAATATCATTTCTACTTCAAATACATTTTCTTTTCTCAACATGTCATACAATTTTAAACTAAAAGAACTTGATTAAAAATAAACTTGAAAACTTTTAAAGGAAGCTTCTTGGAAATAATTTTTTAAAAATCCATTCATTCTGTATAAGTTAAAAAACATTCTTCTCGTACTTTTGTCGGAAAAGTCAAAAAGTACCTCGTACGAAAAACAACAAAAGATTCCTTTCATATCTTTTACTAAAAACTCACCTAAGGGTAAAATTGGAATTACAAAATTGTATTTGTATGGAAATAATATTACATATTGAGGAAACATGGATGTGGATGATAAAATACACCCCAGTAAATACCAAAGTATAAACAATCTCGGAAAAAATGAGATTGTGATATTTTCCCTTAACTTAGGTCCGATTTGCCTCGTAAGTGTCTGAACCACCTTTATAATGATTTAAATAATGTTATTGACATATTAAATAATCATAATTATTGTTATGATATCATATATGGTCATATTATTAGCTTCTTAGTAGTAATATTTCATTGCTACTTGTTATTCGGGTGTTTATAACTTTTTGTTCTTATGTGTGTTTTGTCGAATAAATTCTTATTCTTCTTTTAGGTTATAGATACATCATTTAAAGAATGGTATTAATGTACTATATATCATATTTATTCATTCAATTCATTTATATAATCATTATTCAGTGAAGATCATGTAGAACGAATCGCATCACATCGTGGAGACGGTATTCCGTATGTACGCATGAGCGATGATATCGTTCCCATGATCGTGGAATTGTATTGGAGTGTATTTATACTATTTCAGAATCAATATCACATTATAATAATCATATATAGTAATTATTTACACCATTATACCCATCTAAGTAAGGTGGTGTGTGAAAATAGATAACACCACGGCGTGGAGACGGTATTCCGTACGTACGCACGCGCGGTGATTTCGTTTTCCATAGGATGGATAGATGTTGAAATAGGGTTGTTTCATACTTATAATAACATATCAGTATATTAGGGATACTGATTTTATTACTTAATAATGAAACAACTAAAGAAGAAGATGTTGAAGAAGAAATAATTTGGAAAGGATCAGTAATGGATATTACCTCTTTTTGACGCGCCTCTTCTTAACCTCCTCTTAGGGCACTAGGGTTGGTCATTGAAGAAGACCAGAACCTCTAGGATGATTCTAGGGAAGTGGGTAAGTGAAATTGTCAGGGTTTGGATGAGATTTAAGGCTAAAATTGGTGTGAGGAGGAGAGGAAGGAGGTTCCCTTTTATAAGGGAGGAGAGGGGCATCTTTGAAAATATAAGAAATATTAGTTTATATTAAATCCCAACCCCACTTAAAAACATACAAAATGACTCATATCCAAATATTAGATGAGATAAGGTTGTAATATCATCAACCAATAAAATTTAGACATGTTAGGAATTTATTTTAAACATTACCAACTTGATTTATCCTTATTTATCAATTTAATTTTATTTGTGGTAATAATATTCTAAATTTAAAATTATTATTAATAATTACATATGTGTTGTTAATTTTCCATAATTTGACACTTTATGACATTTTAGACCATATAAAGTTTAATTTATAATTTTTAAATATTTTTGTGATTTTTAAACAATTTTATAATATGTTATTTTTATAAAATAACAATAGTGTCAATTTTGACACTATTCATTTATTTGAATTTAAATAAAATATATACAGAGGATATGTTCGAACTAAAATATTTAATAGATTAATAAAATGTCATATGTATCTAGAAAATTATTGTAGAACATTAAATAGTGTATATAATAATTATTTTAATATTTTAAAACCATTTATTTGATATTTTTTTTAATAAAATAATTTCAACATCACTATTGTGTCATAATTAATTATAATTATTTAATCCCTAAAAATTCTAAATAAATTCCTATGATCTAGATAATTGTATTTTATTTCTGTATACTATTCATTTTTTAAGTTTCATTAAGTTTATCACCAAATTAAAATTATTATACTTATAAGATTTAAGAAAGTGACAAGTTGTCACATTCTTTGGTTTTAATAATAATTAAATTATTTTCATGGAACAAAGTCTATTAAATGAATATAATCTGACCCTTAGGTGATATGGGTCGACTTTTAGTAATCCAATATGATTTTGGCAGGTTTTAGGGTAATTTTATAATCTTATATTTACCCTTAATTACCCGATTTATCTTTAACAGTGGTAAATAAAATTTACCGTAGTTACTATTCATAATGCCCAAAAATAAAAAGTAGCATATTAATATAATTTGGACCCAATGATCATGAATATGGAATCCATTTTTCAAAATTCAAAACATATAAGTTTCAGTAATTAATTTAAAATAAATCTCGTTGTTAAGAAAACGGGTTTTAGTAGTTAAAACATTGCCAAAGATTGAAATGTTTTTACCTATGAATTCAATGTGAAATTAATGCTAATGTCATAAATTATATTAAATGGTAAAAATATATTCTATCTATACTTTAAAACCATTCAATATTATAATTTAGCCATAAAAATTATCTCAATGAAAAAAGATGTTTTTAATTAAAAATTAGCGTATTTTTACTATTCATCAAAATATGAAAGTTATCAGAAAAATATCAAAAATTTATCCAAAGTAAGTTTTTATATCTTGGTTCAAAAGAATAATTTTATTTTTTCAAATTGAAATTATAAATGTGTCAAAAACCAGATTTAATGTGGGTGCGCCATCAAAAGGCGGCAAAACTACATTTTTTGATAAATACTTATTTTACCCAAAAAAATTATTTTGTTCTCTTACCATGTTCTAGAAAATGTGTAAGATGACTAATAATGTTGTAAAATTTAAAATTCAGTTAATACTATTCATAATGGCTGTTTTATAATATTATTATAATATATCGTTGTTTATTGGAACTCGGTATTGCGTACTACACACGCTATCGAGGAAGGTCGCGATTGTGTGCAGCGAAAGATTCCTTTGATGATTTATATAACATAAAAACAAAATATTTCTCATAAAAGTCTCGGGTGTTACATTCTACCCCCCCTTAAAATGAATTTTGCCCTCGAAATTCGTCACTTTTTAACAAACAGATGAGGATACCTCTCTCTCATCATATCCTCAAGCTCCCATGTAGCTTATTCTAATTGGTGGTTCCTCCATAAAACTTTCACCAAGCGAGTGGTCTTGTTTCGTAGGACTTTTTCACTACGATCCAGAATCTCTATCGGTTGTTCTTCATAAGAAAGATCTTTCTCTAGCGGTACAACTTTTGAGCTTAGTACATGTGAAGGATCAGTTATGTACTTTCTTAGGAGAGATACATGGAACACATCGTGAACTTGAGAGAGATTCGATGTAAGCGCCAATCGGTAAGCTACCTTCCCAACATGATCCGGTATTTAGAAAGTACCGATATATCTAGGGCTCAACTTCCCCTTCTTTCCAAATCTCATGACCCTCTTCCAGGGAGATATTCGTAAGAATAATTTATCACCCACTTCAAACTCTAGGTCTTTTTTTTGGTTGTTGGCATAACTTTTCTGTTGACTCTGAGCAGCTCTTATGTGTTGTTGAATAGATCGGACCTTTTCTACCATCTCATCAACAATATTAGGTCCTAATAGCTTTCTTTCCCCAACTTCATCCCAGCAAGTTTGAGTCTTGTATTTCTTTCCATAGAGAGCTTCATAAGGATCCATCTGAATACTAGAGTGAAAGCTATTGTTATAAGAAAATTCCACCAAAGGTAGGTGTTGATCCCAACCACCTTTGAAATCCATAGAGCAAGTTCTCAACATATCTTCTAGAGTTTGAATTGTTCTCTCAGACTGACCGTCTATCTGAGGATGATAAGCAGTGCTAAAACTCAACTCTGTATCGAGAGTATGCTGAAGACTTCACCAGAACATTGAGATAAACCTCTGATCCCGATCAGATATAATAGAAAGTGGTACTCCATGCAATCTTACCACTTCCTTCACATATATCCTGGCAAGCTGATCTAGAGAGAAATCCTCTCTAATAGAGATGATGTGTGCAGACTTTGTAAGACGATCAACTATGACCCAGATAGCATTATTGCCTTTGGATGTTTTAAGAAGTCCTATGACAAAGTCCATAGTGATGTTTTTCCATTTCCATTCGGGTATGGGTAATGGTTGTAACATCCCCTTAGACTTCTGTCTCTCAGCTTTAACTTGCTGACAAACCAAGCATCGAGAGACATATTCAGCAACATCTCTATTCTTTCCATCCCACTAGAAGTACTCTTTCAGGTCCCTATACATCTTCGTGCTTCCAAGATGAATAGAGAATGAAGAACTATGAGCCTCATCCAGCATCTCCTTCTTTAATTTGGGGATGGGAGGAACACAAACCTGATTCCGGATCTTTATTATCCCATCACAATCAAGGTTGAATTCAGGAACATTTCTCACCTTCTTTTGTAACTCGACATCTTCTTTCTGTGCCTCTTTAATCTTCACATGTATAGATGGTTGAACATTCATTTGAGAAAGATGCGATTTTTCCCCTTTCATTATAATTCCAAGATCCATCCTTTGTAAATCCATAAATATTGGATCTTTTGTGATCCTCATCATGGATAAACTGGCATGGTCTTGTCGACTTAATGCATCTGCCACCTTGTTTGCTTTCCCAGGGTGGTAATGAATTGAGCAGTCGTAATCCTTAATCAGCTCCAACCATCTTCTTTGGTGCATATTCAGCTCCTTTTGTGTGAAAATATACTTTAAACTTTTATGATCAGTATAAATATCACACCTTTCACCATAAAGGTAATGCTTCCAAATCTTTAATGCAAAGATTACCACAGCTAACTCCAAATCATGAGTTGGGTCATTTTGCTCATGTGTTTTCAACTATCGTGAGGCATAAGCTATCACTATATCATTTTGCATAAGAACACACCCCAAACCCTTCTTGGATGCATCACTGTAGATCAAAAACTTTTCTCCACTACAAGGATGTGTGATCACAGGTGCACTGGATAACCTTCTTTTCAATTCCTTGAAATTCGCTTCACATTCCTCCGTCCAAACAAACTTAACTCCTTTCTGAGTCAACTTGGTGAGTGGATTAGATAATCGTGAAAAATATTTCACAAAACGTCGATAATATCCAGCCAAACCAAGAAAACTTCGAATCTCATTCACTGTTTTTTGTCTCAATTATCATTTTATAACCTCTGTTTTTGCTGGATCCACAGATATCCCCTCTTTTGAGATTATGTGACCCAAAAATGAAACTCTTTGAAGCCAAAATTCACACTAGGTAAATTTGGCATAAATATTCTCCTTTCTCAGGGTCTTCAATATAATTCTCAAGTGATCTTCATGTTCTTCCTTGATCTTTGAATATAAAAGAATATCATCTATAAAGACTACCACAAACTGATCAAGATATTCTCTAAAGACTTTATTCATCAGATCCATGAAGATAGCAGGGGAATTAGTAAGACCAAATGGCATCACTATAAATTCATAGTGTCCATACCTCCTACGGAAAGCCATCTTTGGTATATCCTCCCTTTTGACCCTTAATTGGTGATACCCTGAACGAAGATCAATCTTGGAAAAGTATTGAGCTCCTCGTAGTTGGTCAAATAAGTCATCAATGCATGGGAGAGGATATTTGTTCTTGATAGTGATCTTGTTAAGTTCTCGATAATCAATGCAGAGTCTCACTGATCCATATTTCTTCTTAACAAATAGAACAGGTGCTCCCCAAGGTGACACACTAGGGCGTATGAACCCCTTATCAAGATTCTCTTGGAGTTTCTTCTTCAATTCCTGCAACTCAATTGGGGTCATTCTATAAGGTTTCTTTGAAATAGACAAATCACCTAGTACGATTTATGTTGAAAACTCAACTTCACGATTTGATGGGAGACCCGGTAATTACTCCGGAAAGACATCATCAAACTCCCGTACAATGGGCATATTCTTAATAGTGAGTTTCTCACCGACCATTTGAGATAAATAACCTTCATTTAGTGGAATCAATACCCATAAAATGGAATAAATTTTCACTTGAAGGTTATGTTCATCCTTGCATCGATAGACGATCATAGATTTATCTAGAATATGAAATGTGACTTCCCTTCTTTGGAAATTGATATGAGATCCATGTAGAGAAAGCCAATCCATGCCAAGAATCACATCAAATTCCACTATAAGAAGGATCATAAGATTTGCAGGAAGCACTTTCCCACAAACTTCAATCAGAGAAGAATTATAAACTTTTGATGCGACTGTTGTTCCATTAGGGGTTGTCACAGCTAACTCAACATCTAACTGTTGAGGTAATATGGTGATATCCATAGAAAATTCTTCAGAAATAAAGGAGTGGGTGGATCTAGAATCAAATAAAACATTTGATACTTTAGAGTGGATGGTAAGTGTACCTTTCACCACATCATTATCGTACTCCACATCACTGATAGAAATTGCATTTGACTTTCCTTTTTCTTTAGCCCTAAGAGTTTGTGGACGTCGACCATCATCATCAACCCTTGGATTTGGTCATTGACTGGCATAATGCACCATCTCCTTGCACTTGAAACATTGAAGTTTAGTATGTTCATTCTGTGTGTCCCTTCCTTTGTTTTCATCACTAGACATCTTCTTCCCATCATTGCGGCATTCAAATGCCCGATGACCTTCCATTCCACATTTGAAACATTTACTTGTCCCTGTAAGACAAATCCCTCCATTTTTCTTTCCAAACTTTGAGCATAAGGGAAAGCTCGTCTTTTTTTCAGTGTGCTCTTTAGATTTTCCTTTGAATTCCATTTTCCTCTTCTTATAAAACTCATATGACTTATGGGTTACTCCAATCTCCATATCGACTTTGAGAGCACATCGAACGATTTCCTCGTAGATATTGAAGTCCCTTGTGGCTAACGTCCTTCGAAGACTTGGTTTTAAGCCACTAAAGAATCGATCGATCTTACTCTCAGGTTGGATAATAATACCAGAAGAGTACCTTGCAAGTCTTGTAAAATTTTCTTCATAAGTACCAATAGATTCATCATCTTTTTTCTTCAGTTCAAGAAACTCTTTCTCCATCTTTGTTCGGAGAATACGAGGGAAGTACTTATTGAAAAATAAGTTCTTGAACTCATCCCATTCCATGGACTCAATTTCATCCCTTTGCCTCGTATTCTTAATAAGATTCCACCATTGATCAGCATCTCCTTCCAAATGATACACTGCTAGGATGACTTTATCATGTTCAGAACATTGAAGAACTGAAAATATCTTTTTAGTAGTACTAATCCATTGTTCAGCAACTAATGGATCAGTAGACCCGCTGAAAGAAGGTGGACGCTGCCTCATGAAGGATTCAATAGAATTTTTCTCCTTCCTTTGCTCATTTGGAAGTCCTGCATGATTCATATCTTGAGAAAGTTGTGTGAGCATGGCTAAAAGATTTTGCATTCCAGCTCCCATAACGCTTGGTTGCTCAGGGGGACAATCATTGCATTTCCCGTCGCATTCCGCATTAACACGGTTCCTTCGGGTTCCAGCCATTGACTAAAACCAAGAAGAATAGTGTGAGAAACAATAATTATAATAGGAAAAACCACATACTCAAGAATAAAATTTCACACTTAAGGTCTTATTATAGGTTGTTCATGTCCATTTCTAAAATACTAGGATTGTGTTCTATGCTTAGACTTATCCTTAGGATTCTTACTAAGGCTTTCACATCCTAGTTTCCAAAGGTTGACTATACCTTTCCTCTGATACCAACTATAACGACCCATAATTTACATACATTGTCATTACTTCAGAATTTAATCACACTTATTACAACATATAACAAAACCAGGAAAGGACCGTATAGGTATAGAGTCTTTAGAAATTGGGAAACATAAACAACTGGTTCGTAAAGCATCTACTTTTCCTCCCATTTATTTCATCATATCTAGAGTCCCTTTTTGGCATATCCTACTTAATAACCTTCTTCATGACCTAGGGAAATAAAACATACAAAAGGGTGATCTCAAATGCTCAGTAAGGGTAAACAAAAGAAATATCAATCACATCATATACCTAAGAACATAACTTTTGGAAATCTTAACCTGCAAAAGAAATCATAATTTCATAACATGGGATAAATCATAGTAGTGAAATGTAATCCCAATAATCATAACGTAAAACATGAAACTTTTTGGCATACACACATAATCATAGAGAATCATTTCTTGTTAGTCAAGACTCATTGCCAAGACTATCTTAGTGGACAAAGTCCATTTCTGAACCGAGTTCACTCCTCGTTTCAGTCCTGTTTCACTGAACCGGTTTAACCTGCCATTCCAGCCATGCCTATCTCATGAGATATAAAATCTTTACCCAATGCATTGGAGTGAGAAATAGTTCCCACCCATCTCATAATGATACCATTCTTATTTGTTCCACAAAATCATAAAACATACATCAGAGCATAACCCATGTAATAAAAATGGGAATCTTAAACCTCGTTACGTCATAAAACAATTCATATAAGATAATGGAATACATAAAAATATTTCCATCACAACATAATAAAATCCATGTAATAATAGGGATATAAATAGAACCCTATATTATCTTAGATGGAAAATAATTTTGATTAAACTCTTGATCTCCATTCTTGAGGAAAATATCCTTTCTACTTCAAAACATTTTCTTTTCTCAACATGTCATACAATTTTAAACTAAAAGAAGTTGATTAAAAATAAACTTGAAAACTTGTAAAGGAAGCTTCTGGGAAATAATGTTTTAAAAATCCATTCATTCCGTATAAGTTAAAAAAACATTCTTCTCATACTTTTGTTGGAAAAGTCAAAAAGTACCTCATACGAAAAACGACAAAAGATTTCTTTCATATCTTTTACTAAAAACTCACTGAAGGGTAAAATTGGATTTACAAAATTGTAGGTGGATAGAAATAATATTACATATTGGGGAAACATGGATGTGGATGATAAAATACACCCCAGTAAATACCAAAGTATAAACAATCTCGGATAAAAAATGAGATTGTGATATTTTCCCTTACCTTAGGTCCGATTTGCCTCGTAAGTGTCTGAACCTCCTGTATAATGATTTCAATAATGTTATTGACTTATTCCAGAATAATAATTATTTTTATGATATCATATATGGTCATATTCTTAGCTTCTTAGTAGTAATATTTCATTGCTACTTGTTATTCGGGTGTTTATAACTTTTTGTTCTTATGTGTGTATTGTCGAATAAATTCTTATTCTTCTCTTTAGGTTATAGATACATCATTTACAGAATGGTATTAATGTACTATATATCATATTTATTCATTCAATTCATTTATGTAATCATTATGCAATTAAGATCATGTATAACGAATCGCATCACATCATGGAGACGGTATTCTGTACGTACGCACGAGCGATGATATCGTTCCCATGATCGTGGAATTGTATTGGAGTGTATGTATACTATTTAAGAATAAATATCACTTTAAAATAATCATATATAGTAATTATTTACACCATTATATCCATCCAAGTAAGGTGGTCGGGGAAAATAGATTACACCACAGCGTGGAGACGGTATTTCGTACGTACGCACGCGCGGTGATTTCGTTTTCCATAGGATGGATAGATGTTGAAATAGGGTTGTTTCATACTTATAATAACATATCAGTATATGAGTGATACTGATGTTATTACTTCATAATGAAATAACTAAAGAAGAAGATGTTGAAGAAGAATGAATTTGGAATGGATCGGTAATGGATATTACCTCTTTTTGACTCGCCTCTTCTTAACCTCCTCTTAGGGCACTAGGGATGGTCTTTGAAGAAGACCAGAACCTCTAGGATGATTCTAGGGAAGTGGGGAAGTGAAATGGGCAGGTTTTGGCCGATCTTGAAGGCTCAAATTGGTGTGATGAGGAGAGGGAGGAGGTTCCCTTTTATAAGGGAGGAGAGGGGCACCTTTGAAAATATAAGAAATATTAGTTTATATTAAATCCCAACCCCACTTATAAACATCCAAAATGACACATATCTGAAGCTTAGATGATATAGGGTTGTAATTTCATCAAAAAATAAAATTTATACATGTTAGGAATTTATTTTAAACATTACCAACTTGATTTATCCTTATTTATCAATTTAATTTTATTTGTGGTAATAATATTCTAAATTTTAAATTATTATTAATAATTACATATGTATTATGAATTTTCCATAATTTGACACTTTATGACATTCTAGACCATATAAATTTTAATTTATAATTTTTAAATATTTTTGTGATTTTTAAACAATTTTATAATATGTTATTTTTATAAAATAACAATAGTGTCAATTTCGGTACTATTCATTTATTTGAATTTAAATAAAATATATACAGATGATATGTTTGAACTAAAAGCTGTAATAGATTAATAAAATGTCATATGTATCTATAAAATTAGTGGATCACATTAAATAGTGCATATAATAATTATTTTTATATTTTAAAACCATTTATTTGATATTTTAATTAATAAAATAATTTCCACATCACTATTGTGTCATAATTAATGATAATTATTTAATCCCTAAAAATTCTAAATAAATTCCTATCATGTAGATAATTGTGTTATATTTCGGGAGACTATTCATGTTCGAAGTTTCATTAAGTTTATCACCAAATTAAAATTATTATACTTATAAGATTTAAGAAAGTGATATGTTGTCACATTCTTTGGTTTTAATAATAATTAAATTATTTTCCTGGCCAAAAGTCTATTAAATGAATATAATCTGACCCTTAGGTGATAAGGATCGACTTGTAGTCATCCAATATGATTTTGGAAGGTGTTAGGGTAATTTTATAATCTTATATTTACCCTTAATTACCCGATTTACCTTTAACTATGGTAAATAAAATTTACCGTAGTTACTATTCATAATGCCCAAAAATAAAAAGTAGCATATTATCATAATTTGGACCCACTGATTATGAATATGGAAACCCTTTTTCCAAATTCAAAACATATATGTTTCAGTAATTAATTTAAAATAAATCCCATTGTTAAGAAAACGGGTTTTAGAAGTTAAAACATTGCCAAAGATTGAAATGTTTTTACCTATGAATTCAATGTGAAATTAATGCTAATGACATACATTATATAAAATGGTAAAAAATATATTCTTTCTATACTTTAAAACCATTAAATATTATAATTTAACCATATAAATTATCTCAATGAAAAAAGTTGTTTTTAATTAAAAATTAGCGTATTTTTACTATTCATCAAAATATGAAATTTATCAGAAAAATATCAAAAATTTATAAAAAGTAAATTTTTATATCCTGATTCAAAAGAATAATTTTATTTTGTAAAATTTAACTTATAAATGTGTCAAAAACCAGATTTAATGTGGGTGCGCCATCAAAAGGCGGCAAAACTGCATTTTTTGATAAATACTTATTTTACCCAAAAAAATTATTTTGTTCTCTTACCATGTTCTAGAAAATGTGAAAGATGAATAATAATGTTGTAAAATTTAAAATTAAGTTAATACTATTCATAACGGCTAGTTTATAATATTATAATAATATATCATTGTTTAGTGGAACTCGGTATTGCGTACTACACACGCTATCGAGGAAGGTCGCGATTGCGTGCAGTGAAAGATTCCTTTGATGATTTATATAACATAAAAATAAAATATTTCTCATAAATGTCTCAGGTGTTACAGTTCTTCTGGAGGCACCATCAAAGTACATTTCCCATGTTTGAGGATTATCTTGGATAGAGAAGACATCCTCATCACGAAGCTCAATATTTAAAGATGTATCTTATGCAGATGGGTGTTCAGCAAGGAAATCGGCCAGATCTTGGATCTTATTGCCTTTTGAGACACATACTTGATATCAAACTGCTGCAAAATAACTACCCACCTTTCCATATGTCCTGTAATCATTGGACGACTAAGGATAAATTTGAGCGGGTTATTTTGTGATACCAATTAGAACTCATGATTCCACCAGTATTAACCTCAAATTGATGTTGTAGGTGGCATTAATACTGGTGGAATCAAGATATATTTTTTTGTGGATATCGAATGCACATTACCCCAAATGCACATTTCAAGGGTTTCATCTTTAAATTGTGTTGTCAAAGTTTGTTGAATATGATTTCCAAATTGTCCAAGTCATCAGAACGTTGTCTGGATTTAACCACCAAATCATCCACATAACATTCAACAAATTTCTCTAAAAAGGGTTTGAAGATATGGTGCATGGCACGTTGATACGTTGCATCTGAATTCTTCAGGCCAAAGGGCATTACCCGATAGCAAAACACACCTTGAGGAGATCTGAAGGCTGTAGAATCCTCTTCTTATGGGTCCATTCATATTTGATTATACCCAGAGTAACCATCCATGAATGAAAGAGCTTTGTATCTAGCTATTGCATCAATTAAGAGTTCTGTGATCAAAACTGGAAAATCATTCTTGGGACAATGTCGATTAAAATATTTGATGTCAATGAAAACTATAATTTGTCCATTCTTCTTTTTCAATGGGACAATATTAGCCAGCAATTTGGGATATTGAAGTTCTCTGACGAAGTTAGCCTTGATAAGATTAACAACATCAGCTTCAATTTTGGAGGCATAAGTTGGGTGTGTTCTTATTGTTACTTGCTTGAATCCTCAATGTTCTTACGGAAACCCCAAATGATGAGTGGAAACAACGGGATCAAGACCTGGATTTTCTGTATAATTCCAAGTAAATACATCTCGATTTTTCTTTAGAAATGATGTATACATTTCTTACTCTTCATGAGTCATGGATGCACTAATTAATGTGGGGAGTGGATCTTCTTTTGTACCCAGATTTATTTCTCTGAGTTCATCCACAGTGGTAGAGATACCATCTTCAAATGCGGGAGGATCATCCCTGTGATCTTCCTCTTCTTCTTCAATATGTGTTACTTCATCGGTTTCTACTTGCATAGTAGATGACGAAGTAAAATTTCCATTGTCAGAGTAGAAGTTAAAATTTGAACATCTTTAATAAGAGGCTTCCATTTCTGACCCTATTGATGAGGAAGGGTCTTCTTGGGGTGATAGAGAGGAGATGATGGATTGAGAATCAACATCATTGTTTTCCTATGGTATTGCTATAACTTCATCTATCCTGGTTGATGAATTATAGAATTTCTGGATTTCAGCAGATGAAATGAAGACATCTTCATTTAATCTTTCATCACTGCTTGGCGAATCAATAATTTCTCCCATGCTATCTTACTTGATTTCCGTAATTGACGTTATGGAAGTTTCCATAAGAGTGTTTGGATTTAGGTCCATCCTGTCAATTTGAATGATAGGAACCACAAAATCGGTACTCACATAAATGAATGGGTTTACTAGAATCTTTTCCAAACCATTTGGAGCATTAATTTTGGTGACCTCCTTTGCCGTGGATTTTTCCTTTCCCTACATGTGATAAAATTCTGCCTCAATGTATTGAGATTCACATGTTTTGAATGGGGACTTGTCACCATACAATGTCTCAATTTGAACATTGAAACAATATTTGATTCATTGATGGTATGACGAAGGTACATCCATAAGTTGATGTAGCCAAGGACATCCAAGAAAAATGTTTAAGGTTGTGTCCTAACGAATAACCATGAAATCTGAATTAGACACAAGGTCTCCAAACAGAATTCTGAGTGTAATATCACCCAGAGGTTCTTGTTCATTATTATCATATCCTTGTAACATAAAAGTAGAAGGAGATAAATCAGATTCGGTGATGCCAAATCGACAAAGTGTACGAATTTGAAAGAGGTTGACCCCTGATCCATTATCAATGAAAGCTCATCGGATGTCTATGTAATTGACTTTTCCAGATAGATAAAAATGTCTGATATGTCTATGTACAACATCATCTTCATCTTCATCTGTAAAATATATCACTGCATGACATTTTGCAGGATCATTCTCTATACAGTAGACCTCAGCCGCATTAATTTCAGTTTCAAATTCTTGTGGACTTGACGAATCCTCAATAACCACCTCCCGAAGATCTTTTGATAAATTCAAGGCATCCAGAATTGATAACATGGCCGGTACATGGGACAAATGTTTCAATACATCATACTTTTGGTCCAAATTTCTACGCTCCCCAGCATGAAAATGTGGTTTTATAGGTGCCTTGGAAGTTGATTCTCTGGTAGTAGATGTATCCCGTATCGGGGCAGGAATTGGAAACAGTCCTGACTTCGGTAGATTAGACTGACTAGGTCTATCTATTTGCTGAGAGGAAGAAGGTGTAACCTCTAACTGGTCTTCCAAAATAAATATGTCAGTACGGAATCAACCATGTGTGGAAGAACTTTATTGTTCCTGTTGAGCCTGCTGATGGGCTTTGACATGAGTTTCTGCCGCATATACAGTTCTAGAAGGGGTAGGATTGAAATAGTGGCTTCTGGAATATCCACTTCTTCCACTATATCCTAGACCTATGTCTCTTCCTCTAATTCCTCTGTTAAATACAGAGAAAATTGGCTCATCATTATCGAAATTTTCATTGGCATATGGATCTAGTAAATAAATCATGTTAATAGAACCAAAGATCAATTGTTTATCTAATAAAGATTCTGCCTGAGGAACCAATTCAGGATGTTCCATTTGGTGGGGCATTGCCCTTGCTTTTGAATCAGATGGAATAAAATTTTCCGTAGTCAAGGATAACTTTGGCTTTGACATGAGCTCGTCATCTTCTGACTACTCTTCTTTCTTCAAATTATGACGCTTCTTTGAGGATTTGTTTTTTATGAAGGGGGTTTTTCTATGGCATAAATAGAAGAAGACACAATTGGTTGATTAAATTATGTTTGTAAAATGGCATGAGTTCAGTTAATCATTTTCTTGAACTTCCAATCATCATATTTCTGTGCATTTTTTACTTTTGATGTCGTGACACTCACCTTCTAACTCTAGATTAGTAGCAGTAACACATGCAAGCTGGGCTAAAGAACCTTTCAGTTTCACTTTTCTAGAGTCCACCATCTTTTTTATGAGGTATTTGAAGACAAAAAACTCTTTAATGGGATGCCCCAATATCTGATGAAATGTTCCATATTTGGGGAGGTCTTTATCTCCTTCCTTGTTCGGACTTTTGGGCCTTGGAAACTGATCCAGATTGTTTTCCAGAGTGGAGATGCAGTAACCAGGAACTTTTTCATTTCAGAAAGAATAAACATTTTTATTTAAATCCAAAAAATTGTTCAACCTTTGATATATTTGATCATATTGAAAAGGTGGCCATTGTTTTTGTTGATCAGGAGGTGGAGCCCTTCGATATGATGAAGGTTTTGAAGTAGAATCAGGTACAACTGATAGTCACTACTGGAAAATTGACCTATACCCATGGTTCAAACTTTGGGTATAGCACCCAAAACCATGGGTATAGGCTATACCCATGGTTTTGTGAACCATGGGATTGAGAGGCGTCGAGATAGGTCCTGAGCCTATAACCACGGTTTTACAAGCCGTAGGTATAGATTTTTTTTTCCACACTATAAAATATTCATAGCCCTTTCCACACTGTCAACAACTTTACCCATAGTTTAAAATAGTGGGTATTAATTATAAAAAATTTTAAACATCAAGAGTTGAACCTATGTCTTCTAGGACATGTGCCTTATAGCCGATGCGCCGCACCACTAATCTACAACACTTCTATATATATATATCACTATTTAGTTAAATATATTAATTAATTGTGTATCAGGTAATAAAGAACTCGACGGGTTTCGATCCCCAGCCATTCTCCCAAAATCAGTCATGACTAACCAACCCATTTATACCTCTTTTCCTTAAATAAAGCTAAATTTAGTTTAATCTATTAATATATCTCATGGAATCAGAAAAAAAAACCTCACCGTGATTCGATACCTGGACCACGGGAACAAAAAAAAGGCCTCACCAACAGGCCGACAGATTTTATCTGTTAAAAGGTTTTTATATCTTTAATATATTAATTTAAACCTTGGTTATAGGTTTTCCCGCAAAATATTTTTTGTTTCCCACAGACTTTTTCCCCCACCAAATCAATACAAACGGTTTTGTAAAACTGTGGGTATAGGTCTTTGGAAAAAAACCCTATTCCCATGGTTTTCATAAAACCATTGGTATAGGAATGGAAAGAAACACCTATACCCACGGTTTAGGAAAACTATGGGTATAGATACTCATAAAAAATAAATACCTATGGTTTTGCCCAAAACCGTGGGTATAGGTCCGTATACTATAACTATACCCTCATTTTTCAAAAACCGTGGGTATAAGGCACACATATGCCCGCGGTTTTAATAAAAACTGTGGGTATAGTTCTATTTTCAAGTAGTGTGTTTATGTGTAATTATAGGATCTTGTACCATTCCTATTCTCCTTCCTAGAACTGATGGAATGGAACAAGTTTTATCCCTATTTTGTATAATAGAGTCTTTTATCTGCTGACCGATTGAAGTAAGGTCTTGAAACCCTCCAGTGTATTTCACAGGGATCAATGGTGTGCGTAATTTATCACGCAGATTTTCTACACAGATTGGCAGAAACTCTTCTTGAGTGAGTGGTAATATTAAGGAATATGTTAATCCCTTCCAGTGAACAATTAAATCATAAACTCATTCATTTTTCCTTTTTTTACAATTGGTAAGATCAATAACTTTCATCTTTGGTAATGTTGAGCTAAATTGAAGAAGTTATTTTTGATGGTGATCTTCCCACCCAATAATTGGTCAAGACTGCAAACTTGTATACCAGACAAAAGTAAGTCATTGTAATGACTATAAAAAACACCTGAGCATAACTGCTTCTTTTTGTTGAGGAGTTCCTATCATAGGATCACAGTGAGAAACAAAATGTGTTAAGTGTTGTTCTGGATCTCCCAAACCATTAAATATTGGGAATTTGGTACTCGCAAAATTTGATGGGTGGGGATTTCATCCACCCATTCAGAGTAAGCTCTATTTTCCGGTTGAACTGGTGCGCGTCATCCTTCCATAGCTTCCAACCGAGATGTTAATGACTCAATGGTATTCATTAATGTTTGAGAAATATTTGGTTGATATTGGACCTGAGTAGGTGCAATAACTAGAGTTTTTATGGGTGTGGAGACCGGTACTGCCAATGATGGTAGTATTATAGGTTTCTGTCGTGTATGACCCATAGGAATGAACTTGTGAGGGTGTAATTTTAAAGGGGGATATTCTTGATCCATCCCAATAGCTGCAACAAATTCCCTTGATTGATTAACTCCAACATGCTTAGGAGGAATACTACCTTGAAGTAGTTCTGTATTTAACCTCCTTAACTCATTCATTTCTTCTTATTGTTGTGCGAATCTTTCCTCTAATGAGAGTGATTGTCCTTTTCCAGAGGTATGGTGGAATGTAACCTGAATTTTTTCTTTTCCATTGTTGGAAGCTTTACAGAGAGGGGGGAGTTGGTTATTTGAAGGCATACCTAGATTCTGGGTAAGCCTTTGATTTCGGGTACGCACACCTTCTTCATTTGTTTCTATGTATGCAGCCTCTTGAACAGGAACTTCTTCATCTGATTCCTCAGAGTGAGACTCATGTTCTTGGGGATCAGTGACAATGACATTGATGACATTTATCGATACATAACGCATTGCAGCCATTCTGTCAGAGTTTCTATGATACTGCCTTCTTCCATGTCCTTTATGAGACATTGCCTTTTTTTGGTCGATCCCTCAGGAACTTCATGATGAATCGTAATTTGGAGGGAATTTCTGGATAATTTTTCTCTACATTCCACTTTTGGATTCTTCCCTAATCGAGAGAAGACTGACTTTCGGTGAAGAAGAGATTGAGAATTTGAAAATGTCCCCAGTCCGGTGGACTGGGGTTGTCCCTATTTTTCCTGCTCAACATCTGGAATCTTGTATGTTGATCCTGAGGGTTGGATTAAAAGAGTCCCCATCCTGGAAAGCTGAGGTGGCTCTTGAGCTTCTACATCTGAAACATTATCAAAAGATCTCCTGATTTTGCGGATTTTAGTCCGGAAATTAGTCGGATGCATCATCCAACATCCAATCAAATCACATAGCTCAGATGACCATTGGATTATTTCTAACACCTCTCTCACCTTATGATGTGAATGCTCTAAAAAAGAAGCCTCTTCGATATTCTCATTTTATTGATGAAAGAGTAATTCGACAACATGTTCTTTATATGCCAGACTTTTGGGAAGAACTAGTTGAGGCATCTCCTTGAGAAATCATTTGATTACACACAGAACCAGTTAGTTGTGTATGACCATGAGTAATAAAATTGCATGAGACCACCTTTTGTGGGCTTTGTTGACTAGAGAGCATAGTGAAATACAATGCTCCATGAACACCACATCCCCTTATATTAATACTAGATGGGGCATTGGTAATTAACTGGAACAACCTTATTAATGTGCCAAGGCATGTACGTTGAAGGTCTCTCTTCTACTTTTTAACCTTTGGATGTTCGGAAACAGAGAGAGAATCCAAGTCAATTTTTCATTGCAACCCTTCTATTACCTTAACATGATATTGATATCCATCATAAGGTAATAGTTTCTCTTTTAAGTGACAAAGAGTTTTCCATATGTTGAGATGAATATCATGAATACAATCTTCTGTCAACATTTCTGTAATATCACACTGAGAGTCATCCAAAGGACAAAACATGATTGGTATTTCATCTTTCTCCAATTGTTTTCTCATATTCAGTACTTCCTCTTCATCATTTGATGAAGATTATTCTACTTGATTGGACCAAATCTTGGGATTCTTTGTTCTTTCAGCATATTCAACAAGATTGGTATGGAAATCATTTTTCAAATTATAAGATGAATGACCCAAGAATGGTTCGACGAATGAACTACACCCCAGGCTCTCTTCTGATTGAGAAATTATTTCACCTTCTAGTGGTAAGGCATCAATAATTACTAGATTCCCATTTGCAAGTTCCTCAAGATAAGATGGTTTTATCATTGATGCATTGTCTATTGATGAATTTTCTAGGCAATGCGAATTACTACTGCGGATAGGACTTTCACAACTAAATTCATCATCACGGGGAGGACCACCATGGTGGGATATAGTAAAAGATGAAATCTTTTTCTCCTTGGTCTTCTGGCCACACAGAGGTTTATCGTGGCTCTCATTTAAAGATGATGCTTCAAGATTGACTAAATATTCATAAAGCAAGCCTTCATGGGGATGTGTCTGATGAAAACCTTTGGAATTATTGTTATTATTTCCAAAATTTGGAAATGAGAGAGTAGAATCATGAGCTACAACAGATAATTGTTTGTGGGCTTCATGAACTCCAGAATTGAGTAAGGCCTTATTGCAGATTGGCTCTTGATTTCTTAAATGTGTTGGATGGGTCTCTTTATTGGACGCTTTGTTACTCACATTGGAAACCACTTTTTGAAAAAATTGGTTATTATGGGTATGTGTATGTGACTGCTCATAATAAATGGTCAGGTTAGGCTGACTATCTCTATTTAAATCTGGTTTATGTTCACATCTTGATTATCCATATTATATGGGGGAGTATGCCCCACAACCCTCCTGAACTAGAACAGAGGTGTGTATCTACTCCGGGGTGACTTGTTGATGAGTCACTCCACTGATGGGGATAGATTTATGTTTCCTTCCCTGTGATGTTGATGAAGTTGTTATAATATTCTGACAGGTATCCATAATATGGGCATGGATTTACTTCTGCTCTTTCACCATTTTCAGAATGTGCTTTGTGACTTCAGCTGCTAGAATGGGAATATATGTCCATTCTGTGTTTGGAGTAGGTGTTTATTCCTACTCTTTTCCTTCTTTTCCTATCATTTAATTCTGATAGTATTCATGTGTTGGGACAGAAAGTTGTGTCTGCCTCCTGTTTGTCATTGGAGCTTTCCAATTGACATCTCTGTGTGCTACCAAAAGAGACTGTTGGTTAGCTTGATGAATTCCATGTGTATGTGACTGATGAATTTTATCTACCGAATATGATTGATGAAATTCACTCAATACTGGAAGATGAGACTGTTTGACGAATTGATGAGTGCAAGAAAGTGTTTGTGCATGTTTACAGGTGGTCACCACATTTGGTTAGCGGGCTTCATTGGATGCAGTCAGACGAGCCTGCTGACTGGATGATGATTTATAAATATGTGTATGTCCCTGTATATAGTACTCTCCTAGAATTACCTATAGGGATTGGTGTGTTGCTACAAGACGAGTATGTTGGGAAGTGAAATTAGGGAGGACTGGTGTATATGCCCTCTCATTGTTTTCCATCAAGTTAGGTTGATGTAATTCTTTGGAGGGCGCAGAGGTAAGAACCCTCTCACTATTGGATGAATTTCACCTCGGACAGTTCATCTTTCATGATCGGTTCTGAAGTACCTAAGCCGAATGCCTAGAGGCGATACCCCCATCATATTGAGGGTGCACTACCGCACGAGTCTGGTGGTGATTTTTGGTGGGAGTCCTCAGGAAGGACTCCCTTCTTCTTGAATTGAGGCCTTGAGTGACCACTTGATTCACCTCCCTGTAATATGGGTGGGATTGGTTGTTACATTATGGGGATAAAGACCTGAAACGTTTCGAGACGGTGGTTGGTACCACTTTCTCCTTGACCACTGGTCGTCACTGTCTAGACAACCAGGGTGAGTTTTTAACTTGGAGGACTTGTCGAACGGCCTCCAGAGTCAGGATGGTATCGTGTTTACGGTATTCCCTCACAAATGCATTTGAGACCTAGTTTTAAAGATGTTGAGTAGGTGATGTCGTCCTCAGAGAGTACAAGTATCTAGAAGGAGTAGTGGCTGAGGCATTCACAGGTGTAAACCTTAAAGAATCCATTTTGTGTTGCAGAGAGATCATGGAAAGGAGTTCTTGTTTGATATAGCATACATAATCAAGATAAGTCTGGCCATACTACATATTTTAGATGGGCACATATATTATTGATTACTTTGTTGGATTTCATATTGATTTTAATAGGGGCCTAACAAATAAGTAAAACATCATTTAAGTTGGTTAAGGATTCATGTCGGGTTCACCATTTTTTGTTTCTTCTAGAAATGGGGATGACCTTGTTTGTTTAAGGTCCAAACTTTACAATCGGTTTTTAACGGGTTTATTTGTAGAACCAGATACACCCAATGATTATATATCCATTTGGTCCAAATTTCCAATGTTAGGTGCTCATTAGTTGTGGACCTATGAGGCTTAAGAATTTTCATTGGTCAAGAGGATGGGAGGTCAGGATCATCACACCTTTTGGGGGGGAATTGTTGTCTACACCGGGACTCTCTTATAGATTTAAGTTACCGCAGCAAATAATTGTTTTTAATATTATAAATGTCGTCTTCTGGGTGTATGGTTCCCCACAAACAACCCCAAACAAATTCCATAGAACCAAAAACAACAAACAACACAGATCAACACAAGGTTACATATCATAATACCCATAATCATCCCTGAATCCCATGCATGATTCGTCTTCTCCAGTAGCTGATTCCCACTCTGGATGCCTCCAAAATTTATTACTTTGAATTTTATTTCTAATATGATCAAGCTCAAACATATCTGGTGATTCCTTCTTACCCCTGCTACCCTTTCTAACAGCAATAACCACCATGCTATTCCATTTTGAGGCAGACCTAGTCTGCATCGTCCATGGAAGATATGAATAGTCCTTTCTTGGCCTCATTATTAGAGTTGAAGACAGAGGTCGTTCACATACAGTCACCTTCTGGTTCCCACTTTGAACAATTTCAGTGAAAGAGCGGCTGACATTATCTCTCATATTTTCTTTCCCTCCCCCAGAGTTCTCCCTTCCTTCCCCAGACCATTCCCTTATAGAAAACTTGGGACACCCAGAAGAATAACCCAGTTTCTGATATGGAGTGGAACATTCTAGTAATGGAAGACACCCATCCACCAAAGGAGATTATCCCACAGCCATGGCAGTTGACACCTTCCCCTACCATCAATCAGAAGGTCCTCCGAATTATTAACACCACCAAGACATTTCTTCTCATGGTGTCCCTGTACCATTGAAGCAGGATCAACCTAACTGAAGCTAACCCCTGCCCTCTAATCCACACATCCTGCAACTGACTCCATCCTGTCCAGCCTCATACAGTCGACATGTAGACCCTCCAATGCATGTCCTGGCCCGTAAACACCAGAAGAATCATGCATGTCCTCTACAAAACCTGTAGTTGGTTCCAGCCTCAAGCATTCAACTTGCAGACTCTCTAGGGCTTCCTCCTCATCATCACCTCCAGCAGTAACCTCCTCCTCCAGGCCCAAAAATGACATGTCCTTAGTAAGCCCTTCAAACCTGTTACTCAAGGATGAAATTTTTTTGGCCAAATGGTCGAGACCTTTATCATCCTTAGCTCTGGCCAAGTTGATCACCTTCATATTACTAGGGGCCCCTTCCTCTCTGACCTGTTTTGAACCCAAACCATCAATGGACCAAGAATCCTTCCCTTTATCCTAATTCAACCTATTTCTTGTAGTCCCAACTTTCTTACCATCATCTAATGTGAGTTTTTAGGACCCAGAGGCAAAGACCTCCCCAACTGAACCAGCCAGATGGGAGCCCCCCCTGTTAGTCAATCTCCCAGTTTTCGGAACCAAACCCACCATCACACCACTTTCCAATACCTTTCTCCTTGAACTATCCTCAAAAATCACAATCATATTTTTCCCACTACTACAAACCTCTCTTGGTCAAAGAAGGAGACTGCGTTGGCAGGCCTCAACCGAGTGACCCAGTCGCTTGCAAGAGCTACAAAACTTGGTCCATTTTTCATAAACCACAATTTTCTTACAACGGTACTATTCGCCGATTGTGATCCAAACAAATTCAAAAGTTTTGCGAGATACATCCATTTCAACACACAACCGGGGGTTTACTGGATGGAAAAAGCCTTGGTACGACTATCAGAGAATAGGAATCTACCAACCAGATTGCCCAACATGCGGATAACAGAAGGGTTTTGAAACGGAAAAGGAAGTTTTGGGAAACTTACCCAAACCGGTGAGGAAGGTGATTCGTGGTTCATATGAAGATCAAAGGACCAATGCAGAAGCATAAATCGAATCCCATTGAAGATGCAAGGAGGCCTCGCCCAGGATTGGATGAGATCTTCCTCCATTTCAAAATTAATCATAATTTGTTTCTTTTAGATTTGGAAATCAATGATTGATTTTTATGGGATTTAGAGAATATTTTATATATATCTGAGGTTCTTCATCAATGGAGAATAATCTATATGTATTAGAGATTCATATTCAATGGTATCCTTCAATACATTATATAGAAATCACTTGGACATTATGATGACCATACTAATTTTAAATCCACTCATTGGGGCACTTGGAGTTTATTGTCATTTAGAAAGATAGGGATTATTTTAGAGTTGGGATCATACTCACAGATGGGATACCTACGTATTCTCATTAAAAAGGAATAAGAACCCACATAGTTCAATAAGAATTATATAGTTTAATGACAAATGGTATGGAAAATAATTAATGAATGATGGTATTGATCCTTAGAAACGCTTCCTATGTACTATACTTTTAAGGTAGACATCAAAGTTCACATAGTTTGGGTGATGAAATATGGGTATTATGCATGGTTAACGGCCCAAAATGAGATGTTGTGATTACTTTTACACTCTAAGATCACATGAGTCATGATCGGTGTGAGAAACAAGAGGTATCAAAAAACCTGATGATTGTGTCATGAACGATGCAGTAACAAGAAATGATGTGGGCCATATGTATGTATGACTACCCAAGTAGATGAAGACCAGGACTTACATCATGAAAGAATCCCAGGAGCGGGATTTATAAAGGTATTTGTACTTTATGGAGATTTGATGTTTTAACCCAGGGCTTACTCTTGAGAAGGATTCCCAAATTAAAGGGGACTTACAACTCAGGTCTTACTCCTGCGAAGGATACCCAAATTAAAGGGGACTTATAACATGGGGCTTACTCTTGAGAAGGAGGCCCAAATCAAAAGAAATTATGATTGGGGCTTACTCTTGAGGAAGAGGCCCAATGATAAAGGAAATTATGACTTGGTCTTACTCCTGTGAAGGAGGCCCAGGTTAAGGGGACTTGGGGATTACTCCTAAAAAGGATGCCCTAAATCAAAAGATCTTCTCATCTTAAAAGATGAGGTTATATGGAATAAACCTCTAACTGTAGTGACATAAATATTATAAGTCACAAGGTTTTGGGAGAGGTTCTCACGGAATTCATTTCAGATAATGAATCCAATAAAGGAACCATTCCATAAATGGATTTGAAAAGGGGTTCGAGGGATAATATCTTGAAGAGGAGAGGTGAACGGGAGAGAGGCACACAAATGAAGTTAGCGCGCAAGTGTAGGTCATACAAGTCATTTGGTGCACATGTCTTGGCCACACAAGTGTACTTATGTGGCATGGGTTCACCTGGGTAACGAAGAGTCTGTAAGGTAATGCTTGGGTAAGACTTAACTCAATCCTTTAGTATTATCATAATGTGTTTCCAAAAGGGCGGCGCGTAAGTTTCATCGAAAGGGTAGGGTAGCGTGCAATTGATTCTATTTGTATGGAGGTCTATACATTTAGGCGTGCATGTGTTGATGAATTATAAATACTTAGGACTTATTCTACTCCTTCAGTTCTTCCATTCTAGGTAAGAAGTTACCTTAGAAGATTTCATAAGAGTTGAGATAAAGACAAGGGCGGACAAGGCTTGAATTTCTCTTTTGGAAAATCAGTCTATATAATGGGGGCCCACAGGGGCTATTTATAGGACACCTTGAACCTTGGGTGAAAAACCAACTAGGGTGTGCAAGTAACTTTTGCGACTTACTCCAAATGTGCTCCGGGTCCACGCTTTCATCATTTTTCTTGATGTTCTTCAAAGGGTAACACTTTTTTGTTCTTAAAGTATTCCCCTTTTCCATTATTTGGACTCTGTGACAGGATGGAGGGTCAATAGATAGCCTACACCTCATGGTAGTTGAAGATATAGAAGAATAACTACCCAACGCATGATATGGAGATACCATCATTGATATTTTCACTGAACATATGGAGGCACAACCTCTGTTGTGAGAAGTGTGACATATATAGTGATCACAAAATGCTAAATTATATATTCACACAAAAGGAGGTAAACATGAATCAAAGTATATGGACAGAGATAATAAATGACTACAATTTATATATTCACTATCATCCCGACAAGGAAAACATGGTAGCTGATGATCTTAGCAGGAAAGAACCTACAACTCTATCCATGTTGTGGATCGAGAAAGACCCAATCTTCATGGATATGAAAACTATGGATCTGAAAATTATAAGTTCCTCAAATAAATCCTACTTTTCCCAAATTATTTCCCAACCATGTATCTAATTGAAGATTAAAGAGACACAAATGGATGATACAAAGATTTAAATTAAGTAAAACACTAAAAAGGAAAGGAAACTACAAGAGTTACATATTGATGATGATGGTTTCATTCATTTAGGAATGAGGGTGTGGTCCTTCATCACCTAGGATAAAGATGAATTTATTGGATAATAAACATATCCCAACATTCTCTATTAATTATTAGAGTAAAAAGATGTATCGTGATCTCCAAGAACACTTATGGTGGGACAACATGAAGTAGGAGATTGCTGACTATATCTCAAGGTGATTGATATGTCAGAATATTAATGTAAAGTGAGAGAAGTCCAAATGGATGATGCAACCACTACCTATACCCATGTACAAATGGGATAATGTGACTATGGTGTTTGTTATGGGTATCTAGAATACATGCAAAGGAAATAATTTTATATTTTTTGTAGTGGACTAACTCACCAAGACTACCCACTTTATCGATATTCAGGAAAATATCTAGATTGATCAACTATAAAATATATATGTGAAGTAAGTGGTGAGACTACATGGAGTTCCACTCTGAATTGGCTATGATCATGATTCCATGTTCACATATAAATTATAGAGGAGTCTTCAACATGATTTCAGTACTAAATTGAAATTTAACATGGCCTATCACCCCTAAACCAATCACAAATCTGAATGGATAATTTAGATGCTTGAAGATATTATAAGATCTCGTTCTTTAGAATCTAAAGTTGGATGGGATCAGCATCTCCAACAGGTAGAGTTCTCATACAAAAATATCTTTCACTCTAGTATTTTGATGGCTCCATATAATGATTTGAATTTAAAGAAATGTAGAACTCTAACCTATTGGGATGACGTTGGGGAAAGAGAGCTACTTGGAATAGATCTTGTATAAAGGATGACAGAGAAGGTTACAGTCATCCAGAAACATATCAAATCTACTTAGATTTGGAAAAGTGCTCTGATGACAATCATAGAGGGACTTGGAGCTCGACATTAGATATAAATTATTCCTTCAAATATCACTATGGAATAGATTCATGCACTTTGGAATTAAAGGGAAGCTAAGCTCATGGTGCATTGGTCGTTTGGAGATCCTTGATCATGTAGGAGCTATGTCCTATCAATAAGAAGTTCCATAAAATATGGATCAAGTTCATGATTAGTTTCACGTATCACTCATGAGGAAGTACATACCAAATCCCTCACATGTGCTGAACTGAAAGTTGGTATAGCTGGAAGATGATTTCTCTTATCAGGAGTTGCCAATAAAGATTCTGGACTAGAGATATAAGGTTTACGCAACAATACAAACCACCATGCCAAAGTTTTATGGAGGAACCATAAGTATAAAGAATAAAATTTGGAATAAAAGTAGGAAATAAAGGAGAAGTACCATCACCTGTTTATGTAAAACAAAATTTTGGGGGTGAAAGTTTGAAAGGGGGGAAGAATGTAACAACCCAAAAATTTTATCAATGGAGTTTATCCCTTATTATAGTAATTTCATAAACTATAAACAACATAAAATCACTTAGACACCATGATAAAAGCCTTATGTATGATTAATAAATTATATAAGAAGTGTTTCAAGAATTTAATGAACCTATACTAATGAAATAGTTACTTGACCTTAAGAATAATCATATAACCCTTATAAATAGTAAACTAAACAAATGACCAATATCCTTAGTCATGAAACAGTAAATAAACATTATGCATCTTATAAATGGTAATATTATAAAAATATATCATATAATAAGTATTTAAATACTTTAAAACTTCTTAATTAAGTGTTGGAATTTTTATATGTCATAAATATTTAATTACAATTTTATGATTAATTTAATAATTTAATAGGATGTTTATTTTCATAAAATGTTCCCACAAAATTATATTTTGATTTATTATGATTTTAAGATAATTTGACGACATCTTTTGTGAATTTTCAATTTGTTAGAAAATCATTTATAATTTCAGAATATATATTTTCCCAGTAAATGATGATTTTAATTAAAAAATAAATTACATTTATTTAAAAAATTATTTTCATAAAATTTAGTTCATTTTTTAATTCTACTTGTTGATAAATGGTTTGGGTTATTTTCTGTGATTTTTCTAAAATACTTTAATTTTTTATAAATAGTAAAATACTATAATTTTCAAAATATGCTAAATACATTAATAATTGATTCATCACTGATATATGTGGATTATTTAAGAACCAAAATCTAAAACTCACGTTACCTTATTACTATTTTTTGGTCATGGAATCATTATTATTTCTTTTCTTGAGGGAAATTAATACACTAATGATTTAAATAATAATAAAACACTCCTTTCCTTCACTAAAAATATCACCCCTCAGAACCTCATTTCCTCACACCTCTCGACCAACAAGCCTAGTCAAAATTCTACTCAAACCACCTCTATAGTACCTTAACCATGTTATAGATATCTTTTCCTCATCAAAAAACCATTCCTAGGATCCTTAAGGAGGATATCAAGATAATAATTCAAGAGGTAAATCCTCTCTCTTCTTCCTTTCAATTTCCCTTCTATTTCTTTGTTTTTATTGTTACCTCCTCGCCACCTTTCATAAAAATGGCATGATAAACCAAGTACATTTTATATACTGGTATTAAATAATTTTAAGGGAATATTATTCATTAAAATCCTCCCCCACTCTCTTTTATTTTAAATATGAAATCGTCTCCCATGATGTGTCAATTTACCGACATTGTGGGCGATGTACATCAATTTTCTTTCAATGAATTCAAGGTTGTTAATAAAACCATTAAATAGTTTAAAACATATTATATAAGTGTATGTTATAACAGTATTTATATTCTCTAACTAATTTATATACATAATACTAAATGATAAAATAAAACAAGTTCGTTGTGATCGAAAAACCGCCCAAATTAACCAAAAATGATCATCATTAAATTTTAAGTAATGATTCATCCTCATAACATATAACCAAATTCATTATAAGATCTCTTAAAATTTTATAATATCATTAATAACATATAATAAAAATTCTGAATGTTTATCTACATTTTACAAATACTTTCATTCATGTATAGAACTGAACCGTTCATAAAAACTAAGAAAAAGAACACTCCTAAACAATGAATTTAAACACTATAACTCATCCAAATGCCCATGAAATAACTTAATAAAAACATAAGTAATATAGTTAAGGTATAATGGTTTTTGGAATTTTTAATTACTGAATATAATTTTATTATAAATTACATTAATGTGATGAAAGTGTTCGGACTAAAGGTAAGCGGAATTCTCGAACCCAACTCTCTTTCTTTGGGTTTTCCCTCTTTTAACCAATTTTTAGTATGGATATTCCATAAAATTCATTTATTAAACATTTACATAAATTTTTTGGTATATAAATATTTTATACTTGAGTTTATGAAAAACTCAATGTTTCCAAAAGAACAATTCTTTAAAAAACACACCATGTACTTCTTGAGATTTTTTCTTCTTCACTCAAGGCTTATGATTCTTATATCAAGTATGCTATTTTCTCATTAATTTGGTATCCCAATGTTTCTAAATGTAATTTTTATGAAATAAAACAAATTACTTTCAATGGGTTATTTATTTCCAAGATTGATATACGTTCTTTGTGGCTTTCAAGAGAATGTTAATGTTATGATGTGATGGGTGCACCCAGAATTATATAACAGAATGTTAATGTTATGATGTGATATGTGCACCTAGAATTATATAGTGCTATAATGCATGGGGTAATGTAATGAATCTCATAATTGAAATTTAAATATTCATGAACATAATGATATCTTTTTTCCAATCTATGTTTAGTAGTAAACCACCAAGATGTGATGTTTCATTATTATGATAATTCTCACCCAATGTTTTATTGTTTCATGTTATAATCTATACTCTTATTGGGATTTTAGCTCACTCCTTTTTTATGTATATCCTTAGGTGACTACATTTACTAATTATAATTCAAGGGCCAATAATAAGCTAGATAAGAAAGAATTAAATAAAAGTTTATGTTTTATGTTTTAAATTTTATGTATAGTCATAGTTGCCCAAGACACTAAAAATTTGGATCTTGGTTGTGTAATTATTTTGTTTTTTTTATATTTAAAATGGAATAATATGTAATGTATAGAAAAGTAGGGTCGCTATAGAAAACCGATCATCCCATTTCGATCAAGGCATAGACATCTCTATAGAATTGATGAAAGCCACCCGCTAATGGAAAGAAGGAATGTGGGGAAACAAATGTGACACCATCACACTATATCATGTGAGGTAGGAATTCCCCAGTGAAAGTGTCGGAAATATAAATGGTGAACCAAACATGAACTCTTCTGCTCAACATGGGATTATTAGCACTAGAGACATCAGTAGAATAACATATCACCGGATCCAGATATCTGGTGCCAGGTTCACCATGTTGTCATGGAAAATCAAATTTATTACGATTTTAAAATGATTATATAGTCTTTTTAAGAACCTAGGTAATCTCTCAAGGTTCGTTGAGAGGTTTCAAGTGTGTATTTTTAACAGACATTAATAAAATAGGGGGTGGTTTTGAAAACAGTTTCAAGAATGTAACTAAATTTAAAGAGTTATAAAGTTGAACAACCTTGTGGATTTTAAAAAATATGAGATAAAAGGGTTCATTGTGAGTTTACTACACCACATTAAGAGTTTCTTATTCTCAATTGGTTATTATTATTTGTTTTAATCATTTCGTTAAACAATTACCAAGATCTTGGTTCCCATCGTTCCTCTTAAAATGATGCATAAATAACCACCCCTTGATACAAGAATCATGTTGTAAAAATTTGTACCAAATTCATATAATGAGGTTTTAAAAATCATACTGGAATCTCAAGTATGTGTGAGATAATGAGGATGCTTGTGTGGTCCAATTGGAACAACCCAAGATTACCACATGAATCTCAACCCAATCAGTATTGAAATGAAAAATGTTTCACTTAAATAAATCAAAACAATGAATTCAGAGAAGAAGAATATTAAGATTAAAAATAAGTGAAATAAATCCCACAAAAAATTACACAATACCGGTATAATATAAGGTGTTTAAACTCCATATTCAAGTGTGTAACTCCCACACAATGATCACCAACTTTTTAGCTCGACATTGGGATGAGGAGAAAGCACCGGTGGAACTCCATCTTCATTCTTAATCCCCCTATGAGAATAGGGGACTCCATAACTTCTAGGATGATGATGATACTCCTATAGGACTCCAAAATGGAAGAGCTTCACTTCTGGTTCGAAATTACAAATTAGGTTCCCAAGGTATCATTTTAAGAAAAGTGGAAGGTGGTTTTGGGCTTATAGATTGTGTAAAATAACTTGGACCATTTTTTTAAACCACAATACAGTAAAATATCACTATTGAAAAAACTAAAAAGTTGTATCCCCACTTATTTAATTTCTCCATTGAATGATTGGATTCATTTGGACACATATAGCTTGATATATGGATAGATCACAGTATACCACTTTTGAATTCATGTAGATTTGGTCTGCTGGACCGATTGGTTCAGATGGTAATCTTAATGGAAGATTTGGGATTTGTCTCCTTCATGAATATTTTCTCCCACTGATGTTTGGATATTTCCAAAAAATCTCAGCCCAATTGGATGCACATTTCAATGGAAGTATGAGTTTAAATCCAACGATGTTCTTGGAACCTCAACAGTTTGGCCCATTTATCTTGAACTTCATCATGGGATCTCCAAATAATCTCTACCTATAATGAAATTTAAAAAACAAGTAACATTTCCCTTTTTAACATTGATAAAAAATAATTGAATCAAGCATGAAGTGAAATTTGTTATTATTTTTACATTTTTTAATACAAAACTAGTTTAATACAATGGTGTTAGAGTGAAATAAAACAGTGAACCGTGGTTAGATCACACCCCAACACCTAAACATTTGAACTCATGGTCAAATTCATATTTAGAAAATGATACATTTAGATATTCCCATCTTCATGAAGATTTAACATTGAATGAAAATTTATTCATTGATAAAAATGTGATCGAATTAGAAATCACACCAAAGAGTTTTTCTTAGTGATCGAACAAAAAGATGTCTCAAAAATTGTATCAGCATAAAATTCAAGAAGTTGAATGATACCAATTTGAGAAACTAATTAAAAATATAACCATGTCATTAATTCTCCATGTGTTTCTTACAACCATTTCATTCTATTCATTCCACTTTCTATCCTGTAAATATATATTATTTTAAAATGTCTCAGCTTAAATGATTCTATCCACTGAACATGCCCAACATCTTTTGTAATAAAATTTCAAGATCGAATCACATATGCATTCCCAAATGTAAAACCATAATCTATCAACCTAAATATCCCAATTTTTTCACATTTCATCACTCCACTTATATATTATTTGTTTTTTATGTTCTACTTGGAAAACATTTCACACTCTTCTATCAAACTTTTTTTGATCTCCTTACGGCACTATTTTTAATAGTTATAACAAGATCAAAGGTCATGTAAGAGGGGTTTTTTACCTACACAATTAATAACCCTTTTTTATTTTGTATTTCTTTATTTTTTTTTAGGGCGTACAATAGTCGGATAACAGGTACACAAACATAGGTCAATTCAGTATAGTAATGAAAAAGATCGGATAAGGAACAAACATATGGAAAAATAAGTTTTGTAAGCAGATAAATGTTAACCTAAATTATATTTAACTTCTATTGAGTAATAAATATTCAAACTTCATGGTTGGGTGCAAAGATGTGTGGAGAAATTAAGTGACACAATCTCCCATAAACTACTCAAACAAAAGAATTCATTCTTCTTAAAGGTTTAATAATGATACCACCATTTTTATCATCAACAAAAAATTAATTTTCAAGAGAAATTCACACCAAAATGTTAAATTCATCCTAAAACACACATTTGATCATTGAAATAGTTTTTTCTTAATTCTAAAACAACATTAAATCAGGAAATTCTTTATGAATTTTCAATAACCTCCCTGATTAAGCGATCATATTTTTCCATGATAAAGTGGGCATCAAAAATAATATTCTGATAAAAAAGTCATGGGGAAATGAGGGGGGAATTGGAAATACCATTTAAAAAGTGAAAAAGAGAAGAAATAAAAAAACAATGAAAATTCATAACCAAAGAATGTACCCATCCACCACACCTAGAGTATGGAGTTTCCTCACTATAGTAAAAGAGAATGCAGGAATGAAGGATAAAACCTATTGGAATTAATTTATAGGTTTCTTCTAAACATGGAGTTCCTCTATTGGGGACTCCGGAATGGATTCATGGAAGTGATTCATCTTCTACCCATTAACAGTGAATGTTTGTTTGGTTTTATCCTTTTGAGCCTGTATAACTCCAAATGGATAGAAATTAGTAATATTATATGCTCAAAACCGGTGGGAACAAATCTTTCCTTGATGTAATTTTATCCATACATTGTAATGGAGGACCTTCTTCCTAACGTGGAACTGATGATGAAGGATGAGGTCATCGTGGGCAACCATGGTTCTCTCCTTATAGATTCAGGAGTTCTCATATAAGTCTCTATGTATTTCTCCCAACTCCTAAATCTACAACTTCATATGCTCACATGCATTTGATAGATTCATATTACATTGTTTGATATCCCAATATGCACGGTGATATACCTCCTATGAGAGGTTACATGTATTTCAAAATACAATCCTATATGGTGACATTTCTATTGGATTTTTAAAAGATGTACGGTATGCCAAAAGTGCATCAACCGAGTGTAAAGTCCAATATTTCCTACTAGTTTGTACCATTTTTTCCATGATTCTCTTCACTTCCCGATTTGAGATTTCTGCTTTTCTGTTAGTTTGGGAAGATATATAGTGGGGACTTTATGAAAACCCCATGCTTACAGAGATAGTTTTACATGTTACGATTGAAAAAATGTGAACCCTGATAAAAAATTATGAATCTAGGAAAACCAAACCGACTAAAAATTTGAGATCTCACAAAATAAACAACCACTAAAGATTCATCAATCCTCTTGGATTTCTCTTCCACCCATTTTTAAAGATATTCAGTAGCCAATAAGATGTAAACAAAGACAAATCCTATTAATGTAGTCAGATACAACATTTTCCACTCCTCTCTTATCACTAATATCAAGGTCAATCTCCTAGAGGATGACCATCCACCATTTAAGTTGGGGTTTAGAATCAGTTTTCATTAGGTGGAATCAAATGGTAGCATGATTAGTAAAAACAATTACTTTTTACCCAATAAGATATGAACATAATTTCTCTAAGGAAACAAATATAGAGGAGTTCTTTTTTAGTGTTGGTGTAGTTTTCCTTGGTAGGGTCATGGGTATGTGAGGCATAAACAATGAAATGAGGATCCTTCTCAAACCGTTGTGATAACACTACCCCAATTGAAAAGTAAGAGGCATCACACATAAGTTCAATTGGGAGATCCCACCTTGATGGTTGGATTATTAGAGGTTACATGAGACTGCTTTTTAGTTAATTGAATTCATCCTCATAATTTTAATCAAAAAGAAACTTAGAGGATTTTTTAATAAGTGGGATAAGGTAAGTGAGAACTTATTAATGTCTTTAATAAATTAGTGATAAAAACCTGCATGACCCACGACAAATCAAACCTCACAAACACATTTTGGATATGGAAGGGATGAAACTAATTCAATTTTTCATTTATCCACTTTAATTCCCACATTTGAAATAACATGGCCAATAAATATTCCCCACTCAACCATGAAATGATATTTTTTATAATTTAATACAATAGATTTTTCAATGCAACAATGGAGGATAGAACCTAGGTTTTCCAAACCTTCATAAAAATAAGTTCCATAAACTATGAAATCATTCATAAAAACTTCTATGAAATTATCAAGGTACTCTAAAAATATACTCAACATACAACACTAAAAAGTACCAAGATCATTACATAGACCAAAATGAATCCTTCTGTATGAAAATGTGCCAAATAGATAGGTAAATGTGGCCTTCTCATAATTTTTAGGGGCTATATGGATTTGGAAATAACCTGAATAGACATCAAGGAAACAACAATGGGACTTACTATCTAATCTTTCTTACATTTGGTGAATAAAAGTTAGAGGAAAGATTTCTTTAAATGTTGCTTGGATCAGTCGGCGGTACTCAATACAGACTCACTAACTATTTTTCACACGTGTTGGAAACAATTCAACCCTCTCTTTTAACATAACTGTTATTCTAGTTTTTAGGCACAATTTTAACCGATCTAACCCATTTACTGTCATATATTGGATAAACTGTCCCCACAACAAGTAATTTACTAACATCCAATTTTACATCTTCAAGGAGAGTGGGATTTAACTGGCATTGAGGTTTCCTTATAGACTCAACCTCATCATTTAAAAGTATATGGTTCATACCAATAGATGGGATAATCCTAGGAATATCAGCCAATGTCCATCCAATTACCTTTTTAAAATCTCTCAAATGGTCAAGAAGTTTTGATTCCTCCTGTGGAGAGATGTTATTGGAAATAATTATAGGAAATTGGTCAATCACCCAAAGATATGAATATATTAAATTAGATGGGTGTGGGTTTAAATCCAACACCATTGATTTTTGGATTGAGGGAGTGGATTTAGGGGGAGTGAGGTCTATGAAAATGTATATCGGGACATATTTTTTCTCTATGGAAAAAAAATCCATAAAAAAGAAATTTGAATAATTATAAAAGTTCATGTGTACCTTAGAAGGAACACACTCTTAAATTAAAGCACAAAATTTATACTTTTCTGAACACACAGAACACTCAAAACATTAATCAAAACTCAAATCATCAAAGGGTGGATAAGAGGAAAATGAATCAGAGTATGGGTCAAAGAGAGAATTGGGTGTGTGTGTGTGTGTGTGTAATTTAGGAGCTCTTCCATTGAATAGATAGGAAGAGTAGAGTTCTCTACAATGGGGTGTTTCATAACTTCAAGTAAGTTGAAACATAACTTTTCCCCACTAAACTCCATGGATAGAATACCATTGTTAACATTGATGATCATGTTTTTTGTTTTAAGGAATGGACTCCCATGTATGAGAGGGGAATGTCCTTGAGTTCAGTTATCTTCCATATCAAGAATATATAAGCCTACAGGGAAGATGTGATTCTTCAATTTTACAACGATGTCCTCAACCACTCTAGATGGGTGTGTTATGCTCTGGTAGGGATGTTGTACAATGATGCATGTTGGTTTTTTCTCTCCAACCATGAGATAAGTGTACACAGATTAATACATCACATTAATTGAAGTACCCAAATATATCATTACACCAGAAAAACATGTCTCCCTTATGGTTCAAGGTATCATGAAAGTTCATAGATCCTTGAATTTGGTTGTAATTTCTAATTGAATCAAGGCTGAGACATTCCTTCCCAGTTTGACTCACTCATTCCCCATTAGCCTTTGTCTATGGGTCTAAATTTATTTATGAAATTTATCATAACAAGGAATTTGTTTAACTGCATACAATAAAGGATGTTAACTTCAACCTTCTTAAAAGAATATATATTTATTTTTCCATATCATTATCAATATTTTTATTATATTTAGATAGTATTTGAGGGAAAGGAAGAGGAATGGATCTCTCTTGAGAATCCTCAATGATAATTTGATTACGAATTTTGTATTTATTTTCATTCCTTGAAAAATTTTATGGTTGGGAAAGAGATTTTTTCAAGATGGGAACATACCTATTGGTTAGAATCATTGGATGGAGAAACTTCTTTACCACTACAAAGTGTGATTGAAGAAACATTACCTTTGTCTTTTGGAATAGAAATAGGATGGGATGGTAGTTGTCTAGAACCTGGAACGTTATCTCACAGATGGTGTTTTCCAATTGTCCCACCTGAGTTTTCAAGTATTGAATATCCAATTTTGTGGTTTTTTTGGAACTGGATATTGTGGGAAGACATTTGTTTCATCATATATTTTATGCTATGCTCTACTTTTGGAAAGTCCTTTGGAGTGGTTGATGATTTCTAGGTGGTGGTGGTGGATGACATCTCTACCCCGGTTGGTTCCATTTTTGTTTAGGTTGGTTTGAATACCCCCTTGTCTATAGGAATGTTTGTCTTTACACCCATGGTTAGATGGATAGTAGTGTTCTTTCCTAAAGGGTTAGTATTGGGGTCCTGTAAAGATTTCCTCGCAACTCTCAAATGTTTCTCTCAATTGAGGACATTGGTCAGAGTAGTGGGTTTCAGAAGATCATATACCACATTTAATGGGGGGAGTATATTTGTATTTCCCTTGGTAAAGAGAATGTTTTCGAACAAGTACACTTATCTCCTCAAACATTGGGTCCTCCTTCTTCTCGAATTCGGTACATTGCACCTCATGGACAACTCGAATTGGTACACTGTACCTTGAACCGAATTGTTGTGTGTTCTATTCCATATTATCAATTAAGGTCCTTGTATAAATTGCGGCCTTATAAACTACTACACCACCTATAGCAGTATCATTCATATATTGATCAATAGGGATCAAACCTTTATAAACATACTTAATAAATAGTTGATCACTTATTTGGTGTTGTGGGAAACTTGAACAAAGATTTTTTAATCATTACCATTATTCATGATGTGTTTCCCATTTAGATTCTATTATAACACATATTTATTTTATTATTGTTTTAGTTCTAGATACTGGGAAATATTTTTCAAGAAAAAGGCATTTCTTGTCCCCCCAACCTCTAATTGTTGAATTAACATAATACAACCAATATTTCGCAGCGTGTTTTAATGAAAATTGAATTCCATAGGATTAACTTGTTCTTAATCCACATTAGAAGGTTTTTATGTAGAAAAAAATTAATAAATTCATTTGAATTATTATGTGGGTCTTCTCTATCCAGTCAATGGAATATTTGTAATAAATGAATTAAACTAGATTTAATTTCAAAATTGGGTGCCTCGCCTTGTAATTGAATGTATGTGGGTTGATTTTCAACAACAAGAGAGGTTATTTATTTTAGTTTTCTTATATTTATTTCTATTTTATACAAGTTATGTTATGTTTTAATGTGAGTTTTAGTGGAATAAGTAGAAGGATCAAGAAGAGTGTTAATGTCTTGGGTGTCCTCCTTCAAAGGGTTCTTTTTTTCATCTCGGTGTCACTGAAATATGATCCTATCCAATTTGGGTTTGGAAGGTGGTAAGTATCCCAAAGAGGAATGAATTATTCATAAAACCTACAAAATTAATAAATCATAAAACCAAAATATAGGTAAATGTATAAGATGAAACAAATAAACTTTCATGAAGTTTACAAATTACATATAGAAAACACGCACTAAAAACCAAAGCGCTCCCTATAAACAGCACCAAAAAATTACCATGTTTTTACAACATGTCAAATTTATTATGATTTTGAGATGATTATATTGTCAAAGGAAGACCCTAGGTCATCTATTAAGGAGTTATGATAGGTTTGGAATGTTTATTTATAATAAAAAATACTAAAGGTGGGGGTGGTTTAGAAAACTATTTCAAGAAAGTAACATAATTTAAAGAGTTATAAAGTTGAAAGACCAATTAGATTATGAAAAATATGAGATAAAAGGGTTCATTGTTAGTTCTCTAAACCACATTAATAGTTTCTTGTTCTCAATTGGTTATTAGGTTTTGTTGAAATCTTTTGTTTGAGGGATAACCAAGATCTTGTTTGACCTCTTTCCTATTAAAATGATGCTCAAAGAACCACCCCTTTACATAGAAAATGTGTTGTCAAGGTTTGGACCTCAATACTAGAGTGGGTTCTAAAAAATCATAATTAAATATCATGTATGTGTGAGAGAAATATGAATCTTTTGTTTCCAATCAGAACAACCCAAGATTCCCACTTGAATATCAACCCAATCGGTATTGAAATAAAAAATGTTTCACTTAATTAAACAAAAACAATGAATTCAGAGAAGAAGAATATTAATATTTAATATAATTGAAATAATTCACAGAAAAATTACACAAAACCAGTAGAATATATGGTTCCAAAACTCCCTCTTCAATTGTATATCTCCCTCGCTGTGATCACCCACCGTTTAGCTTGACATCGAGAGGAGGAGGAAGCTCGAGTGGAACTCCAAATTCATTCTTGATCCCCCTATGAGAATAGGTGCCTCTAGAAGTTATAAGATGATAAGTAGAGTCTTGTAGAACTCTAAAATGGTATATCTTCACTTCTGGTTCAAACTTACAAATGAGGTGCCCAAGGTATCATATTATAGGCAAATTTTAAGGGGGTTTTGGGCACATAGATTGTGTTAAACCACTTGGAACATTTTTTTGACCTCCAGAAAGTCTTATCTTTCTTTGAAGAAAAATAAAAAAAGTTATCCCCACATCTTGAATGTCTCTATTGAAATTTTCGCTTCATTTGTACACCTTCAACTCAAGATATGAACATATCACATCACAACACTTTTGAATTCATGCAGATTCGGTGTGCTGGATAGATTAGTTTGAATATTCATCTTAACGGAAGAATTGGGATTGGGTTCCTTCATAAATGTTTTATCCCCCTAAAATTTTGATCGGACCACAAAATATCATCCCATTTGGATGAACAGTTCAGTTGAAGAATGCAGTTAAGTCCACTGATGTTCTTGGATCCTACATAGTTTGGCGCATTTCTATTGAACTTTCTTATGGGCCCTCCAAATCACCTCTACCTACAATGAAATTAACAAAACAGGTAACATTTACCTGTGATAATAAATATATAATTGAATCAAACATGATTTTCAATTTGTTATTATTTTTATAGTTTTCAATACAAAACTAGTTTAATACAATGGTGTAAGAGTCAAATAAAATAGTGAATCATGGTGCTATCATAGGTCCTGCTAATAAAACAGTGGTCATGGCATGGAACTCTCTAGAAATTAGGGAATTTCATCATTGGGTATTATGGTTTTTTGATAAATTAACATGGATCTCTCTATCAACAAATTTGGAAGGCTGAATGTTGTTAGGGAATTGACAATTTCATTCTTATTATTTGTAAAAACGAAAAAATCATCCTTCTTTACCGGACCCAAGACACAAAAAATAAATCTTTCTCAACACTATGATGTATAGGAAGTAGGAATAAAAAATTCAGCAATCCCCCCATGATTCCACCTCCACTATGACTTCATCCATGACCACGACTACCAAACAACCATACCCCATCTCAACTTCAGAGACCATGCATAGAAAGGTTATAGATGATATCATATGACGATATGAGATGGGGGGTATTCACATCTTAAAAATGGCCTTCCAGGAAGTGAAGTCTTCTGTTTCTTTCGATCACCACAGCCTACAAAGGCTGCATAGGGATCCACTGCTCCCACTCCAACTTCAAACAACTTCTGGAGAATCTCCTCAAAACGTTCTTATGAATCACTCCCCTAAATAGATAAGGTAAGGGATATCCATTTAATCCATGTTATGACCACCAAAAGGGATATACAAAGTAGATATTCCAATAGACCGTGTCAATTTCACCAACTTTCAATCCCTCAGGCCGAAGAACAGGTGGTCTATAGCCTTGCTCTGATGGCCATGGGATGGATGACCCTACACCAACATCGAGCGCAATCTCAAGAAGATGCCCATTAGGGGGAATCTTATTCCATGGATTCAGGGGCCTATACCACCCACAACACATTATAATAGGTACCTACCACATGAAAACAAGGATCTAGCTATTTCCAATCATAATCGATACCTCATCCACCCTAAAGACATGCTAGGTTGACTCTTTCGGTTGCTGAAACGATCATTAGATGTCGCAGATAGACCCGTGACCATAAGATTTACCATGGTGGCTCTCCCCATACCATCAACAGCTAGAGTGGAGGTCCTCCCTTCTCCTATACCCAACATAGAGTTCATCCCCATGTTACTAGCATCAGTTCAAGTGGCAGTCCTCCTAAACATGTTGACATCTAGTACAGAGGTCCTCCCCATTCCTATGATTCCAGATATTGTGTTCATCACCATGTCTTAAATCACCGACACGAAGGTCCTCCTTGGATCATCCTTAGCTCAAGAAGAGTTCATCCCTATAGCGGCATTAACCATATCCATGGTCATACTCGCTCTGTAACTGATTGACATGGAAGTTCCCTCCATGTTCTCATCAACTCTAGAAGAGGTCCTCCCCGCTCCGGTAGCCTTCAAACTAGAGGTCCTCCCCTATTCACTAATAGAAAACATGTAGTTCCTCCATATGTCCAATTAAACTAGTATAAAGGTATTCCTCACACTACCACTACCAACCAGTGTGGAGGTCCTCCCCATGCCACATGCAATCAGCATGGATTTCCTCCCCATGTTCTAACCATCTATAGTAGAGTTTTTCCCTGCTCTCGCACTCCCAACCATAGCATCCCTCCCTGTGCATCTAGTAACTAGTACAAAGGTACTCCCAACAATCAAGATCAACAACATGGATTTACTCACCATTTTCCATTTGACATATGTCTTGTTTTACCTAGTACCTCATATCACCATAGAATAGGTCCTCCCCACTTTAAAAAAAATAGATATAGAGGCCCTCCATGTATCCTAGCCAGCTCCTGCAGACATCCTCCTTGCTCTAGAACCAATCCACATTGAGGTACTCTCCATGAGAAATAATTACCCTACCATGAAGATATGTCCTAAGGAAAATAGAAAACCATCAATATAGAAGAAATAATTCTTAGAAGCACAAGATCGCTATAATACATTATGTTTCTTAGATTCTAAAGGGGAATGCAACTCAAAGATGGAGACATCATGCCTATCCTCTATATAACAATTTAGAAAAGGAACCCGTTAAGTGATTTCCATCATCGGAAAAGGTTAGATGAAATAGATTCTCGAGTCCTTCCAAAGGTACACATAAGGGGGGGAATATTTGGATCCCTTCCAATGTCTCACCATGAAACCCTCTCTATCATCACTAGTTTAATTATCTACCTCGACATAAGATCACATAGTGTTATTATAGGGCATGAAAGATGATCATCACCCACTAGACTCACTACTAATATATGTTTACCTCACACATGAAGTAGTGGTAAATACCATATCCTATAGGTACATGGTGATGTGGCTGAAAAAACCTTTAATAGACAACCCAGTGAGTGGAATCTAGTCAACTCATGCAACATTTTCTCCACCAACCAGTCCATCACAGTAGCGGTCTATATCAATGTTATTTCCATTTCCACATTTTACCCTGATCAAAGATTGGGGAACCCAAGAGTTGGATTTTTTCTTCAAAGTATAGAATCTTATCTGACACCATTGCTGCAGATCAGTTGTTTGAGATGTTATGGCTGATGACTACACTATATTTTGACACCCTAGAGTACCTCTCCTAGGAAAAAATCATGTGCTTCTACCGGATAATTTAGGAAACACATTTATACTTCTATAGTTATCAGTTTTCTTATCTAAAAATCATGGATCATTATAATGATGTCCGACAATAGTGTAACATGGTTTAGTTGGCATCCCTTCTCATGGATTAGAACCCTGAATCACCTGACTCTCACCGAACCCTTCAGCAATGATTTAGATCTTCACTATGCTCTGCAGAATTATTGATGAGGTGACCCCAGAGGTTCAGAACCATGGTTGGGAAAGTATGATTCTCTCCATTCTGGTCCCATCCTGCGGTATCCAGACCTACCTAGTTATATTGATGATATACATTCGGGAAACACTAATGGTAAACATTTTTTTCCCTGAGATACACCCAGAAGTGGACATTGGTGCAATATCTAAAGAATATGACCCACCCCCTAAGGTTGCATGACATAAAGTGGACCCCACAGGAGTTCAGACTTGTTAGAAAAGATAGTTACATTGCTTTGTAAACCCCTATGCATCATTTTCCATCGGTTAGAACATCAAAAATGGTAAATTTCCAAACGAGATTTCCTATCCATCTAATCCATATGATGTAGTGTTGGAGATCGGGGTTTTTATCGCCACAAATGACTTGATCCAATAGCTCACATATCAAAATAGGTTCATTGAATATATCCTTGAGTCACACCTTGTAGAGAGGCATCCAAACTATGTTGATCCTCGATGCAATCCTACCCCTCCTCTGCTAGGGTAGTAGGGGAAGCCACAAGTCCTTCTCAGCCAGTTGCCTCATGTTGATCTTGACAATGTCATGTAGCCCGAAATGGTAGTGGCCAGAGTCTATGGAAAATGACCATGATATGAATCAAAGAATCTTCTAGAGCTATGTGATAACCCTCCTTGAGGCCTATCTCAGGTCATTCCTCTAGAAGCTCTATAGGTCATCCCACACCCACTCCACCTGCTTCTCTATAAGCCACTGAGCCTTCCTATTGTGTTGAAGAGATTTTTAATGCACTCGTGTTCAGGAATCCTCACCAACATAGATATCCCCACCTAGATAATGTTATAAATACTATCATTGCTTGCCTCTGGGCCCTTGAGGTGTTGTAGGTGGAAATCACACTTGATGGAAAAATGTATCTAGCATGGGTGGATGACATTCAGGAACCCCCAGACTTTGGGAGTCCTACCTACTCCCCCTTAAATATGATCGGTGACCTACTGTAGCATATGGCCAACTATATCTAGTGGTATGGACCCATGATGGGAACTCCATCATAGTAGGAAGCTGGAAAACTCTAGTGTTTCATACAGACATTGGAAGGGCCTACATTCTTCTGGTACAACCAATTAACCATTGAGTTCATTAATGGTTTTGAAGTTCTCTATAGGTAGCTTCTTTATCAGTTAAGATCTATCATGCAGAAGATGAGTATTTCATAACACTTAATGTGAAAAGAACTAATAGATTAGCATATTGTAGAATTCTTTCCAAGTTGAATGCCCTCCCATATTCAATCGATATGTCTCTAATGTAATAAAAAATACTAATGATGTTCTAGGGGAATCTAAAGACTATATTTATTCCCTCCCTCATCACTCAGAATTTTCCAAGTGGATTCCTAGATTTCTATTACAAGGATCAACACCAAGAAGAACCCTTGAAATAAGCTAAGAAGGTATGTACATTGCCTCCCCCATCTCTAACAATAGTATATTACAAGGAAGAGGCTTATGTTATCACACTAGTTGTGGTTATGAGACAGCTATAATTGTTACCGATAGAGGCTTGTCTCCAACCAGGCCAAGGGAAACAACCTCAAGCCCAACCCTGAGCTTAGAATCGGCCACCAATAATTTGGTATGAATCATACCATCAACCACACCCACCTAGGAGATACAATTAAGCTATTTCCTCCATCAGGCTCCATCCCCTCATCATGACTAGGTTCCCATATTTTCTTTCCTGGATTGGAGAAATCGTAACAACTAATTAATGAAACTCATGTTTTTGGTAATTTCCGAACATCCTTGGATCAAGGGATTATGAATTTTCAGAAATGAAGGATACCCCATGAGGCTGATCTCACTGATCACCCCGACCACTGGCATTATGAAATAATCCTTAGATATACCATAAATCCATCATACGTATTCCAGTATTGGTACTAGGAGCATATTGATAAAAATATTTTCAAATTGGACCCCGCTCCTGCATAGGTGGGATGTATCTCTATAGTTCCTAATAGTGATAGTGAAGGGGAATAGAAGTAGGTCTCTAGTAGTGGGTCTCAGAAGTTTGGTTATTGGTTACCCACCAGAGCTCTCTCTCATGCCCATGGTATCAGTTGTGCCTATTTAAGTATGCCTTATCCTCCTAATTTTTCCACACCTACTTCAAGATCTACTTCTGTAACCCCATATAATCCTTCTACTACTCAGAGGAACATGCGTCAAAGGTGAAAGGGAAATAAATTCCCACAATCGGTGTCGAATCCCTCCCTCACTCTCAAAGACTTCATGCCCCCAGAAAATGGTAATCACCTCTAGAATTTGGCCCATATTAGATAATTTCATATATGATGGTCAAGAGTATGTCTTAGTGAATACCATTGATCTCATGGACCCTTAAATGGTTCTTGAGGATGAGGAGTGTTAGGTAGGTCCTCCTAATGTTCTAGATCGACACTACCATCGAGGGGGCCAGGGATCTGTGAATAATTATAATTCTTAGGCTACTGGTTCCATCCAACCATGCATGATATCCACAATAGATATTAGTCTTAGTATAGAGTACACCTTGTGCGGTCCTTTCATCCATCTCATCATATTCAATCCCATCGACGTTCATTCTACTCGACCAGACATAGCCATCGTGACCGTTTTTTGGATCATCCCCATCTTACTATGGTAGAGGCATCTTCCATCCGACATTTTGTCAGTAGTAATTTTTTATTATTCAGATAGGAAGAAATGGGAAATTCGTAGAAGTGTCTAGAATTTTTGGGTTTGACCAGTAACGCCCGTTATGCCTCCTATCAAAGAGAAACATCCTCCTTGAAGAAATGTGCTCCAAGTGTAAAAGTATGTTTTTCTTAAACAGCTTTCCAAAATTCCTACAAAGCTGGATATTATTGAGGGCCCCTATCTATTAGATAAAATGCATGACTCCATCATAGAGGCTTTGAAAATCCCCTCTAGTTTGAAACAATGGTAGTGGTCATAGTTTCCTTCCATGTCGAGGAAGTCAAGCATGATGAATATCAAGCCATCATCTCATTAATAGGATAAGATGAAGGATCTATCGTACAGGGACATATCTACCTACTTTACATCACTGGCATGTTCAATGTTGTGGAAGTTGAACTTTATCTTCTCAACACGGGTTCGGGAATCAATCTCATTCCAAACCAGATGCTCCACAATCTAGAACTGTATGGGGTAGAACTGACTCCCTCAGACTAAATATTCAATGTTATGATAGGAATGAGTAGAGGTTGTGTGGAATGATTTTCCTAAATACATATTTTGGTGTCTAGGTTACAAGAACTGAGTTATTTGTTGTCTCATAGGATACCGCCAACAATGCGCTGGTTGGTAGACCCTAGATCCACATACATGCAACAGTTACCTCCTCATATAACTAATTCCTCAAGTAATCCCTTAATGGTTTAGTGGGAGTGCTCCAATGTGATACATCTCCCTCTTCCTCTTGTGAAACCACTATATATATTAAAACTATTACAATACCAACAAAAAACATGTTCAAACCAATTAATTTTAGCACACTACTGCTATGACCGACCCATTAATAGACTCAGATGATGTATTCATCCTCCCGATTCACTAGTTGGAGGCCATAACCCTAGATCTCAGACTTTGATTACAGATTTTTGAGATTAGGGGAAGAGACATTCCTAGTTACAATGATCATTGGAAGATTACCTCATAATCCTACACGGGTTAGGCCCATGTGATACCAGAACCCCCTACCCCTATTAGGTATCGAAACATCTTCCATATTACTACAACAGTCTTCCAGACCTTCTATTCCTTATAGCTAGATTAAGTCAACACATACCAACCTACCAACACTTCTTTGAAATCATCAATCATGGGCCCCTCTGTCAATGGAATGATGGAATCGGGTCGACATCCTTTGTTTCCATGGTCTCAATGGTGCGATATTCTCCCAGTGAAAATTAAACATTCACCCAAGTGGAAACAAATGTACCCCCTAAATCTTTTTTCTTGGATGAACAATATCCTCCCATTAATTTTTTTACCTTAGAAGATGAAGAATACTGGGAATATTCTCCTCTCTCATTTGAATATGGTTTTTTCACCACTGTTGATGATTTGGTACATGTGAATCTTGGTATCGAGGCAGACCTGAGGCCAACATTGATCAATGAAGCTATGCCTACAAGGGAATAAATGTATTATGTGGATTTATTGAAGAAAAATAGTCATGTATATTCCTAGATTTATGATGAAATTCTAGGACTAGAACCTCAAGTCACCATCCATCACCTTGGTCTCCCAGTGAGTCATCGCGGGTTCAAACAACCTCCCAAAAAGATGCACCCCTCTCATTCTTCCATTGTTGAGGCTAGTGTTGATAATCTTATCAAATCAAACATCAACATGTAAGTCCAATACCCCAATGGTTAGACAACATCATTCCCATTAGGAAGTAAAATAGATATATTAGATTCTACATCGACTTCAATGATTTCAATTGTCATTTTCTGAAGGGTGTTTATCCCTTCCTATGAAAGAGCTATTTATTGACGCAACCACAAGTGTTATAGGATCTAAAATTTATGGATGGGTATTATATGTATAACCAGATCTAAATTAACTCTAAAGATGAAGATTTTTCTACCTTCAAGGAACCACAAGGGACCATTTTCTATCAAGTAATGCGCTTTAGTTTGAAGAATGTAGGAGCTAATATCAGCATTCCATGAACCACATATTCAGTCTGATCCATGGGATTCTAGTAGAATGCAACGTGGACAACATGGTGGAACAAATCCCACCAGATTTAGGACCTTCTCATAGATATTCTAAATGTGTTCATCTTCCATTAATCCTTCCCTATGATGATGAACCCATCAAAGTGTTCTTTCAGGGTTACCTTTGGGAAGTTTCTCAAGTTTTTTGTTAGATACAGAGGCATTGAGATCGACCTTAAGATGGTCAAGGCCATCAGTAAGATTCCTACTCCAAGAATCTTTAAGTATCTATGAGGATTTCATGGCCACTTAACCTATAGAAGTTGATTAATCATAAACCTTGTTGTAATGTGTAATCCCATTTCCAATCACATGAATAAAGGTTCTGTCTACTAGTGGGATGAAGAATGAGAGACCACATTTGAGGATATCAAGAAGTATCTTCTACAACCTCCAGTTCTAATTCCACCCATACCTAGGAGGAAACTGGCCTTTTATGGGACCACCCTATAATGATCCCTTGATTCCCTTCATTCTCAAAAGAATAAATATGGGGCATAGAATATTTTTTACTATCTCATCAAATTCTCCTCCACCCTGAGTCCATACACTCACCTACCGAGAATTGATACCTCGTGCTAATGTTTTTAGTGCAGAGGATGTTGCATTATCTAAAACAACATGACATACACCTTGTGTCACTCATAGACATGGTAAATTATATTCTGAACCTCAATTTGTTGACAGGTCTTCTAGAATGTAGGGAAGTGATCTTTCATTAGTTAGATATCAGGTTTTTGTTTCAGAAGGAAATCAAGGGTCAGCCTCTAGGTGAATTTATATCCACCCATTCAACACCCAAAAAACAATCCCATGAACCTAAAATCCTAGATGAAAACATCCTCTTAGTGGATTATACTATTCCATGTTGGAATATGCACATTGATGCTGCATCCTAGAGCTCAAATGGGTGAAGGATCAATGATCCCATGATCAATATAGTAGGTCTTGGAATTATCTTAATCATGGATACACAAGCTACCCTTCCTTATTCATTCTTTCTGTTAGACGGATTCACCGACAATGAGGTAGATTATTTAGATATCATCACTGGTCTCGAGATAGATCTTGATATTTTTTCACCATATACATGTCAATGGGGACTCTGAGTTATTCATAAATAAGAACAATGGTGACTAAATCATCCAGATGCTATAACTTGTGCTCCAGGTTGAACAAACTTGCCATTTGATGGCCTAGTTCACTTCTCATCCAAAGGTCACTCATGTTCCTAGATCAAAAAATGGCCGAGATAATGATTTCTATAGTCTAACCACATCCCTTGTAGATCCTGACTAGGAATATATATTTATCCATGTGGAAAATTGGATATTCTTCTCTTCTATCACCTCGGATGATGATGAAAACTCGAAGATAATCCGTTATACAGTCGGTGCCTCCACATCAGGACCTTAGGATCCCCCTGTTGTAGTAAAATAGATCTCCAATTGGAAAACTCTTTTCATCCAATACCTCTAGTATGGTATTATCCCATTAAAAAGGGAAGAATGTGAGAAAATCTGTCATCATGAAATGCAGTTCACTATACAAAGTGGTCCAAGCCTTGAGAAAACTCTCTACAAATGTGAGTTTTATGTAATTATCCTCTAATTAATTTAAGGAGATGATATTTACTAGGTTATGAAGAAGTTTCATGTTGGATATTTTGGTCACCACTAGGATGGGATGATTTTCTCCCATCATATTCATCGGTTGGGAAATTTCTAGCCTACCATATACCATGAATATATCCCGTTATGCAAGAGGTTCCACACATGTAAAATCTATGAGAACTATTTTCATCGGCTATTGGAGCCCCTCTATTCTAGCATGTATTCTTGGACCATTTGTGGTCAGGGGACTTGATGTTAGGGGAACATATCAAATAGAGATAGGTAACCTGTATATGTTCATTATAACCACAACAGATTTTTTTTTATGATTTTAGAGACGATTCGACTCAAGGAGGTCAAGGATCATTCTATTGTTGAGTTAATGAGATGCAAAATCATCCATCGATTTGGAGTCACTCATGTTATTCAAAGGATAACAACACGAACGTTTTTCCTCCTAAGATGAAGAAATTTTATTCCATGTACAACATCTCATAAAACCATACTTCTCACTACCATGATCAAGAGAATGGATAGATCTAGGAATTTAATACAACCCTCTCTAACATCCTACAGAAGACGGTTGGACAGAACAAGAAATTTTTTCTAAAAAATATCCCCAATGCCCTCTGGTCTTATCAGAGGACAACTCATAATTCCACCCAGGTGACCCCATATTCTATTGTATATGAAACAGAGGCAGTCCTATGCATTGAGATTTAGTTTTCATCATATTTTATTTCCATGAATGACCAAAAGATGTCAGAAAATATAGTATAAGTACATATAGATGAACTGTAATAGCTTAAGGAGAATAGGTTCTAAGCCTGGAACAATCTATATAGGTACCAGAATAAAATAACTTGAGATTTCAATAAGAATGTTTGTCTCTTCTTCTTACTTCATGGAGACACAGTGTTGGCTCTAAGGATGCTAATAATACCAGAGAAGAAGCCACCAAATATGGAGCCAAAACGAGAAGGACCTCAAATCATTTAAAATGTTTTCCCCAATGGTGCATACTCTTTGATCACTATGGATGGAGAGCACATCAAACCTCTGAGTAATGACAAGTTCCTCAAGTAGTATTTTTCATAAATTACCATTATCCTTACTGAATGATGTTAAACTACATGGGATCCAGTCCCACATGTAGTTAAACTATTTTATCTACATGTATAACATTAAACCAATGTATCATTATGCATGATGTTGAACTAGTGCTCTATTCGAGCTGCAGGACAGAAAACTACCCAGCACCATCTTCCTCACCACATGATTCAAACTACATGGGATTTACTCATTTATAACGCTAAAATATTATATAGTATTTCAGAAATTTAAACTATTGTATCATTCTAAATGACGTTAAAATGATTCTCTGTCCAAGATATAGGATATAAAACCACCCATCACCATTTTACTCACTGAATGATGTTAAACTGCGCAGGATACCATCCAGCATGACATTAAAAAGATGTACCATCCCACATTATGGTAAAACCATAAGTCATATTACATGTATTTAAAATGATACACTATAAGGGCTACAAGATGTAAAACTTCCCAATACCATCATCAAAGTTACATTACATTAAAATATATGGAGCTTTAGTCCAAACTCTATGACCATAGAGAAAAGAGTATGGTCTAACCAACACGACCTAAAACTATTTGCATAAGTCCTTGTAAAAGAATGTTAACCTGGGAGCAATAACCGAATTATATGACCTAAAAATAATAATTTTCATTATAGTTTCATGGAAATAAATTGTACATCAATGATCGCCCTTCCAACATAAACTTAAAAGGAATATTCCCTTCATCTTTACTTCATGATGTTAAACTGGACAAAATTAAAGAACTATGTACAGCTTGATTCCCATCCCCAGGGGATACACAGTGATGCCTATGCATTTTTTCTTTAGGTCCATCCCTATGTTCAATAAACATTTTTTCCCTTTGTCCTTCACTATGGTCCGAACTATGCAACCATAAACTGAGAGTTCATGTACATGATTTATGACCCCAAATGTTTTGTATCTCTCCTTATGAATATGTGGTATGGAAATGGGGAAACCTCATCCTCATGTACTTTGAGTTCCTCACCTATCCATGCTATGTATATCCATTATGGAGGAACCTAATAGTCTGATAATTATGACTTTAAACTATTTGTGATTTCTTCTTGGGAATTTGTGATGATGTGTGGGCCTCCTTGGTCCTTATTCACATTAAGAGGCTACATGACACCCCACTACGTATTTCTTCTTCACAAGTATCACCACTCATGTCAAAATATTATGTATATAAACTAAGAGCCTTTGGTCTAATAAATACTACCTTATACTATTTGTAATTTCATGGTCATTAACCTCAAGTCCAACCACATCCTCCCACTAACATGATCTGATGTCCTAAGGTGTGAGACATAGTGTGAGGGATTCTGCATGGGAATTCTTTAAATCCATTTCTATTTATCATGTATCTCCTTATTTGGAACCCTATTGTCTTCTATGTTTGAAGGGACCCCCTAAAGACATGATGCCTAGCCACACGGATCACCTACCATCCCGGTCCAACACCCCGAAAGACTACTAACAACATTTTGAGACAGGTCCCATGTTGTTGAACATAGTCAGCAGTCAAACCTAATTTTTCAGTCCTTATCCTATGTAACATGATATATATTCTGTGTTTAGAATATTTTCAACAGTTATCTTCCATCTTCAGATGTCCCTCATCGTGATCTAGATATCCAATTCCATGATTTCATATTTTTACACTTCCCTGTTTTGTAGTGGAACTCTAACACCCTTGATGTTTCTCCTCTATGTGCCTGCGTGCATTGAAAAGGAAGGTCAATGCCATCTATAATTTTCTGTTTGATTTTTCCTAACACATTCTTTGTTCTTACATGTGATGGAAAACCCTAACATTATTCATGGGTATGGGAGCTTTTGGCAGGATTTTGTACCCACATTGGAAAGCTACAAAACTCCATCAATCTAAATTCTATGACCCTAATAAAATATCTATAAAGTGAAAGATGTGTGACTCTAAATTGAATATCTCTATAGTGATGTTCTATCCAGAGAGGGAATCACTTCCAACATTGATCCCATACCAAATTTTGATCTCAGAATTATATGTGGCTTGATTCCAATGCTTATGGGATACATAGTGACACCCATATATTTCATCTTTATGACCAACCCCAAAATCACTTCCCCTTCCTTACTTCATTATTAGGCCCCATCTATGGCACATGGTCCTCATTCTCCCCCTCAGTTCATATTTTAATAACATCCATGACATATTGATGTCTCTGAGGACCGTCTTAGAAGTATCATCGGGAAAATGTGGTATGGAGATGGGCCTTATTTACCTCATTCACATTAAGTTTGTTTGACATCTCACTACAAAAAACTTTTTGAGGCACCCTCACCAATGGTCCGATCTCTGTGACCTTAAACTAGGATCCAATGGTGTCAATGCATGACATTATACTGTAGTTTTTCTCCAAATTCAATAACTATATAAGGCTTGATTCCCTTCCTTCTGGGATACAGAGGAACACCCACGTACTTTGTCTTTGGGCCCTACCACATGCCTTCATTCAGAACGTATGGCATGGCTTGGAATTCCTAGGATCTCATCCATGACAGGTTTTAGTGTCCATGTCATACATATCCACTGGGGGTACTCCCACATCACATAGTAGCTGTATGACGATAAAATGAATTAAAATAATTGTCCAAGCTACACAATGATAAAAGGCATGGAAACTAGCATTCTTATCGAATGATGTCAAACTTCACAGAATTCTAGAATTACAATCAGCTAGATTCTCATCCTTATGGGATACATAGTGACACCCGAACATTTTTTCTTTGAGTCTATCCAAAGATTCATCATCATTTCAATCCCTACTCCTCATCTTCTTCATTAAGATTTTGTCCACTAACATGTCATATCAATGAGTTACCTTAGGACCTCTCTATATCTGAGAAGGAGTTTGGATCCATCTATATGATATTCCACATTAACATTCTCTGATGTGCTATTTCGTAAACCTAGAATGTTGGATTCAGAATAGATATTCTCTCATTCCATATACATTATTTATATATCCCTTTATTTGGGACTCCACCATCCTCCATGTCTGAAGGGACCCCCTAATAGAATGGTTCTTGGCCACATGGCTCTCCTACCCTCTTAGGAAAATTCTCCAGAAGACTTCTAAAAACATTTTGAGATAGGTCCTATGTTGTTGAACATGGTCAGCAATCGACCCTCATTCTATTAACCTCTTAATTGGTAAAACAATATGGCTAATGTTTCATAAAACATGGTTAGAAGTTATTATCCATCATCATGCCACCCTCATAGTTTCCCAAATATCAAGCTTCATGAATCAAAATTTTCCACATCCTTGTGTCTTCATTGGAATCCAACACCCATAGTGTTACCACTTCGTTCACCTGTGCACATTGAGTAATAAGGTCAGTTTCATTGGGACTCCCATAACCTAACCTCTCTATCCTATTGTTGTCTTCTTTCATATGTTGTGTAAATTCTCTACATTCTTTATTTTCTACAACAATCATGGATCACATAGGATTAGGAATTTTGATATGGTTTGTACACGCATGGAGGGGCTGTAAAATCCCATTGGTACAAACTCTGCATCCTTAAACTAAGAACCTCTCAATGGACCTCTCTAGGAGATATTTTGTGGTGTGGTGCATGCCTTGAAGGAACTCATTCATGTCATGTTTCCCACACCTCCGCACTACACATATGCACCGAATATCCCTTTCATCCCCAATAGTCTAAGCTCCTACAACCATAAACTATGAATCTTCATGAGAACTACATAGGGATTGATTACCATCCTTATGGGATACATAATGAGATCAAGACATTTCATACTTTGGCCCATCCAAAAAGATATTTCAAACCTTAAGGCCTTTTTCATTGATCATGGTTAAATCTCCAATACCCTAAACAACATGCAGTTCATATTAAGGTATCCACGTGATACACATAATCTTCTACTTCTCATTCATGTTGGGTTTTATCCTTTTCATGTCACATGTATATCCATGAAATGGGCATTTATCTTTTCCCCTCTAGAAATAAAATAGTCCAAGAAACATAACTATAAGTTGTGTATGTATTTCCCTAGGAATATGTGATGTGGTGTGGGTATCTCTGGCCCCCATTCACATCATGTTTTCATCTCTTTCATGACATGAAAAAACTCTTTGAATAAGCATTTTTTCATGAAAAATTAATTTAAAATGTTGATCAAGGTCCAGGAAGTATGACCATTAATTATGAGCACTGTCCCAGTCACATTACATTAAACTGCTAGAGTTGTCTTATTCACATTATGTTAAATAATACCATTAATTTCCCTCATCATACACCATTAAGATATGTGTTCATCATCCTCATTTCTATGATTTCAAAACTGTAATGTGTCTTAGTCCGTAGTTGAGAGGTCCTCTCCTGCAGTGCCATTTCTCTACAACATTGTTCATATCTTCAGTTGTTTCTCAACATATGAGATGATGCTCCCCTGGGAAAAAAGGGAGATAATTTTTTATAGAAGTATTCTTAAAAAAGTGTGTTCTAAACCATGGTGGTGTAACCCCAATAGTGTTGCAAACCATTCGAACGTTACATCACTCCATTTCTAGTATTTTTGTGCCCCTTTACATGGATCATCATCATCCTTCACATATGAAGGGACCCCCTAATGGAACGATGCCTGAACACATGGCCCACAAACTATCCTAGGATAATTTTATTGAATACATTGGATGAAAATTCAATAAAGATCTAGTGTTTTGAATGTGGACAACAATTGACACTCATTTGGTTTTTCCTATTTCATGGAAAGAAATATGGATTTTGTTTTTTTCAAACAATGTCAATAGTTATCCTATATTATGACATCACTCACATTGTGGTCCGAATTCTATGCAATGTGATTCAAAATTCTCACTCCCCTTCGTTTGAATAGAATTAAATGCCCCTTGAATTTTCTTATTCTAGCACTAACCCACATTGGGAGAAGCAATTTGGCTATTCTGATAGCCCTATTCTCCAGTCACATCCTCTTTCACCTCGAATTCTTTTGGTGGTTAGTCAGTAACAATAGACATGACGTATTTGATGATTATATGACACTCTAATACTATGTGAATGGTTATGTGGTCATCCCATGTTTCTCACACTGGGCATGGACCATGTGAGCTTAGTTATTGATCATTATTTTAATTGCTGATATGATTGATATGTAATAAGTAAATCAAGAAAAAATGTGTTCATGCATGTAGGTGTATTAACAGTAACAAAAAAAATTTCATCAGTTTGGAAAGGCACAACCCCTATGGATCCACCCTTCAATGGAGCACTTCAATTATTTCTCCATTTGGAACATTGCCTCGGGGATCTTCTTTCACCGCATGATATCCCTTTATTCATCATCTGAAGTAGGGTGATACTCATCAACCTTGAACTATGCCTGGACCCACTCATCTCAATCATCAACCACTTGATGGTTCACCTGCCCCATATGATATTGGGCCTCTACTAGCTAGAACCTCAGTCATGTGATTAGTTCCAATTGAGGGGTATAAAAGGAAGAACGATCATCCAATTATTCTTCCAGATACTGAATATAATATTTTACCTATTGTAACTTTTAGATGTTATTGTATTTCTCCTGGAACCAGGAAGAATAAAGAGGTTGACAACTTTCCCACATCTTTTTGGAAAGGTAGCCTCAGATCAGTGTGTATAGACCATGATCATCCACCATTCCAGCGCAGATAAAGTTCATCGAGGTGCGGAGTGTTCCCATTTAACTAATGCATTATGACTATAGGGTGTCATCAATGAATCTCTTGATAAACACCCATGCATGGAGTCAGGTATCCCAGTTTTCCTTGACTGCATCAGAATCAGACTCATCTAGCTCTTCCGGATCAACATGTTCATACTTTGGGAATGCATCCATGAATTCAGCAATGGGATCTTCCATTGGCACCCAATAAAATGGGTTGGTCTCCATGACATGAGGTTGGTTGTCATCACTGCACATCCCCTCAGCGATGTTGTCCCTTCCAGCCCTAGGTATTGTCCTACCAATAGAATTACCATCAACAACTGACTAATCACCAAAAACTATGGCCTAGTCCACTACAAAACCTATCTCTATATAGACATACATCCCTTATAGGAATGGATAAAAGGATCCTCTGACCATCCTCACAATCAACTAACCCAATACTTGAATATTATTCAGACAAAGACCACATCAGTCAATGTTATCATGTAAACAGCAAGTATGAATCTATGAAGAAGGATACTCATAGTGATAAAGTGATAGTCACTCATGATCCTATGTAGCTACTGTTATAATTTAGGGATGTGTCCTACCATATATGATTTACAGATATAATGATTCCATTAAGGCCACCTTACCATCCTCGATGCTGATTATCCTTGTAAATGCTATTTCCCCAGGCATCGGCTCCATGGGATGTCCCATTGTGCCTACTAATATGACTTCATCCCTATCAGTAGGGGTCCTTTGATAAAGATCCTAAAACAAAATTAGATGTCAGTTGATGATCCTAGATAAACATGAAGGAGGTAATTTAATAATGGAAAGGATTATAGATTACTTCAAGAGCCTCAGTAAATTATACTAAGGAAGTTTCCTCTAAGGTTGCAATATCACCTTCTTCTAGAGGGATTCCTTTGTAGGCATCTTCCCACCTAGAGTCACCTGATTCCATAGGTAAATAAAAAACACCTCCTTATTAGAAACACTTAATTTTCTAAAGAGTGATTTAGATCTAGTTATACTTTAAATTTATACTTCATGGGATGCACAGTTCTTCTAGAGTGCACTAAGTCCTCTAACTCGCCCACATATCGCACCCCCTCTGCATGGGATATAAGAAAACCAGGTTTTTTGTGACCAATTCCCTGAAAATATATCTCTAACTAGTTGAGGTGATCCCCCATTTCATGAGGATCGATGAATTTCTTGGTGACATCCTATGTTTCACAAGAATCAGGGTAGGTAGTATCCTTGGGTATATCCATGCAACAAAGCTGCTTTATATGAGTTTGAGAAGTTTTTCTATAGAACCCTCTTGATGGTTCTCCTTCATCTCGAGTATACCCAACTAGGACCACTATGCCTACTAATATTATTCTACTTCCACTTTCAACTAGTTCAAGCCATTGAACGATTGGCTCAACTGCCACATCTATTCCACCATGATGTGAATTAGCACTACTTCCATGATACACTCTCGTCACCATTCGGCCCTAACATTGAGGTATCAAATCCACCCCCTCATTGGCTTAGATGGTCTGTTATTTCATCATTTATCTTGGTTATGAAGCATCCCATCACATTTTATATCTTTCTATATGAACATATGTATAAATGGATGGAGGTAGCCCATTCCACATATTTCCATCTTCTCACATGAACATGATCCAGAGATTCCTCATCACACATGAGTGATCTTTATGATGTACCCTCAGGTACACCTTTGGTGTCTACTTCAGTAAGAATATAAACTATCTCATGAACTAGTAAAGGGAGTGTAGTTCACATATCATCACTCAATCCACATTCACCATCTGTACTCCACCCCAAAAGGACAAGAGAAATGACCACTGATATTCAGTTCCATTTTCATTATCAATGAATGCTCCCTTTTGAAAAGGAAATAGATAGAAATTGAATTAGATATTCTTCTAGATATTTCTCAAAACCATTATCATGTTTATATTAAATATGGAACTTCCCAAAAATTTTATAATTACCGACCAAATGTTTTTCTAAAGAGGGTAATTTGGATTCAAGAATTCATATACTACCATGGGTGGCGCCACCAAGACATACAAGATGTGGATCTACCAGCACATAAAAAATGACTTATTACCCTCACTAATATACCATACCACCTTATACATCTTTTATAGAATTGGCACCGCAAGCTTGATTCACTTCCCCATTTCCAGCTTGGCCTCCATGATGAATTTTCTTGGTCATGCACCCATGTGCACATCTCTTACTGGAAGCATTCAACCAAAAATGATTGTCGATATGAACCCATAAAGCTCGATTATTGTTTAATGCTCAATTTTGATGTTGTAACCTCAGGTTCTATTGGATATCCTCTTGGATCCACTAGTAAGAACCTTTCCTAGCTTGCTGATCCCTTTCTGAGTAGGTGTGAGGCCTTGTGGGAAGTTTTATGGGTGCCTCCTTCTCCATCATTGGGTCTCTCTACAGGAATGTTAAGGAAAAGAATGAACCACTGTTTAAGTGGGAATCCATTAACGTCTTCTTATCATTATCTTCAACTAGAACTAGGATTATTAGTGTCTTTTCAGGGAATGGAATTTTCTTCAGTTCCTCCCATGTTTTCTCTACTAGAAGAAAATCATCAAACATGGCCCCATGGATAGGGATTCCAAAAATATGATCGAAATCCCATAGGATTATAATGACCTTCCTATGATGTATATGGAATGTGTTGGTCCTCGATTATCATCTACTCAGCAGTTCTATCATGATTTCCTTCGACTGATTAACATGGAATTGGGAATCCCATTCTAGTTCATACAAGCCTACATGCCTTAGAACTACTTTGAATTCTATGCAGGATGTGTATACACAGTAGGCCCAGACCCATTCCTCTATGATGTTTCCACCATGTAAAAGGTCCCAATAATTAGTAAATCATTTATCTGGGTTCCCTAACCTGTACATAAGGATTTCATTTTATTTTGGATGAGATTCCTCTGGATCCAGTGGTCTCTCATCAATGTTGTTGTGATTGTGGTATAGATAGTCTTCTATGATATGTGAATGATCCTTCAATGTATGACCATCAGTAGCACCGTTCCACTAGTATTGACCTGACATACCTCTGAACCAGTAAGTTGGTTCATCCCTCCATGCTGTAAGGATGAATATGTCATCACTTATATCAAATACATAGAAAGGAAGTCTCTTGCACAAGTAGTAGTCCTTATTCAACTTTGATAGCTGCTCCAACATTGATTTTTTATCATAATGGCTCTAAAATTACTCCAATATCATGATATTGTTCATCATATATTCCCTTTGGGGGGCATATGCGAGGACCTCCCGAGAAGCCTCCTAAGTAACCATTGATATGGGACTTAGTTGATTTTATTAAAAGTTTTTAGGACGTTTTTTCACGAAGAATATTCGTAGACCACCAGATTTTAGATTCATGTAAGACTCTACATTTTTTTCAGAGAAAAAAAGGATCATGATACCCCTGTTTTCTAGGCAACATTCATGGAGCAACGTTCTGAGGAACCCGGTTCCCAAAGAACATTCACATGATGGATTTATTTATGAAATGAGAGCTCATGCGAAATCATTTTCTAAGATCAAGTATGGTCAATGGGCCCCTCACACCCTATTTATAGAAAGTGGATCATTGTCCTTCATAGATGCCCTCATGCACCATGCATCCTAGTGACATCACCTAGTTCCAATTGAGTACCCTTCATCACAAGCCTGCTTTACGATCACCCAATTTTTTATGAATTTTCCATGTAATATGCCCCACCTTTTCCCATCGGCTCCCATTTGGAGGGGGGTGTTTTCACCAAAATATATTCCTTGGGAAAAGTTGATGAAGTACACATCCAGTTGATATGAAATCCACACTCAACGGCCAAAAAAATCCACAAATGGGTCTTCCTCGCGAACCACAGTCACGTAGTCCTTATGCCTCGTGAAATTTCCAGACCATTGGTGGACATATCAATGAGTTCGATGATCCCATTAACCAATGTGAATATTGTTAACAGATTCCTTCACGAGTCCAACAAGCCCCATGACTGTGCTAAAGAAGTTCCCAGATAGCTCTATGAGTCTGTGATCTCCTCGAAGCTTTAGGGAGATCATTTTTACTTCATGGAACACCTCTAAGAATAACGAAACCATTTTTACAACAAATAGACACCTCACCCACCAAAAAATAATTTTCAATAAACATTTTGATTCTGATCACTGATTTCATAGAGCACCCTGAGCATCATGAAATCCATCGCAAATGGATCACCCATGGTGTTGGGGCATCACAAAACCCAATTTTCATTGTTCTTATTTACCCTTCACTTGGGTAGGGATTCCCTCCGTGAAGGCCTATGAACTATTAGGATGAGGGAGGCCCATTAGGTGTCTCAAGTATTTGATAAGAATTAATCCATCACGATGTACTCTTTACTTGAGCCATGGATTTATGCTAACGTAGGGTCACCCTGCTTCATCATAATTCTTTCTTCATGAAGCCCCTAACATCCATGAAGAACCTAAGCTTCATGAAGCACTTATCAATAAGGTCCCCTACTTCACGAGTCCTTCTTCCATTTGGACCTACATGATTATGGGTAATGACTTCGTGGACCCCCATGTGGTGTACCTTATTAGGATGCCTTACCATTTTCTTTTTGGCATAAGTAGACTAATTGATATTTCTTTCTAGAAAAGCGACTCTAACTCAGAACTCATTATGGAACAATCCTTCACACCAGTATTTTCATGAATTTTTGGTGCATTCCCATCCCCATTCATGGGTGGGTACCAGTTATGTATTTCCAAGGGGTGGGGAGTGATTCCTACCCACCCATGATGCAGGATGTTTAACTACTAAGTGCCATAGTTCTTAACAGATGATGTTAAACTATATCTTCATCCCATACAATGCACATGGGGTACCCCACCCCCCAACTTTCCCACTCCCACCCATCTCCATGGGAGTGAGATATCTCTAAAACAGAAATAGATCCTCCTTTCATGGAATGAAATATGTCAACAGGGAAGGATATCCATCTTAGTGTAAGACATGAGCCTTTATTGTGGGAGGTATCATTGTTTCTCCTCTATGACTCCTATATGAAGAAATACAATAGAGGGGATGTTTATTATGGAATATCAATACCCCATCCCTCTCCCTTTGATCCTTTTCTCCATGGACCAGTCTTATGCATACGCCATGGTCCATCCCTCATAGATGCATCACTCACGATGTGACCGTCTGGTCTATTGTTTCCTCTTGTTTCTCACACCAATCATGACTCACATGGTCTTAGAGGTTAGTACTGATTGTGGCATAATTCTTTTGGTAATCCATCCTAGGGTAATCCCTAGCTTCTACCATTGTGTGCCTCTAACCATACATAAGCCCCAATTTAATAAACTATGTAGGTTTTGATCCATTTCATATAAATAGGGTACGTAGAAAGCTCCCATGATGTTCAATCCCAACCATTGGTAAGCCTTAGTTCCCTCCTCCTTAGGGTTCACCTCATGGATCTCAGTATCCACTATCATCCATTACCATATTCTTCATTCATTCAAGCTACTATATATTGGGAGGGTAATTACCCATCTGAATAGAACATCTCTTTCAAGTCCACTTTGGCAGATTCAATGCATAATCCCTTCACCACATGATTGGTCCACCTCCTTAGGTGTATGTCCCAATTCCCATATTCGAACTATGGGTAATTTGATTCCCAACATACTATGATACGTACGAAACCACCCCGAGGTTCAAGACCGACACCATCATCCCAACACTAGTTCACTCTCATCCTTACCAAATGATGTTAAACTTCATGGGATACCCAAACTATGCAAAAATTGATTCCCAGCCCACTAGGATACATAGAATACAACCCCAAGGATAAATCCTGACATTTTCATCTTCATGTTGGTTCCCTATCGTCCTAACCATATGATGTTAAACTAAATGGGAAACCTAAACTATGTGGACTTTAATTCCCAAATAAATGGTATGCATAGGAAGCCTCCACGATGTTCAAGACCAAAATTATAAACAAGTCATCCATTCGATCCATTTCTCCCATTTCATTCATATCCACCCTGATTCTTACTCAGGAATCCATATCTAGGTGGGATCATGTCATTCATCTGGGAAGCTTATATGTGTAATATCTAGTCACCTGATTCATCACCTCAGTATTTTAACATTGAGATCACATCATATATATGGGCCATCTCATTGAGTAGGACCCATTCATCCACATCATCATTACTCCATGAAGCACTCAGGAAGTCTCAGTGTTTAATCCCCACACAATCCAACCAAGATAAATCCCCTTATGATGGAAAATATTTTTGTATAATCCACACTCTATCCAACAAACTATGTGGGTTTTGATCACTGTATTCTAAATAGGGTACATATGATTTTTCCATGAGATTCCATCCCATACAATGGTAAACCTTGGTATCGCCCTCATTGGGGTCTACCTTCCCTGACCCACCCTCAGTGGTGTCCAGATCAGCCTTCACAGTGTAAAAACTTCACTTTATTGGATACAGCACTCTTGTGTTTGTTCTCATAGGGTGTTCTAATAAATACAATAGGTAAACCTTCCAGTCACTTCCTCCTAGGGATGTACCTATCTAATCCATCTTCCCATGTGTTCAGATTAGTCCATTCTATCCACGTAGGATGTTAAACTCATGGCATACCCAATGAAAAAAATGGTATGCCTTAGGAAAACCTCAAAATACATTCATCTAGAATAATATTCCCTGTAATCGATGTGGGATTCCTTGGGTTTTCCTGCCCTTTAGAATCCCTCTTACAATGAAGAATATATATGTTGCAATGTTTCAGCATACAGACATGCCACTAATGCCCAACATGACTACATTCGTGGTTGGAGTTTTCCACCTAGACATGAACCTTTGGAATGTCCAAATAGAAGCAACATAATTAAATAGTAACCATGAAGATATGGCATTGGGAATTAGTTTCACAAACAACATCTTAATCTATAAGGGATACCCAGACTATTTGATGAATTATGAGGAGGAATCAATGGAAAGAGGGACCCACATCCCATCAACTTATTTCTATCAAAGAGAATACATCTCTAAAGAAGTGATGAAATATTTCCACCATTGGAAATGAGGGATACATGGAAAAAATGTGATTTTATCATGTGTTTAAATGTGAGGCAGGAATTCCCCAACAGAAGTATCGAAAATATATCTAAATTATAGAAATTATCAGTTCTTTTTTTAAACTTGAAAGTTTTTTTTTTGAAAAATAAACATGAATTATTTAAAAAATCAACCGATTAACAATCATCATAGTGTTGATAAATAATTGGTATGTCGTTCATTATGCCTTCAATATAAGGATTATTCTTTATGTATATAGATTTTTATCTCAATCTAATCAAATTCCAAAAAAAATCCTTTTTTATTTACACCTAATATTGCATAGCCTCCATCAATATTAGAAACGAAGTGAATATTTGTGAAATCTTCACTCCTATGTCATGGAAAAACAATTTTTATAAACTATTTTCATTTTGATTCATCAGGTTTATTCATTATAATGAAAAATAATAAACTATATTTTTTGTTAACCCAATAGTCTTATGTACAACAATTTTAGGTATAAAATACATGGAAATAAAAATATATTTCTGTTTTCCATTGAAATTAGAATCATTATTTTAAATAAAAATTGTAAGAAAATAATTCATAAATCCACTGAATTGAAGTTTTTTCAGATTTCAAATATTTGGATAATGTCTTATATTTCCACAATGATAAATGTAACCTTAGAGGAATTTTTATTTTTATAACTAGGAAGAAAACTATTTTTTTATAATCAGTTACTCTCAAATTGACATCCTATTAAAAATTTTAAAGTTTTTTGTTTATTTTTAGCAATAATTTCATCTTTTTAATCCTCCCCTTTAGTAAAATCAATTAAATAGTCTTCAATGATTTTAACCTCATTCTGTATATTCAAAATTATGTTTTTCTGTTTAGTACATGATGCAGCAGAAATTTAAAACATGTCCTTCAAATATAAAATATGTTTTTTTAATTCAAAATGTTAATTCAAAATTTTGTTATATGATTTATTCAGAGAATCATTATAAATTTCTATGAATTCATTTTTAGTTTTTCAAATGGTAATGTATTCATTTAATTCTTCATATGAGCAATTTTTATTTTATAATTCACAGTCATGATAATAAGAATAATAAAATTATTCTTAATCTAAATGTTCTATAATACATATTATGGATTGTTATTTATGATCTTCAACTAATGATTCTGAGGATGTACAATGAATATAATCTTCAAAATCACTCCACATGGCCTTTATATCCTCTTTTTATTTCTTCTTTTTTCTTATCTTCATGAATATCTTTATGTAAATTTTTTTAGTTTTTTGAAATTGTAGAGATTCTCTCTTAATATATCCTAAATCCTTTGATTCATATCATCTTACTTCCTATATAATTTTCACTTTACATCTTATACTTGTTTAGGGGACTTATAAATACTATTCTCTTGCTAAATGATGTTTTGAAAATTTATTAAAGTAGTGCATATTTATTTTAAAACCCGGAATTTATTTTGGAATCTTATTCATCAGATGTTTTATAAATCTAAAAAAAATTATTTATTATTACTGTTATTATAAGTATTAACCTTAAAATAATCATTTTCCTTCTTAACAATTTTATATTCTCCATCTTTAACATCAATTTCTGCTTCAAACATAATTAAAGTTCCAATGAGATCTTTTATTTTAAAATTCATGGAATCTATAGATTTTTTTAATTTTGGCTGAGATTCCACTCCACATGGGTGGTAAAACTCATTGATATATCAAAAATTTCTCTGGATTAGTAATTTATATTCTCATAGGAGTAACATTATTCAATATCTCATAGGGTATTTCATTCAAATGAGTGGTACATTCCCCTTCAAAAAAATTGAATAGGTTGAAAATTTGTTTGGAAATATCATATCTAATGTCCTTTACATTTTTTACTCTAAAATACTATAGTAGTTCACATTTCATGATATTTTTTACCCAAATAAACTATATTATTTTCATATAGAACTAGGAAAAATAATAGAGTGTTCATAGACTTGGAATTTAGATCATAGTTTTCGTCAGTATTAACATCCCACATTTATAGTTGTGTATTTTAATTTTCTTAAGGATTTACAGTTTTAAGATATTATTTTAATACATTATTCTTCAAATAGATCTTAATATGATCCTTTAAAAAATAATAATTTTCTCTATTAAAATTGTGGGATATATCCATTGAAATAAATTATTTGTTATCAACCATTTTATCCATTAGAAATCATACAATTTTACATCAACCATTAATAGTTATGAACTTAGAAATCATGAGGTCTAATACTAATTGTTTTCCATAAGAATGGCTAACTGAAAACTCAAGAGTTCGGTGATTTGGGTTACTAAAATTTTCATTATATTAAACAACACTCTTCAACGCATGTTTTTTGAAATCCTACCAATAAAATGAATAAGAAGTTGAAAAATAGAAACGTAGTGGAAAGTGATTGAAAATAAGGTATTTTAGTGTTTTAGTGAATATAAATACCCTAATCCACTTCCACAACACTCTACTCCATAATTTTGTCTATTTTTTCCTTTTACATCCCATTTTATGGGGGATCCACATTGACTACAAGTATATGCTACTTATTACAACATTAAAAGATCGTTCAAATAGGATCCCCCTTTAGAGGACCTATCCAAAGCCTTTATACACTGACTTATAATGAGTATAAATGAAATATAGATGAATGAATCATTAATTAAATTTAACAGTACATAGTTAAAAGTCGAAACTGATAGTAGATGAAGATACATCCTATGAAGATAACGATCCTTAAATCTTACATCTATATTATCTTTGATTGTAAATAATAGACTTGTAATAACTAAATGAAAGTATTGTGTATATTTTTTTTGTGTATGAATTATTCATTAGTGTTATCAGATAATTCATATATATGTGTACGCTTTCCCATCTATGTTTGTCTATATGTGTGTGTTCATGAAGAATCTATCTATTCCTTTTATATTTGTACTTTTTTTTCGACCGTAAGAATACGAGATAATCCAAATGACCATGTTTATAATCCATTTAAATGTTGATACAATATATGTTTAATGGAATGTGTCCATTCCTTCTAAATATAAAATACACTTCTGCAATGATGATGACAGAGATCTTCCTATTCTCTATATATTTCAATTTGTGAAAAATTGAAATTTTATACTAATTTATATTAACATATATAAAAAATACATATAATGAAGTGGTTGAATGCACAAAGAGTCTTATCAATAGATAATGAAAGTAATCATGAAATTATATAGAACAACATGTTCTTCATAAAATGTACCACTGATAGCACTATTCTTCATAAAGAAATTACTCAAAGGCTTCATAAGATAAATCTTATATTTTTATTCTTTGAATCATATTATAATGATATTTAAACATTTATAAAAAATATTTATTCATAATATAAGTTTGTTACTATAGCTTGATACTTAATTTTTAAAAATTCTTTTGACAATCACATGATAATAATTTGAGAAGGTCATTTTTGTAAGATAATGACTTTTAATAGATATACTCTGACTAAAATATTTAAATTAATCATGTATTATATAGTCTATTATATTGTAAATATAATAAAATAATTAGTAAGAGAAACATTCAACACAGAGTTCTCTGATATCGAGTAAATGAAAGATAATCCTTCCAAACATTAATTCTAAAATGATAAAATACTTTTTGATAGATTGAAAAACTTACTTGGTCAAATATAATCACATACAGTTATACTAAGATAAATTTAGTATAATAAAATATCTTATAAAATAATTAAAAACTAATTAGAATAAAATTCAAGAGTTTGTGAGTTATAAAAACTCATAAAAAATGAGATATGTTGGTACAACATATTGCTATCCAACAAAACCACCCCCCTTGGGGAAAATAATGGATGTTCAATAAAGTGATTTGAAATTAATGAATATTGTGGAAGCTATAATAAGAGTTATATATTAAGAGTTTAAAATTAATGAAGAAGTAGTTTTAATATTAGTGATGAAATTATGAGTACCATCAAATACTGAGATGGTGAATCTAAATGATTCATATAGATCAATGTTCTCCATCCAACATGGGAGTATGAATATGTATTAAGGTATCTAAGAGAATTATTTGTGGTAATGTATAACTAAGGAAATTGTATAATGTAAATAATTATTACTAGTATGTCAATAGATTATGGCTGAAAGGTAACATTCTATGGGGATGATATAACAATTACTCATACTGATATGGAAATGGGAACACATCACATTTGACATTGTCACTGGTATTCTAAATACATCTAGAGGAAATATTAATATATTTTTTGTTTTAGTCCATATTAGAAAGTATTATCATTAAATTGTAATTTTAATGTTCCTCCCACTGATTTAAAATACTAGGATATGCATCAGGGAAGTAGTGAGGATGCATGGAATACCACTATTAATTATATCTGACTGAGATAAATGTTTACCTTAGATTTATAGAAGATTATCCAACATTATCTAAAATATGGGATAATAATTAGTATGTCTTATCACCCCATACTAAGGTCCAATATGATCAAACTATATACAAAATGGAATACATATAGAAAGAATGCTCAATTAACGTCAAAGGAGGATGGGTTAAAAATGTTCATCTTTTCAATTTCTTGTACAATAATTAATTTCACTCATGATTCTAAAGATTTCCATATGACGCTCTTTAACAGCTGAAATGTGAAAAACCTATGTTTTGGGATAAGTTTGGTGAATTCAAGCTACTGGGACCTGAAATGGTCATGGAAGTGGTAGAAAAGGTTAAGACCAAGAAATACAACAAAATGGATACTCATTATTGATAAAATAGATAGATTGAAAATCATTAATGAGACCAACAGTTTTAGGTTATAGATATGGTGTTACTTTGTATATCCCCATAGAATAGATTCATGAGATTTTTTAAGAAGGGAAAGTTATGACCAAGGTACATCAGAAACATTGATATTTTCAATTGCATCAGTGTTGTGGAGTATCGACTAGGACTCCTAAAAATTCTTTAGCCAAGATGATAATGTATTATAAGTAACCGTATTGAAGAAGTACATGCTGGATCCCTCACTTGTACGAAATTCAAAGGATGACTAGCTGAAGAATGATCCTTTTTATGAGGAGAGTCTAGTGAAAATCATGGAAAATTGAAATAATGTTAAATGTGACAAGATAACTCATCTAGTTGATGTATTATTGGGAAACCATAAGTAAAAGGAAGAAACATGAGAACCCTAGGAATACATGATGTATAATTACCCTCAATTATTTTCATATTAGTATGGAAATTGAAATTGAAATTCTAAAATTTCATAAGTTGGGAGGAATGTAACAAACCAAATATTTATTAATGAAATTTCCTAATATAATGTATAATTGTATCATATTTGGTAATATAATATATAATTCACCTAAATCACATGATGAAACCATAGAGATTTTAATTTAATAATTTAAATAATAAATTTTTTTAATAAAAATATCCATTAGGGATGAATGTATTACATGGGGAAAATGGAAATAATTTAATAATAATATTAAAATTTTGATTTACTCAATCTATGAGAATAATTTCACTCATGAACAAAGATGTATAGATGATGTAGAATGTTATTAATGTAATATGAATTTTTAAAATATAAATATATAACCTTTATTTAAATTAAATTTCTATGAAGAATGAATGAAATTTGATGTATTTATAGTAAGTGGGGAACCCATGTTAACGTTACAAATCTAACTATTGGACCAGTAACATGACTATTGGAATAGTTATCTAACTATTAGGAATAGTAAATAGACTATTAAAATAGAATCCTCACATATGGATGTCTCAAATTATATTTTGGTATCTTATTAAATGAATATATGATATATTTAAATAATTATAAATGTAAATAATGATTTATAAACAAAAAATATTATGTTTTTAATTTTTTTTAAAAATAAATGTTTCATTTAAAATTTTATAATAAATATAATGACATAAAATAACATTTACATTCATGAGATTTATTTACAAATTAATATTATTATTTAATTTAATGACAATATAATTTTATGAGACCATAAGAAATTTTTCAAATGGCCAAAATGTTATCATTATGTTAAAAATTTTATTTTTAAAATAAAAAATGAATAAATTTTAAAAAATTATAAAATTATTTTCATAAAATTGATTTCATATTTGTAATATACCCATAGAAAAATATTATGGTGAATTTGTTTTCTAAAATATTCTATTTTTTTGTAAATTTTGTCATATGATAAAAATTTTTATTTAACAATATAAATAAAATACATGTATTTTTGAGTCATTGATGTTGTAATAACCAATTAGTCTGAAATCACATAAACATTTAATTAATATATTAACAAGGATCAATACTATTGGTACTATATAGTAAAAAACTAATGATTATAGTATTCAAAAACACCCCTCTCTTCCCCTTATAAATACAACCTGAAAAAAACCCCTTCTCCTCACAGTTTTTAATCCTTTTTATAATGCCAAATATTTTACCATTTATCTTCCCAATCTACTCCTCTACTTATGGATTTTTTTGGTTACATAAAAAAATACCAATCCAAAGAATCTTAATTAAATGACCAAGAGGAGACATCCAAATGAGAACAAAATTTTCTCAACCAATTCATTAAATTTTTCATCCTCCCCATCCTCAAATATAGAATAAATCAAAAAGTGAATAATAACTATATTATAATATATATTAAATAATTTTATAGTGATAATTGAATATATACCATCTATAATCTCCTCTCTTCTCCTTTTACTCTAAAAACTATACTGGTTTCCTTATAATGTTGGTTCACTTCATCCAAGGACAATGATTTTTCATTTTATATTACCGATTTTATGAATTTTCATAAAAACATCATTACAATTTAATATGATTAAAATAATTATATAATATGTAATTTTTTTATATATAATTAATATATATCCATATTATTAAATAAAATATAACTATATCATGATTGTTGGTAAGACCGCTTAAGTGAACTAACTGTGTAACATTAACATTTTTTTCTAAATTTATCATGTATATATAAAAAAATATGAATATTTGGGAGAATTTAAATTTTTAGATGGTAAGGAATAAAATTTTATTTAACATATGGAGTTGTATTCCTATTTTAAAAGTAATTCAGTAATTATTCACAAGGGATCCAATATAGGAACCATGAAATGAATGCCCCCAGAAAAGAGAAATTAAATATTATACCTTATTTAAATAGTTATTAATGTTTATAGTAAAATTATAATATATAAAATAAATATGTAAAATGTTTTTAATTAAGTAATTATTGAATTTAATTTGAATATATATGTCATAAGGTGAATGTTTTGAATGATTTTAGAATATAGGTAAGGGATATATCTGGAACACTCGTTTAATTTTGGTCATCAGTATTCAATGTATAACTCACATTATCCCTCTATTTGAAATTATTTAATACTTATGATTTCTATACATATATACCTTACATATATACCAATCTTATTATCCCATCTTTTGATGGGGTAATACATGATTTAAGTAAATTTCCAAAATTCCATCATTAAAATCATACACGATTAAGGAAAACATTTCTATCACTTAATCCTTTTATGTAATGATCATTTGGATTATTTATTCCATAACTTTATGTACATAGATATGAATTTCAAAATGATTAAACTGATTACTCTATTTTTAATATTTATTAATTGTTCCTTGATCCTGATATGAGGCTTGATTATGAAACACATTTCTTTACATGGGAAATGAATATGTTAATGCCTTGTGATTGATTTCATTATGTTGATCAAATAGGCATGTACATGTTATGATGGATGTTCCAGTAATGATCTTTAATTCATTGGGTAATATTATTTTTTTCATTAGACATTATTTACCATTTTAGGGAGTGAACCTATTCTAGGATGGGAATTTTTCCACCATGTGACATTTTCATGATATTATCGATGAATTATGCTTATGACATGTTACATATTGGTGAGACTTTAATAAGTAATCATAATCATATAATTATTTGTTTTTTTGTAATTCCCTCGTGTTATTATTCATGAGACTTCTCTTAAATTTTAACATTATATACAGTTTGAATAATATATTATGAATCATTATCAGGTTTATTCAATTAATGGTCTTTATATCTCATCCCTTTCATTTATCTATTCCCACGGATAACCTATCATGTTTTAGTATATCAAAGGGATTTAGGGGATCATTTATGAGAATAAATTAAATATATTATGTGTTATTTTATTTTTTTACGTATTAGGAATCTATGATTCCAAATACACATGGCCACATTTTCTTTGGGTTTTTTATTGGATGATTATTTCAAATATAATATATTAATCTGAATAAAATGAATGGGTAACATTAACAGTTCACCATCAATAAATAGATATATAATTTCCACTTTACCTTGAACTTTTAAACTTGATCTATTCAAACTACCAACATCACTATCCCTTCTCGATACACAATGGATGTTCCTAAATGAAACATGTGGAATTAGATTGATTAATTTCTCAAGAATGACATCCAATGTATTTGAATCAAAACATATTAAAAACTTTTTAATCATCATCAAGTGACACTCTAATTGATAAAAAATATGAATTACACATAAGAAGCTCAGTCTCACGCTTTGGATTTATTTTCAATACCAATACACATCAATGTAAGTATGTGTGTCACAATTAATAATTTATTCTTCCCTTATTGAAAATTAAACATAAAGTAAAATGTGAGGTTCATCTGAATGATCCTTAACTTTGAGTCCAAAAAATACTCCCCCTATTCTTAGATAAGGATAATACCACATGGATCTATTAACAAGGGGCCTTTTTTATTCTTCTCTAAGTTAGTATGCGGTTTATCAGTGTTGAAAAGAATATTGATACAATCATGATTTCTATATTTTCAATTTACATCAATTCTTATTATACCATGATAAGAAGTTTCTCATTTCTAACTGAAGGATTGTATAAGAATAATTTATCATGTAATATACTGTTTTCAACACATATACAATCAATCATATCCAAAATATCACATGTAAATTAATGAAAACACCTTTGTAATATCATTTCATCACATAACACTCCCCCATCAAAAAATATGTTTGAAACATACAAGAATATGTGAAAAAAGATAATTTGAAATAAAAATTTCTAATATTGTGTTGTTTTTAAGAATTTAAGGATTCCTTATATTTTCTGAATTATAATAGCTACAATTCATGTAAGATCCCAAACAATGGACGTACTTATGTTATCCACATCATTATTTTTGAGACATTCTGTTATAGTAATCTTCCATGTTGTCCAAATGTGATAGTATCATGGATATATTTCGATTCCATCCATATTATATTTTTTAAAAAATATGATATAATTAGGGATCTACTTTTTTCTATTAGAAGAATCCCTTTTTCTGAGAGTTTCTACTAACCACAGAATTCGTAGTCTTTTCCACCCCATCATATTGTCAAAATATCCACTAGAAACATTATTTAGGGTTAAAACAAGCTAAAATAATGTTGAAAAAAATATACATGTAAATATATCAACTTGAAACATAATTTTGGGTTAAACAATATACCCATTGTATTTAGTTTTCAACATCAAAATGATAATATTACCATGAAAAAATGTGTTCCAATCCCTATATTCACTTTCCCCCTTATTATCGATAAATTACAAGTTGATAGTCCATGTGTTTTTACTCCATTCATACTTTTGAAACCAATGAAAATCCTTATTGATATAAAAAACACTCCCCTTATTTCAATGATATCCTTGAATCCCTCCTAAATACCCATTTTTTTGAAAAATTTCTTGTTGAATTTCCAAATCCATATTCTCTATCTTATCACGATTTTAAAACTATTTATCAAATAATATATTCATATCATTCACAAAACAATCATGAGATAAAATCACCATTTCTCATAAGATATTCCAACTAATTATTTAAGACTATATATACTAGGCATAGTGTAAGAAAACAATATCCTTTATTAGACATACAATGTTGTCAATGTAACTAATTAAATCCAATAATATTTATATCATCATTTTCATTCCAATAGATAAACACATCCATCTGTAAAATTGGTTATTCTACTTGTCATCATCAATATGAATATTTCATTCACTATCCATGTCTCTGAGAATAATCTTTTCAGTGATTCATTTTCCTCATGTTTTCAATATTATTCTTAAAGGCATATCTCAATTTCAGATTTCCTAAATTCACCATGAAAAATATAGAAATTAATTAACAATATATGAATCATTATGTATTATCATCAAAACCCATTATTTCCTTCTTTATTAGTGGGAAAATTTCCTTAATGTGGTAGATTTTGGAGCTGTAAATCCAATTCCCCCTAGATTTTATCATTTTTTAATTAATTTTAATTTTAATTTTTGACATAATTTATTTGATAATAACCATTTTTATATGTATTTAACAACTTAAAATTGATAAAAAAAATATTAAATGTTATAATATCAACCAGTATAATCAATATTTTCCCTTACTAAAGTAGTAATGAATTATCTTATCCTATTAGTTTGATTACATTAATGACATGGATGATAAAGCCTTATTTTTGGACATATTTTTCATATAGTATTAGGTTGATTAAAATATTTAATCATATAACATATTGAATTTAAATAATTTCATTAATAAATAATTAAAAAACAATTTGAAACATACATTCTAGTTTAGGCATGCCTCCAAAATGATCTTGAAAGGCATCGACTATAACAATCTTAATAGAATATCCATCAAATATTAATTTATTATCTCACCTTTATTTTATATAACATTAAGATAAAATTACCCATTCATTGTGTATACTAATGATTCTTATATCTTTTCAAACAATGGGTTCTTCCAATATCACATAGTCTATTATTTCTATGGTAGATTTACCACAGATAGATTCTTTTTATAAAATAGAATGATTGTTCTCTCTCTAAAAAAATCATTATAAAAAAACTATCACTTAGAGAATTATTTTGATTTAAAATTAATTACTTTAATTGGTATGTCCATTAGTCATGTCCCTTCTTGAATCCATCATTGAGTTTTATTTTTTATTTCTTTCAAAAACATTCCATATCTCTCTAGTATTTCTAAGGTTTATAAATTTTTGTATTTTTCTACCTATGTTTCATAATAGGAATCATCTTTTTATAAATGTTGAATTTTTTGTGAGGAAAAATTTTCCCTTTGCATGACTCATGAAATCATCCATTCATCCATTCTAAATTTCCTCTGAAACATTAACATTATATATGTTTAGAAAAGTAATTAATATTAAGTTAATACATATATATCCTTTTATGTGCATGGTTACTCATTCTTGTATATTCTACACTTTCTTTAGAGAATTTGGAAAATCCCCAATCCTAACTAAAAGAATAAAAGGTGAGTCCATGAATCCCACAAAAGTAACACATCTTACCAATTCTTCCATTTGTCCCGTCTATTTTTTACTAATTTTGGGGAACCTTATAGGTCAATTTTCTGCACCTTAAAACATTACATTTTATTGGGGATATTCATAGTTCTCTTATTCTCATGACTTGGTGTTCTTTCTTCATATCTTAGATGATCATTATCAATGAATCATGATCAATATGCCATGATATTTATTAAACTTTCTCCTCATTGATGGAATATTTATTATTTTTTTTCATCATATCTAATAGAAGGTTTATCAAATAACTAATTTACAGTATTCATGACAGTAGGATTACCCTCGATGTCTAACTATGTCTTGGATAGAATTAATTCCACCTCAAAAAACGAGATTGTCATTAACAAAGATTCATGCTGAGAAATAAATTATACAATGCGAGTCTTCATACCAGAAATATCCTTCTCTGGGTATTCATTACTATTATCAATTATGTTCTCTAACTACTTTTTTTTATTTCATTTGGGAAATAGAATAATTGAAGCTTATTGTTTCTTTTTGTAGGATTAGATTCATGTAATCCACTTCAACTATATATTCAGCTTGATTATCATTTTTTCCACTAGTTTTTAAAACTCAATTGGCTTTAATTAATTTTTTACTGAACCTTCAATTAGTTGGCCCACATTTGAAGATTTCATCGTTATATATTCATATAGATAACCATTCTTATCCCTAGGGTTATTTTTATCATCATTAACCCTTTTTTATGCCTTTTTTCCATTATTTAACATATTCTAGTAATTATAAATTAATTTCTAGATAATTATTTTACACTTTATGTCCATAAAATTATTTATTTATTTTTTATTATACCTTTTTGGATAAATGAGAATTTTTATTTATTAACTAGTTTATGATTACATTATCCTCAGTGTTCACAATCACAATTGGTTGATCAAGAACATCACTAATATGTAATAGATCATTAAATGAGTTAATTGATTCACAATCATAATTTTTCAGAATGATATACTCCATATTGTTTGATTCATATAAGTAAATTTCACCATTACCTATAATAGTTCCACACATATGGATTCTAATTGATTTTTTTTCTTCTTCTTTTATATTATTTTTTTCAAGTCCCAAAACAATATAAGACCGATTTAAAACATCAAGATCAATAAAGAGACGAAGTTAATCAGTAAATAAATATAAAAATGTAGCCATCATGTGAAACCAATTATAATGTATTTGATGAGATGAGGTACCCTATGAGGGGGGTGAATCATGGTATGATACTATTGAATCTCATCCATCCCTAGTGGATCTTGACTGAATATTTATAAGGGTCAATGTTTTTTCTATTTCATCTAATTTACATTAACGTGGATAGCCTAAATACGTTGATATTCTCCTTGATTATATTTTTTATTTTTGTTATATATATTTATTTGAATTAATATAAAAAAAGAAAAATGAAACAATTTTTTTGAATTGGTTTACAACAAATGTATAGTGAAAATATCCTTCTTCCAACACTGTGTTAGTTTACTAAAATCAAAAAGTCCACTACTTGTTTCTATTGTCTCAGTATCTCTTTATAATAATCATTACCTATTTCGTTAGTCTATGTCACTCCATCAAAGTCTCACTACCTACTATATTAGTCTAGTTCAATCCAACTATGGATCACTACCTTTAATATTTCTGGGAAGATTCATTTTCTACCTAAGATCACTTCCCTCACAACATCCCTTCTCAATCACTACTTCAAAAGTAAAATACTTTTACTTCACGAGGCTTTAAAAAAATTAACCTTATTGATATACATGAAATAAATGTAATATGGTGTCCCATGAATATATAGTTTCTTCTTCACAATTATATAATTAAAATTACCTCAACCATCATCTTTTAATGATAGGTTATGAAATCTTCATTCATCTCATGAAAATAAATTTCGGATTCTCTTTCTTTACTGGTTAGCAGTGAACGCCTATTCTTCTTGTTTAGAACATTCATCATTGAATTAAAAGGAATATTATTTCGAAAAATAATTCTGGAACTCCCTTTCAAAATTATACTGGAATGGACTCACATATTTAGATGTGGAAACCCCTCCCACAAAATTCACATTGTTTTAGGGAAATTAAAATTCGTCTTCTATTATTTTGATATTTCCATGTAATTTTCTATATATCATTACTTAGAAGTTGTTTCAAAATGATTCATAGTCACTTTTTCTTTGTCTACAAAGAGGTCTCCCATATGATACAGATATTCTACTCTAATATTTAAATTATCCTATGTTATTTATTCTATTTTATAAGTCATAATTTATTCATAAATTCACCATAATTCTAATGATATTTTTTATAACCACAAGTGATAATTTCATAATAGTAAAATATAACTCCAAAGAATATGTTATTTTATAATGAATGTATATACCAATCTGATAATATTGAAAACCCAATGCGTAGACATGATAAATATGGGCTATAAAATATAACTCATCATGGCGCACAATCCTAAAACCCATCATCTGATATGATTAATCCACCATTAAGAATAACAACTAAAATTTTGGCATTTTCAGATAGTTAAGATATTATCCTAATCTTATCTTCTATTCATGCATGTCAACATGGGTAGAAACATTTCCTCCATTATGCATCCAACACAAACCTTATAGGGTATTTAATCTACTATTACTCCACGGTCTCTAATAAATCAAGACCACCCACTTCTTATGGTTTAGATACTTCACAAAACCATAGGAATATATCTAATGGAAAACATAAAAAATAAACAACACAAATCATTAAATAATATGAATAATATCCATGGTTAAATATTCTTTCCCATATGATGTGGATATTTCTTTATGGTGCATACATCACCACAATTCCAGTCAAGAAATCTTCAATAGTTAAAGACTTGTCTATACATCTTGTAAAGATTATCAAAATATCTACATCAAATAGGCTACGTCATGATATTATATTTTTCAATAATACCATTTCTACTTACACTAACAGAAGTTTTGAAGCATTTGGGATACACTTATGATGGTTGGATACCCTTATGCATCCCAAATTTCACCCATATATATTATTTAGATATATTTATTGAATATCCCATATAACTATACACACCTATACTTATGTGTTATCTCCTATTAAATAGAATTTTATTTACCCCTATACTTTCTTTATATACCTTTAGTGAAGCTTCCTTGCACCTTTACATAGTGTATATGATCTCATGGCTACCCTTACATGGGTCTTAGTTTAAACTTACATGGGTAATGGAAAACATTGTATACCTTTATGCATTGAGAATTATACCCTTTCACATGTGATCCATACCCATAGAAAAGCATCCTGAATTTATATATACCTATGCGTAAACTGAAGATATATATATTTTCAAATCCATATACTCCATAATATAAAACTCGATAATTCCACCACATTACACTCATTTTTTCAAAAAATACATTTTTAAAAAATCTAACTACAAACTAAATTTGGAGTTCATCCAAACAAAAATTATATTAGCATCAAATCCAATTTTCTTCAAAACCACTCTAAACATCATTTTGGTTTGAAGAATATTATCTTGTACATGAAATATAATCATTAAAAACAGATGAAATTCACATAATTATTCGATTTTATCGAGTTATATTTGAAATGAGTTATGAAATAATAATGACCTCTTAGTATAAATTATTTCATTTTTTGGCAGTTTTGTATCATAAAACAAATATGGTGTTAGTATGATATGTTAAAACTAGCATTATTGGGGCCTTTAATAAGATTAAAATTTCTATAATAATTATAATTTTATAACATATAAACTATCCAATATAATTTATGACACACAACATGTATTGCAATGTGAAAGTAATTATTTTTTCTTGCATAGTAAATAAATATTTTTAATTATTCCTATAACTGTAAAGGTTCTATACATGTGACATTTCAAAAATTTACTTATTCCAAAAGACATTTGAGAAAGTACTAATAAAGGTATATTATTCTGAGGACTATGAATAAAGTATTAGTAATTGACAAATAATGTTGGTATTTTTTCTAGAATGTAATAATAAAAGGGATAACTATCCCATGTTTGGTAATTACTATTCAAAAGCTTATCCCTACTAAGATAGTTGACATGAGATATTTTTATCTCATTTTAATTAGTTTAAAATATATAATATTTTTATGGGGAAATGTAATATTATTTTGAAACTATTTATATATTACACATAAATTTATGTTATATATAATGTGATATAGTTATAAAACAAAAGTTTCTATTTGATCACTAACCCCTTACAGGGTTTCCCACAATGAACCCTCACATATATATTATAATAAAATGTGTTTTTATTTAATTGTATTATAAATGATGAAAAAATTATTAGCAATGATTCCATATATCAATTATGTTTAATTATTAAAGAAATTAATTTTGAATTCTACTGTCCATTAAGGATGAGATTTTTTTCATATTTTGGGATTTATAAAATCAATAAAAAAGCTTAATAATGTTTTAATAATGTGAAAAAAGTTCCATATAATATTATTAAAGGAAAAATTATTTGAATATTATATTGGGATATACTATGATGATATAAACTATTGGTGAAAACCATGTTTATTTTTATAATACCACGCGTTTTAAGTCAATATCATGATTTTTATAATAGAAAACTAGGGTTGAATCAATGATAAACATCTGAAATATTTATCTAATAACCCATGTTCACTCATTTTATAAATATATGAGCTAAAAAAACATCCCACATGACCATGAAAAGGAGGATCATTATGAATAGTGAACTAGTATCGCATTTTAGAGACTTTGCCATTAGTTTCTCCTTTTAGCCTATTAAAGACACTACAAGTGTAATGTTAATAGAAATAGACATCCATCCACATTAAAAAATAAAAAATGTCTTATGATAATGGTTTATATGAATACATACATTCATGGTACATTTTAGATATAATTTAACATCAATATCTTTTAAAAGTTTCAATTAACATTTTATCTTAGAAATTCTATTTTTCATTTAGTTTTTCATGGATTCTATATGAAATTTATTCTATTAATACTATATATTTAAATCCCCAAATCCATAAAAGGGACCATATTTAATTTTGAAATCATAAGATCATGTTTATAAATATATTTATTTTAAAAAATATATATATTTCTTTTAATTGGAAAAATTTAAAATAAAATACTTTTAGGACTCACTATTTTGGTTTCTTCTTTAAACATGAATACAAGAACATTCTTTTTCATATGTTATATAATTTAATCATTCTTATCTTATATTATAATTTCAAAAAATAAATTAAATGTCATTAATTAATACAATTTTTTGGAGAAATTACTTTCCATATGTTATAATATCATATATAGAAATTGATGCTACCCAGATTTCATAGATTAATATATTAAGTTATAGTGGACTGCAAAATTTATTTTTTTCCTTGTTGTTTTATAATATTATCATAAATTTGATAAATATTATAAATAAAATTAAATATCATCTTAAAATTAAATTGAATTATAATATAAAATTCTCTAAGAATTTTCATCAACCTTCACTATAGCTAAAATCATCTCCTGACACCCTAGGGAACCTCATAATGATATATATAGATATAAGGGTTAAATTTAATTAATTTTTTAAAAAAGGCATATTAAAACTACACTCATAATGATCTTCCCTACAAGTACACTATAATTAAATAAATATTAATTAAATATATATATATATATATTACAAAAGCTTGTATAATCTTGCCCATGTTGAAAATGATTCCATATTCATAAATTATTACGCATCTTTCCTCACTAAAAAAATAATTATTAATTTTATATAATGTTGCTTTTAGGAATTCATACTTATAGAAAATATTAATATATAATTTTCCTTCTGACTATGTCCTATTAGAGGATATATAGAACATAGAAACAAAAACACTAACTCGAGTAAGTTGGTGTAGTTGAATTCTAGCTACGATTTATCCATGAATAAATCACCAAACATAATCTTGAAACTAAATTTAACATAGTTATATCTATATCAATATTTAAATATGTAGTCCAACTCAATATATAATGCAACACACATATTTTTTAAGCTAGTGATAATTATGAATATAAGAAACAAATTAACATAATTATATGATTCATTTATCTTTATATTAATCTCTAATTTAGTGAACCTCCCTTAGAATTAATAATTATAATATTTTTTAAATTACTATATAGATTATCATTCCTAAAAATTAAGTTTTGGGTTAAAAAATTATTTAGTTTTAAGTAAATCATTATCCGATTATATCAAAGAGCTATGTGAGAAAATGAGTGTAGACACTCAAGAAATATAATTAATTCAATACTATATTAGTTTATTAGAAGGAAAATAATATTAAAATAATATAATTCAATCTATATCAAAAATATTTGATAGAAGAGAGTGAGATAGAGATGGAATAATACACTCTCATATAGCCATCCACTCAATTAAAGGTGTGTGGGATTGATAATCTATCAGGATTCAGATTTCATCATAAATTTATAAACTAGAATTGAGGGTGTGATTATCATAATAATATCTACTTAATTGATACCACTGAAATATTATAACACCAAGTTACACCATTAAAAATTTTAAACCACATAATAATTTTCAGAAAGATTCATAAGTAGAGGAGATATATATATAATAACCATATGGTTCCATCATATCCACTGAATTCAAAATAAAAAACATGTAGAATATATAAGTCCTTTGTATATCATTCATAGATAATGATCAATGTGGTGGGGTTATAAATATAGTGATATATTTATAAATTATATTTTCTATTATTTATTAATTATTCTATAATATTCATAAATTAAATTCATTAAGGAAGTTTCCATCATGGTGAATTATTTTCAGAATGTTTTCAAATGTTTTAATGGTGAATAAAAATATTGTGTTACTAAATTTCTTCCAAATTAGGTGATGATATTAATAAAAATAATTTTATCACTACTTTTATTGTTATATTCTAATGAACACCTAGAAAAAGAAACTATCTACCCATCAAATCAATTTCATCTGGTGAATTCCTCAAGTACAACCAAATATAAATTTTATGATGGTTTTATTAAAATGGATTCAAAAATTCTTCATGGTTTTATATAAATGATTTTTGAAATATAATTACAAACAAAAATGAATAATTTTAGGAATGGTTTCAAATGTTTTTGATTGATAAAGCAATAATAAAACATTTTGAAGGGTCTAATATGGATTAACAATCAACACCAAATATAAGAACCAAAATTTTCTATAAATTATTATTACATTATTATTAGGATAATCACATATAATACTAAAAATTTAGAAATTTAATAGGTTTCTTATATAGGTACCATGATCATCATAAAACATTCATGAACATAAATAATTATGTTGTTTTTAAATCCTACATTAGTATATTTCTATATTATTTCAGGATCTCGATAAAATACGAAATCTCCTAGGGAGAAACATTAGAGAAATGGTGATATAAAAACTTATTAAGGGGATGGATAATATGAAAGGAATGTAAGATATGGATTAGTATGAAACATGAGTCTTTAAATTATTCATCGTCATTTTAAAATCATAGAATCATCATCACAATTATATGGAAATATTATTAAAAGAGTATAGAGTGTTAAAAATTTATAATAATAAAAAAATATTACATTGATCACAAATAAGACATATAAAATGTGAATAAATCTAGAATTATCTTCATTAATAATATATTTATAAAAATATATTATAGGAGGCCCCATGGGTCTCCTATATTGTTCCTTTATATTTTTTTTCAAGTAGTTAAATTTATAAATTTTGGAATTTTTTTTATGAAATGATATTAATTTTACAAATAATCACATTAATATAACCATAGGGTACCTTTTTGGGTATTTTCTTAAATAAATGAATTTTTAGGTGAATAATGGAAAATATAGTTTTACAAAAAAAGAAAGTTTTATAACCTTATAAGAAAGACATAGTTGTATATGAAACATTATAATTGAAAAAATATTAACATAAAAATTAAAACTATAGTTTTTAATAATAAGATACTAGATTTAGAAAAAATATGACAAACTGATTGGTAACATAAGTAAAAAATTACATAATAATGGTTTTTTGTATTTGTTTTAAATATATAATATTTTAGTGAAACAATTGGATTTTTTTACTATCACATAAATTTTATAATAAAAGCATTATATAATGAATATAAAATTCAACAACAATTTTACCCCACACATAAAATATAATCATAAAAATACATGTTCTATAAAAACTGGATTTTATACGTTTCATGTGCTAATATAAAACTAAAATTTTAAACTTCAAAATTTTATTTTTAAAATAAATTAAATATTTTTAATAATTATTTACAAATTATATAAAAAGGTATATTTCATTTTTATGCAATAACATTGGATTAATAAAATTAAATATATCAATAGTCTTATTTTTGAAATAATTATTTTCCAAGTTTTGTTTTATTGATATTATGTTATTTTTATCTAATTGGTTATATTAAAATATTTCAAATACTGAATATATTTTTTAAAAAATAAATATATAATTATATTTAAACATATTTAATATTTATCCAATGATAAATATGATTATGAACATATAATAGTTGAAAAATCATTTTCTAAAAAAATAATTTTTCTCTAAAAAATTATTAATTTATATTTTAATTGTATCTAATATATAAATTTATTTTTATTAAATGGTGAATAAAATTAGATACATATAAAAAAATTTAATATGGGTAACCTTATATTTTTTAATAAACATAAAATTACCTTGATAAAAACAATTAACAAATGATAAAATGAAAATGGTAAATTGTAAAAACAAAATGGTAACCGAATTAAAACATATAGAAAAATTATATATAAATTTATTATTGATGATTATTCATCCTTATACGTACCACACTCTAGTATTTATATATTTTTTAAATATTGTCCCAGAATAGTGTCATTCCCTTAATGAAAATTAACGACTGTTCACAAAACAATAATTTTCTTCACTTATAAAAGGGACCCATATACAAAACTTAATTCCAAAATAAATACATAGAATTTTTCCCTAAAATTTTCTATATTTTCCCCCTATAAAACTATATCGATTTAAGTATCCTCATTATACCATAAGACATACTACTCACTTCATTTCCATGGATATGTTCTTGAGAAAGTTCAAATCCGAAAAGTTAATATTACATAAACCTTATTTTGTTATTTTAATTATTTCCCTTATAAATACCTCCAAAACATAGTTATATAATATCCTTAGTATAATTATTATACTTATGTGTTATAATATTAATATTAAAAAACTTATTCATTCATTTCCATACACTCATATAATAAAAAGAAATATAATCGTATGTTTGTGCATACTACCGCCTCCATGGATTGATATATTCGGTTTTCACCATTGAAAATAATACTATTAAAAAATGGAATTGATGAATACATTTGATATATGTAATAATATTATTATTATAGTAAAACAAATTATAATCAACCGTCACTCCCTCTCATTCTTTGGAAAATGGAAACTTTAATGTTGTATTTTTTGAACTACTGCCTCCATAATGTAGAGTGTCACATTTTTCATCTATTTTTATTCGTATTTATTGAAATATATTCAAATATGAATTAACATATTAAAATAATCTAAATAATAATAATAATTTATAATAATGATGTTTTTTCCAAAATAAATCACTTTCTGAACCGTACGCATGGATTAATTATGGTGTGTTTATGTTTGGGCTGATCTGACAACGTAGTTGATCGAAGATAAAAAAATAATATCATGGATGAAAATGTTAACATAATAAACAATTATACAATATCTAAATGCATAAAGAATTATTTCATTTATCTTCCATAATGATAACATTAATATTATACTCATAAATTATGATTCTACCATTAATTTGTTATGAATCACTGAAACATGCTTACCGCCAATTTCATCTACAAAAACCATAAATAAAACACTCATAAAATGAATTTAAAACACTCCAAACTATTGGTAAAAATATATTAAAATTCATTTTATTATCTTTGAAAGATTAAATATTGGATAGAATAGTATAAAAAATAATATTATGATATTAGTTCAGAATGATCGTGATTACACACACATGATATTAAAAATATATAATAACTAACTAATATAATTGTAGAGAATAATTATAAATGATGTTCATAAAATTATATATGTGTGAATAAGTTTATAAAATATAATAATATGATATCTATGTTTATAATATAATATCTTACATTTCGTTCGACTAGAAGGGAAAATTATAAAATGATTTCTTTTGGTCTTTTTAAAATCCAAGGAATATGATTAATATTTCACACAATAATTTATTTTATATGTTTTATTCACTAATCTATTTAATTAATATATTAATTTATCTTCCATTTTAGGATATTTAAATATTCATTTCATCATTTTCCTCTCTACATTCTTGGATACTTTTGTCCCCATTACCATAAGGGTATCAACTACTAAATTTCCAATTCATTTTGTCATAGTCAATCATATAGATTTTCAACATGTATTTGATCCTACCATTTGAAAATTTTATATTATATTATCTATATTTCTCTATTTAAATTACATATCATCATAAATAGATAATTTTTTAAAATATTTTTTTACAAATAATTATATCATTTTTAACGATAACTCCAGTTCATACCGGTGGATCTTTTCTTCCATGTCCATGTTTTTCTGATCAAAAGTGTTCAGTTTAATGAATTGAAAATATTTTTTGTATTTTATATTCCACATATTTTCCATTACATATATTATGAAATGAAATTATTTTCTAATTTTTATAATTTTCATTTTGGTAAAACAGAATAGAATACTTAATAATGGAATTAATTTTCCTTAGTTTCCACATTTAATTTAGATTCCATTTTATTTCATTTTGTGGATAATTTTTATGAATATATTTATAATATGTTTTTACAAAATTATTCTATCTCCCTTCCCTGAAATTAATTTGTAATCAATTTTCAAATCACCATTTACTCAAATTTTTAACTGGAGTTATAACAACCTTTTTATTTTAACATTTTTTTCTCCATGTAAGATATCTTACGAAATAATATTTTAATCACCCTCTATATCTTATCAACATAATAAAACTTTATGAAAATTATATTTTTCATATCATATTATTTCAATGTTCATGTTATGTGTTTTTTTTTTGAAAATTTGATGAAACCCATTCTTTTCCCATGGGATCATAATGATATGATGATGATTGATTTTAAGTAGAAAACATATGTTTAGATTCTCATATGTGGGGTATATATTAGCCAATAATTAATTATTTTATGTTTTTATATTAGGATATATTTTGTTGACAACATAATGATTTTTTTTACATAAACATCTCCATACTATGTTTTCCCACATTTGTAGGCTTGTAAATAATGATTTTTTTTAGATAGGTGTTAGAATAATGAGTTTTGTGAATATAGTTTCCCTATTCTTAAGGTTTTTCAACATTTATATGTTTTACCCAAATTTTGATTATTTATTTCATTCATGATATTACTTTGTAATGATTATGCCTTATTTTTAACCTACTACATATTTTTTAGTCATTCTGACATGTTTCATGAATATTGATATGTATATCAAGCCATGTAATAATTTTTTTGATTCCTTACAGATATTTTTATAATAATTTTCTGATATATAATGTTTTATGATTATTATAATATGGGTTTTCAATAATATATTATCCAATTATTTATCTTATCCTTTATGTTTTAGATGGGACTCATTATGATATATTTTTCACATAGTGAGCACTTAATCTCAACCATTTATTATATTTTCTTTTCAGCATGTAATGATGAGGATTATATCATGTAAGAATTTTATAAAAGGGTATAAAGGATCAACATTATGTATTATTGTTTGCAATGGTGGTAAAATTATATGTTTTTATAGCTTATATCCAAGAAACTAAATATTTTATCCCTTGGGTTTTGATATCGTTTTTGAGATGAATTATCAAAATCCTAAAAATTAGGAACTATTTAGTTAATTTTTATCTTGGGTCTCTTTACTATTACTCTAGGATATCAATCATTTAGCTACATCGTGATGTGAAAAGGATAGGGTGTTTCTTATAGTAACCTACAAAATTAATGGAGGAAAGCTCGGTTTTCAATAATTAGGTGGATGAAGATCCTAATAATCCAACACTCGGAATGAATTATATTTAGTATTTAGTAATCCTCTTTACAAATCTATGGATTCTAGGAGTTTATTGAGGGATGTATTAAGGACAACCCAAGTATGCTAACATTATTCTACCCTATGTCTGTGAAACTCAATCATGAAGTGGATGGTCCATGATCTAGGGGTAAGAAGTCATGTTTGTACACTAAAAAAGGATCCAAGGAGAATTGTAACCTTTTTCTCAAGTTGGTAGAGACACTGACCTAAGTTCAATTAGATAGAAAACCCCTATTTAGACCATTTTTAATCAACTAATTATAATTATATGTCAACATTATGTATGATGTATTATGTGGTATTGGTGAATTTATCTGAGGATTGGATTGTTTCAATGAATAATTTAAAATTCAGGCTACCTGGAGATCTTTATCGCCTATAGAAAAGAAATGACAAAAAAATCTAACTATTTTCACTTATTGGTATCAAGATCATCTAATGATTCAAAGTTATTTACATATAATGAGGTTATATAAAAACATTTTAAGAAGTAAATCACTTTTAGTAATTATAATGCCCATGGAAAAATTTTGATGATGGGTGTGGACACTTGTAATAGGGTTAAACTATCACTATTTATCCAATATTTGTTTAACATTAAATTTTTTTTCATCACCATATTCATTTTGTTCATCCTATAGGGAATCAATAACAAGGACATTAAAAATGGTTCTAGTTAGTTGTGGAGAGTCGATGAAATCAATAGGAGGAAAAATATGAGAGAAAAACTAACACCGTAATAGAATAATTAATTTATGGCAGATAGAAAATCCCCATCCTCTAATTTCCATGTGGTAAAATTACACTTCTGGAAATATTTGAAGCACCATGAGGAAAATTATACAAACTTGTTGGAAACTAAATAGATGTCCCTCAAAGATAGGATATTGATCCACATAAATCATAGTGAGTTAAAACTATCAACAATTCTATTAAAGCACATGAAGGTTCTCAAATCTTCCCTGGTAGGTCATCTGATGGCCTTGAATGTGGTTGACCTCTACCAAGAGTCTTTTTTTGAGATGTGTTGTGTGATTTTCATTGATAAATAATGGAATTGATAATTTTGGGGTCATGTAAAACCAAAAAATATTTGGATGTTAGTCAATATCTAAGAAATCCCAAAGGTTATCATCATCTTCATTATCTACTCAAATGTGAAATCGCACTCCAAAATTTTAGTTAGTGGGATGTCACTAGGTTGAGTGAAGATGTCCTCCATTTTAGGTAATCCTATATGAATGTTTTATTTACTGATAAATTATACCTATAGCTATAAAATTATGTTTTAAGGTGGATCCAGATTTATTGACTTCCCATATAGAAGGGAGATCCCATATACCCATATTGATGGATATCATTGGGTGCATGTTACTTGATTAGAGGTCTCTCCTTATTCAATAGTTCTATATAGGGCATTAAATTCTCTCCCATATCCAATGTAGAGGTAGTGAGAAATAATGCTTATAATGGAAGGTATTGAACATCTATTCCTATAAATGAATCCAAAACATCCTTTATATATAAGTATTTTTTGGGAGATTACTACTTGTTGTACATCAATTTTGAAAATCATCATCCTCAAATAAATGTTTCCATTCCTTAATTGATGTAGAAAAGGTAGTAAAATCACTCTTGAATCATCAAAGGTTTCCAGTATTAAAGGATAATGGTGGAACTGTTGTTTTTTCCCTGTCCTTCCTATAGTATTGATTTATACATCACCTAAGCATGAACTTCTATTAGTCATATAGATAACTTACATGGGAGTTAATATTTGAGTCATGGTGAGGACCTCTGCGATGTTTAGACACCCCTTAGATATAGAAAAGACCTTTAGGATGATGAATCCCATTAGAAAGGTATGGAATCCAATTATGTTTGGTGGTATAATAATGAGAAACTCTATTGGAAAAACGTTAATCATGGAGAGGACCTCTATGATGGTGGGAAGTGTCTCCAATAGCCAGGAGAGTCGACCCAACATTCCCGGTGGGAAGCTAAGGTATCAAACCCTCTTGGGTAATGAAATAACATAGTGAAGTTATCATGGTTTTATGGGATGAAATGATGGCGGTAGTGGAACAAATAGATGTTTTTGTGACATACTATTGAATAAGATAGGTATACCACCATCGATATGATTTCCCTGAAGTTTAGACTAGGGAATCCTGAACATGAAGAGGAATGACCTATTTGTCTATAGTTTTACCACCTAATACTATCTATAATAACATATTATTTTAAATGACATTGGCCTCACAGTCGTTGAGTACACGCAAAATTAAAATTTATAAACCCTACAAACTACTAGTACTATGGTAAGAAGGGTGTTGAACCCCAGAGAATGAATTATGTTGTGCTAGACCAAATTAAAAACAAAAATGACAAAAAATAAAATTAAATAATAACAAAAACTAAACGCAAACAATGAAACAAACACTGAGAGTGGGTGTGAAAACGAAGGTGAAATGGTCAAATGTATGTTTTGAACAGAGAACAAATAGTAATGATGATTTTAGGGTCCTCGGGCTGCTTTGAACTGATTGAAAAGATATTCTCCGCTTCTACATGGTTTAAATAAATTACTTAGTGCATAAAAAACGGTGCTAATCCATTGAGTTTCCACTTCAGCAGATCAACACAGCTCGATTAACTTCCTTGAGTCTCCATATTTCGATCGTGATCTTTGGATAAATCTTTTTACATTGGAGAAGAGATGCATTATCCTTTTCCAATTCTCGGTATGTCGGTCAATGATCCACGGTGAAATGATTGACTACCCCACCCATCGGTCATTAGGTAATGTAAAATGATACTCAAAATATGCAGAAGAGAAAACTAAGCAATGAAATTGCACTGAGCAATCAAACTAACCAAACATGACAGATAGATAGATAATCAGTTCTCTATAGGCTGATTCCCCGAATTTATTTAATTACACATTTAAATAGTAAAACAAATAGAAACAAATAATAAACTAAGAAACATCTCTCGTGAGATTGCTCCTCTCTCCAGAAACTGCTTTGATGCTGATCTCCTACTCTGTGTTTGTCTACCTCTGTTTCGGTGATGATATGGATCGAGGGTTGATTGCAATGAAAGAATGGATGCTTCCCCCCTGTAATGAAGTATTGAAATATCCCCGCTCCTCTCTCCCTCTCCCTGGATGAATTTCGAGTCCTCGCATGTAATCTCCAATCCTCCATCTTTATCTTATACTCGTGATGAATGCTAATCACCCAATAATCGAAGTCTCTGTAATCTCATCTGAATTGTTCCCCAGCCTCCACGTGGGACTTTCACAGTTCCATGTCTCTTGCGCTGGTCACTGGAGAAGTTACTCCTAACTGAATGATGATTGTGTGTGAGCAGTTGTAACTGAAAAAGATTCCCCCACGTGCACAATCTCCCTGTACATATAATAATGGAAAATACAAAAAACCCACGTGAGTGAGACCGAATAAACAAATTACATCAATATATATATATATATATACCTATACATATAATTATTATTAGTAGTATTATTAGGTAAATATATAAATATATATAGAAATATATTTATATTGATATTATATACATGTATAACAAATAATTAAATAATTATGTAAAACAAAGTAAACAAAATAAATAAATGTAAAATGTAAATTATTTTACTATATATTGGTTAAATTAATTATTACATGTAAAATATATTATGATTATAATAAAAGCTATATTAGTTATATTATATATATGTATGTTAATATTATTACATATGTATTATATGTTATTATATAATATTGTAATAATATGAAAATGAAAATAAAAGTGGAATTAGGGGGGGGTCAGGTCTAGTGAAGGAGAGGACAGGGAGTCTCGGTGGCGGTTGGGTGGCAGCTTGGCTCGATGAAGAAGGCATGGCCGACTCGTGGGGAAGCAAAAACGGAAAGGTGTGGAGGCAGCAAGGGCTTTTGGCAGCTCAAGGGAGGTTTGGCCAGGGGTTTAGGAGCGACGGTTTTGCGAGGTGAGTAAGGGTTCGGTGGGTTCGCGTGAGAGGAGGAGAAACGAGGGCCGAGGTGGCTTCGGGTGATGCGGGCTTCGGGTGACATGGGGAGAGGCGCAATAGTGGGATGATGAGCGGCGATCTGTAGTGCGGGTTTGCAGCGCGGAGAGGTAGGGGTTTTGACGGTGATGTGGGAGGCGGGTCGCTGGCAGCTTCGGCTATGGGAGAGGACAAGGTCCAGTGAGTCATCTAGATCTGGTTTGTGGAATTTTATTTCTTTCTTATATCAAAATCTATGTTTGAACTGCGTTTATGCTGCTGCGGATTTGTTTGCTGTGATGAGATTTCCATATACGGCTGTTGTGAATGCTTCGATTTGCTATGTGATTGTTGTGTGAATTTTGATGTTGTGTTTATTTGATTTGTTATTGCTGCTGTTGGGGGAAATTGTGGTGGACGGGAAGAAGCAGCGGTGGAGGAGGTGAGACGGTAATTGTGGCATAGGTGTGGAAAAGGGGTGAAATGGTGGCTGAAGGTGTGGCGGTGAAGGAAAGACCGTGAGTGAAGCTCACAGTGAGACAGTGAGTGAAGCTCACGGTGAGACCGTAACAATAAGGATTAGGGTGGAACAGTGAGATAGTTGAGGAAGGATCCAGGGCACCATGAGTACTACTCATGGTTTATGTGAGACAGAAAGGGGTGAAGCGGTGAGACAGTGAAGTGGGGGATACAGTGGCACCGTGAGGTGCGAAATGGTGGCACTGTGACTGGTGGGAAACAACAACAAGGGGACCGTGCGACAATAATACCTGCAAAACAAATAAAAAATTAAATTAATTAAAACATTATTACAACTAAAAAAGGATTAATGAATCAAATTAAAATGAATAAAATTTTAAACTAAATAAATAATATAAAATTAATTATTAAAATGTATTAATTTATTCGTATTCAAAACAAATTAATTCTATAACATATTAAAATAATTTCAATTACTTGTTTAAATTAATTAAACAATTAATTTAAGAATTAATTAAATTAAAGAATAAATATATTAATTGAATAAGATTAAGTTGTTAAAACTAATTAAAATTTTTAAATACTTAAAAAGTAATAAGTATAATTTATTTACAATTTAAAGGATAAAGAACTAATTAATTAAATTAATAAATTAATAAACTAACTGCAATGAAAAATTGTAAAAATAAAAGAATAAATAAATAAATGTCAAACTCACAGGACTAATTTAATTTAAGAATTATTTAAAAAAACAATATTGAATTCTAAAAACACATATTTAAACTAAGATTGAATATTTTACACACCAAAGTACAAAATCACAACAATAATAAATTATTTACTAAAAAACAACATTTTGGTGTAAAAAAGTCAATAAAAATATAAAAAGGATGTGGCAAAGAGTTTGAAAACACTGCCACATCAAACTCCCGCACACTTAAATCTTTGTTTGTCCTCAAACAAGTATACTCCATTGACTTTAAAATAGAAAGATGATTTGTGAATTACAGTTCAAAAAAAATGCATGATTAAACTTTAATTGCTAGAGTAACAGGACCAAATCGTGGTCATACATTTCAAAGGTGTTCAAAAATGATGTCCCGCCTAGCTTCAAATGATCACCAGAAGTCCAAATCCTCACAAATTCATACACTGTCAAGTATGTCATGCCTCTTATGTGCACTCATTAACTGTCCTATATCACCTTCCAATCCAAGTTCTATGTCAAGGAGTGTTGACAGGTTAGTTGAAATGGAATTCAAAACATAACCAAGGGAACCTTCCATTCTCACCTTCCTCCAAGTTCCACGAATTAATGTCCATTAATTTTGTTACATTACTTATTCAACTCAAATGAAAATTAACTAAGTCAATTGCTCCCTTCTTCATCTAGGTTCAAACTTCCCCTCACCTTAATGAGCTAATTTTTGACAAGGGAACTTTATTTTAATATTTCCCATCCATATTCCATGTGTAAAGCACTATGAATAGCACTTAATAAGATTGAAATTGGATTTATTTATTCACAGAAACGCACCCAATGCACCTTGTCTCATATACTTACAGTGGGATCCCATTTTTTCATTTTACTCCAGTTAGAAAGGACTTACTTAATAAACATTTGAGTTGACTTCCTAAAGTGAATGAATATTATATAATATAAATGTGAGTCCCCTAGGTTTCAGTGAGAACTTCTAGTTACTCTAAGTCATGATCATCATTCCACATAACTTATCCAGTCACACCCCCTTCCTCAGTTCCTAAACAGATATATCTATAGAGACAGTGAACAATTTCACTCAGCAATCATTCATGCTTAACCATTCCTGACTAAGTGCCACTCTCAACAACAAGTGAGAATTTATCCACTAATAGGATATTATTGGCGTACGATTGAACCTCCAATGTCCATAAAGTGACGATAGAATTTGAAATTTTTTTATGAACTGATTTTGAACAATCTTTGAAAAAATTTGACCATATTTTTTTAAAAACCAACAAACAAACACAAACTTCAGGTTCAAGAAGAGAAAATTTGAAATGACACTAGAATGACCCCTCTCCCCCACACTTAAAACCATGAATTTTCCCCAATGTTGAATTCTAAGGTGGAAGATAGTTAATGTCCAAAACAGATGGAAATTCTAGCTTAAAAAGAATATGGATAGGTAGAAATGAGGTTCAAAAATTTTCTTTGCCACAGAAAAAGTGAAAGAAAATAAAAAGACAAACAAACAAAAAGAGAAGAACCCAACCCCACCAACCATCACCAGGAAACAAGTGGATTTCCTTTTGAAATTTAAATGCCTTGAATCATTATGAGAAGACAAAAGATTATTCAATATACTTCAAATAGTATCATGATTAGCAGTGATATGCAGAAGCATCATAATAAAATTGAAAGTAGTGGGTGCAAGAATGTTTAACAAATCAGCTCAAAATATTTTTTTAACTGTGTATATATTAGCAAGATAAACACCCATGAAGGATAACATATTCACTAGTTTCACAAATTAGTGGGATTTCCCCCACACATGGCTCATAGTATAATGCCATAAAAATGTGGAGAATATAACAAATGACAGCCTGAAAACACTACTACCCTGAATGTGTAGCATCTTAATTCATTTTTTTTAAATGCCTCCCTTTATTCACCTTGTGCATAAACTCTGGATGTAACGACCCAATCTTTTTGAGTAGTATATTAACTTACTCTTAATGATTTAATAAGATGTTAATGGTTAATGCAGAAAGAGGAGTCGATGGCTTCATCCAGTAGACTCGACCCTTATGAAGCCCACTTATCAGAGCTTGGGAAGGAGGTAGCATCTGTGGGCTTCGCTTTGGACCAAGCCCAAGCCGAACTCCAGCGTGTCAAGATTGAACGGAAACGCTTACGAGAGAAGTTCAAGTTAATAGAGATTACTACTAGGGCAATGTTATCTAAGCCTCCCTCAGATTCTCTCACCATAGCACACCTTACACTTAGGTCTTATGCCGGTGTTATAAGGGGCTATGTGACGAGACCCTAGCTTCCTTGTGTAATCCTTTCGGGTGAATAAATTGAGATTTCTTCCTTTAGTGATGTTTGTGAAATTTCAAATGTCTAGATAATTTTAGAATGTATTTTATTGATGAATTTTGAAAAAGGGATATTTTAAAATATTTATGTAAACCCTAAATAACTAATGATGTGTAATGATTTTCAAAAAATGGTCTTCTACAAAAGTGTTCAGTAAAGAATTTGGAGTCTAATAAGATCAACTTAATTTTTGATGAATAGTAAATTATTAATAGTGATTTTACGCTTAGGATTAGAAATGTGACCAAATGGATTAGTAATTTCCCTCAAAGAAAGTTTTAATATAATTCAGACACCTAGATTAAGTAATGTGATTCAATAAAATGGGTAAATAACGGTTTCATAAATTATCAGTCAAGTATTAGTTTTTTCGGATGAATACTATTTTTTAATTAAAAATTTAATTAAAAATAATTAGAAAATTATTTTTATAAAAATGACTTTATTTTTGAACTCAGAGCATCGATATTATGTTATGGTAATTTTTGGGGATTTTTCTGAAAAAAACAAATTTTCGATGAATAGTGTTTTTATTTAAAAATTAAATTAAAATTATTTAGAAAATTATTTTTATAAAATGGAGTTCATAAATGTATTTAGAGCATCGATATTTGGTTAAGGTGAAATTTTGGGATTATTCTGAGAAAGTTGAATTTTCGATGAATAGTGAAAATATAGTTTTTAAGTTACGGGTGTTTAATGACATAATTAAATGATGTATTCAGTATATATTCAATATGGTCGAATTATGAATAGTAAGATAAGGTGTGAGGTGTCCCAAGTGGCCAATACCATGGGCAAATACCATGGGCAAGCCCATGGTTTTTCCAAAACCACTAGTGAGGTGTCCCTTGGCCATTAATGCCTTGTCCCCTCACTTTCCCTATAAATACCCACCCTTTCCTCTAGTTTCCACTCCCAACTCTCCCACAAAGAGGTTATGGTCTCCTTACCTCCCATGGAGGCCTCCCAAGGTGCCCCCAAGCCCTCAAGGTCCAAAACTTTGAGTTTCAAGAGTCACGTTTTAAGGTAAGGGATCCGACCCCTCTCTTTCTTTTCATGTAATCTCTTTTATGTCATTCCTTTTATGCTCCATGTTATTATGTGAGAGGATGTTCTTTTATATTCCTCTTACTGCCCCTTTCATGTTTATATGATGAGAGATCCCCTCTTACTCTCATCATTACGTTTTATGAAAGTTTAAGTGACGCCGTTAGGCTGCCGAATGTTTAAGTGATTCTTTCACCCTTCTCATTTTTCAAGTACGATTTTCATGTCAAATCTTTCAAGTTCCTTTTTATTATGTTGGGGTATGATCTCTATATCTATCATACTGATCTCTTATGATCATATGATGAGAGACCCTATTTGATCTGTTCAATTCATTTTTGTTGAAGTTTTAGTGACGTCGTTAGGCTGCCGAATTTTCATAAGAGAAATCAAATTTTTGTCTTCCTTCCATGTTTTTCATTTCAAATGGTATGTCCTTAAAATTGCATCACCATGTCCATATATCCTTCTTATTCTGTCCCTCTACTGTTTTATGGGTCAATTATGATTGTTCGACCCATGTTCCCTCTCTTTTCAAAGTTTTCTAAAACCTTGTAACATAGCCGTTACGCTGCAGAATTTTCGTCTCAAAATGCCTCTCTTTTCTCAAAATTGTTTTATGTTATAAAATGAATACTCAAAGATCCTATTTCTATAGGGGTATTCACATATATATAAAAATGTTCTATTTTAAATTCTGGGATTTACATACATGATACCCGCTTTCCCTTTCCGTGGGTTTAAAGTAACGTAAAGATCATGTCTTTAAAGCAGTTTTTAAAACGTTATGATTATGAAATGAAACCCATTTATTTTATGCTATATGGGTTATTTATGAAATGTTTGATGATGATATATGTGGCTCACATGATAATAAAGGCAAATTTAAGGGTGCGCCCTGATAGCGCTCCAATGCATTGGGTAAAGACTTAATCTCTAGAGATGACCATTTTAACGACGCCTTGGTGAATAACCTTGGTAATTTTTAACGACACCTTGGGGATGAACCTTGGTGAAACGAAACAATTGTCAATATTAAATTTTGAAGCCACATCTTCAAGTTATGAAAAATGTTATTTTTATGATGTATCTCATGATTTCTTTCTCATGCCTTAAAGTTCTTTTCATGTCCTTATTGAAGTATCTCAAGTTCACATGTAAAATGTTTCTCTTGTTTCCCTTACTGGGCCTTCTGCTCACCTTTTCTTTTGATGTATGTCCCCAGGTTATGAGATGCATAATGAACATAGGATGAACTAAAGGAGAAGCCTTTCAAGTGTTTAAGAAGAATGTTTTATGTTTTTTTTATGTATTATGATCCTTGTTTCCAATACACTAAACCTTAACGATCCTCAGTTCCGTGTAATGGAATGAAAGTTGTGTTATAAAAAGACGGGATGTTATAGTTGGTATCAAAGGATGGTTTAGTTATTTGTGGAAATTAGGATATAAAAACTTTAGGAAGAACCCTATAGGTTTAAATATAAGAAAACTTCCTGGTATTTTGGTATGTATTGAGTAAGTGGTTTATCAAACAAATACATCCCTGTCTAGATACGAGCAGGTAGAGGCGGCTCTGGCACAGATGTACATAGGGGTAAAACCCGAAAACACCGCTTTGAGCTAGACTCGAACGGGAACTGGTTCACGATAACGGGCCTTGCTGCACTCTTGGTTACGACACTCCCGGGGGATATGTTTGGTTAATCACAAGCTTTTTATGAATCATTATGAAGGAATTATAGAAAAGTGTAATTGTCTAAGCATGAAGTCTTAGTTAAAAGATTCATAAATGAAATAAGATTCTTACTAAGGTTTTATTCTTTTAGAAAATGGCGGGCAATAGGAGGAACCGTGCCGATGGTGACCGCAATGCACCATGTGCTGACGGCCCTCCGATGGAAGCCGGAATGGAAACATTCATGCGAATGATGAACCAACTGACTCAAGTTATGAGTAATAACTTGAATCAAGCTGAGAGGCCGACATCACCACGAAGGGAACAACACTCTGTTGAGTCCTTCATGCGTCAATGACCGCCAACATTCAGTGGATCTACTGACCCATTGGTTGGGGAACAATGGATAAGCTCCATTGAAAAGATCTTTTCTGTACTTCATTGTTCAGAACAAGAAAAAGTCACCCTTGCTGTTTACCGCCTAGAGGGAGAAGCTGATCAGTGGTGGTCACTGATCAAAAACACAAAGCCACGAGGAGAGATAGAAGCTATGGAGTGGGAATAATTTCGGGGAATTTTCCTTAACAAGTATTGCCCTCGTTCCATGAGAATGAGAATGGAGAAAGAGTTTCTCGAGCTGAAGCAGAAGGAGAACGAATCTGTCAGAAGCTATGAGATGAACTTCACAAGGCTTTCTCGTTATACCTCAAGCTTTGTCATGGACCCTAATGGAAAGGTTGATAGATTCTTTGGTGGACTACGACCTCATCTGCAGAAGAATCTAGCCAACAGGGACTATGATAGCTATGAAGAAATAGTTCGAAGTGCTATGAAAGTCGAGCTGGAGTTTGGTGAGACACAGTGGTCTCATAAACCAAATGAAAAGAAGAGATCGTTGGAGCCCAGTTTAGGGAAGTCTTTTGATCAGGGAAGAGGTGGAAAGCAAATGCAACTTACCACATGCAATAAATGTGGGAAGAATCATCTGGGTAACTGGTTGAACGGAAGTGGAAAGTGCTACAAGTGTGGAAGAGGAGGCCATATTGCTCGGAATTGTCATAGTGAGGTGAAGCCTCATCTTCCCAACACTAATGACAGAGGAAATATGGTTCTGTCCCTACCCTAAGTCACATGCTTCAAGTGTGGACAGCTTGGGCACTTTGCTAACCAATGTCCAAATCCGAGGGCGGTGGAGGGGAATCACCATCAACCTCAGCAGAGGCCAAGAGAGCAAGGTCGTGCTTTCTCTATCACAACAACTGAAGTTGAAGTACCGAACGATGTGGTAGCAGGTACTCGTGTCGTCCTCTCAAAACTAGCAAGTACTTTATTTGATTCTGGTTCTACGCATTCCTTTATTTCCTCCAAGTTTTCAAGGAATATAGAATCAATCCCTGAACTGCTAGAGGTAGAGTTGTCTGTCAAGACTCCAAGTGGGATTATCCTTGCATCAACAGTATTTAGAGACTCTAGTGTTTACTTTGGTGAGCACAATCTTATCGCAAATCTAGTAGTCATTCCCATGATGGAATTCGACATTATACTAGGGATGGACTGGCTCTCAAAGTATAATGCTAAGATCAAATGCAGAAGTAAGGAAATCTCAGTAGTCTTGAATGAACGACCTACAGTTATCTTCCAAGGAGAGATATCCCGAACGGATCCCTATCGAGAAGCACCTCCTATAGAATTCTTTATGGAGTTAATCGGTGATGATGAAGAAGGAAGAGGGAGCATACAAATAGAAGATGTTCCGATTGTTCATGAATACATGGATGTATTTCTTAAGGAGTTACCTGGACCTCCCCCAGAAAGAGAGGTAGAGTTATCCATTGAACTCGTACCTGGGTCTCAACCGATATCAAATACTCCGTATAGAATGGCAAATGTGGAGCTAGAAGAGTTAAAGAAACAACTCCAAGACTTGTTGGAGAAGGGGTTTATCCGACCGAGTGTGTCTCCTTGGGGAGCACCAGTTCTCTTTGTGAAGAAGAAGGATGGATCAATGCGGCTATGCATCGACTATAGAGAACTGAACGGGATCACGGTGAAGAATAGATATCCTCTTCCAAGAATTGATGATTTATTTGACCAACTTCGCGGGGCTCAATTCTTCTCTAAGATTGACCTTCGATCTGGTTATCATCAACTGAGGGTGAAGAAGGAAGATATTTCAAAGACTGCCTTCCGATCAAGATATGGGCATTATGAGTTTACTGTTATGCCATTCAGCTTGACTAATGCTCCTGCTATTTTCATGGATTTGATGAATAGAGTCTTTAAGGACTACCTTGATAACTTTTTGGTAGTTTTTATTGATGATATTTTGATATATTCAAAAAGTCGTGAGGAGCACGAAGATCATCTAAGGGTTATATTGAAAACTCTGTGGAAGGAGAGGCTCTTTGGGAAGTTCAGCAAGTGTGAGTTTTGGTTACAACAGGTGGCTTTCTTGGGGAACATCGTAACCAATGAAGGAATCTCGGTTGACCCTGCAAAGACAATGGTTGTGGAGGAGTGGACTCAACCCACAACAGTAACTGAGATTCGTAGTTTCCTTGGTTTAGCAGGATATTATAGGAGGTTTGTGAAAAACTTTTCACGGCTTTCTAATCCACTAACCAAGTTGACTCGAAATGGGGTTAAGTTCATCTGGACAAAGGAATGCAAGGAAAGTTTCCAAGAGCTGAAGAAGAGATTGGTTACTGCACCTGTGTTAACACTACCCTCTATCGGAGAAGGATTCGTTATTTTTAGCGATGCATCTCTGAAAGGGCTTGCGTGCATCCTCATGCAAAATGACAAAGTAATTGCTTATGCATCTCGACAGTTGAAGATTCATGAGAAGAATTATCCTACGCATGATCTAGAGCTGGCGGCAGTTGTTTTTGCTCTAATGATATGGAGGCACTATCTTTATGGGGAGAAATGTGTTATATACACTGACCACCAAAGTCTAAAGTATATTTTCACACAGAAAGAATTGAACATGAGACAAAGGAGATGGTTGGAGCTTATTAAAGACAATCATTGTTCAATTCATTATCACCCTAGAAGAGCAAACAAAGTCGCGGATGCGTTAAGCAGGAAAGATCCTGTTGTTCTGGAAACAATGAGGATCGTAGGAGATCCCTTGATTAAAGATCTAGTAAAACTGGACATGGGAATTATAAGGAAAGGGACATCATCAACCCTATTCCAAATGATTTCTCAACCTTCATTACTAGAGAGGATCAAGAAGGCTCAAAAAGAAGATCCTTTGCTGCAGGAGAAGTTTGAGGCTGTAAAGGATGGGAAGTTCCCTGATTTCAATATTGATCAAGAAGGTGTATTGAAATTTCGTACAAGACTATGTGTTCCATCTATTCCGGAGATAAAGAAAGAACTGATGAATGAAGATCATAGCTCTACATTCTCTATACACCCGGGAAGCACTAAGATGTATAGAGACCTTCGTGATCATTATTGGTGGGATAACATGAAGAGGGAGATTGCTGATTACACTACAAGGTGCCTGGTGTGTCAGCAAGTAAAGGCAGAACGACAAATTCCTAAGGGGGTATTACAATCGCTACCCATACCAGTATGGAAGTGGGATAATATCACTATGGACTTTGTAACTGGTCTCCCGAAAACATCCAAAGGAAACAATGCGATAGGGGTTATTGTGGACCGTCTCACCAAGACAGCCCATTTTATCTCTATTCAGGAAGATTTCTCTCTGGATCAGCTTTCCAAGATATACGTGAAGGAAGTGGTAAGGCTGCATGGGGTACCACTATCCATCGTATCTGATCGTGACCCAAGATTCACATCAAAATTGTGGAGAAGTCTTCAATATGATCTGAATACTGAATTGAATTTTAGTACGGCATATCATCCTCAAACTGATGTCCAATCTGAAAGGACTATTCAGACACTCGAAGACATGTTGAGATTATGCTCAATGGAATTTAAAGTTGGATGAGATCAACACCTCCCATTAGTTGAGTTCTCCTATAACAACAGCTTCCATTCGAGTATTCAGATGGCACCCTATGAAGCTCTATATGGAAAGCGGTGTAGAACTCCTACTTGTTGGGATGAAACTGGTGAGATGAAGCTTCTTGGGCCTGATCTCGTGCAAGAGATGACGGAACATGTTCATGCCATCCAACAACACATAAAGGCTGCTCAGAGTCGGCAGAAGAGCTATGTTGACAATCGTCGAAGGGACTTGGAGTTTGGTGTTGGTGACAAAGTCTTCCTTCGAATTTCTCCATGGAAGAGAGTCATTTGGTTTGGGAAGAAAGGGAAGCTCAGCCCTAGGTACATTGGCCCCTATCAAATCCTTGATCGCATAGGAGTAGTGGCCTATCGTCTAGAACTTCCACCGAACCTAGCTCAAGTTCATGATGTCTTCCATGTATCTCTCTTGAGTAAGTACATACCCGACCCTTCGCATGTACTGAACCCAGAGGTGGTACAACTGGAACATGACCTCTCTTACGAGGAGCAGCCAGTGGAGATCTTGGACCGTAGAGACAGGGTCCTATGAAACAAGACTACCCACCTTGTGAAAGTGTTGTGGAGGAATCATAAATATGAAGAGGCGACTTGGGAGCCGGAGGAAACAATGACGAAAAAGTACCCTCACCTTTTCGACTAGGCCTCAAGTATAAATTTCTTGGATGCAATTTCTTAAGGGGGGAAGAATGTAACGACCCAATCTTTTTTAGTAGTATATTAACTTACTCTTAATGATTTAATAAGATGTTAATGGTTAATGCAGAAAGAGGAGTCGAGGGCTTCATCTAGTCGACTCGACCCTTATGAAGCCCACTTATCAGAGCTTGGGAAGGAGGTAGCATCTGTGGGCTTCGCTTTGGACCAAGCCCAAGCCGAACTCCAGCGTGTCAAGCTTGAACGGAAACCCCTACGGGAGAAGTTCAAGTTAGTAGAGATTACTACTAGGGCAATGTTATATGAGCCTCCCTCAGATTCTCTCACCATAGCACACCTTACACTTAGGTCTTATGCCGGTGTTATAAGGGGCTATGTGACGAGACCCTAGCTTCCTTGTGTAATCCTTTCGGGTGAATAAATTGAGATTTCTTCCTTTAGTGATGTTTGTGAAATTTCAAATGTCTAGATAATTTTATAATGTATTTTATTGATGAATTTTGAAAAAGAGATATTTTAAAATATTTATGTAAACCCTAAATAACTAATGACGTGTAATGATTTTCAAAAAATGGTCTTCTGCAAAAGTGTTCAGTAAGGAATTTGGAGTCTAATAAGATCAACTTAATTTTTGATGAATAGTAAATTATGAATAGTGATTTTACGCTTAGGATTAGTAATGTGACCAAATGGATTAGTAATTTCACTCAAAGAAAGTTTTAATATAATTCAGACACCTAGATTAAGTAATGTGATTCAATAAAATGGGTAAATAACGGTTTCATACATTATTAGTCAAGTATTAGTTTTTTCGGATGAATAGTGTTTTTTAATTAAAAATTTAATTAAAAATAATTAGAAAATTACTTTTATAAAAATGACTTTATTTTTGAACTCAGAGCATCGATATTATGTTATGGTAATTTTTGGGGATTTTTCTGAAAAAAACGAATTTTCGATGAATAGTGTTTTTATTTAAAAATTAAATTAAAATTATTTAGAAAATTATTTTTATAAAATGGAGTTCATAAATGTATTTAGAGCATCGATATTTGGGTAAGGTGAAATTTTGGGATTATTCTGAGAAAGTTGAATTTTCGATGAATAGTGAAAATAGAGTTTTTAAGTTACGGGTGTTTAATGACATCATTAAATGATGTATTAAGTATATATTCAATATGGTCGAATTATGAATAGTAAGATAAGGTGTGAGGTGTCCCAAGTGGCCAATACCATGGGAAAATACCATGGGCAAGCCCATGGTTTTTCCAAAACCACTAGTGAGGTGTCCCTTGGCCATTAATGCCTTGTCCCCTCACTTTCCCTATAAATACCCACCCTTTCCTCCTTTAGTTTCCACTCCCAACTCTCCCCCAACGAAGTTCTGGTCTCCTTACCTCCCAAGGAGTCCTCCCAAGGTGACCCTAAGCCCTCAAGGTCCAAAACATTGAGTTCCAAGAGTCACGTTTTAAGGTAAGGGATCTGACCCCTCTCTTTCTTTTCATGTAATCTCTTTTATGTCATTCCTTTTATGCTCCATGTTATTATGTGAGATGATGTTCTTTTATATTCCTCTTACTGACCCTTTCATGTTTATATGATGATAGATCCCCTCTTACTCTCATCATTTCGTTTTATGAAAGTTTAAGTGACGTCGTTAGGCTGCCGAATGTTTAAGTGATTCTTTCACCCTTCTTATTTTTCATTTCGATTTTCATGTCAAATCTTTGAAGTTCCTTTTTATTATGTTGGGGTATAATATCTATATCTATCATACTGATATCTTATGATCATATGATGAGAGACCCTATTTTATCTTTTCAATTCATTTTTGTTGAAGTTTAAGTGACGTCGTTAGGCTGCCGAATTTTCATAAGAGAAATCAAATTTTTGTCTTCCTTCCATGTTTTTCATTTTAAATGGTATGTCCATAAAATTGCATCACCATGTCCATATATCCTTCTTATTCTGTCCCTCTACTATTTTATGGGTCAATTATGATTTTCGACCCATGTTCCCTCTCTTTTCAAAGTTTTCTAAAACCTTGTAACATAGCCGTTATGCTGCAGAATTTTCGTCTCAAAATGCCTCTCTTTTCTCAAAATTGTTTTATGTTATAAAGTGAATACTCAAAGCTCCTATATCTAGAGGGGTATTCACATATATATAAAAATGATCTATTTTAAATTCTGGGATTTACATACATGATACCCGTTTTCCCTTTCTGTGGGTTTAAAGTAACGTAAAGATCATGTCTTTAAAGCAGTTTTTAAAACGTTATGATTATGAAATGAAACCCATTTATTTTATGCTATATGGGTTATTTATGAAATTTTTGATGATGATATATGTGGCTCACATGATAATAAAGGAAAATTTAAGGGTGCGCCCTGATAGCTCTCCAATGCATTGGGTAAAGACTTAATCTCTATAGATGACCATTTTAACGACGCCTTGGTGAATAACCTTGGTAATTTTTAACGATACCTTGGGGATGGACCTTGGTGAAACGAAATGATTGACAATATTAAATGTTGAAGCCACATCTTCAACTTAGGAAAAATGTTATTTTTATGATGTATCTCATGATTTCTTTCTCATGCCTTAAAGTTCTTTTCATGTCCTTATTGAAGTATCTCAAGTTCACATGTAAAATGTTTCTCTTGTTTCCCTTACTGGGCCTTCTGCTCACCCTTTCTTTTGATGTATGTCCCCAAGTTATGAGATGCATAATGAACATACGATGAACTAAAGGAGAATCCTTTCAAGTGTTTAAGAAGAATGTTTTATGTTTTTTTTATGTATTATGATCCTTGTTTCCAAGACACTAAACCTTAACGATCCTCAGTTCCGTGTAATGGAATGAAAGTTATGTTATAAAAAGACGGGATGTTATACTGGATGTGCAGTTTAAAAACCTACAAGATAAAACAATATAACATTAGTGTTCAAGAATTTAAAATATATGTAAAATACAACCCAGAGCATGAGTTTTGGAGTGTTATCCAGTGTTCTCCGATGATAGCCTCCTTCCACCATGAATGTTCCAAATGAGGCTACCACTGAATCATTATTCTCTTAGAAAACAAGGTCCACCAGACCACTTGCATCATATGATAAGGAAATGCTGGTATTATTGTTCACCAAACAGAGAGACAAAAAATTGAGCAAAGATCATTTATTCAAACTAAAAATTTAAAGCAGAAAACAAAGTAAGCCATGGGTTGTCGCCCATGCAGTGCTAGGTATAAAGTCCCTAGCCAAACATTATTCCCCTAAATATTTCTAACAATGATAATTTAATGGGAATGATTTTTCAACGGTGTGGACTTCAAAATTGTCTAAATAATCTCAAGAAGCACTACTCCAGACATTTTCATCTTCAGCACCAATCAGAATTCTCCAAAATTCATCCACATCACTAAGAGGATTCCTGTTGCCTAGCTCAACTGTGTCTCTAAAAATCAGTTCATTAGTTCTTAAAAAGTTTAACAGTTGCCCATGAAAATCACCTATCTGATCAAGAATGCTTCCAGAGTTTCCACCATACTTAAATTTTTGGTCAAACTCAAAAACAGAAGTTGAAACTTCGAAAAAACCATCAGCAAGTCCTCGAATAGCTCACAACTCTGACAAGTCAGAAAACTCCCAGAAGATGTTATCCAATTCATCATTCAACAAATGTTTCTCAATGTCCACAGAGGGATCAAATGATGTGAATCTTTCAATTTCAGGTTTGAAATCATCACAAACAACATGAAACTAGGCTGGTAAGAAGATATCAAGGAAATGCACTTGTTCTTAATGGCAATCATCACGTTTTTCAGCAGGGCTCAATCTAGAACATTCTACAGTTCAGTAACTCATATATAGTTAACATCCCAAGGGAAACTTCCATAAACAGGTTGGGACAATGTAATCCAATGTTGTGACTCACTCTCCATAATGGTTTCCAAAGAAAGAATTTTCTCATCAGCGGGAGGGTGTCGGGAAAGAGCTACATTGAAGGAAATATTTTCAGTGGGTTGGGGAATTATTATCTTTATGACCTCAAGTGGGAAAGACCCATACTTAGATCTAATCTCAATTTTTTAACATTGATTCTTAGTAACATCTATCACATAACAACTCACCTCATGATGGGGCCTTTCAAACACCAAAATTTCCTCCACATCATCTACAGCTTGGAGGATGAGTTTACCTTTGGAGACATCAATGATGGCTCCACCATTAGAAAGGAAGGGTCTGCCTAAGATGATTGGAACATTTTCATTGCATTCCATATCAGGGATCAAGAAATCAGTGGGTAGTTTGAGTTTTCATACACTTACTAATAGGTCATCCACTCTCCCAGAAGGGTGTGTGAGTGACCTATAAGCAAGCTGAAGACAAACAGAAGCTGGTTGGATATCCCGAAGACCCAGCTTTTTAAATAAGTAGAAAAGAATAAGATTGATACTTCCTTTTAAGTCCCATAGAAAATTCAGTTTTCCACTTCCTCATATTCAGCACTGAATGATAAAGCCACCAGGGTCATTTAATTTGGGAGGAATATATTTTTGGACAATTTCACTACACTCCGCATTGAGAACAATTTTATCCAACTTCTTCCAATCATTCATGTTCTTCTGAAACCTTTTTGTAAATGAATAATATGAAGGGATTTTATCCAAGTCTTCTAAGAAGGGCATGTTAATGGTGAATATTTTAATCAGTTTCAAAAATCTCAGGTAATCGGGTTCATCACTTTGCTTCACTCTTTCAGGGAAGGTAATGGTAGGGGAATAATGTTTTATAATAGGTAGGTTATTCACCTTCTCCTCAGACCCCACTTTCTTCTTCACATCATTAACCATTTTCCACTTCATTTTCTTTGGTTCCTTATCTTTTTCAGGTGTTGTTTGTACAATCTTTTCAGTTTGGAACTCGCATTCCAGATTTTCAGAATTGGGAATTTTTAGATTTTAGATTTTCAATTTTATCTTGAACACTGTTTTCCTATTACCTAGGTGGTTCCATAACTGGTTCCTTATGTTTAAGCCTGGAACAGGTTGTTACTTCCATCAAATTTTCACTTAGATTGGGAGTTTAAGTACTGGACAACTTGCTGTTTTCCTTACCAGTTTGATTCTTATCCATTTGACTCATTTGAAGTTCTAAATTACGAATCTTAGAATTTGTTTCCTTATGAAATGATCTGAACTCACTCAACACTTATTGTAGCATCCCCTTTTACTCCCCTTTATAATTAGAAGATTCAGCCTAAAATTGATTCTAGAAAATTTGTTTGGACTTTGGGTGGGAAGTTTGGGAAGTGGGAAGCTTGGTGACCCCTTTCTCACTCCATGAATGATTGGGATGACCTTGATATACAAATTGGTATGGATTTGAGAGTTGAGCATGGACACCTTGATTCCTAGCCTTGTAATCAACAAACTGGTCGCTCTCAACACATTAAACAGGGAGATCAAAGTTTGGACAATATCTTTGAGTGTGTCCAAACATCCCACAGTGATAGCACTGCTCCCTAAAGAACCTATCATCAACAAAAACAGATTGAGGATTTGTATCATCCCTATGGATGACTCTCTTCCTAGTGCACTTGTGCTAAGATTTTTGAGAAAACTTATCAAACAATTGTTTCAGCTCATCAGCAGTGGAATCAGAGAAATCACCTCCACAATATTGATCAACTAAGTTATGATTGTAGGGGGTTTGGGCATTATATAAAGTATCCAGGAGCATATGGGGAGCTAATTGATGGTTGGGGCTCTGTCTAAGAAGACCTCTGAACCTATCCCTTGCTTCGTGAAAGAGTTATCCCTCATCCTGGACAACGCCAGTGATCTTATGCCTAACCTCAATGGTGGAGTTATTGGGATAGAATTTAGATACAAAGGAATTGCAGACCTCTTCCTAGGTTTTAGATATTTCATCATCTAAATTTTAAAACCATGTCCTGTCCCTCCCCTTTAGACAGGATGGAAACTACCTCAACCTCAACTCCTCCTCACTAAGATCTCACAGAGGCAACTGCTGGACAGAACAATAAAAATCTCTGATAAACTCTAAGGAGTCCTCTGTTGGAAGACCATTAAATGATGGCAGTTGAAAAAGATGAGAATGTTTGATCTCATAGCTCCTAGAACTAAGGGATAATTTTATGTAGGATGGATTGTTTGACATAGTATGAATTTGAAACTCCCTATGCATAGGTCTCTCAAGGGTAGTAAAAAAGGGTTGTGGCGCATTGACATTTTGATTTCCAACAATGTTATCCAAATTATCTATTTCAAGTTTCTTTTGTTTTCTAAGTGCAGAATAGTAATTTTTGATTTCTTGGATAGGATTTTCAAGTTCTAACTTAGAAGCTCTAGTGTGCATACAGTTTCAACAACATGCTTTTCATGAGATTTGTTTTGTACTGTTTTTCAGTTTTGTATTTTTTTTTGTATTTTATTTAATTTTTTTCTGTTTTTTTTAACTTGGTGGCACGTTCCTTCCCCAGAAACGGTTCCCAAATTTGGCCATGCAGTCATTGAGTACGCGCAAATTTAAAATTAATAAACCCTACAAACTACTAGTACTGCGGTAAGAAGGGTGTCGAACCACAGAGAAGGACTTACATTGTGTTAGAACAAATTAAAAACTAAAAAGACAAAAAAATAAAATAAAAAAAAAACTAAACACAAACAATGAAACAAACACTAAGAGTGGGCGTGAAAACGAAGGTAAAATGGTGAAATGTATGGCTTGAACAGAGAATAAACTGTAATGATGATTTTTGGGTCCTCAGGCTGCTTTGAACTGATTGAGAAGATATTCCACGCTTTTGCTTGGTTTAATACAATTACTCAGTGCATAGAAAAATAGTGCTAATCCATTATGTTTCCACTTCAGTGGATCAACACAGCTCAATTAACTTCATTGAGTGTCAATCTTTCGATCTTGACCCTTAGATAAATCTTTTTACATTAGAGAAGAGATGCATTGACCTTTTCCGATTCCCGGTACTTCGGTAAATGAAATCGCACTGAGAAATCAGACTAACAAAACATGATGGATAGATGGATGATGAGTCCTCTACAACCTGATTCCCCAAATCTATTTATGTACACATTAAAATAGTAAAAGAGATAGAAATAAATAATGAATTAAGAAACATCTCCCACAAGATTTCTCTTCTCTCCATAAAGTACATTGATGCTGATCTCCTGCTCAGTGTCTGTCTTCCTCTGTTTCTGTGATGAGATATATCGAGGTTTGATTTCAGTGAAAGAATGGATGCTTTTCCCCTAGAATTAAGTTATAGAATTCCCCTAATCCACTCTCCCCTTCCCTTGATGAATTCTTTGTCCTCGCGTATAATCTCCAATCCTTCGTTTTTATCTCTTTGCCCTGATGAATGATAATCAACCAGAAATCGAAGTCTCTAGAATCTCATCTGAAGTGTTCTACGGCTTCAATGTGGGACTTTCACAGTTTTATGTCTCCTGTGCTGGTCAGTGGAGCAGTTTATCCTAACTGAATGATGAGTGCGCGTTTGCAGTTGTAATTGAAAAAGATTCCCCCGCCTGCACGATCTTCCTGTACAAAAAATAATGGAAAATACAAAAAACACACATGAGTGAGACAAAATAAACAAATTAAATCAATATATATATAACTATACTTATAATTATTATTAGTAGATTTATTAGGTAAATATGTAAATATGTATATGAATATATTTATATTGATATTATATACATGTATAACAAATAATTATATAATTTTGTAAAACAGAGTAAACAAAATAAATAAAGTTAAAAAGTAAATTATTTTACTATATATTGGTTAAATTAATTATTACATATATGATTATAATAAAAGTTATATTATTTATATTATTTATATTATATATATGTATTTTAGTATTATTACATATGTTATATATGTTATTATATAATATTGTAATAATAAGAAATTGAAAATAAAGGTGGAATTGGGGGGGGGGGGGGGGGGGGGTCTGGCGAAGGAGAGAAGGGAAGGGGGTCTCGGCGGCGGGTGGGCAGCAGCTTGTCTCGGGGAAGAAGGCGAGCCTAGCTCTGGTGGCTCATGGGGAATTGTGCTAGACAAGTTGAGGAGGCTCCAAGGGCTTGTGGCGGCTTAGGGGAGGTTCGGCCCGGGGTTTAGGAGCGGGTGCTATGCGAGGTGAGTTAGGGTTTGGTGGGTTCACTGGAGAGCAGGGGAAACGATGGAAGAGGCGGCTTGGGACGATGTGGGCTTTGGGTGACACGGGGAGAGGTGCAATAGTGGGATGAGGTGCGGAAACCTGTAGTGCGGGTTTGAGGCACAGAGAGGCAGGGGTTTCGGCGGTGATGTGGAAGGCGGGTCATTGGCGGCTTCGGCTATGGGGGAGGACGATGTCCGGCGAGTCATCTAGATCTGGTTTGTGGAATTTTATTTCTTTTTGATATGAAAATCTGAGTTTTAACTGTGTTAATGCTACTGCGGATTCGTTTGATGTGATGATATTTCTATCTACCACGGCTGTGAATGCTTCGATTTGTTGTGTGATTGTTGTGGGAATTTTGCTGCTGTGTTTATTTGATTTGTGATTGCTGTTGTTGGGGGAAATGTGGGTGGACGGGAAAGAAGCGGCAGTGGAGGCGGTGAGATAGAAATTGTGGCAGAGGTGTGGAAAAGGGGCCAAACAGTGGCAGCGGGTGTGGCGGTGAAGGAAGGACCGTAAGTGAGACCGTCACCAAAGAGTGTGAAAACACTGCCATATCAAACATTAACTTCAATGAATAATTTACTATTATATAATGTTGTTATAGAAAACACATGCACTATATTAGACTGTTATAACCATCCAGGTTTTAAATGACCATTAAAAATCATAAATTTTAAAAATATAGCCAATTAACTATAATAATATGACTGATATTTATAACGGGATAATAAAAATTCTAATTGGATTTGATTAAATAAGGGAGGGCCTCGACCATTAGTATCATATCCTATAAATCTCATTTATTAGAGAATTTGGGGCGGGTATAAAAACATTGAATTTTACCTTACCCATAACACACTATGATTCGTTAATTAAAGCATAGAAACCCTCTTTATGGGAGATTTTGATGCTAATTTAGATCATAGAAAAAACAATGTATGTTGAACCACGTCATGAAATTCTCACCACCAGGCACATTACCCTTTTGAATTTTATTTGTAGTAATAATGGGATATGTGTCTTGATCCTGATAGTCTGAATTTGTATTTTTTATTCGTACTTTAAATTTATCATATTTTTCATTTTTAATGTTGAATTTAAATTATTAAATAATGAGTTTAATATAAATTTATATTTTAATATGGTGAAACAAAAAATATTTTTTTGAGAGTAATATATTCTCATCAAGGTAAACATTTTATGAATTTAATAGAATTTTTATTAAATTATATTTTAATAATATATTATTATTAATTAATATTGAATAAATATAAATTATAATATAATTTTATGATGTCAAATTTAATTTTTATAAGGGATGAAAATATGTTATTGTCAAAAGCCCATTATTTTTAAATAAATGTGATTTTTTTTATTTAAAATTGAAAATTAAAGTATTTAGAGAATTATTTTAATAAAATAAATGCTATTTTTTAAATCATCTTGTAAAATTTAACCAATGGTGACATTTTTATAACTTTCTAATGCAATAAAATTTTTAGGTAAAAATTAAATACAATATAATTATTTTGTATGCATTATGACATTATAAAATTCCAAATATGATGTAATAAATTCTATAAAGGGTATTAATTAATTGTATTATTTATTAAATTTAAATTAATGTTTTCCGAGGTTATTTGACAAATTTTATAAAACCCTAATGAATCATCCTGGATATATAATATAATTTATGGTTTTAAAATCGATTATTTATAAACATATTTCACTTCCACATCACTAAGGGTATTAGTTTAATGATATCAATTATAAAACATGTAAAATAACTACAATAACTCCTCTTTGGAAGAATCCATTATGAAAAACTATGTGATGGGGTTTTTTTATTACATTATCATAAAGATTCCAAAACATAAGTTTGGAAATTAAAAAGGAACTATCTTAAATTTTTCTATATAAACCTATAAAAACTCCATTTCTACTTTACTAAAAATCCATGGATCATGAAATTAGTATACCCATCCTTCTATAGAGTCTTCACATCGTTCCAACATGCTCTAAAAAAAATTCCTTCCAATATTTTAGAAATACCCTCTAAAGTAATGGGATCGTCTCCCTCTCTTATTAATTCAAGAACCTACTTTATGTTATTCCTTTTTTTCAATTATTTATTGGTCGTATATTTTCCCAATCTCACCTTTTACTATGTTTATGATTTCTATGTGATTATATAACACTTAAAATATCATTAATTCTTCCCATGAACCTTTATATACCCCAAATATATTGTCAAAATGATCCTATGATTTTCCATTCCAAATACCTGTATAGTAAATACCCATACCCATTTTCACTCAAGGGTATTCATATATATTTACCTATAATTTATTGAATGGGAAAAATATGTTTGTAAACTAAACTCCATAATCATGGTATTAAATCTTGTGAAATATTTATTGATGTTCAATGATATATGTGTCTCACGTGAGCATGTACATATTATGATGTGTGTGACTAGAGAGTGCTCCAATACATTGGGAAATGTTGTAGTCTCATCATACATCATATATGAGATTAAGGAGTAAACCTAATCCATTATGGTACTTTTTACACCATGTTATGATATCTTGGTCGTTATCTTTGACCTATGTTTATAATTCCAGGATTAATGTTGTCATGAAAAAACCTATGTTTCTTTTATGCAATCATGTAATATCATGTTTAATTATACATGATTATGATTATAAAACCTCTTATAATATCCTTTTTTCTACTTGTTAGCAAGTACTAATTTACATACAATATTTTTTTTATTCCCTTAAGCTTCATTATATCTCACCCCTTTCCTATGTATATCGATATGTTGTCCCATGTAGGTTTAGAAATTCTTTCCAATGGGTGCATTTTGTTGAATTTTTTACATAATGTTGTTATATCAAATTTTCATGTTATTATTCCATGTAAATAATCACCCAATGTGACTATGATTCATGATATTATGTGTTTTCTAATTTCCTATTTATGTCACAAATCATGAAATCATTTGTGTTAAAGGAAAACATTTCATAGTTGGTATTAAAAGATGGTGTATTTATTTTTGTGATCAAGATTAGAAAAATCTAGAGAAAGTCATAGAGATTAGTAAAAAATGATAAAATATCCGTAACTTTTATTATGAATCATGGAATAACTATTTTCAAAGAATCTAAATCTTTGAATAGATACTACATTTGGATGTGTCTATCATATATACTTACCTAGGGGCAATAACCGAAAAGGAGTGCATTGAGATAGTCTCAATCATCACCTAGTTCATGATAATAGGCCTTTCTAAACACGTAGTTTAACACTACCATGGGATATGTGCTTTATATTTATAATCTATTCCAAAACATTAATAAGTGAACAAAAATTCCCATAATATTATATACTATGAAATATATCATGGATAACATATATTACAACATATAAATTCATAAGTTAATGAATACATGTTATTTATGATTTATCCCTATAATGTTCATGGTTTATCATTTATGTGTTTAATAGTTTACAAATTCTCATCCATAATTTTCAATTTATTTTGGTCAAGGGTTTGATGTATGAGAAACCAAACCAATGAGAAATGTGATGGAAAATGTGATGAATACCCAATTGAGAATCCCATACCAATTGGAATAAGAATCATGAAAATTTTGGTGATAAATTCTAAATTGAAACAAGTTTTGTATCAATACATCTTTCTTGGGGAATTCATAATTCCCATGAGAAATAGAAAGCTTAAATTCATTCATTTGTGTGAAAAAACCCTTTAACTATTAAGGTATATTCCAAAATCTTAATCGTAGAACAGTGGATGTACTCTATTGAGAATATCTTTTATTTCCTTTAATGATATGGTCAAGAGAAAGTTATTTTGTTAGATTATCAAATGTAAGAAGAATCTGATCAGTGGTGTACAATGGTAAATACTATGAATCCCTAAGAGGGGATTAACATGATGAAGTTGTAGGAATCCTAGAAAATGTATTTTAACAAATATTTTACTTTATACTTTAACTAAAAATGGAGATACATTCCCTTATCCTTTAGAAAAAGGATGATGAATCTATCGGGGAATAAATAAAATCTTGTATGATAGGATTATTTCTTTTTCATTACCCTAGAAATTAATGTTTGTTGGTTTTTTTTGATAAATCCAATTATTATAAATTCTTTGGTAATTAGGGACATTGAAATCTATGAGTAAATTGTATGACATCCCCTCAAAGTCAAAATAGTGACCAGTGAATCTCATGGTTATCTCAGGGTTAACAAACAAAAAATATAGATTAATTATAGTGGTATGATATGGAAATATAATTGTAGAATTAAATACCAATATACCATTTATAAAAATTAAGGGGATAAGGTAGCTTAGAAATTACATAATGGAGAAGAGGAAATGGTTTATATCTTTTATGGAAGGGTATATATCCAATAAATTTTGATGTGAGAAGTAAATCAAAGGGATGAAATAAAGGAATGACCTAGTCAAATCTCATCCTATTTTCCAATGATTAAACTATAAGTATTAGGGGTACTTTTTGAATTTATGACATAAGTTCAGGGTTTTTTATTATAAATGATAAAAAAACCTTCTAGGCCCAATGAGAAAGGGAGATGGCATTAAATCATAACTACTGAGGTAGATCCAGCTGACAAATTGTGTATACATATCCTAGTTATGAATTTAGGGATAGAAAATATACTTTTTATTGGGATTAAATGAATTATTTTGTATCATGCATGGTTAATAAAATTCTTCAAACTCCACCACAAAGTATGGATTTAGTGATATCAATGAAAATGTAGAATGGATAAATTATCACATGCTAAGAATATAACTCTACCACCTTCAAAATCATAGTGTTGATCTTATCATTGAAAAATTTGATACAAAATTTAGTAGAATTTAGTGCTATTATGGTTTTGGTTTATCATTCTTTATATAAATAAAATATAAATTTTTGAGAGAAGGAAATAATGCTCCATATCACAAATTTCCCTCTGATTATATACTTTTTTCGAGGAGGAGGATGAAAATTATCTAGTATTGTCAAATAAATCATGGATATTATTCACAGATGAATAAGTATATCTTTATCAATTTATTGAAACTATTTAAAAGATCATCCTTGATGATATAACTATTGTTAGGTAATTTACTGATGTGTTTCATAAATAATCACCTTCTCTTCCTTCAATCCATGCAGTTTAGTTCTCAATCGACCATATACCCGAAATTGTTCCAATATCCTAAACCCCATTGAGAAATGATATTATTGAAATTGAGGATTTAAAGAAGAAACTATTGGAGAATATAGATACAGGATTTATACGCCCTTCGGCTTCACCATGTAGTAATGTAACCCACTTCGTCAAGATGAATGATGTGTCATTATTCCCTTGAATTTATTATCATACGCTTAATAAGATCACGATAAACAAAAATTATGCTCTAGAATAGTTGTATGAATTATCCAATTAGCTATATACAACCCAATATTTCCCTATATTGGATCACATTTCAGGTTACTATGATGTAAATTGGTATTTTGACGATAGCCTAAAGGCTATATTTCATAAAAGGTTCTATAAATATAAATTAATAATGATGCCATTTGGGCTCAATAATCCTCCAACAAGTTTCATATATTTAATGAATACATCTTTTAGGTATTACATCAAAATATATATAGTACTCCTTATAGATAATATTTTTGTATACTATAATTATAAGGATGAATTTGATGTGGATTTAAATATTGTACTAAAACATTTATAGAGATAAAGGATATATGAAATGTATAATAAATTTGAGTTTTGGTAGGAGCATATGTCAGTCCTAGGGAATTTTACCCCTTAAAAAGAGATATATGTTGACCCTTTAAAAAAATTATGAATTTGAAGGATGTACTAGACTAACATCTGTGACGGAAATATATAGTTTCCTTTGGATTATTTGGGTACTATAATTGATTTTTTCTAAATTTATCAGGATTTTAGACCCATTAACCAGTCTTACTCATAAGGTAGTTAGGTTTATCTAAACTTATGAATATGAAGATATATTTATAGAGATAAATATGAGGATAATCACTACACATTATCCCACATTACCCACCATAGGGGATGGGTTTATGGTCTATAGTGATTTTTCTAAAAAGTGCTTGGGTTCTGTAGTCATGAAAGATAACATAGTGATCACCTTTACTTCATCCCAGTTAAATATCTAATTACAGAACCACCCACCCATGATATAAAATTTGATGAAGTGATCTTTAATTAAATATTTTTTCGAATTATCCTTATAGGGATAAGCATTGAATTTATATATAGATAAAAAATACTCAAGTATATTTTTACAAAATATTATATTAATATGAACCAATGATGGTGGTTAGTGTTAATAATGGATTTTGATTTTACATTCCACTGCCACCTTGGGAAGGGAAAATATTTAGAATCTTCTCTAAGTAGAAAGGATTCCTCAACTATATTCGCGATTAGGATTCAAAGACATACAACCCTCTTTAATTAATAATAATAAAAGGATATTAGTTATAACTTCTCAAAAAAACTCACCCATTTATTCTTGTAAGGACCAATGAAACCAAAAAAATAAGATGAGGTTCTAAAAAAGAAATTATAAAATATTCTGGATATCAAAAACTTCTAAATATAGAGTTATATGGTTTAGAACCCAGATATTTATCCCATCAATACCAAAACTGAAGAGGTAACTGCTGGATTATGTGCATGGATCATCTTTCCCTATTGATCCATAAAGCACCAAGATGTATAGATATTTTACAAAAAATATGATCAGATAACATGATGATATATATTCTATAGTTGGTTTCTGGATACTTTATATGGAAATAATTCAAGGGGGTTGAAAAAAGTATAAGTGTGTGAGGAAACTATTCACAATAGTGCTGTGTAAATGGGAAAAAATCATAGATTTTTTCATCAGAATATTGATAAATCCTGAATGACCTAATGAAATATGGGTGGTAGCTGATTCCTTTACAAATTCCATGTGTTTCATCAAAATCAATGAGGATTTATATATCAACCAACTATCCATGATATACATAATGGGAGTGGTAATATTACTTAAAATTTTATTCCCTATTGTATCTAATCAAGATATGTGGTTCCCATATAGGTTCAAGATAATCCTTCACTAAGAATTGTTTATGGAGAAGATTTTCAATACTACAAATCACCCTCAGAAAAAAGTATTGTAAAAAAAGACCATTCAAACACTATAGAATATACTGAAATATCATTAAATATATTTCTAAGGAAGTTGGGATCAATATCATCCCCTAGTTTAGTTCTCATATAACAATATTTTCTATTAAATCATTAAGGTGACTCTAAATGATTCTCTCTATGGGAAGATGTTTCAGACTCATACATGTTGGGATGGAGTTGGGGAGTAGAGTCTTATGGGACTTGATCATGTCCAAGAGATGATGTAATAGTATATTACCATTTAATATCATATGATATCTGTTGGTAATGTATTGTCCCAATAAAACTGTATAATTTATTATGATTTTAATTCTCACATATACCATTGTCTATTTTACTAATGATTTTATATAATGTATATTTTAGGGAATTAATATTTCCTTTTACCTATTCTGAAATTATTTTCAAGCTTTTAATTGGAAAAGAATTTTTATTAAAGTGTTTGGGATGATTCTTCAAGAATTTGGGAAACACTATTCAAACCATACGTGGATAAGCATAAGGTAAGGAATAAACCCTACATTTTGTACAGTGCATATGGTTCATGATCCCGATGTTTTTGTTCAACTTTACACTGTAAGAGGATGGTATGGTATGTCAACCCTACATTCAAAATAATCTGTATGGTAAACCATTCCTACATTATAAGAAAATTATGGTTAAATCAGCCTTACATTTGGAAGGAACCTTATATTTTTCAAGTGAGAAAAGTATGATTAAAAAACCATATGTAAGTAATTATCCTTACATTTGAGAGAGAAACCTATGGATAATCAAACTTACTTTTATAATAGACCTTACTTCTTCAACCATATGTTTGAAATATGAACAATACCTATTTGAACCCTATGTTTGGTATTTTATCACTTTTTGAATAAACCCAATGTTTCAATTTTCAATGTGTCAGATATTTACATGATATTTTCCATGATTTATGCAGTGGTCTCGACAGAGTTATTGGAAATTTTCAAGATCATTCTTGACTGATTTAAATATCTTGATATATTTGATTCAATGAAACATTTTAAATGGATATTTTAACTTATATTATAAAGTGAAGTTACGACTCCCATGATTTATATGAATTTGAGTATCTACATTTCATCGGACATCTTTTGTGGATCCGGAATCTAGAAACATGATATTATTCGTTATATATTCCATTGGTGTATCTTTTTAGATACATGATCTTTTCCATGGGACCTATATTTTCTTTCATATACTCAATAATACTCTAGTAATTTTCAAAAGTGTTAAAACTATTGAACATCTCAAAAGAGACTACACTGTAGAGACAAACATGTTCGATCTTGTTCTACAATAAGTTTGTGACTACTCAGTTTTGTTTCTATTCCTAAATTGAATATCTTATATGCAACATAGATCACTTAAGAGTCATCAATTCTTGAAGAATATATTTTATAAAAAGGAAGATCCATCGTCTATTAGTTACAACTGCTACAATTATAAGGTTCATCCAGTTTCAACAAATCAATCTATTTTGATTAATCTGAGTTTAAACTACTCGTACTCAGTTGTGGAGGAAAATTAGCTTCTCAATCTAAGATGTGAATAACCTATTCTTTGTTAAAAAACCAAAATACTTTTTTTAAAGGTGTCAACTACCTGCACTCAATTTTGGATTTTGGTTCTCTAATAAGAAGAAAATTCTAGTGAAATTATACAAGATCACAGAGAGAGTATTTGTTGGGGGTGGACTAGGGGATATTTGTGTCCCGAACAAATATAAAATGTTGTGTTCATTATTTTAGTTTATCCACTGCATAAGTTTCATATAGAAGATTTTTTTTTTCATATCCTCTTAAAATACAAAGGGGTTTGAATTCCACAATTGTTGAAGTTTTTTAAATGACCCAATTCACCCCTATAGTGTGTTAATTTTTATATCCCAAACTAAAAATTGGTATCATAGGAGTGATTTTGGATAAAAACTATAGAAGGATAAATTTTTTAATGACTATAAAAAGATGGTAATGGATGATCCTATAGAATGGATTTCTGTGATTCATGCTCTATAATTCAATGGTGAAAATTATGGGTGTTGGAAATCAAGAACGATTATCATCCTTAAAAATCATGGATTCAGAGCATAATCAGAAATCAATACTCCCTATAAGAATCTTGAGAATATAGATACATGGGATGCTGCAACTAAATCCAAATATGATATGAACTCAAATTCTATGAATGTAATTATCTATGGTCTAAGAAAAAATGAGATCAATCATGTTTCGCAATGAATTACTTCTTATGAAATTTGTCTTACTATTGTAGTTGACTATGAAGGGATAGATAATGTGAGACAGATAAGGTATTATATAGGCAAGTAGAATAAGATGTTTGATAAAGAAATCATCATACAGATGTTTGGAAGGATTATAGAAATTATCAAAAATATTATATCCTTATGTGAACCTATCAAACAATCTGATCAAACATTGAATGTACTTTGAGTAATACCATTTAAATGGAATGTAATATATACTACTATTAAAAAATTAAATCCTATAAAATATCTAACAATTAAAAACTAATTGGGACACTAATAATGTATAATGTTGAAATTCATGATGAATCAGAAGACTATAAGATTATAATAATGAGATAAAATACTTCTCTGATAGTAACAACTAAGAAACATTGTAGAAGATCAAAGAAATAAGACAAAGAGGAGAAGAATTATGATTTATTTGATTTTCAAATAGAACTAGATCAGTTAGCCATAATGTTTAGAAACTTTTATTAAAATAAAAGTGGATTCAGAAAAAACCATCAAGAATAATTAGAATGATTCAAAATAAGTGAGATGCTATGAATGTGGGAAATTAGGTCATATTAAACCTGGTTTTCCTCATTTAAAATATTAAAATATAAATCCAGATAAGATATAAAAAAAATCATAATTATTAAAATAAAGGATGAAGAGAAATGAAAGAAACATGGAGTGTTTTTGAAGACTCCACCAGTTCATCTAAATTTGATTCAGAATAAGAAAAATTAAATTTTAATGCAAATATGTGCTTCATAGTTGAATATGAAAAGTTATAAAACTATTAATCATCCAATTCTGATTCTAATTCTACCAGTTACTCTAATAATAAATTAGGTGCCTGCTATTCTATATTATAAGAGTAATATGATTATTTATTAAAAAATCACAAATCTTTAAAGCACATTAATAATGTTGTTCTAGGTGAAATAAATACCTTGTTGAAACAACATCATGTGTTAATTAAAACTTTTAACTCATATACAACAAACTATGATGATAATGAAACAGAGATCAATGCTTTACATGATGAAGTAGAATAACATAAGAGTGCTTTTATTGTTTTCACTAATGGAGAAAATATATAAAATGAAATCCTTTGAACAAATTTTATTAAAAATGAAATATTTTGTAAAATAATTAAGGGTGAGAAATATAAACTTTACAAGAATAATTTGGTATCCTATTAAAAAATGAAACTTGTTAATTTTTTGGAATTAAAGGGAATGTGACAAATAAATCATACTTGAGAAATCCAAAATTTAGTGGAATTAATAGAGATTTTATTTCAAATAGTTTATCTAAATATAATTTTATATGTTATAGAAAAACAAAGCATATCTCAATTCCTAGATCTTTTCTAGATAATACTACTGAACCAGATAATGTGTGGGTAAAAAAAATATTTGTTTAAATAATTTTGTAAGCAACATTCCAAAATAATAGAAATGCTATATGGTATATGGAAAATGGTTATTCAAGGAATATGATTGGATATCTATCCAAGTTTCACAAACAAAATCAATTGGTTTGAGGTCATGTCAGTTTTTGTGATAATGACAAAGGGAAAATAGTTAGTGTTGGAACTGTTGGAGCTCTGAAGACCATATCTATCAACCAAGTTTTTTATGTGAAATCGTTAAATCACAATTTGATATGTATTTTTCATCTTTGTGATGATGGGTTTTATGTTGATTTTTCTAAAAACTCATGCTCTATTTTTATCTATAAATTGCTTTTGTTTTGAGAACCGAAAAATGAAAATGTATACACATTGAACTTAAATTCCATGTGTAATCAAAAAGTGAGTTGTTTAACTAAAAATACAATTAAGTCTTGGATAAAATATATGAGACTTAGTCATTGAAATATTTATTCTTTACATAAATTTCCTATGAAACAGTTAGTTTAATATTTTTCTGATCTTAAGTTTAGTAATGACAGAATCTGTGATGCACAAAAAATCAATAAGCAGTACAAATTATCTTTCAAATATATTAATTTTTTTATATCTGTACCTTTAATACATATTCATATTGATTTTTTGGACTTCAAGGATATAATTTTTGGTTGGTAAATTATCTGTTTATGTATTAGTTGATGATTATTCTCTATTTAATTGGGTTTATTATTTAAAGCATTAGAGTTAATTTTTTCTATTTTTGAAAGTTTTTGTAAAAGTTTTCAAAGTGAAAAAGGTTTTAATATAATTTCATTAAGAAGTGATCGTGGTGGAGAATTTTAGAATCAATAATTTCATTCCTTTTGATCAAATTTGGGAATTAAACACAACTTCTCTACACCAATAACAACATAACAAAATGGAATTGTTGAAAGAATAAATCGAACGATTCAAGAAATGGAAATGACTGTGCTGAATGAATACAGTCTTCCTACCTATTTTGGGTAGAAGTTGTAAGAACAAACTTCAATATCATGAATAGAGTTTTAATTTTTCATATTTTAAAAAACACACCGTACAAAATTTGGAATAAAATAAATCCTAAAGTAATGTAAATTAATGTTTTTGGATGTAAGGTATATATATCTTGAACAAAAAAGATAATATTGGAATGTTTGATCCAAAATATGATGAAGGAATATTTTATGAATATTCTACTACCTCTAAAGTTTATAGAGTGTTTATTAAAAATACAAGGATTGTTGAAGAATCATTTTATGTGAAGTTTGTAAAAAATGACCCTTTCATTATGAAAACATATCAAACTGATGAATTTATTGACTCTTTTGACAACATGAGGATGGAAACACATTAAAGTGATTTTGAAAATGATATTAACAAGATTCAATCCAGTTCATAAGAACATGAAATTGAATAATATCAAATTGTTCTTCCTAGATAGTCAAGAACCCTAAATAATCATTATTTAGAAACTGTTATAAGATACATAGAAATAGGAATTAGATTTATTATAAATGTAGGAACACTAGAATAATTCCTTACCTTTCAATATCATCTAGAACCTAAGACTATTGAAGAAACTATATAAGATGAAATTTAGATATAAGAAATGTAATAAGAGCTAATACAATTAAAAATAAATAATGTTTAGGAACTAGTAGAAAGAGAAACCAATTATCTAGTCATAAGAACCAAGTGGGTCTTTAGAAACCAACAGTATGATCAAGGGATCATTCCATGGAATAAATATAGATTAGTATCCAATGGTTATAATCAAGAAGAATTAATATATTATAATGAGACCTTTTCTCTGTTAATTAGACTAGAATCCATACAAATCCTTTTAGCTTATGTATCTCATAATAATTTAAAATTATATCATATAGATGTTATGTGTTCCTTTTTAAATGGATATTTAATGCAGGATATTTATGTTAAACAACCCCCTGGTTTTGAAAATCCTCCATATACAATTTTTTTAAACATACGAAAGATCGTTATAAGTTTAAACAAGAACCTAGAGATTGGTAAGAAAAATTATGTTCATTTATTTTGAAAAATGGATTTACTATTGGATGCATATACAGCACACTTTAAGAAAACATTTTTTTGTAATATTTTATTACTTCCAATTTATCTTGATGATGTTATTTTTGGCTCAACTCAAAAAAATGTGTCATGATTTTTCAAAATTAATGCATAAAGAATATGGAATGGGTATGATGGGAGAACTAAATTTCTTTTTCGGTTTTAAGATTTATAAAAATTATTTTGGAAATTTTTTAATTCAAAATTGATATATTATTGATTTATTGAAAAAATTTGGACTTGAAAACAACAATACATATACAACCCCCATGTGAACCAATATAAAAGATGATATAGATAAAGCTAGAAAACAAGTAGAAAATAAGTTATTTAGAGATATGATTGGTATTTTGTGATATCATACTACTAGTAGACCATAAATTATGTTTTTTTGTATGTCTTTATGCTAGATTTAAATCCAATCCAAATGAATACCATCTTACTGTTGTAAAAATAATTTTTATATATTTAAAAGGAACTATTTTCAATCTCTTCTTTACCCCAAAACTTCTAATTTTAATTTTGTTTCATATTCAAATATGGACATTTTAGGTTGTTTATTAGATAGAAAACATACCTCAGGAACATATCACTTTTTATAAAAATCTTTATTTTCATGGTCTAGTAATAAACAACTCTATATTTCCCTATCAACTGCTAAGTCAAAATATGTGTCTATTGGTAGTTATTATGAATATTGACTATGGATAAAAAATACTCTACTAGACTTTGAATTAAATTTTCACAGTGTTCCTATTTTATGTGATAATACAAGTGTAATAAGTTTTTCAAAAAACCATATATGCTATTTTATGACTAAGAACATTGATATAAGACATCGTTTTCTAAGAGATCATGTTCTTAAAAAGGATATATCTTTATAATTTGTGTATTGATAATATAAATTAGCTGATGTTTTCACTAAACCAATTCCCACTGATAGTTTTGATTTTACTAAGGGGGGTTATATTTATATAATTTATTGTAAATAAATGTTTGGTAATTTGTTTTTTTAAATAATATTTACTTGTGTTAATTTGTTTTTATTTTACTCTTGATGTTTATTAGTTTATATATATTATTTTTTAGTTTTTAAGTAATGTGTTTTCAAAAAATATAATAATTACGTTACGTAATAGGTACGGGAAACAAGGTTGCATCATTATCTATCAGAAACCTTTTGACTTAAGTTACCCCTCTTTTTATCAAAACAATTCACATACCCAAACCTTCATATAGATTCAAAACCCTAGAATTTGACAACCTTGAAATTTTGGATTATTAGAATTGGAAAAGACCAATCGAACTGATGAGGGAGAACCAAATGACTCAAAGAGTCAATGAGTTCCACAAATAAAGGTTCTTAAAGGGGAGGTCGTTGATTTTGATTGGATGTATGAGGAAAATAGTCTTCTCTAGAAAGCACTGGTATTTCATGGTTTGGAATTTTTATTTAATGGGCTGAATACAGAGCATGTTTATGAGGTAAAACTGTATAATTTATTTTTTAGTATAAAGTTTAGTTTTAGTGAAATGGATTATATTGTATATATGATAGTATAGAACAAGGAAATTTTGATTTCATCTGTAGAAATAGCGCAGATATTGAAATTTATTCATAGATGTGTATTTCATTTTGACCTTCGATCTATAGGAAATAATAATCATAAGTCTGTAGATATTATTTTATTTCTATTTGGATAAGAAAATTTAAGGAAGATGTTTGTTAATGATCTTGAGTTAGATCAAAAAGTGTTGGTTATGTTAATTCAAACAACAATTTCCCCAAGAGTATCTAAAATGGTGAAAACATTATATCCGGATATGTATATTATGTTATTGTTCATATGTGAAATAATGTTCAATTTTTATAGATACATGTTGAGATATGTGAAATATTGTTGTCAAGAAGAGGTTCAGATGTCTTTTTATCCCTATTGAAGGATACATTCCTTGATTATCTTTAGGAAAAATATGATTTATATGTTCATATCAAGAGTTAAGTGTCATCATAGTAATGTTATGAATGTTGTTACTCTTAGGAAGTTTGGTTTTTACTAGAGTACTGTGAAAGGTGTGTTTATGCTAATTGGTGTAGATGACCAATAGAAGTTAGGATCATTAGATTAGGGGGATCAAATTACTGTATGAATTTAAGGGATTATATAATCTAGTATAGAAGGAGTTTCAAAACATTCTAAGAGAAAATTGAGATTTAATGGTGTTGAAGAAGAATAATAAAATGAATTTATAGAGGTGGTGGTTATGGAATGAAGGAACACAGAGAACCACAAGATAAAGAACCAATGATAGGGTTAATAGAATCTACCAATTCATTTCATTTGGAAGAATCGGTTCAAGAAGATGATCAATAGACTAGACATCAAATCCAATATCTTTAGGATTTTCCTCTAGAACAAGATGAGGTTGTTTGAGATGGAGCTATTTAGGATGTTGTTTTCCAAGAATAACATAATTTTTAAAGATTAACAACAAAGGTTTCAGATCTTGTTGAGAATTAGGCTATCTTAGATTTTAACCATTCGCTAGAAAGATTAGGATATGTTTCTAGAGATAAGACAGTAGTTCTTAATAATTTATCTTTCTTGAGTTAAAAATCATCTGAAAATTCATTGGAAAAGTCTGCTACTAATAATTTAGCAATTTTTTCTGACACCATTTCGAACAATCTAGATAAAGGGACATCTGATTCTTTAACTAACAAAATTTAAGATATTGTGGTCATGTTCAATAAGGTTCAAGAAAGAAATTCTATTCTTTGACATGAGTTGGAGGCCTCTAGGAATGATTTTCATGATTTACATACCTCATCAAACCAAAGGATGGAGTTTGAGTCTCTTTAGACTCAAATTCAATAAATTTAAGAAATTTATGTTTAAAAAGTGGATTTTGATTCTTTTGAAAGGGTGATGCCTAATCATATTGGAAAAATCAAGTCTGAGTCTATTTCCAAAAAATATTTTAAAAATATAAAGTAGTATTTGGGAATGAAGTTTGAGTCCATCAAGGGGAGTGTTATTCAAGTCAGTACTTCAACCTCTTCCCCTTCTACCTCACCAGATTTAATAAGAATATTTTAAGCAATCACAAATGATATGGCTGATATGAATGAAATATTGTACAACCTTCAATAAAATAGCTCCCCTTTTTCAATCTTGTTGGAAATTATAGATATCTTTTTGAGAAATTGACTGCTATTAAACTAGGAATTTGACTTATTCTCAACTTGTTAAGTGACAATTTAGTTCAGTTTTTGTAGTTAAAATAAATTTTAATGGATTTTTGAAATTAAATTTAGTACAATGTCTTTATGTGAACAAGGATTCTAGTGTTTTGATATGGAGAATGGGAGATAATATTATTGAAAAAATATAGGTTCAGATGGTAGAATTGAAATAAGTGTTTCATGCTTATCATGTCCCTTCAGAACAAGAAACTGATCAAAACCCTAACCAAACCATACCAGTTGAATAAATTGTTTCCTACGTTGAAACTATCGATAACATCTGTAATGATTTTTTTTAAAATAGTCTTATTTTCAATGATTTATTTTTTATTCTTTTATGTTTATATTAACTACCAAAATTCCAGTCTTATTAATCTAAACAGTATATTATAACAATTACATACCATTCGGTGCAAAATTAAACGTGTTTTAATCATTTTTTTAATAGTTTCTTTTTGATATCACAAAAGGGGGAGAAACTTTTATAATCAGAACATTTCATTTTTTCAAAATAATACTATAAAATCAAAATATTATTATAAATATTTTCCTTTAGTATGTTTAAAAAATTCAATATTGTGTTAATAAGTTTATAGGTATTGTGATCATTAGAAAGGGCGATATTGTTGGGCATGTATTGTCTCAAAAATAATCTGTAATTTATTTTGATTTTAATTCTCACAAACACCCTTGTCTATTTTACCAATGATTTTACATTAAGTGTATTTCTGGGAATTGATATTTCTTTATATTTGTTCTGAATTTATTTTCAAACTTTTAATTCACAAGGAATATTTATTAAAGTGTTTGGGATGTATCTTCAAGAATTCTAGAAACACTATTTATACCCTATGTGGATAAGCATAACATGTGGAATAAACACGTTTTTTACAACACTTATGGATCATGATCCCTATATTTGTGTTCAAGCTTACTCTAGAAGAATAACGTATGGTATCTAAACCCTATTTTCAAAACAGTATGTACAGTTAATAAAACCTACATTATCAGAAAATTATGGTTAAATCAACCTTATGATTGGAAGGAACCTTATGTTTGTCAAGTGAGAGAAGTATGGTTAAATAACCATACATAGGTATTAAACCCTGAATTGGAGAGATAAATGTATGGATCATTAACCTTACTTTTATGATCACCCTTATGTTTCCAACCTTATGCTATAAAGATGAATTCTACATAGCTGAACCCTATGTTTGTAATTTTCTCACTTTGTGAATGAACGCTATGTTTGACTTTTCGACATGTCGTATATTTAGGTGATATTTTCAATGATTTCTGCAATGGTCTAGATAGACATACTGGCTATTCTAATGTTCAGTTTCAACTTTTGTAACTATTATTATATACTTGATTCAACAAACAATATTCAATAGATATTTTCAACTATATTATTAAGGGAATTTATAACTCCCTTTCTTTATTTGAATTTGAATATCTATGTTTCATCATGTGTATTTTGTGGATTTGGAAATCAGAAGAGGGATTTTTTTATTTAAATATTCCATCGGTGTATCATTTTAGATACATGATATTTTTCAAGGGACCTATATTTTCTTTCATATACTCAATTATACTCTCATAAAAATATAAATTGCTATAGTGATTGAACATCTCTGAAGATACAACACATAAGATATATACATTTTATATCATGTTATTTTGTATGATTTCAACTACTCTATTCTATTTCTGTTCTTAAATCGAAGATCATATGTGAAAACTAGATCACTTCAGACTCATTATTTCTCAAAGATTATATTTTTTGAAGAAGAAGATCTGTCAATTTTCAATTGCTATTACAAGAATAGTGAAGTTCAACTAGTTTCAACAAATAAATATCTTTTCATTTATCAGAGTTTATAATTCTCATACTCAGTTTCAGTGGAGTATCAGCTTCTCGATCTAAGCTATGGATAATCAATTCTCTATTATATAACTAGAATACATTCTTATTAGTCTTGTTTGTAATGGTGTCAACTGCATGTCTTCAATTGTGTATTTTGGTCATGTGATAGGAGGACCAGGCATGTGAAATTAACCAGGCTTGCATAGAGAGTATTTTGTGGAGTGGACTAGGGATATATTTTCCCAAAACCACTATAAGAATATATGTTTATTCTTTCTATTTATTTGCTTCATAAGTTTCATATAGAAAAACAATGTTACATATCCGATTAAAATACAAAGGGTTTTGAAATCTAGAATTGTGGATGTTTTTGAGATGACACAATTCTCCCCCACTTTTGTGTTACATTATATATTCTAACATAAAAAAATCCACACAAAGTCATTAAAATGTTTTGGTGATACTAACTGATGTGATTGAAAGTCATTAGTTGGAGAAGAATTTTCCCTTCAAAAATATTTTTTGAGATATGTCATGATTATTTGGAATAATTTAATGCTTATACCAAGAATCATTAAAATATATAAAATCCTTAATCACATTGGAGTTATGGAATATTGACTATCACTTAGTCCTAAAATATCTCAAAAACATCATTTGTACCATGTATTCCTTTTGAGGAATCCCATATGAGACCACTCACATGTATATAATCACAAAGTGGTGCATTAAGAGAACTATCATTCATATGAGGAGAATCCAATGACAATCTTATATCCCAGACACAATGTTCTACAAAACAATAAAACAAACATTGTCAAATTTTTGAGGAGGACAAACCTATTTGCAGTAGATATATAGGAAAATGAAGAGGAAATTAAACATATGTAAATAAATTTATTATAGTTTATGAAATTAAAATTTGGAGATTGATATTTCCATATAGGGGAATAATTTTACAAACTAAAATTATATAAATAAATTTACTTCTTTAAAGTAATGTCTTATTAATTAATGTAGTTATAGAAAAAAATACACTATATTAAAAAATTTATAACCTTACAATTATTAATACATCATGAAACATTATAACCATTGTCTATATATCCATCGAACAATTATCATATGATAAATGTGTATAATGTCTTATGATAAAGTATATTTGGAATAGACGAAAGAATTAATTGCCTTACCTAGTAGGATAGTACCCTATGAATCCCATTTATCAGATCGTCTAAGTGATAAATAATTTATGTGAATTTTCCTTAACCAATCCCATGATGAATTTAAATATCTAAATTTCAAACGTAACTATTTACAGGTTAAATTGAAGATCAATTAGATCATAACCAAAAATGATTTATGCCAAACAACCTCTAGAAAATCTCACAATCACACAACTTCTCCTCAGGTCATTTGATGTTGTAATAAATGTTTATGTTTCAAGAACCCAACAAAATGAATTTATATATTTTCTTTTTATACAATAATGATTATATTTTATCCAATATAATATTACTTTTTAAATGATTAAATTTTGTATTTGATAAAAGCATAGATTTTTATAGGATGAAAAATTGTATTTATGAGATATATATAGCTTCGATCAAGGTAATCTGTAGTAGCATTAACACAGAGAGGTAGGGGTTTCGGCGGTGATGTGGAAGGCGGGTCATTGGCGGCTTCGGCTATGGGGAGGACGATGTCCGGCGATTCATCTAGATCTGGTTTGTGGAATTTTATTTCTTTTTGATATGAAAATCTGAGTTTTAACTGTGTTAATGCTACTTCGGATTCGTTTGATGTGATGATATTTCTATCTACCACGGCTGTGAATGCTTTGATTTGTTGTGTGATTTTCGTGGGAATTTGGATGCTGTGTTTATTTGATTTGTGATTGCTGTTTTTGGGGGAAATGTGGGTGGACAGGGAAGATGCGGCAGTGGAGGCGGTGAGATAGAAATCGTGGCAGAGGTGTGGAAAAGGGGCCAAACAGTGGCAGCGGGTGTGGTGGTGAAGGAAGGACCGCGAGTGAAGCTCACAGTGAGACCGTCACCTCAAGGAATGGGGTGGAACGGTGAGACAGTTGGGGAAAGGGCCATGGCACCGTGACTACTTCTCACGGTTGCAGCGAGATAGCAAGGGGCGAAGCGGTGAGACAGTGAAGTGGGGGGATATGGTGGCAGCTCACGAAACAGTGGTAGCGTGACTGGTGGGAAACGGCGACGAAGGAACCGTGCGACCGCAATACCTGCAAAACAAATCAAAAATTAAATTAATTAAAACATTAATACAACTAAAAATGGATTAATCAGTCAAATTAAAAGTAATTAAATTAAAAAAAATTAAATAAGATAAAATTAATTATTAAAAAGTATTAAATTATTATTATTAAAAACAAATTAATTCAAGAACTTATAAAAATAGTTGAAATTACTTGCTTAAATTAATTAACCAATTAATTAAAGAATTAATTAAATTAAATAATAAAAATATTAATTGAATAATATTAAATTGTTAAAACTAATTAAATTAATTAAATACCTAAAATGTAATATGTGTTATTTATTTACAATTTAAAGAATAAGGAATTGATTAAATTAATAAATTAATAAACTAATTTGAATGAAAAATTGTAAAAATAAAAGAATAAATAAATAAAATTTAAAGACCCAGAAATTTCAAGATTTTTTTTTTCTTAATTTTCTTTGGAATTTGACAAGAACGTAGTTTCTGACGGCGCCTGATTCCGAGGCCCGGTGTGCCCGGAATCAATTTCTGAAGTTCAGGCTCGGGTACGTTCAGTGAACGAACGAGCGGGTTTTTCTAACTTTTGAACCGGTGCTCGGAATCGGATTCCGAGGGAACCGATGGAATTGCAGCGCCGGTAGTTTCTTAGAAATGACTTTTCCAGAGTTGCGTTTGCTCGGGTGTGGTTTTTAGTTTTTTGTGTTAAGTTAAGAAATAAAATAAAGTGGTGCGACAACTTTATTTTATTTCACTTAAGCCACTTAAAGCCACTTAAGCTGAGTTGAAGCGGATAGAGTGGAACCCAAAATATCCTACCCACTTGGTAGGATATTTGTGAGGTGGGGCCCACACGAGCCCCACCGTTTATTTTCCTCTAAGTAACGCACCCGCGAAAACCCCTTTTTAATGAAAGTCAACCGGTGCGTTTTCTTAAATTCTTAACGCCCCTATTAATTGGGCAGTTAAGTCGTTACCGTTAATTTATCGAATTAATGGTTCGTTTCTTAACTTTGTTTTTCGTTTGTTGGCATAAGAATAAAATAAGACCAACACATGTGGGTGTCTGGTTGAGAGGATTTGGAGAAACTCTAAGTTCTTCATCCTCCTTCACGAAGAATGCGAAGAACGCGAAGAATGCCGAACCCCCCCCCCCAAAGATTGACGACGTGACGCCGTGTACCGCGACGCTGGTGATTCTCCTTCCGCGACGTTTCTTCCGTGACGATCCTTCCCCACGACAATCTTCGATCATCAATCGATTGAGGTAGGGGATTGCGGTTCTTTTAACTTCCTTTGTGGATTTTATCCTCAACATGGGTTTAATTGGTACAATTAAATCTGTGTGTTTTCTTTAACCCTCGGAGATCGTCGATGCGACGCCGTGTACCGCGACGACGCGATGCCCCTTCCGCGACGCGACGATCCTCTTCTTCCGCGTCGGTCAACTCCGCGAAGAACTCACGTTCGACGACTACAATGAGGTAGGGGTTGATTCTCTTAAATATTTGTGATTTATAATCGCGGAGTATGACTAAAATTGTTGTGAGACTTTTAAAACCGCTAACGCTGTGGGTGCGGATCAACGAACAAATCCGAACCCACCGCCCTTTTCGTTCATGGTGTGCGGAACGGCGGACGACGTCAAAACAAGCCACACGGGCGAAGTGAGGTCCTAGCAGTGAAGGACGGATCCCGGGAGGGCCTTTGGCGAAGACGGCGTGAAATTACGACCACCGGAACTCGTCCGGTGGTCCGCGGAGCAGCCCGCTGGCGCGCCTCACCGGCACGGCGGCGACGGTGGCAGGAGGCAGCGGCACCCGGCGCGCCGCCGGAAGGAACCGCTGCGGCTGAAGCCGCGGCGGCAGCACGCAGTCCCTCGACCGTGCGGGAACGGAGGAGGACGGGACGCGGCGGCCTGGCCGCGTCTGCTGGCAAGGGCGGCCCCACGCAGGGCCGCGGCTCCCTCACGCGGGGGCAGCACGCCCCCCGCTCCGCTCGGCCGTAACCGGCCGAGCCGACCCGCCTGGCGGCCGGGCCGGGTCGCGCCCAGGCCGGGCCGGGCCGAGCCGGATGGGTCGGACCCGGACCCGGGTCGACCCGGTTTGGGCCGACCCGGGGGGGGGGGGGGGTGGGGCCGGGTCGGACCGGGCCCAGACCCCCTGTTTTCGGACCTCTTTCGGTCTTTTGCTCATATCTTGCACCACAGACCTCCGATCGATGCACCGTCAGCGGCGATGTGATCCTTGGATCGAGACGACCGTTTCGACAAATCGCACTCAAGGTTTTGGAATGCTTTGGGTTCGGCTGGGTTGGTTCGTGCACGAAACCAACCGGGCCCTCGGAGCGGAAACACTCATAACTTGAGCTCCGGACGTCCGATTGACGTGCCATCAACTTTGTTGGATTCCTATTTATGAGACAGAAATTTTGGCATACTTCTACAGTGATTTGGATGCAGTTGGATAGTGGTCGGGTTGGATTGCACCCGAAATCCAACCGGGCCCCTGGAACGGAAAAGCCGATAACTTTCAGACTGGACGTCTGTTTGACGAACCGTCAGCGACGATGGTGATCACATGGAGAAACGGTTCTTATGAGTATGCCCTATGAGAGTTCGGGGTACAGTTGAGATACAGCCGGGTTGGTTCGCACATGAAACCAACCAAGCCCCAGGGACGAAAAGGCTAGTAACTCACAGACTAGGCGTCCGATTGATGCGCCGTCTATTGCGTTGAGACCCCTATGATGAGGTGGTCCTTTGAGATACTTCTTCGTGGAACTTTGTGATACTTGTAGTATCAACCAGTAGCTCGTGGAGCGGACCCTCCCAGATATGAGCGTGCGAAGTACAGAGATTGTGTAACCGGATCAGACCTGACGACTTCTTGACCGATCGACTCGGTGTGTTTCGGATAGCCCAGTGGGGAGCGCTTGATTGTAGCGGAAGACCCATGGTGGAGGAGCGCTTGGTTGTAGCGGCAGACCAGCGATACTCAACAGAAGGAGTACCTCTGGAGGCTATGAGGGGGAGCGCTTGGTTGTAGCAGCAGACCCACGACGGAGGAGTGCTTGGTTGTAGCGGCAGACCCGCGATACTCAATAGAAGGAGTATCTCTGGAGGCTATGAGGGGAAACGCTTGGTTGTAGCGGCAAACCCATGTTGGGAAGCGCTTGGTTGTAGCATCAGGCCCACAGTACTCAACAGGAGGAGTACCTCAGCAGTCTTATGTTAGTGAGCAGTACCTCGGAGTCGTGACAGGACCACTGTACACTCCAGAGACGGGGCTTTTCAGTAGTTACGGTTTCGATAATGAAAATACTGGTTTGAGCTGAGACTATGACCTTTGTGTTTACCTCTTGATTGAGATGTGTCACTTGATAACTTAGGTGTATGTATGGGCATATACCTGGGTAGTGGTTATCCGTTGATTTCATGACCTTTGTGTTTACCTCTTGATTGAGATGGGTTACTTGATAACTTAGGTATATGTACGAGAATATACCTAAGTAGAGGTTATCTGATGATATCTTCTTGGTGGTTATCCTTGTTGGTTTTATTGAGACCTTGAGGGTCTCGGGGTCCCTACTGAGTATCATTATACTCACCCCTGCACGGGCTATGCCCGCACCTCGTTGTGTTGGTTGGAGACGACGGACAGTGCTGAAGGAGGCCGAGTGTTCGAGAACTGGACGGTACCCGGAGGTGGACTACACGACGAGTCAGTATCTGGAGGTGGACTTCACGGCGAGACGACACTCGGAGGAAGTTGATGGGAAAGAGTGTTGTGGAGTCTATCTACACCAACCCTTCTGGTAGGATCCGTGGTGGACGATCCAGGAGTTGCGCCATCTGTACCTACCCTTCAGGTAGGACCCGAGGAGGATGACCTAAGAGCCACTTCCGTTCTTCCAGAAGTTGTCTTTTTCTATTGTACTTTTGTTTAGTTGTAGTTGTACTTTCAGTTGGGTTTGTATTCTGGCCCATTTACTTTTCAGCACTTCTCTTTGTACTTAGTATTTTACTTCCGCTTGTTCTCTGTGGTGTTTTGTTTACTTTTATAAAGGCAATGCCTTCCCAGTCATCGGGATTTACGCCTTTGGTGCTAGTCTCCAACCCCTGGCCTATGGAAGGCGGACTTGGGGTAGTCACGACACGGGCCCCGAGGATGGGTCGTGACAATTGGTATCAGAGGGTTTCGGTTCTACCGTAGAACTCTGGACTTTGATCTTTTTCTATGTGAAGCAATATTGTTGAGATTATTGAGTGCGGTTATGAGTCCAGGGAGTCCAGTGTTGGTGCGGCGGCCGACGTATTCGTACACCAGGACCCTGACTTCTGATTTTCGACTTAATACACGAAAACATTGATTGCGTGTGTGTTTCCATAAGTTTTTAAAATTCAGTTCAACCAGGTCATCTCACCAGGTATAATCGTTTAACTGTGTCATGTTGTTTCTTTCTGGATGCCTTTTCACGGATGACCAGCTAGAGCCCAGAGGGATGTGTGTACTGACAGACTGCCGAGCGACGAGGCTTCGGTACAGGGCTCTCTTGCAGTTGAGGCACTAGCGGAGGCACCAGCGGTACTACCATACGTTGGGCCACCGATGCCACCAACCCCAATAGTGGGCGATGTATGCCACTTGAGCGCGCTGCATGAGTTCCAGTGCTAGAGGCCACCCATGTTCCGAGGAGAGACGGACCCGCAAGCGACTGAGGATTGGCTGGAGGCAGTGGTGAGAGTCTTCAGGCTAGTGGGGACGCCTGCAGACTTCATGGTGATCTTTGCTTCCAGCCTTCATCAGGCAGTAGTAGGCAGGTGGTGGATCCACTTGTTCTAATTTTGTGATGAGATGACCTTCACATGGGAAGAATTCGAGACCTTCTTCAGGGTGGAGTTTGTGCTAGTAGCTCTACACCCTGAGCATGTACAGGAGCTGCTTCCTTTGCCGCAGGATTTTCGATCAGTAGCCGAGTCATCTGTGGGCAGTAGACAGATGATGCAGAGGTCCAAGAGGACCAGAGCCATCCGTACGAGGAGCATGAAGTGTTATGAATGGGGTGGAAAGGGTCACCTAGCACGTGACTGTCCGACCCCCCGCACAGTCGATCTGCAGGCTTTAGAGGAGCCACCGAGGCAAAAGCAGCGGCAGGTGCTTGAGCAACAGCCGAGCAGTGGACAAGGTAGTAGAGCTCCAGGAGCAGGTGGACAGGAGAGGAACTAGTGGATACATCCCTTGTACTTCTAGTTCCATGTTGTTGTTGTTTTCGTGTCTTTGTACTATGAGCTGCAATAATAAAAAAAGACACTTATCTTTGTTTGCTTTCCTGTCCTTTTGTTTGGTTGATACTGAGTGGTCCCGGTTAAGACTGTTGACTTGAACCTCACTTTCGAGATTTCTACTGGAGAAGACCCAGTGACCTCACACTGATGCCGATAGTGTGACTCGACCCTTGGAGGTGAGAGTGATAGTTGGATCTCTTGGTAGTTACGTCGAGGCCTTACGACATCATCCATGTCATGAATGCATCATTCATTTTAGGATTGACTATATTAGGCAATGGGCGTGGTTCATATAGGGGATGAGACCAAGTTTCTCTTTTCGGAAAAGGAGAAATTTTAGCAGCTCTTTCAGATCGTAGGCAAGGAAGGTGCAAGTCATCCAGGAATGGATGAAGACTGCACCGTGCTGTAAGAAACGGGAAACTGGCGCCAGTCTTAGAGACTCGGGCGTGTTAAACGTTTCAATAAGAGGAAGATTAAAGGTGAGATGAGTATGCGAAGTAGTAGACGTGGAGGCAGAGCTAGGAGAGCAGCATGAGGTGGTGTATGTTTTAACATGCTACAACCACCCGCCTTAGTTGTCCCCGCCAAACTCAGGGAGATGGAGGGCGGGGGAAGAGAGTAGCTGCATGCGGTCAGGGAGAGTGACCTAATGGCTCTAAGAATGATTCGAGGGACAGTCTGTGTTCACTACTAGCTACCGTAGTAACAGACATTGATACGAATCATTCCGTCCTTCCACGAATCTTGTCCTAGACCTAGAGTTTCCGGTAAGCCGTAGACTTGACCCTCACATCTGGAGCTACCTTGGGAGAAGACTCGATAATCACACTTACGCCGACAGTGTGGTCAGACCCTCGAGGTGAGAGTTTTGGTTGGAATATCTTGGTGGCAGCGTCGAGGCCTTACAACGTTGGTTTGAGTATGGACTGGGCAATCATAGTTCTTACACAGATTGACAGTATTAGGCAAAAAGGTTGTGGTTTAACTACAACGTCGGGATGAGTTTTCCTTGGTCGGCGAAAAGGAAACCCCAGGCAGCACAGGATAAACTCATGCACAGGAGGGTATGACCGATCACTCTTGAGTCGGTCAACCTTAACCTCGTGGCAGCAGTCATTTTGAGTTTCAGTTCTAACAGGAATTGGAGACCTCTAGAGTTCGAGGATGACGATCATGTCCTTATACGGGTCTCACCTTGATGAGGTTTACGGAGATGTGGTCGAGGTGACAAGTTATCTCCGAATTTCAACGGACCATTCTAGGTCCTCAGCTGGGTAGGCGAGATAATTTACTGCTTGACCCATCCACCTCAGTTGCACCAGGTGCACGACGACTTCCACATATCTCAACTGAGGGGATACATGCGTGATCCTTCACATATCATCGACCATGGGGAGCTGGACTATGGAGATGGGGTGACTTTCACGGAGGTTCCAGTAGGAATCGAGGGTCGACAGGAGCGGATTCTACGAGGATGGTCGATTCCTCAGGTGCGCTTTCACTGGCAGTACAAGAACCTCCAGGTGAGCACATGGGAGCGGAAGGCTCAGATGCGTGCTCAGTACCGCGTTTGTATCCCTAGTTTGTGTTAAAGCTTTACGGGGACATAAAGCCCTAAGGTGGGAGTAATGTAAAGCTTCGAAAATTTCAAAAAAAAAATTCTCTTAATTTTCTTTGAATTTTACAAGAACGCAGTTTCTGACGGCGCCTGATTCCGAAGCCCGGTGTGCCCGAAATCAATTTCCGAAGTTCAGGCTCGGGTACGTTCAGTAAACGAACGAGCGGGTTTTTCTAACATTTGAACCGGTGCTCGGAATCAAATTCCGAGGGCACCGATGGAATCGAAACGCCGGTACAATTAAATCTGTGTGTTTTCTTTAACCCTTGGAGATCGTCGACGCGACGCCGTGTACCACGACGACGCGACACCCCTTCTGCGACGTGACGATTCTCTTCTTCCGCGTCGGTCAACTCCGCGAAGAACTCACGTTCGATGACTACGACGAGGTAGGGGTTAATTCTTTTAAATATTTGTGATTTATACCCGCGGAGTATGATTAAAATTGTTGTGAGACTTTTAAAACCACTAACGCGGTGGGTGCGGACCAACAAACAAGTTTGAACGCACCGCCCTTTTTGTTCTTGGTGTGCGGAACGGCGGACGACGTCAAAACAAGCCGCACGGGCGAAGTGAGGTCCTCGCAGTGAAGGACGGATCCCGGGAGGGCCTTTGGAAAAGACGGCGTGAAATTCCGACCACCGGAACTCGTCCGGTGGTCCGCGGAGCAGCCCGCTGGCACGCCTCGCCGGCACGGCGGCGCCGACGGCAGGAGGCTGCGGCGCCCGGCGCGCCGCCGGAAGGAACTGCTGCGGCTAAAGCCATGGCGACAGCACGCGGTCCCGTGACCGCGCGATACCGGAGGAGGACGGGACGCGGTGACCCGGCCACGTCCGCTGGAAAGGGCGGCCCCACGTGGGGCCACAGTTCCCTCACGCGGGGGCAGCACGCCCCCCGCTCTGCTCGGCCGTAACCGGCCGAGCCGACCCGCCTGGCGGCCGGGCCGGGTCACGCCCAGGCTGGACTGGGCCACCCAGGCCGGGTCAGGCCGAGCCAGCCGGGTCGGGTCGACCCGGCTCTGGCCGACCCAGGGGGGGTGGTGCCGGGTCGGTCCGGGCCCAGACGCCCCGTTTTGGACCTCTTTCGGTCTTTTGCTCATATCTTGGGCTACGTACCTCTGATCGACACAAAATCAGCGGCGATGTGATCCTTGGATCGATACGGTCGTTTCAACATATCTCACATAAGGTTTCAGAATTCTTTGGGTTCGGCCGGGTTGGTTCGTGCACGAAACCAACCGGGCCCTCGGAGCGGAAATGCTCATAACTTGAGCTCCGGACGTCCGATTGACGTGACATCGACTTTTTTGGATTCATCTTGATGAGACAGAACTTTTGGCATACTTCTCTAGTGAGTTGGATGCAGTTGGATAGTGACAGGGTTGTATTGCACCCGAAATCCAGCTGGGCCCCTAGAACAGAAAAGCCGATAACTTTCAGACTGGACGTCCGTTTGAAGAACCGTCAGCGGCGATGGTGATCACGTGGAGAAACGGTATTTATGAGTATTCCCTATGAGAGTTTGGGGTACAGTTGAGATACAGCCAGTTTGGTTCGCACACGAAACCAACCGGGGCCCGGGGATGAAAAGGCTAGTAACTCAAAGACCGAGTGTCCAATTGACGCGCCGTCTGTTGCGTTGAGACCGATGTGATGAGGCGGGCCTTTGAGATACTTCTTTGTGGAACTTTGTGATACTTTGAGTATCGATAAGTAGCTCATGGAGCGGACCCTCCCAGAGCCGACCGTGCGGAGTACGGAGATCGTGTAGCCGGCTGAGACCTGAAGACTGCTTGACCGATCGACTCGGTGTGTTTCTGATAGCCCAGTGGGGAGCACTTGGTTGTAGCGGCAGACCCACGGCAGAGGAGAACTTGGTTGTAGCGGCAGACCCACAGTACTCAATAGAAGGAGTACCTCTGGAGGCTATGAGGGGGAGCGCTTGGTTGTAGCGGCACACCCACGGCGGAGGAGCGCTTGGTTGTAGCGGCAGAACCGTGGTACTCAATAGAAGGAGTACCTCTTGAGGCTATGAGGGGAAGTACTTGGTTGTAGCGGCAGACCCATGGTGGGAAGCACTTGGTTGTAGCAGCAGGCCCACAGTACTCGACAGGAGGAGTACCTCAGCAGTCTTAAGTTAGTGAGCAGTACCTCGGAGTCGTGATAGGACCACTGTACACTCTAGAGACGGGGCTCTTCAGCAGTTACGGTTTCGATAATGAAAATCCTGGTTTGAGCTGAGTCTATGACCTTTGTGTTTACCTCTTGATTGAGATGGGTCATTTGATAACTTAGGTGTATGTATGGGCATATACCTGGGTAGTGGTTATCCGTTGATTTCATGACTTTTGTGTTTACCTCTTGATTGAGATGGGTTACTTGATAACTTAGGTATATGTATGGGCATATACCTAAGTAGAGGTTATCTGATGAGATCTTCTTGGTGGTTATCCTTGTTGGATTTAGTGAGACCTTGAGGGTCTCGGGGTCCCTACTGAGTATCGTTATACTCACCCCTGCACGTGCTATGCCCGCACCTCGTTGTGTTGGTTGCAGATGACGGACATTGTTGACGGAGGCCGAGTGTTCGAGGACTAGACGGTACCCGGAGGTGGAATACACGACGAGTTAGTATCCGGAGGTGGACTTCACAGAGATACGACACTCAGAGGAGGTTTACGGGCAAGAGCGTTGTGGAGGCTATCTGTACCTACCCTTCAGGTAGGATCCGTGGTGGATGATCCACGAGCTGCGCCATCTGTACCTACCCTTCAGGTAGGACCCGAGAAGGATGACCCAGGAGCCGCTTCTGTTCTTCCAGCTGTTGTCTTTTTCTATTGTACTTTTGTTCAGTTGTAGCTGTACTTTCAGTTGGGTTTGTATTCTGTCCCATTTACTTTTCAGCACTTCTATTTGTACTTAGTATTTTACTTCCACTTGTTCTCTGTAGTGTTTTGTTTACTTTTATAAAGGAAATGCCTTCCTAATCATCGGGATTTACGCCTTTGGTGCCAGTTGCTAGCCCCTGGCCTATGGAAGGCGGGCTTGGGGTTGTCACGGCACAGGCCCCGAGGACGGGTCGTGACAATTGGTATCAGAGGGTTTCAGTTCTACCGTAGAACTCTGGACTCTGATCTTTTTCTATGTGAAGCAATAGTGTTGAGAGTATTTAGCGCGGTTATGAGTCCAGGGAGTCCAGTATTGGTGCGGTGGTCGACGTATTCGTACACCAGGACCCTGACTTCTAATTTCCAACTTAATACACAAAAACATTGATTTCATGTGTGTTTCCATAAGTTTTTAAAAGTCAACTCAACCAGGTCAGCTCACCAGGTATAATTGTTTGACCGTGTCACGTTGTTTCTTTCAGGATGCCTTTTCACGGACGACCAGCTAGAGCCTAGAGGGATGTGCATACTGATAGCCTGCCGAGTGACGAGGCTTCGGTACAGGGCCCTCTTGCAGTTGATGCACTAGTGGAGGCACCAGTGGTACTACCATACATTGGGCCACCGATGCCACCAGCCCCAGCAGTGGGCGATGCACGCCACTTGAGCGTGATGCACGAGGTCCAGCGCCAGAGGCCAGCTAGGTTCCGGAGAGAGACGGACCCGCAGGCGGCTGAGGATTGGCTGGAGGTAGTGGTGAGAGTCTTCAAGCTAGTGGGGATGCCTGCAGACTTCATGGTGATCTTTGCTGCCATCCTTCTTCAGGCAGTAGCAGGCAGGTGGTGGAGCCACTTGTTCCAGTTTTGTGATGAGATGACCTTCACATGGGAAGACTTTGAGACCTTCTTCAGGGTGGAGTTTGTGCCAGTAGATCTATACCCCGAGCATGTATAGGAGCTGCTTCCTTTGCCGCAGGATTTTCGATCAGTCGCCGAGTCATCAGTGGGCAGTAGACAGATGATGCATAGGTCCAAGAGGACTAGAGCCAGCCATACGAGGAGCAGGAAGTGTTATGAATGCGGTGGGAAGGGTCACCTGGCACGTGACTGTCCGACACCCTGCACAGTCGATCCACAGGCTTTAGAGGAGCCACTGAGGCGGAAGCAGCGGCAGGTGCTTGAGCAACAGCCGAGCAGTGGACAAGGCAGTAGAGCTCCGAGAGCAGGTGGACAAGACCAGAACTAGTGGATACGTCCCTTGTACTTCTAGTTCCATGTTGCTGTTGTTTTCGTGTCTTTGTACTATGAGCTGCAATAAAAAAAAGACACGTATCTTTGTTTGCTTTCCTGTCCTTTTGTTTGGTTGATACTGAGTGGTCCCGGTTAAGACTGTTGACTTGACCCTCATTTTCGAGATTTCTACTGGAGGAGACCTAGTGACCTCACACTGATGCCGATAGTGTGACTCGACCCTTGGAGGCGAGAGTGACAGTTGGATCTCTTGGTAGTTACGTCAAGGCCTTACGACGTCATCCATGGCATGAATGCATCATTCATGTCAGGATTGACTGTATTAGGCAATGGGCGTGGTTCATCAAGGGGATGAGACCGAGTTTCTCTTTTCGGCAAAGGAGAAATTTTAGCAGCTCTTTCAGATCGTAGGCAAGGAAGGTGCAAATCATCCAGGAACGGATGAAGACTGCACCGTGCAGTAAGAAACGGGAAACCGACACCAGTCTTAGAGACTCGGGTGTGTTAAATGTTTCAATAAGAGGAAGCTTAAAGGTGAGATGAGTCTGCGAAGCAGCAGACGTGGATGCAGAGCTAGGAGAGCAGCATGAGGTGGTTTACGTTTTAACATGCTACAGCCACCCGCCTTAGTTGTCCCCACTAGGCTCAGGGAGATGGAGGGCGGGGGAAGAGAGTAGCAGCATGCGGTCAGAGAGAGTGACCCAATGTCTCTAAGAATGATTCGAGGGACAGACTATGTTCACTACTAGCTGCCGTAGTAACAGACGTTGATACGAATCATTTCTTCCTTCCATGAATCTTGTCCTAGACCTAGAGTTTCCGGTAAGCCTTAGACTTGATCCTCACGTCTGGAGATACATTGGGAGAAGACTCGATAATCACACTTACGCTGACAGTGTGGTCAGACCCTCGAGGTGAGAGTTTCGGTTGGAATCTCTTGGTGGCAGCGTCGAGGCCTTACGACGTTGGTTTGAGTATGGACTGGGCAATTACAGTTCATACACAGATTGACGGTATTAGGCAAAAAGGTTGTGGTATAACTATGATGTCGGGATGAGTTTTCCTTGGTCGGCGAAAAGGAAACCCCAGGCAGCACAAGATAAACTCATGCACAGGAGGGTGTGACCAATCACTCTTGAGTCAGTCAACCTTACCCTCATGGCAGCAGTCGTTTTGAGTTTCTGTTCTAACAGGAATTGGAGACCTCTAGAGTTCGAGGATGATGATCACGTCCTTATACAGGTCTGACCTTGACGAGGTTTACGGAGATGTGGTTGAGGCGACAAGTTATCTCCGAAGTTCAAAATAACTTTCTAGGTCCTCAGCTGGGTAGGCAAGAAAGTTTACCGCTTGACCCATCCACCTCAGTTGCACCAGGTGCACGACGACTTCCACGTATCTCAACTGAGGGGATACGTGCGTGATCCTTCACATATCATCGACCATGGGGAGTTGGACTATGGCGATGGGGTGACTTTCACGGAGCTTCCAGTAGGAATCGAGGGTCGACAGGAGCAGATTCTACGAGGATGGTCGATTCCTCGGGTGCACTTTCACTGGCAGTACGGGAACCTCCAAGTCAGCACATGGGAGCGGAAGGCTCAGATGCATACTCAGTACTGCGTTTGTATCCCTAGTTTGTGTTAAAGCTTTACGGGGACGTAAATCCCTGAGGTGAGAGTAATGTAAAGACACGGAAATTTCAATAATTTTTTATCTTATTTTTCTTTGGAATTTTACAAGAACGCAGTTTCTAACGGCGCCTGATTCCGAGGCCCGGTGTGCCCGGAATCAATTTCCGAAGTTCAGGCTCGGGTACGTTCAGTGAAAGAACAAGCGGGTTTTTCTAACTTTTGAACCAGTGCTCGGAAACAAATTCCGAGTGCACCAATGTAATCTCAGTGCCGGTATTTTCTTAGAAACGCCTTTTCTGACGTTTTGGTTGCTCGGGTGTGGTTTTTAGTTTTTGGGGATAAGTTAAGAAATAAAATAAAGTGGTGCGACAACTTTATTTTATTTCACTTAAGCCACTTAAAGCCACTTAAGCTGAGTTGAAGCGGATAGGGTGGAACCCAAAATATCCTACCCACTTGGTAGGATATTTGTGAGGTGGGGCCCACATGAGCCCCACCATTTCTTTTCCTCTAAGTAACGCACCCGCGAAATCCCCTTTTTAATGAAAGTCAACCGGTGTGTTTTCTTAAATTCTTAATGCCTCTATTAATTGGGCAGTTAAGTCGTTACCATTAATTCATCGAATTAATTGTTCGTTTATTAACTTTGTTTTTCGTTTGTTGGCATAAGAAGAAAACAAGACCAACACATGTGTGTGGCTGGTTGAGAGGATTTGGAGAAAATCTAAGTTCTTCATCCTCCTTCACGAAGAACGTGAAGAACACGAAGAACGTGAAGAACACGAAGAACATGAAGAACGCCGAACCCCCCGGAGATCGATGACCCGATGCCGTGTACCGCGATGCCGACGATTCTCCTTTCGCGACGTTTCTTCCGCGACGATCCTTCCCCGCGACAATCTTCGATCATTAATCGATTGAGGAAGGGGATTGCGGTTATTTTAATTTCCTTTGTGGATTTTATCCTCAACATGGGTTTAATTGGTACAATTAAATCTGTGTGTTTTCTTTAACCCTCGGAGATCGTCGACGCGACGCCGTGTACCGAGACGACGCGACGCCCCTTCCGCGACGCGACGATCCTCTTCTTTCGCGTCGGTCAACTCCGGGAAGAACTCACGTTCGATGACTACGACGAGGTAGGGGTTGATTCTTTTAAATATTTGTGATTTATACCCGTGGAATATGATTAAAATTGTTGTGAGACTTTTAAAACCGCGAACACGGTGGGTGAGGACCAACGAACAAGTCCGAACCCACCGCCCTTTTCGTTATTGGTGTGCGGAACGGCGGATGACGTCAAAAGAAGCCGCACAGGCGAAGTGAGGTCCTCGCAGTGAAGGAACGATCCCGGGAGGGCCTTTGGAAAAGACGAAGTGAAATTACGACCACCGGAACTTGTCCGGTGGTCGGCGGAGTAGCCCGCCGGCGCGGTTCGCTGGCACGGCGACGCCGGCGGAAGGAGGCGACGGTGCCCGGTGTGCCGCCAGAAGGAACCACCACGACTGAAGCCGTGACGGCAGTACGCGGTCCCGCGACCGTGCGAGACTGGAGGAGGATGGGATGTGATGGCTCGACCACGTCCGCTGGAAAGGGTGGCCCCACGCGGGGCTGTGGTTCCCTCACATGGGGGCAGCACGCCCCCCGCTCCGCTCGGCCATAACCGGCCGAGCCGGGGCGAGCTGGACGGGTTGGACCCTGACCTGGGTCGGGTCGACCCGGTTCGGGCCGACCCAGCGGGGGTTGGGCCGGGTCGGTCCGGGCCCAGACCCCCCCATTTTTGGACCTCTTTCGGTCTTTTGCTCATATCTTGGGCTAAAGACCTCCGATCGACGCACCGTCAGCGGAGATGTGATCCTTGGATCAAGATGGTCGTTTCGAGATATCGCACTCAAGGTTTCGGAATGCTTTGGGTTCGGCCGGGTTGGTTCGTGTATGAAACCAACTGGGCCCTCGGAGCGGAAACACTCATAACTTGAGCTCCGGACGTTCGATTGACGTGCCGTTGACTTTGTTGGATTCCTCTTGATGATAAGGAACTTTTGGAATACTTATCTAGTGATTTGGATGCAGTTGGATAGTGGCCGGGTTGGATTGCACCCGAAATCCAACCGGGCCCCTGGAACGGAAAAACTGATAACTTTCAGACTGGACGTCCGTTTGACGAACCATCAGCGGCCATGGTGATCACGTGGAGAAACGGTCCTTATGAGTATGCCCTATGAAAGTTATGGGTACAGTTGAGATATGGACGGGTTGTTTCTCACACGAAAACAAACCTGGCCCCGGGGACGAAAATGCTAGTAACTCACAGACCGGGCGTTCGATTGACGCACCGTCTGTTGCGTTGAGACCGCTGTGATGAGGCGGTCCTTTGAGATACTTCTTCGTGGAACTTTGTGATAATTGTAGTATCGACCAGTAGCTCATGGAGCGGACCCTCCTAGAGATGAGCGTGCGGAGTACGGAGACTGTGTAGCCGGGTGAGACCTGATGACTGCTTGACTGATCGACTCGGTGTGTTTCAGATAGCCCAGTAGGGAGAGCTTGGTTGTAGCGGCAGACCCACGGTGGAGGAGCGCTTGGTTGTAGCGGCAGACCCATGGTACTCAATAGAAGGAGTACCTCTGGAGGCTATGAGGGGGAGCGCTTGGTTGTAGCGGTAGACCCACGACGGAGGATCGCTTGGTTGTAGCAGCAGACCCGCGGTACTCAAAAGAAGGAGTACCTCTGGAGGCTATGAGGGGAAGCGATTGGTTGTAGTGGAAGACCCATGGTGGGAAGCACTTGGTTGTAGCAGCAGGACCACAATACTCGACAGGAGGAGTACCTCAGCAGTCTTAAGTTAGTGAGCAGTACCTCGGAGTCGTGACAGGACCACTGTACACTCCAGAGATGGGGCTTTTCAGCAGTTACGGTTTCGATAATGAAAATCCTGGTTTGAGCTGAGTCTATGACCTTTGTGTTTACCTCTTGATTGAGATGGGTCAATTGATAACTTAGGTGTATGTATGGGCATATACCTGGGTAGTGGTTATCCGTTGATTTCATGACCTTTGTGTTTACCTCTTGATTGAGATGGGTTATTTGATAACTTAGGTATATGTATGGGCATATACCTAATTAGAGGTTATCTGATGAGATCTTCTTGGTGGTTATCCTTGTTGGTTTTAGTGAGACGTTGAGGGTCTCAGGGTCCCTACTGAGTATCGTTATACTCACCCCTGCACGGGCTATGCCCGCACCTCGTTGTGTTGGTTGCAGACGACGGACAGTGCTGACGGAGGCCAAGTGTTCGAGGACTGGACGGTACCCATAGGTGGAATACACGACGAGTCAGTATTCAGAGGTGGACTTCATAGCGAGACGACACTCAGAGGAGGTTGACGGGAAAGAGCTTTGTGGAGGCTATTTGTACCTACCCTTCAGGTAGGATCCGTGGTGGACGATCCAGGAGCTGTGCCATCTGTACCTACCCTTCAGGTAGGACCCGAGGAGGATGACCTAGGAGCTGCTTCCGTTCTTCCAGCTGTTGTAATTTTGTTCAGTTGTAGTTGTACTTTCAGTTGGGTTTGTATTCTAGCCCATTTACTTTTTAGCACTTCTCTTTGTACTTAGTATTTTACTTCCGCTTGTTCTCTGTGGTGTTTTGTTTACTTTTATAAAGGAAATTCCTTCCCAGTCATCGGGATTTACGCCTTTGATGCTTGTTGCCAGCCCCTGGACTATGGAATGCGGGCTTGGGGTAGTCATAGCATGGGCCCCGAGGACGGGTCGTGACATAAAAATCAAATTCGGTGGACTAATTTAATTTAAGAATTATTTAAAAAAACAATATTGAATACTAAAAACACAAATTTAAACTAAGATTGATTATTTTACACACAAAAGTACAAAATCGTAACAATAAACAATTATTTACTAAATACAACATTTTAGTGTAAAAAAACCCCTAAAAATATAAAAAGGATGTGGTAAAGAGTGTGAAAACATTGCCACATCAGTCATTAACTTCAATGAATAAATTTACTACTATATAATGTTGTTATAGAAAACACATACACTATATTAGACTGTTATAACCATCCAGGTTTTAAATGACCATTAAAAATCATAAATTTTAAAATTATATCCAATTAACTATAATAATATGACTAATATTCATAACGGGATAATAAAAATTCTAATTGGATTTGATTAAATAAGGGAGGGCCTCGACCATTAGTATCATATCCTATAAATCTCATTTATTAGAGAATTTGGGGCGGGTATAAAAACATTGAATTTTACCTTAACCCATAACACATTATGATTCATTAATTAAAGCATAGAAACCCTCTTTATGGGATATTTTGATGCTAATTTAGATCATAGAAAAAACAATGTATGTTGAACCATGTAATGAAATTCTCACCACCAGACACATTACCCTTTTGAATTTTATTTGTAGTAATAATGGGATATGTGTCTTGATCCTGATAGTCTGAATTTGGATTTTTTATTCGTACTTTAAATTTATGATATTTTTCATTTTTAATGTTGAATTTAAATTATTAAATAATGAGTTTAATAAAAATTTATATTTTTATATGGTGAAGCAAAAAATATATTTTTGAGAGTGATATATTCTCAATCAAGGTAAACATTTTATGAATTTAATAGAATTATTATTATATTATATTTTAATAATATATTATTATTAATTAATATTGAATAAATATAAATTATAATATAATTTTATGATGTCAAATTTAATTTTTAAAAGGGATGAAAATATGTTATTGTCAAAAGTCCTTTATTTTTAAATAAATGTGATTTTTTTATTTAAAATTGAAAATTAAAGTATTTAGAGAATTATTTTGATAAAATAAATGCTATTTTTTAAATCATCTTGTAAAATTTGACCAATGGTGACATTTTTATAACTTTCTAATGCAATAAAATTTTTAGGTAAAAATTAAATACAATATAATTATTTTGTATGCATTATGACATTATAAAATTCTAAATGTGATGTAATAAATTCTATAAAGGGTATTAATTAATTTTATTATTTATTAACTTTAAATTAATGTTTTCCCAGGTTATTGGACAAATTTTATAAAACCCTAATGAATCATCCTGGATATATAATATAATTTATGGTTTTAAAATCGATTATTTACAAACATATTTCACTTCCACATCACTAAGGGTATTAGTTTAATGATATCAATTATAACACATGTAAAATAACTACAATAACTCATCTTTGGAAGAATCCATTATGAAAAACCATGTGATGGGGTTTTTTTATTACATTATCATAAAGATTCCAAAACATAAGTTTGGAAATTAAAAAGGAACTATCTTATATTTTTCTATATAAACCTATAAAAACTCCATTTCTACTTTACTAAGAATCCATGGATCATGAAATTAGTATACCCATCCTTCTATAGAGTCTTCACATCGTTCCCCCATGCTCTATAAAAATTCCTTCCAATATTTTATAAATACCCTCTAAAGTAATGGGATCGTCTCCTTCTCTTATTAATTCAAGAACCTACTTTATGTTATTCCTTTTTTTCAATTATTTATTGGTCGTATATTTTCCCAATCTCACCTTTTACTATGTTTATGATTTCCATGTGATTATATAACACTTAAAATATCAATAATTCTTCCCATGAACCTTTATATACCCCAAATATATTGTCAAAATTATCCTATGATTTTCCATTCCAAATACCTGTATAGTAAATACCCATACCCATTTTCACTCAAGGGTATTCATATATATTTACCTATAATTTATTGAATGGGAAAAATATGTTTGTAAACTAAACTCCATAATCATGGTATTAAATTTTGTGAAATATTTATTGATGTTCAATGATATATGTGTCTCACATGAGCATGTACATATTATGATGTGTGTGACTAGAGAGTGCTCCAATACATTGGGAAATGTTGTAGTCTCATCATACATTATATATGATATTAAGGAGTAAAGCCAATCCATTATGGTACTTTTTACACCATGTTATGATATCTTGGTTGTTATCTTTGACCTATGTTTATAATTTCACGATTAATATTGTCATGAAATTGCTATGTTTCTTTTATTCAATCATGTAATATCAATTTTAATTATAAATGATTATGATTATAAAACCTCTTATAGTATCCTTTTTTCTACTGGTTAGCAAGTACTAATTTACATACAATATTATTTTTTTATTCCCTTAAGGTTCATTATATATCACCCCTTTACTATGTATATCGATATGTTGTCCCATGTAGGTTTAGAAATTCCTTCCAATGGGTGCATTTTGTTGAATTTTTTATAGAATGTTGTTATATCAAATTTTCATGTTATTATTCCATGTAAATAATCACCTAATGTGACTATGATTCATGATATTATGTGTTTTCTAATTTCCTATTTATGTCACAAATCATGAAATCATTTGTGTTAAAGGAAAACATTTCATAGTTGGTATTAAACGATGGTGTATTTATTTTTGTGATCAAGATTAGAAAAATCTAGAGAAAGTAATGGAGATTAGTAAAAAATGATAAAATATCCGTAACTTTTATTATGAATCATGGAATAACTATTTTCAAAGAATCTAAATCTTTGAATAGATACTACAATTGGATGTGTCTATCATATATACTTACGTTGGGGAAATAACCGAAAAGGAGTGCATTGAGATAGTCTCAATCATCACCTAGTTCATGATAATAGGCCTTTCTAAACACGTAGTTTAACACTGCCATGGGATATGTGCTTTATATTTATAATCTATTCAAAAAAACTAATAAGTGAAAAAAATTTCCATAATATTATATACTATGAAATATATCATGGATAACATATATTACAACATATAAATTCATAAGTTAATTAATACATGTTATTTATGATTTATCCCTATAATGTTCATGGTTTATCATTTATGTGTTGAATAGTTTACAAATTCTCATCCATAATTTTTAATTTATTTTGGTCAAGGGCTTGATGTATGAGAAACCAAACCAATGATAAATGTGTTGGAAAATGTGATGAATACCCAATTGAGAATCCTATACCAATTGGAGTAAGAATCATGAAAAGCTTGGTGATAAATTCTAAATTGAAATAAGTTTTGTATCAATACATCTTTCTTGAGGAATTCTTAATTCCCATGAGAAATAGAAAGCTTAAATTCATTCGTTTGTGTGAAAAAACCCTCTAACTATTAAGGTAAATTCAGAAAGCTTAATCGTAGAACAGTGGATGTAATCTATTGAGAATATCTTATATTTCCTTTAATGATATGGTCAAGAGAAAGTTATTTTGTTAGATTATCAAATGTAAGAAGAATCTGATCAGTGGTGTACAATGGTAAATACTATGAATCCCTAAGAGGGGATTAACATGATGAAGTTGAAGGAATCCTAGAAAATGTATTTTAACAAATATTTTACTTTACACTTTAACTGAAAATGGAGATACATTCCCTTATCCTTTAGAAAAAGGATGATGAATCTATCGAGGAATAAATAAAATCTTGTATGATAGGATTATTTCTTTTTCATTACCCTAGAAATGAATTTTTGTTGATTTTTTTTGATAAATCAAATTATTATAAATTCTTTGGCAATTAGGGACATTGAAATCTATGAGTAAATTGTATGACATCCCCTCAAAGTCAAAATAGTGACCAGTGAATCTCATGGTTATCTTAGGGTTAACAAACAAAAAATAGAGATTAATTATAGTGGTATGATATAGAAATATAATGGTAGAATTAAATACCAATATACCATTTATCAAAATTGAGGGGATAAGGTATCTTAGAAATTACATAATGGAGAAGAGGAAATGGTTTATATCTTTTATGGAAGGGTATATATCTAATAAATTTTGATGAGAGAAGTAAATCAAAGGGATGAAATAAAGGAATGCCCTGGTCAAATCTCATCCTATTTTCCAATGATTAAACTATAAGTATTGGGGTACTTTTTGAATTTATGACATAAGTTCAGGGTTTTTTATTATAAATGATAAAAAAACCTTCTAGGTCCAATGAGAAAGGGAGATGACATTAAATTATAACTACTGAGTTAGATCCAACTGACAAATTGTGTATACATATCCTAGTTATGAATTTAGGGATAGAAAATATACTTTTTATTGGGATTAAATGAATTATTTTTTATCATGCATGTTTAATAAAATTATTCAAACTCCACCACAAATTATGGATTTAGTGCTATCAATGAAAATGTAAAATGGATAAATTATCACATCCTAAGAATATAACTCTCCTACCTTAAAAATCATAGTGTTGATCTTCTTATTGAAAAATTTGATACAAAATTTATTAGAATTTAGTGCTATTATGGTTTTGGGGTAGAATTCTTTATATAAATAAAATATAAATTTTTAATAGAAGGAAATAATGCTCCATATCACAAATTTCCCTCTAATTCTATACTTTTTTCGAGGAGGAGGATGAAAATTATCTAGTATTGTCAAATAAATCAAGGATATTATTAACAGATGAATACGTATATCTTTATCAATTTATTGAAACTATTTAAAAGATCATCCTTGATGATATAACTATTGTTAGGTAATTTACTGATGTGTTTCATTAATAATCGCCTTCTCTTCCTTTAATCCATGAGGTTTAGTTCTCAATCGACCATATACCCAAAATTGTTCCAATATCCTAAACCCCATTGAGAAAGGATATTGTTGAAATTGAGGATTTAAAGAAGAAACTATTGGAGAATATAGATACAGGGTTTATACGCCCTTCGGCTTCACCATGTAGTAAAGTAACCCACTTCGTCAAGATTAATGATGTGTCATTATTCCCTTGAATTTATTATCATGCACTTAATAAGATCATGATAAAGAAAAAGTATGCTCTAGAATAGTTGTATGACTTATCCAATTAGCTATATACAACCCAATATTTTCCTATGTTGGATCACATTTCAGGTTACTATGATGTAAATTGGTATTTTGACGATACCCTAAAGGCTATATTCCATAAAAGGTTCTATAAATATAAATTAATAGTGATGCCATTTGGGATCAATAATCCTCCAACAAATTTCATATATTTAATGAATGCATATTTTAGTTATTACATCAAAATATATATAGTAGTCCTTATAGATAATATTTTTGTATACTATAATTATAAGGATGAATTTTATGTGAATTTAAATATTGTACTAAAACATTTATAGAGATAAAGGATATATGAAATGTATAATAAATTTGAGTTTTGGTAGGAGCATATGTTAGTCCAAGGGAATTTTACCCCTTAAAAAGATATATATGTTGACCCTTTAAAAAAATTATGAATTTGAAGGATGTACTAGACTAACATCTGTGACGGAAATATATAGTTTCCTTTGGATTATTTGGGTACTATAATTGATTTTTTCTAAATTTATCAGGATTTTAGACCCATTAACCGTTATTACTCATAAGGTAGTTAGGTTTATCTAAACTTATGAATATGAAGATATATTTACAGAGATAAATATGAGGATAATCACTGCACATTATCCCACATTACCCACCATAGGGGATGGGTTTATGGTCTATAGTGATTTTTCTAAAAAGTGCTTGGGTTTTGTAGTCATGAAAGATAACATAGTGATCACCTTTACTTCATCCCAGTTAAATATCTAATTGCAGAACCACCCACCCATGATATAAAATTTGATGAAGCGATCTTTAATTAAATATTTTTTCAAATTATCTCTATAGGGATAAGCATTGAGTTTATATATAGATAAAAAATTACTCAAGTATATTTTTACAAAATATTATATTAATATGAACCAATGATGGTGGTTAGTGTTAATAATGGATTTTGATTTTCCATTCCACTGCCACATTGGGAAGGGAAAATATTTGGCATCTTCTCTAAGTAGAAAGGATACCTCAACTATACTCGTGATTAGGATTCAAAGACATACAACCCTCTTTAATTAATAATAATAAAAGGATATTAGTTATAACTTCTCAAAAAAACTCACCCATTTATTCTTATAAGGACCAACGAAACTAAAAAAATAAGATGAGGTTCTAAAAAAGAAAGTATAAAATATTTCGGATATAAAAAACTTCTAAATATATAGTTATATGGTTTAGAACCCAGATATTTATCCCATCAATACCAAAACTGAAGAGGTAACTGCTGGATTATTTGCATGGATCATATTTCCCTATTGATCCATAAAGCACCAAGATGTATAGATATTTTACAAAAAATATGATTAGATAACATGATGATATATATTATATAGTTGGTTTCTGGATGCTTTATATGGTAACAATTCAAGGGGGTTGAAAAAATTATAAGTGTGTGAGGAAAATATTCACAATAGTACTGTGTAAATGGGAAAAAATCATAGATTGTTTCATCAGAATAATAATAAATCCTAAAGGCCCTAATGAAATATGGGTTGCAACCGATTCCTTTACAAATTCCATGTGTTTCATCAAAATCAATGAGGATTTCTATATCAACCAACAATCCATGATATACATAATGGGAGTGGTAATATTACCTAAAGTTTCATTCCCTTTTGTATCTAATCAGGATCTATGGTTTCCATATAGGTTCAAGATAATCCTTCACTAAGCATTGTTTATGGAGAAGATTTTCAATACTACAAATCACCCTCAGAAAAAATTAATGTAAAAAAAGAACATTCGAACACTATAGAATATACTGAAATATCATTAAATATATTTCTAAGGAAGTTGGGATCAATATCATCCCCTAGTTTAGGTCTTATATAACAATATTTTATAATAAATCCTTAAGGTGACTCTAAATGATTCTCTCTATGGGAAGATGTTTCAGACTCATACATGTTGGGATGGAGTTGGGGAGTAGAGTCCTATGGGAATTGATCATGTCTAAGAGATGATATAATAGTATATTACCATTTAATATCATAAGATATCTGTTGGTAATGTATTGTCCCAACAAAACTGTATAATTTATTATGATTTTAATGCTCACATATACCATTGTCTATTTTACTAATGATTTTATATTAAGTGTATTTTAGGGAATTAATATTTCATTTTACCTATTCTGAAATTATTTTCAAGCTTTTAATTGGAGAGGAATTTTTATTAAAGTGTTTGGGATGAGTCTTCAAGAATTTGGGAAACACTATTCAAACCATACGTTGATAAGCATAAGGTAAGGAATAAACCCTACATTTTGTACATTGCATATAGTTCATGATCTCGATGTTTTTGTTCAACTTTACACTATAAGAGGATGGTATGGTATGTCAACCCTACATTCAAAATAATATGTATGTTAAATAAGCCCTAAATTATAAGAAAATTATGGTTAAATCAACCTTACATTTGGAAGGAACCTTATATTTGTCAAGTGAGAAAAGTATGATTAAAAAACCACATGTAAGTAATTATCCTTACATTTGAGAGAGAAACATATGGATAATCAACCTTACTTTTATAATATACCTTACTTCTTCAACCATATGTTTTAAATATGAACAATACCTATTTGAACCCTATGTTTTGTATTTTATCAATTTTTGAATGAACCCAATGTTTCAATTTTCAATGTGTCCAATATTTACATGATATTTTCCACGATTTATGTAGTGGTCTCGATAGAGTTATTGGAAATTTTCAAGATCATTCTTTACTAATTTAAAGATCATGATATATTTGATTCAATGAAAAATTTTAAATGGATATTTTAACTTATATTATAAAGTGAAGTTACGACTCCCATTATTTATTTGAATTTGAGTATCTACATTTCATTGGAAATCTTTTGTGGATATGGAATCTAGAAACAGGATATTGTTCATTATATATTCCATTGGTGTATCTTTTTAGATACATGATCTTTTCCATAGGACCTATATTTTCTTTCATATACTCAATAATACTCTAGTAATTTTCAAAAGTGTTAAAACGATTGAACATCTCAAAAGTGACTACACTGTGGAGACAAACATGTTCGATCTTGTTCTACAATAAGTTTGTGACTACTCGGTTTTGTTTCTATTCTTAAATTGAATATATTATATTCAACAGAGATCACTTAAGAGTCATTAATTCTTGAAGAATATGTTTTATAAAATGGAAGATCCATCGTCTATTAGTTATAGCTGCTACAATTATAAGGTTCAGCCAGTTTCAACAAATCAATCTATTTTGATTAATATGAGTTTCAACTGCTCGTACTCAGTTATGGTGGAATATTAGCTTCTCAATATAAGATGTGAATAACCTATTATTTGTTATAAAACCAAAATACTTTTTTATTATTTTTTTAAAGGTGTCAACTACCTGTACTCAATTTTGGATTTTGGTTCTCTGATAAGAAGAAAATTCTAGTGAAATTATACAAGATCACAGAGAGAGTATTTGTTGGGGTGGACTAGGGGATATTTTTGTCCTGAACCACTATAAAACGTTGTGTTCATTATTTTAGTTTATCCACCGCATAAGTTTCATATATAAGAAAAAATTTTCATATCCTCTTAAAATACAAAGGGGTTTTAATTCAACAATTGTAGAAGTTTTTTAAATGACAGAATTCACCCCTATAGTGTGTTAATTTGTATATCCCAAACTAAAAATTGGTATCATAGGAGTGCTTTTGGATAAAAACTATAGAAGGATAAATTTTTTAATGACTATAAAAATAAGGTAATGGATGATCCTATAGAATGGATGTCTGTGATTCATGATCTATAATTCAATGGTGAAAATTATGGGTGTTGGAAATCAAGAACAATTATCATCCTTAAAAATCATGGATTCAGAGCACAATCAGAAATCAATACTCCCTATAAGAATCTTGAGAATCTAGATACATGGGATGCTGAAACTAAATCCAAATATGATATGAACTCAAAGTATATGAATGTAATTATTTATGGTCTAAGAAAAAATGAGATCAATCATGTTTCGCAATGACTAACTTCTTATGAAATTTGTCTTACTATTGTAGTTGACTATGAAGGGATAGATAATGTGAGATATATAAGGTATGATATAGGCAAGTATAATAAGATGTTTGATAGAGAAATCATCATACAGATGATTGGAAGGATTATAGAAATTATCAACAATATTATATCCTTATGTGAACCTATCAAACAATTTGATCAAACATTGAATGTACTTTGAGTAATACCATTTAAATGGAATGAAATATATACTACTATTAAAAAATTAATTCCTATCAAATATCTAACAATTAAAAACTAATTAGGACACTAATGATGTATAATGTTGAAATTCATGATGAATCCGAAGACTATAATATTACAATAATGAAATAAAATACTTCTCTGATAGTAACAACTAAGAAACATTGTAGAAGATCAAAGAAATAAGTCAAAGTGGAGAAGAATTCTGATTCATTTGATTTTCAAATAGAACTAGACCAGTTAGCCATAATTTTTAGAAACTTTTATTAAAATAAAAGTGGATTCAGAAAAAACCATCAAGAATAATTAGAAAGATTCAAAATAAGTGAGATGATATGAATGTGAGAAATTAGGTCATATTAAACCAGGTTTTCCTCATCTAAAATATTAAAAGATAAATCCAAATAAGAGATAACAAAAAATCATAATTATTAAAATAAAGGAAGAAGAGAAATGAAATAAACATGGAGTGTTTTTGAAGACTCCCCCAGTTCATCTAAATTTGATTCAGAATAAGAAAATTTAAATTTGAATGAAAATATGTGCTTTATGGTTGAATATGAAATGTTACAAAACTATTACTCATCCAATTCTGATTCTAATTCTACTAGTTACTCTAATAATAAATTAGGTGCCTACTATTCTATATTAGAAGAGTAATATGATTATTTATTAAAAAATCACAAATCTTTAAAGCACATTCATAATGTTGTTCTAGGTGAAATAGATACCTTGTTGAAACAACATCATGTGTTAATTAAAATTTTTAACTCATAAACATCAAACTATGATGATAATGAAACAGAGATCAATGCTTTACAGGATGAAGTAGAATAACATAAGAGTGCTTTTATTTTTTTCGCTAATGGAGAAAATATCTAAAATGAAATCCTTGGAACAAATTTTATTAAAAATGAAATATTTATTAAAATAATTATGGGGGAGAAATATAAACTTTTCAAGAATAATTTGGTCTCCAATTAAAAAAACGAAACTTATTAATTTTTTGGAATTAAAGGGAATGTGAAAAATAAATTTTACTTGAGAAATCCAAAAATTAGTGGAATTAAAAGAGACCTTATTTCAAATAGTTTATCTAAATATAATGATATATGATATAGAAAAACATAGCAGATCTCAATTCCCAGATCTTTGCTAGCTAACACTACTGAACCAGATAATGTGTGGGTAAAAAAAATATTTGTTTAAATAATTTTGTAAGCAACATTAAAAATAATAGAAATGCTATATGCTATATGGAAAATGGTTATTTGAGGAATTTGATTGGAGATCTATCCATGTTTCACAAACTAACTCAATTGGATTGAGGTCATGTCAGTTTTTGTGATAATGCCAAAGGGAAAATAGTTAGTGTTGGAAATATTAGAGCTCTGAAGACCATATCTATCAACCAAGTTTTTTATGTGAAATCGTTAAAGCACAATTTGATATGTATTTCTCATATTTGTGATGATGGGTTTTATGTTGATTTTTCTAAAAACTCATGATCTATTTTTATATGTAAATTTCTTATGTTTTGAGAACCAAAAAATGAAAATGTCTACACATTGAACTTAAATTCCTTGTGTAATCAAAAATTGAGTAGTTTAAATAAAAAACAATTAAGTATTGGATACAATATATGATACTTAGTCATTGAAATATTTATTCATTACATAAATTTTCTATGAAACAGTTAGTTTAATATTTATCCGATCTTAAGTTTAGTAATGACAGAATCTGTGATGCATGAAAAATCAATAAGCAGTACAAATCATCTTTCAAATCTATTAATTGTTTTTATATCTGTACCTTTAAGACATATTAATATTGATTTTTTGGACAATCAAGGATATAATTTTTGGTTGGTAAATTATATGTTTATGTATTAGTTGATGATTATTCTTTATTTAATTAGGTTTATTATTTAAAGCATTAGAGTTCCTTTTTTCTATTTTTGAATGTTTTTGTAAAAGTTTTCAAAATGAAAATGGTTTTAATATAATTTCATTAAGAAGTGATCATGGTGGAGAATTTTAGAATCAATAATTTCATTCCTTTTGATCAAATTTGGGAATTAAACACAACTTCTCTAAACCAATAACAACATAACAAAATGGAATTGTTGAAAGAATAAATCGAACTATTCAAGAAATGGAAATGACTGTGCTGAATGAATATAGTCTTCCTACCTATTTTGGTTATAAGTTGTAAGAACAACTTTCAATATCATGAATAGAGTTTTAATTTTTCATATTTTCAAACACACACCGTAGAAAATTTGGAATAAAATAAAATCTAAAGTAATGTACATTAATGTTTTTGGATGCCAGGTATATATATCATGAACAAAAAAGATAATATTGGAATGTTTGATCCAAAATATGATGAAGGAATATTTTATGAATATTCTACTACCTCTAAAGTTTATAGAGTGTTTAATAAAATTACAAGGATTGTTGAAGAATCATTTTATGTGAAGTTTGTAAAAAATGACCCTTTCATTATGAAAACATATCAAACTGATGAATTTATTGACTCTTTTGACAACATGAGGATGGAAACACATTAAAGTGATTTTGAAAATGATATTAACAAGATTCAATCCAGTTCATAAGAACATGAAATTGAATAATATCAAATTGTTCTTCCTAGATAGTCAAGAACCCTAAATAATCATTATTTAGAAACTGTTATAAGATACATAGAAATAGGAATTAGATTTATTATAAATGTTGGAACCCTAGAATAATTCTCTACCTTTAAATCTCAGCTAGAACCAAAGACTATTGAAGAAACTATATAAGATGAAATTTAGATATAAGAAATGTAATAAGAGCTAATACAGTTAAAAATAAATAATGTTTGGGAACTAGTAGAAAGAGAAACCAATTATCTAGTCATAAGAACCAAGTGGGTCTTTAGAAACCAACAGTATGATCAAGGGATTATTCCATGGAATAAATATATATTACTATCCAATGGTTATAATCAAGAAGAATGAATATATTATAATGATAACTTTTCTCTGTTAATTAGACTAGAATCCATACAAATCCTTTTAGCTTATGTATCTCATAATATTTTCAAATTATATCATATGGATGATATGTGTTCCTTTTTAAATGGATATTTAATGCAGGATATTTATGTTAAACAACCCCATGGTTTTGAAAATCCTCCATATACAATTTTTTTTAAACATATGAAAGATCGTTATAGGTTTAAACAAGAACCTAGAGATTGGTAAGAAAAATTATGTTCATTTATTTTGAAAAATGGATTTTATATTGGATTGGCATATACAACACACTTTGAGAAAACATTTTTTTGTAATATTTTATTACTTCCAATTTATCTTGATGATGTTATTTTTTGATCAACTAAAAAAACATGTGCCATGAGTTTTCAAAATTAATGCAAAAAGAATATGGAATGGGTATGATGGGAGAACTAAATTTCTTTTTTGGTTTTAAGATTTATGAAAATTATTTTGGAAATGTTTTAATTCAAAATGGATATATTATTGATTTATTGAAAAAATTTGGACTTGAAAACAACAATACATATACAACCCCCATGTGAACCAATATAAAAGATGATATAGATAAAGCTAGAAAACAAGTAGACAATAAGTTATTTAGAGATATGATTGGTATTTTGTGATATCATAATACTAGTAGACCATAAATTATGTTTTTTGTATGTCTTTATACTAGATTTAAATCCAATCCAAATGAATTCCATATTACTATTGTGAAAATAATTTTTATATATTTAAAAAGAACTATTTTTCAATCTCTTCTTTACCCCAAAACTTCTAATTTTAATTTAGTTTCATATTCAAATACTGACATTTTAGGTTGTTTATTAGATAGAAAACTTACCTCAGGAACATATCACTTTTTATAAAAATATTTATTTTCATGGTATAGTAATAAAAAACTCTATATTTCCCTATCAACTGCAAAGTCAAAATATGTGTCTATTGGTAGTTATTGTGAATATGTACTATGGATAAAAAATACTCTACTAGACTTTGAATTAAATTTTCACAGTGTTCCTTTTTTATGTGATAATACAAGTGTAATAAGATTTTTAAAAAACCATATATGCTATTTTAGGACTAAGAACATTGATATAAGACATCATTTTCTAAGAGATCATGTTCTTAAAAAGGATATATCTTTATAATTTGTGAATTGATAATATAAATTAGCTGATGTTTTCACTAAACCAATTCCCACTGATAGTTTTGATTTTACTAAGGGGGAGTTATATTTATATAATTTATTGTAAATAAATGTTGGTAATTTATATTTTTTAAATTATACTTACTTGTGTTAATTTGTTTTTATTTTACTCTTGATGTTTATTATTTTATATATATTATTTTTTAGTTTTTAAGTAATGTGTTTTCAAAAAATATAATAATTAACTTATGTAATAGGTACGAGAAACAAGGTTGCATCATTATCTATCAGAAACCTTTTAACTTACGTTACCCCTCTGTTTCTAAAAACAATTCACATACCCAAACCTTCATATATATTCAAAACCCTAGAATTTGACAACCTTAAAATTTTGGATTATTAGAATTGGAAAAGACCAATCGAACTGATGAGGGAGAACCCAATGACTCGAAGAGTTAATGAGTTCCACAAATAATGGTTCTTGAAGGGGAGGTCGTTGATTTTTATTGGATGTATGAGGCAAATCATCTTCTCTAGAAAGCACTGGTATTTCATGGTTTGGAATTTTTATTTAATGGGCTGCATATAGAGCATGTTTATGAGGTGAAATTGTATAATTTATTTTGTAGTATAAAGTTTAGTTTTAGTTAAATGGATTATATTGTATCTATGATAGTATAGAACAAGGAAATTTTGATTTCATCTATAGAAATAGCCCAGATATTTAAATTTCTTCATGGACGTGTATTTCATTTTGACCTTCGATCTATAGGAAATAATGATCATAAGTCAGTGGATATTATTTTATTTCTATTTGGATAATAAAATTTAAAAAATATGTTTGTTAATGATCTTGAGTTAGATCAAAAAGTGTTGGCTATGTTCATTCAAACAACAATTTCCCCAAGAGTATCTAAAATGGTGAAAATATTATATCCGGATATGTATATTATGTTCTTGTTCATATGTGAAATAATGTTCAATTTTTCTAGATACATGTTGAGATATTTGAAATATTGTTGTCAAGAAGAGGTTCATATGTCTTTTTATCCCTATTGAAGGATAGATTCCTTGATTCTCTTTAAGAAAAATATGATTTATATGTTCATATCAAGAGTTAAGTGTCATCATAGTAATGTTCTGAATGTTGTTACTATTAGGAAGTTTGGTTTTTACTAGAGTACTGTGAAAGGTGTGTTTATTCTAATTGGTGTAGATGACCAATAGAAGTTAGGATCATTTGATTAGGGGAATCAAAGTACTGTATGAATTTAAGGGATTACAGAATCTAGTATAGAAGGAGTTTCAAAATATTTTAAGAGAAAATTGAGATTTAATGGTGTTGAAGAATAATAATAAGATGAAGTTATAGAGGTGGTGGTTATGGAATGAAGGAACACAGAGAACCACAAGATGAAGAACCAATGATAGGGTCAATAGAATCTACCTATTCATTTCAATTGGAAGAATCGGTTCAAGAAGATGATCAATAGACTAGACATCAAATCCAATATCTTTAGGATTTTGCTCTAGAACAAGATTAGGCTATTTGAGATGGATCTATTTAGGAAGAGGTTTTCCAAGAATAACATAATTTTTAAAGATTAACAACAAAGGTTTCAGATCTTGTTGAGAATTAGGCTATCTTATATTTTTACCATTCGCTAGAAAAATTAGGATCTGTTTCTCGAGATAAGACAGTAGTTCTTAATAATTTATCTTTCTTGAGTTAAAAATCAGCTGAAAATTCATTGGAAAAGTCTGCTACTAATAATTTAGCAATTTTTTTTAACACCATTTCAAATAATCTAGATAAAGGGATATCTGATTCTTTAACTAACAAAATTTAAGATATTGTGGTCATGTTCAATAAAGTTCAAGAAAGAAACTCTATTCTTTGACATGAGTTGGAGGCCTCTAGGAATGCTTTTCATGATTTACATACCTCATCAAACCAAAGGATGGAGTTTGAGTCTCTTTAGACTCAAATTCAATAAATTTAAGAAATTTATGTTTAAAAAGTGGATTTTGATTCTTTTGAATGGGTGATGCCTGATCATATTGGAAAAATCAAGTCTGGGTATATTTCTAAAAAATATTTTAAAAATCTAAAGTGGTATTTGGGAATGAAGTTTGATTCCATGAAGGGGAGTGTTATTCAAGTCAGTACTTCAACCTCTTTCCCTTCAACCTCACCAGATTTAATAAGAATATTTTAAGCAATCACAAATGATATGGCTGATATGAATGAAATATTGTACAACCTTCAATATAAAAGATCCCCTTTTTCAGTCTTGTTAGAAATTATAGATATCTTATTGAGAAATTGACTGCTATTAAACTAGGAATTTGACTTATGATCAACTTGTTAAGTGACAAGTTAGTTCAGTTTTTGTAGTAAAAATAAATTTTCATGGCCTTTTGAAATTAAATTTAGTATAAAGTCTTCATGTGAACAAGGATTCTTGAGTTTTTATATGGATAATGGGAGATAATGTTATTGAAAAAATATAGGTTTAGATGGAAGAATTGAAAGAAGTGTTTCATGCTTATCATGTCCCTTTAGAATAAGAAAGTGATCAAAACCCTAACCAAACCATACCAGTTGAATAAATTGTTTTCTACGTTGAAACTATCGATAACATCTGTAATGATTTTTTTAAATAGTCTTATTTTCAATGATTTATTTTTTATTCTTTTACATTTATATTAACTACCAAAATTCCATTCTTATTAATCTAAACAGTATATTATAACAATTAATTACCATTCAGTGCAAAATTAAATGTGTTTTAATCATTTTTTCAATAGTTTCTTTTTGATATCACAAAAGGGGGAGAAACTTTTATAATTAGAACGTTTCATTTTTTCAAAATAATACTATAAAATCAAAATATTATTATAAATATTTTCCTTTAGTATGTTTAAAAAATTCAATATTGTGTTAATAAGTTTATAGGTTTTGTGATCATCAAAAAGGGGGATATTCTTGGGCATGTATTGTCTCAAAAATAATCTGTAATTTATTTTGATTTTAATGGTCACAAATACCCTTGTCTATTTTACCAATGATTATATATTAAGTGTATTTCAGGGAATTAATATTTCTTTATATTTGTTCTCAATTTATTTTCACGCTTTTAATTTACAAGGAATATTTATTAAAGTGTTTGGGATGTATCTTCAGGCATTCTAGAAACACTATTTATACCCTATGTGGATAAGCATAACATGTGGAATAAACACGATTTTTTACAACACTTATGGATCATGATCTCTATATTTGTGTTCAAGCTTACTCTAGAAGAATAACGTATGGTATATCAACCCTATTTTGAAAATAGTATGTACAGTTAATAAAACCTACATTATCAGAAAATTATGGTTAAATCAACCTTATGATTGGAAGGAACCTTATGTTTGTCAAGTGAGAGAAGTATGGTTAAATAACCATACATAGGTATTAAACCCTAAATTTGTGAGATAAATGTATGGATCATTAACTTTACTTTTATGATCACCCTTATGTTTCCAACCTTATGCTCTAAAGATGAATGCTACATAGCTGAACCCTATGTTTATAATTGTTTCACTTTGTGAATGACCAATATGTTTGACTTTTCAACATGTCATATATTTAGGTGATATTTTCAATGATTTCTGCAATGGTCTGGATAGAAATACTGTCTATTCTAAAGCTCAGTTTCAACTTTTGTAACTATTATTATATATTTGATTCAACAAACCATATTCAACAGATATTTTCAACTCTATTATTAAGGGAATTTATAACTCCCTTCCTTTATTTGAATTTGAATATCTATGTTTCATCATGTGTATTTTGTGGATTTGGAAATCAGAAGAGGGATTTTTTTATTTAAATATTCCATCGGTGTATCATTTTAGATACATGATATTTTTCAAGGGACCTATATTTTCTTTCATATACTCAATTATACTCTCATAAAAATATTAATTGTTATAGTGATTGAACATATCTGAAGATACAACACATAAGAGATATACATTTTATATCATGTTCTTTTTTATGATTTCAACTACTCTGTTATATTTCTGTTCTTAAATCAAAGATCATATGTGCAAACTAGATCACTTCAGACTCATTATTTCTCAAAGATTATCTTTTTTGAAGAAGAAGATCTGTCAATTTTCAATTGTTATTACAAAAATAGTGAAGTTCAACTAGTTTCAAAAAATAAATATCTTTTCATTTATCTGAGTTTCTAATTCTCATACTAAGTTTCAGTGGAGTATCAGCTTCTCTATCTAAGCTATGGATAATCAATTATCTATTATAGAATTAGAATACTTTCTTATTAGTATTGTTTGTAATGGTGTCAACTGCATGTATTCAATTGTGTATTTTGGTCATGTGATAGGAGGACCAAGCATGTGAAATTAACCAGGCTTGCATAGAGAGTATTTTTTGGAGTGGACTAGGGATATATTTTCCCCAAACCACTATAAGAATATATGTTTATTCTTTCTGTTTATTTGCTTCATAAGTTTCATATAGAAAAACAATGTTACATATCCGATTAAAATACAAAGGGTTTTGAAATCTAGAATTGTGGATGTTTTTGAGATGACACAATTCTCCCCCACTTTTGGGTAACATTATATATTCTAACATAAAAAAATCCACACAAAGTGATTAAATTTTTTTGGTGATACTAACTGATGTGATTGAAATTCATTAGTTGGAGAATCATTTCCCCTTCAAAAATATATTTTGAGATATGTCATGATTATTTGGAAGAATTTAATGCTTATACCAAGAAGCCTTAAAATATATAAAATCTTTAATCACATTGGAGTTATGGAATATTGACTATCACTTAGTCATAAACTATCTCAAAAACATCATTTGTACCATGTATTCCTTTTGAGGAAGCCCATACAAGACCACTCACATGTACATAATCACAAAGTGGTGCATTAAGAGAATTATCTTTCATATAAGGATAATCCAATGACAATCTTATATCCCAGAGACAATTCTCTACAAAACAATAAAACAAACATTGTCAAATATTTGAGGAGGACAAACCTATTTGCAGTATATATATAGGAAAATGAAGAGGAAATTAAACATATGTAAATAAATTTATTTTATTTTATGAAATTAAAATTTTGAGATTGATATTTCCATATAGGGGAAGAATTTTACAAACTAAAATTATATAAATAAATTTACATTGTTTGAAGTAATGTCTTATTAAGTAATGTAGTTATAAAAAAAAATACACTATATTAAAAAATTTAAAACCTTACAATTTTTAATAAATCATGAAACATTATAACCATTGTCTATATATCCATTGAACAATTATCATATGATAAATGTGTATAATGTATTATGATAAAGTATATTTGGAATAGATGAAAGAATTAATTGCCTCACCTAGTAGGATAGTACCCTATGAATCCCATTTATCAGATCGTCCAAGTGATAAATAATTTATGGGAATTTTCCGTAACCAATCCCATGATGAATTTCAATATCTAAATTTCAAACATAACTATTTACAGGTTAAATTCAAGATCAGTTAGATCATAACCCAAAATGATTTATGCCAAACAACCTCTAGAAAATCTCACAATCACACAACTTCTCCTCAGGTCATTTGATGTTGTAATAAATTTTTATGTTTCAAGAACCCAACAACATGAATTTATATATTTTCTTTTTATAAAATAATGATTATATTTTATCCAATATTATATTTATTTTTATATGATTAAATTTTGTATTTGATAAAAGCATAGATTTTTATAGGATGAAAAATTGTATTTATGAGAGATATATAGCTTCGATCAAGGTAATCCTTTTGTAAATTTAATGATTTCTAAATGAAATTATATTCTAATAGAATATTATTATTAAATAATATTAATCAACTATATATTAAAATATTTGTTTATGAAGTCAAAGGTAGTTTATATATGGTTCAAAATAATATTATTATTAGAAACCAAAATTATTTAATAAATAGGGATATTTGATTTAAAATTATAAATATTTATATTTAGAGAATTATATTGATAAAATAAATATTTTTTTTCAAATCATCACATAAAGATTATCTAGTGGTGTATTTTTCATAATTTTTAGGGTCTGTTAAAATTTTGGGTAAATATTATAAACTGTATAAATATGTGGTATGTATTATGACATCATAAAATGAAAAACATGATTTAATAAATACTATCATGGGTATCCCCAACCTAAATTATACTTCCCATTTAAATTAATGTGTTTTTTGATTAATTTACTATCTTTATACTACCTTAATTAATCCTCCAAAAATATATATTATATTTTAATAGAATACAATCAATTATTTATTAACATGGATCACTTCCACATCAATGTTAGTATTATTTAAATCATATTGGTTCTTAATCGTGAAATAGAATTAAATCCATTATATGCTTTTAGAACCCATGGTAAAAAACAATGGTACGGTTTGTGTTTTTAATATGTTATCATATAGAGTATAAAACCTATGTTTGGAAATTAATAACAAAGTATCCTCTCTTTTTAAATATAAAATTACCCACTCATTCATTCAACTTCATTCCATCTTTAATCCTATATGTTGTTTCATTATTCAATGATGTGATTCTAAACTCTCTTAAGTTACCCCAATGTGCCTCTTGTGTCACATGTATTACTTTACCTTATGATATTTTTTATTTATTCCATTACTATGATTTATATCTCACCTATTTTTTAGGAACATCCCTAGGTGATCCCAAACTGTTTTAGAATATCAATGGAATAAGTTAATGTTGTCAAATTTTTCTTATAATGTTGACTTATACCATGTTTAAGATGTTGTGAAACATACTCAATCACCAACATGCACTAGGATTCATGATATTTTGTGTTGTATTGTGAGTTATTTTAATTAATAAATCATGAATTAATTTGTATTAATTTCATGGGTTGTCATATTATAAGTGATGTAGGGTGGTGGGGTCCCTCCTTGGAGACACCCAAGTCATATCTATGATCATTACAACTTTAGAATCTCTGGTATACATTTTTTAGTTGATGCTTTCATCATTGAATTATATGTAAATGTTAATATAGTGGCTGGAAGTCATGATGTTGTATGTGGTGGGGGTGGGGATATTTCTCCAATTATACCATTATTTTCATCACGGGGATGTAACATCTAGGTCCTCCCAAACCATTTCATTGGTTTGAATGACTCCTTACTAACTAAACAACCAGACAATTGAATACATGACCCCTTATTGAATAATATCTAATTGGGGAAAGGATGAGGTTTATGATTTCTTATGTAAGATGTATTTACATATTTTTGGGTATATGTGTGTTGGATTACTACATGAGTAATTATTCTACCCCCATATGTGTTTTCTATTGTTAGGTTAGCTTGTTGAAAATGATGGATGATTTCTTTTATGTAGGAAACAAATGATAGAAAAAATAAGTAAAATTATGATTATGGAGTGCTCAACATTCTCAACATTGATGATGTCCGACAATGGTGAAGCCCAATATTTATAACCATATAACCGTTTAAGTAGAAAATATTCACATCTTTCACAATGATTTAAACTGGGATATGCTTTCACATGAGAAAGTACCTCAGATGGTTGTGATCTTATGGTCCCATATTCTTATATTCCAATGGTGGGATTCATATCACCAATAAGGATGATGGTGTTAGATACATGATTGTAATTTGATGATATGATTTTTTCAATTCCTTTTTTGTATTCCCCCATGGTGTTCATCACCTAGAATGTGTATCCCTTAACTATTCAATACATGTTCATTAATCCTATTTTCAATTCCTTCTTCTATGGACACCATTTAATTACATATCGTTCTTATTTATCATGATGAAAACCATATATTGGATAGTATTTTTCTTCATGAACCATCATATTCTTTATAAATATTGATAATATCTCTTATCTTTCTTGGTATGGGACACATGGTTATCTTATGTTTTTTTCACATAATGTGTATTAGTCTTGAAAACCAAGGCATCTAATGTTTAAAAAACATATAAAATAATGATCATATCATATAGAATCATAGGCTCATTGTCTATCATAACCTAGTATGTCCATATAGGGAATCTACTTCCCCACACATGAGGCATCTTGTGCTCATCACACTAGGAATCAAATTCTCATCCATTAAGGAATCTCTAACTTACCATTAAAGGAATCTTGTTAATAGAAAATAAGGTGTTATGTGATCATCACAAAGGGAATGGTATAATATTCTCATCTTATCGTAAGGGGAGGATATAGAGTTCCCATCATCATCAAGTAAGATTCTTATTCTCATCCTATAAGGTATATCATGATTCTCAAATGGGGAATCTTGTTCTCACTATACAGTGAAGGATTTTTAAAATCTTCACCAAATGAAATGTAAAATATATCATATGATAATAAAATAGGATACTAGGCCTCATTTGATAAAATATGATACTCTCATTACCTATGTTTTTTAATGATCATAAAAAAGGACTCATTTTTCGATGCACCACCGGGGGTTGGTCATCCTATGAACGTCACATAAAAACATCATTCTGATCACACAGGGGACTAATCCACATAGTCTCATCACCCAAGGTAAGTTATTGATTATAACTATATAGGGATATATCCATATTTTCTCATCACATAAATGCATACAAAAATTTACCATCTAGTAAGGATGTTTTATAGTTTTAGTTTTTATGTATACTTGTTGATGGGTTGGTGAGGGGTATGGTGTGCTCTAGAAATATAATAATTTTCAAGAGATACCACCTCTAGAGCCATAATGGAATAACGATAATGTCATTATTTAACAACAATGAAGATTCGTATATATCCTATTAAAAACAAGAATGAAACCCCATGCAGTTCATAGACTAAACTTTAATGTCATATGACAGGACCACACCATGTAGTTTGACTTATGTGGTATGGAATCTTATTACATGAATGGAGTGAAAACAGGGGTCATTGATGGGATTATTCATTGGGCGGACCATGTAGGTGTGAACTACATGCTAACTAAGGTTGTATTTGTAAGAGTTGGGGTTTACACCCATTATGATACTCAATGTTTTCCAGCTTTGTGTTGAGAGAAATATTGGGAATTACAAATGTCTTTTTCTACATGACCTAGTATTGGGAGCTACTGGTATATATTCTCTTCAAAATATTCTTGTTGTAAGAGATATGATGATTATGAATATTGATAATCATTATTAATATATAATTTTCATGATGTAAAATGAATTAGATATCTATGAAACCCATGAGGCCTCGATATTATTGATAGTGAGATCCAAGGAATGATGGAATTGAGTAGATGTATGTGACATAAGATTCAACCATGATTGGTATTTCATGAATGCATTACTTATGAAGAGGTTCATAATTTTCATGAAATGTGTTCTTTATTAACAGTATTTTTTTTAGAAAATTTCAACTACAAGATAATATTTCGAATGTCTATAATGAGGTAATTTTTAATAGATTCTCACATACCAGCTTTGACGTGTCTTTGGGGTTTTTGTGTGTGAATGTATTGATGTTTTATTTTCATTAGTTTATATCATTGGGAATGGAATAAAAAATTTTCATTACTAAAAATGGAATGTTATGGAGTAAGACCAAATGATTTTATGGTATGTATCATCTTAAATAATTTCAAATTCTTTGATTGTATACATTTCATGAATCAGTGAGCTTAAAAAACCCAGATATATTATTAAATATTGTTATTATTACATAGTCATTAAATTGGAGGGAATGTATAATTTTAACAAAATTATGAAATTTATATATTATATGTTTAATAAAATGTTTTTATATTCATCTAAATGAAATTATGTGCATATGATAAAAATGAAACCAATTTTACGCAATAAATGACTATATTCTTCTAATGAAGATTTTACTAACTTTTTATGGAGAATTTTTTTTAATATATCTTTTGAAACTTTTATAAATTATTTTTTGAAAAAATAAACATCTTAACTGAGACAATAATATCAATATTTACCTTGGATAGATTTTTCAGATGGTTTTGATAAGTTTCATGTTTTGATGAATAGCGAAAAAATTACTCTTTAGCCAAAAAAATCATTCTAATATAAATAATTTATAGAGTTAAAATATATTTATTATCAGTTTTAAAATATAATTTGTTAAATTTTATATAATTTAATAAATTTTATGTTATTCTAATCAGTTTTATATTCTAATTGGATATAAAAAACAATGTCAATTTTTGAACATTTTTAATTAAAAACCATAGTTTCTCATTCCTTTGAAGAATTAATTTTTAATTAATTTATATTAATTCTGTGATCACAGTTTTGAAAAATTGATTGAATATATTGAATATGAAGGTCAGAATTTATTAAATAGGTACCTTTTATTTTTGTACAATATGAATAGAATCATCAGTAATATTTTCCCCACAGTTAAGGGTAAGTCATGTTATTAAGTGTAAAAATATTGTTAAAAATATTATAACATTGTAGTAAAACATGTAATAATTTTATTAGATGAGTATATTTCATCTATAATCATTATAGGATTAGTTATGAGACCATTTATGATCTCTTCTATTAAAATAAAACATTTATAATTTTATATTCAAAGGAATGTTATTTTTGTCATACATTTTTTAATAAGATATTTTTTTAATATGGGGTAATATAAGGATATGTTAGAATATATATTGTTTATTTAAAATATAAAATATTTTATCTAAATCAAGTTAATTTATTTATAATTATTAATGTTAATATAAGAACCTTAAATTCTAACATTATGATGATTCGGTAATTGATTAAATAAAGGAAATATAAAATTAATGATATTAAAAATATTAAAATAAATATAATTTCAGATGATTAATGTAATATATGAAATTTTAAGACTACTTTGACATATTAGTGATTAGTTAATAGATTTGGTTCATTAATATATGTTCTTTATGATATTTTTAAAATGTCATGTAATTAATAGTGTCAAAATTAACATTATTGATATTTTAAAATAAATAATATCTTTAAAGAATGAAATATTGGATATGAAAACTCTGTGGTCATTCAGGATAACTGAATATTGTGCTATGATAGTGGGTGATGACATGAAAGGTGTGACACACTCCTTTTTTATAAATCTTTGTATAGTTGGTATTTTCATTTTGGATTTTCTTTATTAATTATAAGGACGACCTCTCAGACCTAGGATGTTCACCATCAAAAAACAACATTTTAATAAATGATATAAAATTATAAAAAGATTATTTTTGGTATAATATTTAGGATAATTATTAAAAAATAATAAATTAATCATTTATTAGTATTTTTTAATTTTATAGCAATTATAATAACCCCCAATGTTTAAATTAGATGATATCACAGTAAGAGATAAAATGGGAAAATAAAAATTTAAAAAGACAGATTATGATTTTAAAAATACTTAATAATATCAAATTTTCATTGAATTAGTTTATGAATACCCTTAATCATCCTATAGTCTAAATATATCATTTTCGATCCATTTTTATTAAAAAATTAATTTATATTAATTTAATAATTTGAAGAATTCCAATAGTGCTCCTCCCATCTCCTATAAAACGTCACCCATACATCTCTTTTATTCACACATAAAAACCTATTTTTCATAAAATATATATCCAAATACCATACTATAATCCCTACCAACATTCTAGAGGCATTAGTTTATGAATAAAACCCTCTTTATCATTGTTAAGGTATTGATCAGAGGATATCATCCGAAGAAGAGGTATCATTTTAACTCAGTATTTATATTTTAGTTATTATATCACATGATTAATATTTTATTCAACCATAATAAAATAATAACTACAGTATCATCAATATAATGAAATTATATTACGTATCAATCATCATGTAAATCCATATCCACATCCATAAATGGGAAATGAATTATCATTCATGTGTATAATGAACTACCACCTTGTAAACCGATATAATTCTTTTTTCCATCATCATCATTACAAATTGGTTATAATGATGTAATTAAATTAATTATAATATTTTAATAACATAAAAATCCTTATGATACACTAAAATATCATTTATGTTCTTTCCTTTCCATGTATGAAAATTGATAATTTTGTTGGTACGTACATGTGAATTATCATCTCTATGAAGCGATGTGAATATTAAAATTATTTTAATGATATTATGATAATTATGGGCATATAAAATGATATTGACCTTTTCCATAATGATAATTGAAAAATGGAATTTTTACTCATGCATACACATGGCTTGTCGTCTCTATGATTATAACATAGATCATTTTTAACATCCAAATTTCATGGATTAATTTAAAGGAATAATTGATTTATAAAATTTATTATTAATTCCACAATATTATTCTAGATAGGATTAACTTAAGAAAATTTATACAATAAACATTAAAAGAATATCTTTTTGGACTCATGAACCAACTATCATCAAAACGCCCAACATGAACTTATATAAATAATTAATTGTCATAACAATACTTTTAGTTATATAAAATGAATAATAATGCTAAAAAGATTGTAAGAAATATATATAATTAATATAAATTTATTATTCAAGATGATAAATACCATACATGATGAATCATAATCAAGGTAAGAGATTTTAATCTCACTTTTTACATTAGTGAGATAAATGTAAAATTTACCACTTATTTCTTATGTGTAGTATATCCACTTACCCTTTTCATATGTCATATCATTAATATCTTTATATCAATGGTATTTATTGTTTCATTTTATAAATATTTACTTTTATAAGGCTTATGATTCAACTATTAGAAATTTGTATGTGACACTTTGATTTAATAATATATATTTTTAAATATATTATTCAATATATGAGGAATGATTTGGATGTGTAAAACACGTATACGTCCCCAACCATAGACATTACATAATATAGATTTGAGTTAATATTTTGAATTTCTTTCAAATTATGGATCGTTTGACATTTAATGATTTATATAATTAGGATATAACTCATCACAACAACTCAAATATTAAAAAGTAAACACTACTACTCACTACCAAATTTTTAATAAAACAGATTATTTTAGAAAGAAAAATGGATTTTTTTTCATGTTTATTCATCATAAAATTTCTATGATCCCATACATGACTCTTTTCTCCCTTAAATCCCAAGAATAGAATTTCAAAACATGGGATGGACATATAAATATCAGTAAGAGATACAATAATATGGAAAATGGGTAGTCTTGCCAAAAATTTAAACCATGAATACTTTACCATAATGTAATACATTTCACCCTTAAAAAGTAGTAAATACAATCCATTGAATATAAGCTCATTAAATAACTTTTTGTAACCAAAATATTACCATAAAACCCATAGAAATCACATTGAATCATATAAAGGTAACATGGTACATAATCATTCTTAAATGTGATAATCAAGCGGTCAACTTACACACATATAAATCTAAAAAATGGAATAGCCATATGTTTGATTTCCATACCCAATGAATTAGAGTTTATATCCTAACCACCCATCCTTAGATTATCATGGAACTACACTTCATTGTTTTATCACATAACCACTTATCAAATATCCAAGTATCATGACATAATTATAACACATAAAATATTGAAATTATAAATATTCAACTCATAAAATTTAATTTTCAATCACAAGAAATAATTTCAAGATAATGAAATAGTAAATTTATATTCCAAATCATTTTTAACCTTTGAAATTTTAAATCCATTTTTAAAACCATTTTCAATGGAAAAATAAACAAAAAGGGAAAATGGATTTTTTCGGTTTAAAAACATTAATTCTTATAAATGAATACAAATATCAAATAATGGGTTTGGTGTTGAATAATTTGTTTCCACCATATTTATACAAAAAAATCATATTGTCATTTTGTATGGAAATTAAACCAATCAATATAAAAATATTCCAATTGAAAAATGTTGAATCAAAATCAATATTTAAATAAAATATAAGATATTCTAAACTCAAATCACACATAGGAGTTTAATTACATTATCAATAAGTTGATGTTTAATCCGAATAATGGAAATTGGGTTAAAAAATTCCCTTACCTCGAGTCCGAATAATCTCGTATTGTCACACACTAACCAGACACTTCTCTTTTATTTTAATTAATTTATTCATATTTTTTTCTTATTTTATGTTGTTCTCGAGCGTGATGATTCTCAGTTTGAATGTTTTAGTTTTTATTTGGAAATATGCGTTTTGAGCTTCGTAAAATCTGGATCACTAGCATAAATCATGGTTTGAGAACCTTGTGGCTTCACCCAGTTAACCGTGTGGTCAACCAATGATTTAAAATAAAGAAAAGTTTAAATGGAAAATTAAATGAAATATGAAAATTGAATTAAAAATTAAAATAATTTTTAAGAATAATTATAATATTTTTATTATTACTATGAATGTTATTATTTGTAGAATAAATATTATTATTATTATATCTAAGTTATCGTGATGATGATGATGATGATTATTATTATTAATATATCTCCCTCTTTTCCCCCTAAGGCTGTGTTACCACCATTTCCCCTTCATTTTTGTGTGTTGTTCATCCCTAAACCAAATCCCCTACCTTGTCCGCCACAACCGCCTCTCTCTCCATCCAGTCATGGTCCCTCCTCTAGATTCACAATGTAGCCTTATTTTATAATCCCTCTTATTCCCTCATCCTTCCAATATTTAGTTTTTTTCTATGCCATCATCACCTTATTCTCTTTGGACAATCCTATGGTTCGGATAACTTGAGTTATTGTTTTTATCATTCAATGTTAGGTCCAGAAATGGGTTCCTCTAGTTTGATTCATTGTTCTCTGGCATCCGTAGTTGAAGGCGATACAGATGGGTTCGATTTCACACACTATCATCAATTCGAATAAGGTGTGTTGGATTGTTCCATGTTGTTTAGGTTCACCATTTCCATATGAGGTACGGATTATATGCCTCCGGTTGGTTTCACACAATTTATTTTAGAGTATTAAGGTGTTTATGGGTTCTTAATAATTTAGTTGGGGTCTGTTTAACTTCTCAGCTGAGTTTTTATGGTTCCTAGTATTTTTTGTGTAGTGAGTTGGATTGTTCCGAGTGGTTTCGAGTCACCGGGTCTATGGCGATTCACATGTGTTTGCATAGGTTAGTATATATGAATATGTGGGTTCCCTTAAAACATTTATAATCATCCATGGTAGTTAATGTACATGTTTGAGGCTAGTTATTCCCATGTATATATAAGAAAATTCATGCGTAGGTAACTGGTGACTCGTATATGCATCTAAGAATATATATAAGGATCCCCTTTAACATGTTTATATCCATGTGGATGAGTGCATATGGCCTATATTTTCTTACATGTATATTAAGGTTCATATGCTTTGTGGGGGTAACAGCTTTTAGTTATAAATTTCTATGGTCAGAATGTTCAGTTTCGTTCCACCCTAAGGTAGGTCCCCTATTCATATACCTTTAATTTTAATCCCATGATTTCTTTTTTGTTTAAAAAACAAGTTTTATATTTATGAAATATACACATGATGTAAAATCTGGTTGTAGTTCCTTGAAATAATTAGTCATTTGTTTTGGAAAATTAAATGTATTTCTAACATCAATTTGGCCTTAAATGAATTTTATTAAAATGAGATTTCTTAAATGGTTTTGAATAGTAATGAATATTTCCAATGGCATTTGGACTTTATTCCAGTTAAGTTATAAAAGTGTAATGACATGATTGGTTTTCCAAAAATATCTAATGTGATTTTCAAATATGGATTTCGGTGTGAACTTATGGTCAAATGGTGGGTTGACTTTCTTGAATGAATTTTATTGTTGTAAGCATGGGTTCAATCTTATTTTTAAATGTGTAGTACATTTTTTTTCAATTGACCACTTAAATTATTTTGGAAACTTAAAAGTGATTGGTGAATATGTGTTCTAAAATGAAATGTATTCCTTGTAAATAATTAATCCCATTTGGAACATTAATAATGTTTTTTGAAAAAATAAAACCCCTCTTGAGGCATTCCCATTTATTTAAAAAATGATGTGTATGTTGAATGTGTGGATTGTGATATGTTCCTACTAAAGACGCTTGTGCATTTTTATATGACTAAAAATCGGGGATGTTCACATGGATAGAGACAAATGGTGAGAGGGTGATGGTGTTTTTGAATAAAGAGAATGATATATTCATGTACGATAGTTTTATGATAACTCACCACCACTGGAAATAGAGCACATGGGATGTGTGGGGTATCTAGGTGGGTGGACTGGGACTAGTATTATAGATGATTTATAAGTGATTCATCCATGTTTAGTCTTATATAATTGACACTATGACACAAACTAAATGATTATGGATGCTGATGGTAGACCACTAGGTTATAGGGGTGTTCCCTACTAGTGGATTGTGCATGAGAATGTTGTTGGTTGTGGTTTCTATACCATATTTCACTGAGGTAAAAAGTTCCTAGGGCCCCCTTTGTACTATTTACCTATAGGTATTGACCATGGTACTCTATAATGACATGGTATTTTTGAAATGATTTCAATTTTAGGTTCTTCAAGCTTATTTTCCACTTCGTAAAAATATATGTTTTTATTTTAAACTATTTTTCATTCATTTTAAAAGGAATATGAATGCCTGTAAAATAATTTGGAAATGTGTTTAAATGTTAAAGGTTTTTATTGGAAATGGGTTGCCTAAATTTGTATGAATGGTAAATATTATTTTTATGTGGTTTTATTTTAAAACTAGCATGATTTTGGTTTCTTTTTAAAGGTAAGGGAATATGGAATTGTTTATCCTTGGAATTTCTACTGAGCATCTCAATGCTCACACATACATGATTTTTCAGTTTTAGGTTCCTCTAGTTTGGGTCTCTTTTAGAGAGTTTGGTTTTTGTCCTGTGGTGACCCATGATGTCACTTGAGCTATGTTTTTTACTGCTTATGTTTTTTTAATTTTTGATTCTAGTTTGATCAGTTTATTTTCTTTTATTCATCCATGTTTTATGGGATAAATCATTTCCAAAAACATTTTTTAAATTCCTAGAACACATTTACAGCATATAGGAATAGGGAATGCTCTTTATACCATGTCGCGGATCATATTAGGTGACTGGTTTAGGGTCAACCCATTCTAGTTCCTAATGAAATTGTATCAGATAAGGTTTATCCCATATCATGTGGTGATGTACGATAGTTTGTAGTTAGGATATTTAGAATCAAAGTGGTCAATTAAGGGTAGGTTATTGATCTCCACCTATTTATAATGGAAATTGAATTTCCAAGGTGGTCAAGGATGGTCTTTCCTCAAAGTTCATGCTTGGATATCAGTTATTTTAAACGTCCTTAGTTATGTTTTGGTGTTTCTTGTTGGTATTGAAATTTGGTGGTCGTTTTGGAGTGGTACATGGTTTTTGTGCATGGCATGACAAGCCATGTGAAGACCATAAAATTTCTTATGACGAATTCCTATGTGCTCACCCAGTTGGTTCATGGTTTGCCAAACTGTGTGACCAAGTTGTGTATAACAGTTGTTTATATGAGAATTTGTAATCTTGATTCATTTAGTGAATTTGTTTCTTTGGGATGTTCTTAGTGTGAGTTTTAGTTAGTTTGGGGGTGTTTTCCTTAGGTTGTAAAGTTGATGTTTGGCCTATTGAAATTGTATTTACAAAATGAAAATATTGGTTTGTTTGAAAATGAAATACATTATTTGGAAAATGGATGTTCTTTTGGTAATATATTTGGGATCTTTGAAATCTTTTATAAAGCATAAATTGAATGTGGGTTTTAAAAATATTGCGGGGGTTTTTGAAATTTTTGGTGAATGAAAAAAATTGACGTCTCTTGGAAATGAGAATTTGGAAATGATTTGTTTAACCTTTGGTATTATTATGAATCTCACTTATATAAAGAATGGACATGGAGTTGGTTTGTGTGGATGGGTGATGAGTTGGCATGAGAATTTACATACATGTGAGGATTCATAGAATACAAATTATAGGTGCTTTGTTTCCTGGGGTCATTTTTTTCTAAAAGTATGTTATGATATGTGGATATGTTGGAATGTTTTTTGTCCAAAAAGGGCTTGAAATGAAAGTGATTTTTGATGTGGGTTTTGGTGTTGAGATTATTTACTAAAGTGGAAAATGGTTTGAGATTGAAATAAATTAGTGATTTTATAATGGGAGTATTGGAATTATTGTGGGGTTCTTGGTTTTTGAATTGGTGTTCCTTGGTTATAATTATTTTCGAGTTAATATTTTATTTATGATGGGATGTGTTGGATTCTTTTGAAATTTTCTTGAATATGGATTCATATTTATCATTTTGACTATACTGCCTAGAAATGTCCAATTTCCTTTGAAGGACCCTTTTCAGTTGATGATTTTTCTCGAACTCTGAAACGAGTGTTGGGGTGAAAACCTCTTTATATTTTGTTTGTTTTATCGATAGTGGTCGATGTTTGATAGTGGTTTTAGTGTAACTTGAGGAAGTTAGGTGTGTCTCCATGTATTATTGAGTTCTAGATGTCGTGAGGGTGTTAGTAGTTATGGTTCTATAAAAAGGACCCAGTTTGAACTGGTGAAGGGTACATTCCCTTTTCATTTTACTAGTTGAGTCACAATGGTTGGACTATGATAGAAGGTGTTTTAGTTTCTTGAGGTTCTCGTGAAAGGTTCCCTATCAGATAAGGAGTATGAAATAGAGGAACCTATTCCTAGGGTGTCTCCCCAATCCCTCTTTATTTTCATTCTAAGGCCCACAAGCCCGTTGCTTCTAGTGTTGTCAGTTTAGAACTCTAATCCCCTTTTCTATAATCCTTCGAAGGCCAATTGAGGTTGTGGCTATGGAAAAATTCTTATAAGTTGTTTTTTTGGAGGTTGATTCCTCAGTTGGAGGTTTTCAGTTCCTAAATATAGTGTAGTATATGCTTCAAGATATTAGGACTCCAACCATAGTTCATGGTGTGGTGCTTTTCAATATATTGGGTAGCCTCTAGGTGCAAGGGGTATAATCCAACCTACTGTCTCCGACATCGGAGAGGACACAGATTGAATTTTTATTTATCATGGTTATTTGTTTTTTTACTTTTTTTGAAGAACATGGTGGCCTCATTCCTCAAGTTATCATGGATATCTCTCAGGGGATACAATATTTTGAGTGAATAGTATTCCTTTATAAGGCTATGGTTTAGGGTGTTACCTAATGAGGATGATCATGTCTTGAGGAAGTGATGAGTTAGAAAACTGTGTTTGTTTCAGGTTCCTTCCAAGGAGGACCCTCCTCCCCCTTCTCTTTTGTTGGGAATCAGGCTATGTTGGTGGGTTCCTAAGGGAAGATCTGACCCGCGTTGTGCAATATTGTTCTTTAAATGGTGGGGATACCCATCACCAGTATCACAATTGTAAGGAGTTGGGATTGATTTTGTGAGTGGTTTCGATTCAGAAGGGTCAATATTAGCCCAAATACTAATATGTTGGGGATACCATAACGAAGCAAACCTAAGGGAAACTCGGTCTTCAAATTGAATTTGATGGGGAAATCGTTTGTTCATATTCCACCCAACCCCGAACATGGGAATAATTTTTCCCAGTAATGGGTCACTTGATGAATTTTTTTGGATGTTCCACTGAGGATTGGTAATTTCTATGTTATGGGTCATGAGTTCCATGTTGTGATTTTTTTATATATGAGGATCCATCAATATATGTCCACTCGTATAGTGGTTCTTATATTTGGATCACATTGACTACCCTTTTAGATATTGAGTGAGTTCTTGTATTTCAGTCCTTAAATGACTGTGGTACTATTCTCAGAATCATTACATTTTTTGATCCATTAGTTGACCAAACGATTCATTTGGGACTTTTAAGGGGCATAAAATTTCATGGTGGGGAGAATTTACATGCCACAACATAACACTACTCTTTTATTCATCCTAGGTATTATTTTAATTTTAGATTGAGTGGGTTGAGTCCTAGATTGAATTTTTGATTTTTTGTATGGAAATTGGCATTTTCAGTTTGGCATCATCTAGCGTATGGGAAGAGATCACAGTTTTGGAACCCTGTGGATTCACCTAGTTAATTGTGCAGTGTGCCGCTATTGTAAAATATAAAAATTATTAAAGGTAAAATAAAATAAAATATGAAAAATGAATTATAATATTAAATGAATGTTTAATAATAATATTATTCATATTATTATTATGAATGTTATTATTATTAGTTTTATGATGATACTGATAATAATAATTATTATTATTAAGTTTATAAGATTATTATGATTATGATGATGATGATGATGATTATTATTATTATATCTCCACCCTTTTCCCCCTTAGGTCACATGAACCCTCTTCCTCCATTTATTTCTGTGTGTCATGTGTCCCTCAAACAAATCTCATACAATTCATGCCACAACTGTCTCTCCCTCCCTCTAGACATCGTCTCTTCTCCCAATTCGTGGTGCGACCTTCTTTGACAATCCCTCATCTTCCCTTATCCTTTATTTATTTTTTGTTTTCTCTCCCTTCATCATCCTATTCAGTTCAGGAAAACCTAGGTGTTGAATAACCTAATTTTTTTTTCCTCTTTTGATTTTAGGGATGGAAATGGGTTCCTCAGATCAAATTCATTGTGTTCCAGAATCCTTCTCTAAAGGTAGGGTGGATGGGTTCGATTTCACTTGTCGTCGTCATTTCGGGTATGGTTTCCTCCATTCTTCATTCTCTCTTAGTTTTAATTGGGGGGTTGTAATTTATGATACTATAGTATTTATTATATGGTGTGTTAGTTTGTTTTGTGGTGTCTTAGTTTTCCACCAACATCCGAGGTGTGTATTTTATGATGATGGTTGATTTAACACCCTTTATTTCAAATTGTTAAGGTGTCTATGGATTATTAATAATTTAGTTGAGATGCTTTGAACTTTTCTGAAGAGTTTTCAGGATTCATAGTATTTTTTTTACGTTAGACTATGCCGAGTGGTATTGAGTTACTGGGTCTAAGGGGACTCTCCTACGTGTTCATTGGTAATTATATATCTTTATATGGTTTCCCCCATTACAAGTTTAATCATCAATGGTATTGAATATACATGTATGGGGATAGGTATTCCAATGTATATATATCTATATATTTATATAAATATGTAAATGTAGGCGAGTTGTGACCGGTATATGCATATAATAATATCTATTTGGATCCCCTTGTAGATGTTCAAGGCCATGAAGATGTGTGAACAGGGTCAAAGAGTCCTTACATGTATGTGAAGGTTCATATTCCTAGTGTGGGAGATTCAACTTTTATTTATAAATCACTAAGTGCCGAATGTTCAGTTTGGTTCCACCCTGACGTAGGTACCCTGTTTATATGCTTTTAATTTGTATCCCCTGATTACATACATGTTTGGAAACATGTTTTATATTAATGAAATATACACATTCTATGAAATCTGGTTTCAGTTTATAAAAATGATTATACCTTTATTTTGGAAAATGAAATGTATTTCTAACTCCCATTTGGTCTTAAGTGAAATTTTATAAAAAGTGTTTTTCAAAGTGTTTTTTGAATTGGTAATGAATATTTGAAATGTTATTTGGACATTTGGTCAATTAAATTATAAAAGTGTAATGGAATATTTGTTTTTCCAAAAATTTCCAATGTGATTTCCAAATATGGGGTTTTTTTGTGAAAACATTGTCAAATGGTGGTTTGACTTTCTTGATGGAATATTATTGTTCTAATCAAGGGTTTAGGATTGTTTTTAATTTTTTAGTACAATGGTTTTTCAATTGATCTTTTAAATGGTTTTGGAAAAATAAATGTTTTGGGAGGTTATGTGTTCAAAAATAAAAATTATTCTCTGTAAATAATTATACTCATTTTCTATTTTAAGAATTGTTCATGAAAAAGGAAAACCCCTCTTCAGGCATGCCCCGTTGTTTTAGAAAATTTTGTGTATGTCGAATATGTGGATTTCTATATGTACTTATTAAAGAGTCTTGTGCATTTTTTTTGATGGAAAGGGGGGGGGGGTTGTGTCATGGAGGTAGATCGGTGATGAGGGGGTGAGTGTGTTTATGAATAAAGATAATGATATGTTCATGTATGTTAGTTTTATGAAAACACACCACCTCCAGAAATAAAGCACATGGGAAGCCCATGGTATCTAGGTTGGAAGACTAGGGGTAATACCCTATATTATTTGTATGTGGTACATCCTAGATTCATCTAGTAGGATCGATACTACAACACTAACTACATGAATATGCATGAGGAAGGGAGACCACTACTTTATGGGGTGTCCTCTAATAGTGGATCATGTATGAGAACTATATTGTTTGAGTTTTTATACCACATTTCACTGATGTACAAGGTTACAAGGGCCTCATTTATGCTATTTACCTATAGGGATTGACTATGGTTCTCGCTTATAAAATGGAATTTGTGAAATTATTTCCATTTTAGTAGCTTCATTCTTGTTTCCCCCATTATAAAAATACTTGTTTTTTAGTTTGAAATATTTTTATTTCATTTGAAAATGACTATACATGCTTTTAAACTATTTTGGAGATGTGATAAAAAGGGAAAAGCATTTTGTGGAAATGGATTGCCTAAAATTTTATGAATTTTAAATATTATTATTATGTAGTTGTATTTTCACACTAGCATGATTTGGGTTTCTTTTGAAGGGTAAGGGAATAAAGGGTTGTTTATCCTTGAAATTCATACTGAGAATCTTGGTTCTCTTGACTACTTAATTTTTTAGTTTCAGGTTCCTCTAGATTGGGTCGCTCTTATAGAATATTTGTATTTGTTTCCCATAGTGACCAACGAGGTTACTTGAGGAATGTTTCACTACATAGGTTATTTTTATTTACGCTTCCATTTTGTTCAGTTTATTTTATTTTAGTTACCCATGTTTTCTAGGATAAATCATTTCCAACTACTTTATTTGGATGTATGACACTGGTTTCTAACCCGTAGGGATCGAGAATGCCCTTTGGTGCATGTTGTAGATCGGCTTGGGTGATCGGTTCGGGGTGAACTAGGTTGGATCATGGCACGTATCTTCCTTGTCATTCCAAGATAATAAACTTAGGTTAATTTAGAATTTCATAAAAACTTTTTCATGTTTATTATTACTTTAATTTCATTAATTATCATGGTATAATAATAGCAAAATTTTTTATGTTCATGTTGGATTCTTTGTTGATATTCGGTACTTGAGTTGAAAATGAACTTGATAAGATGTCAATTGCTGATGTGGTCATAAGTACATCATCTCTAGAATATAAAACTTATTATAAATATCTTATGTATTCATTACATTATTACTTATAATAATATATAAAGGCAAACTAAAATCAACATTCGTGGAGATAGTAGGCTGTAAAAATGCATGAACTCAATTTTCTATTTTTCCATCATATTGAATGAATGAAATAAAATGAAATGTATGAATATATATATATAATATATTTATTATAGATTTAATATTTCATTTATTATATATATTTTTACTTAAAAAATCATAATATATTTCATGTTATCTGTGAATGAGTTACATATTCATGAGGAGGTGGTAGTCTACACATCCCCAAACGAAGTTATCATATAACCACACTATGGAAAGCATGAAGGTCTGATTAATACAAAATTTAAAAAATAATAAACATGTTTCAATAAACATGTTAAAATATGATTTGGCCATTAAAATTTTTTTAAGACTATCCATGAAGGTGGTAATTTAAATAATAGTAAAAAAATTATTCACAGAGGCGATTGGCCAGTATAACTTGGACAACAATTTTGTTTCATTGAATAAGAGGATATGTCACGGTAAGAATTAATGGGATTAACTGAGGGTTAAACCAAAGAGATAAAGTTAATATTGTGAACAAAAAATGTCTAAAAATTAATGTTTGAGAGTATTTGGACCCATACTCATATTATATAAGAAATATCTCAATTGATAGCCATTAAAAATTGAAAATCAATTTATACTAATTTAATATTTTGAAGGTTTCCAATAGTTCCCCTCCCCTATCTAATAAAAAATAACATCCTCCCTCACATCCTAACACACCATTGAGCATTATATCACATAAAAATCCTAAAAATTTCTCCTCCTGACATTAATATCTATGTTATGGATGTCATGGTATTCTTAAATGGCCTTACCTAGTGTCTTAATGTGGATATCTAAAGAAAGTCAATCAAAGAAGAGGTAATTGTATTACCAGCTAATTTATGTTCATTTGTACTTATAATTTATTTTACTATATTGATTTAATAATATATTAATAAACCAGTATCAACTATATTATGAGATTTTATCATGATTATGAGACAACCATATTCCATGATTTATCTATCCGGTGAAAAACATAAGCACTGACCATGCATACGTATGCTATGCCCTCTCCACATTGTGGTGTAATATTTTTTTCCTCACTAAATTTTATTGATTGGTATAATATAGGATATAATTTATAGAAATAATTAATATGACATGATCTTGATTCTATATAACTAGTATACCCTCCAATTTCTCACCCTTTTACCATTAAGAGAATGATATCGTCCCTCATGAATACGTATGGACTACTGTCTCCATGGTGTGATGTGATTCATACTCCAAGTTAACCATTCAAAAATGATTATAAAAAAGAATATAATGAGAAAATATAATATATATGATTTCAATATCATTATGGATTTGTTGGATCTATATCCTTTTAAAAATAAAAGAGACATTCATGAAAAAACATGCGTAAGAAATTGAAGCAGTTTACACACGAAACATGGGTAATAATGAAATATTATTAACAAACAGGTGATAATATAATATAATAAGACCATATATTATATTATAAATGTGAATAGGGTTTCTATATATGTTAATAACATGATTAAAACCATTAAATATTTTATTAAATTATGTTCGACTAAAGGATGCGTAAGGCAAGAGATTTCATCTCAATCTCCATTCATTGAGGCATTTATTGATGATATGCACCATTATTATTTTATAAGGTGTATATAAATATACTATTATGTTTAAAATATATATTTTATATTTAAAAAATTATTTAATGTTTTTTTAAATTCATTCTTTCATGGATATGACGATTTAAATATTCAATGGGGTATGAGGCACTTTGAATATTTTATGATTTAATCATTTCCCCATTTAAATATGCTTGATTTTATTTTACTTGTATAATTATATATATATAAGTATTATGGATGAAGTTTTATGAATATTCTTAATTTTTTTTCAAATTTTTCCAAATTGAGTCTTTTAAGGTATTATATATGGGAATCTTTAACTAAAACATCTTTTTTAATATTTATTCTTCAAAATCATTCCCACTTATGTGAATCATTTCAAAATGGGTTTTATGGTTTTATTTATAAGTACGTGAATGTTTAAAAATGTTAATTTTTTATTTTTTCACAAAAATTTTCAATGTAGTATGGGAATCTTTATTAGAAAAATGTCATTTTTAATTTTTTATCTTCTAAATGGATGAATTTTAAATAAATGATTTCAAACTAAAAAAGAATATTTATCTAATGAAATTTCTAATGATTTTATTAGAGTATTTTAATATATTTTGACATCCATTGTGTTATTATATACTTGATTGAGGTTTATTTATTATGATACAATCTACCATATTGTATTTATTGGTTTATGATTTTTTACTGTAGATGTGTTATTTTTATACCATTCATGATTCATGGTTGAAGTGTTAACATTTCATATGCTAGTTTTTTAATATGAATGTTTATTTTGGTTATGTTTTACCAATATCATTGTAGGATTGAATTTGACATAGTAAGTGATGGGAGGGACCTACTGTAGCCCCTTGATGAATCTGTAAGTGACATTATACAAACTAGTTTGGGTTTTTACCCATTTATCTATGGTCTCTTGGATGAATCATTGAAGTTATGGTTATGATGTTCTGCATTATGAATTCCACCATTATGTGACTATTTAATGTTATTCCAAATGATTATTCTACATGTACAATATCTATGGTTATATTTTAAAGATCATATGATTATATATGTGGTATTATTTTATTTTCATATAATCTTTCTATATTTTGATCAAGAATATGTTTCAGTGGGTTGTGTTTAATTTGCACACCTTACCTTAATGTTTATTCTTACATATTCATAATAGATTCTATAGTATGGTTACCCTTACTGAGAATTAGATTTCACCCATTTCTAATGTTTTACTTTTCACAACACTACAACAGAATCACCGTTTAGCAGAGGTTTTTTTTATTTAGGGGCGGTTTAAACTGCCGCTACATTGTTTGGTGTCGGTTTACAGAAACCACCGCCTAATAGGGGGTCTCCAACCTATTAGCGGAAATTGTTTACGTTTATCAGCGGTTTCAGGAAAGCGTCGTTGCTACCTCATTTCGCGGCGGTTTTCCTGAATTTAGCGGCGGTTTTACGAGCCCTGGATATCACTTTATTCGCGGCGGTTATAACCGACGTGAATAAACTCAAATTATAGCAGCCATAAAATCACCGCTAAAGTCACGGGAACTGTCATAGAATGAAGTAGCCATGATGCTCCTATTTAGCAGCGGTTATAACCGCCACTAAACGTAAATTTTATTTTATGTTTAGCGGAGGTTTTCACCATTTAGAGGTGGTTTAAACTACCACCAATATACATTTGGCGGTGATTAAAACCGCTGCGAAAAGATGCCCAGAATAAAAAATATATTTCTTTGCTTCTACTGCAAAGGAAATGAAAGTAACACAAAACCATTGCAGGTGTATTCCTTTTCTTCTTCTCCATGAAATTATGTTCATTTAGACTTCCAACATCACCCTTTTCCTGCCATCTAGAAGAAGAACATTTCTTACAATTCTATCCACTTGAATCTTCTCCCCAATAAAGCATACAATCATTGGGACATGCATGTATTTTTGTATAATTCAGACCAAGCTTGTTAACAACTTTTTTCATATCATAAAAATATTATGATATTTTTGCTTCAGGAAATGCATCACGAATCAATTCCAATATCATGGACATTGACTTATTTGTAATTCCACATAGACATTTGATAAGGTACAAATTCAGCAGAAATAAAAGCTTTGAATATTTCAAACACCCACTATACAACTTTTGATTTCCATCATCAACTAAATCATGAAAAAAAATTTCCTCAGTGAAGTTTTCTCTTACATTTGGCTCCAAATAATCAAGAGGATGATCCAATGATATGTGACAATCTTGATCTGCCTGTGTTACAGTCTCAAAAAAATCACTTGCCACATTGCAATTTGTAGCACCCTCCTCTTGTTGTTCTGATATGTTTTGATGCTGATAGTGGTGTCTTGTAGTGCCAAATGCATCATTTATTAGGTTTTGCATTTCATTTTCCATTGTCGACGAACTTGGGACCTCATTATGTGGATTAACATCAGTGCTCAATCTTTCTGTAACGTTCTATTCTCCATGCCAAATCCAAAACAAATATTGAGCAGGGAATTGCTTCAGTATTAAATGTTCATAAACCTCATCTATCTTCAACTATGTTCTAAATTTACATTTAGGACATGGAAATTTTATTCTCCCTTAAACGGATCGATTAGAAATTGCAGAATCTAAAAACTCATTCAAACACTTAACATGCGGAGGTGTGTTCCTCAGTAATGTGATCCAGCTTTTATCCATGTATATCACAATGTGCCTACACAAAAAACAAGGAATCAAACATGAGACATCTTCTATAACCCCATCATCAAAAACAAATAATGATGAAAAAAATTTCCATAATAGAGAAAAATTCAAGGATATATCAGGAAATGGGTCTCAGAATTCCTCAAAGTCCCTAAACTAGAAGCACAAAATGGATGAACTCTTTCTATAATAATGGGCCTTTTCATCATGTTATGGTTCATCCTGCCTCTACTCCTTGCACATTGGATTCTCTTCATTCCCACTATTAATTTGTTGCATACCTGATAAAACTAAGTAATGAAAAACCAACTATTTCCAATAATATTTAGCTTCCATTCACATGTCCCTAGTGACAACCTCCAAAATGGATGTTATGCTCAATGAAAGTAGAGATTTACCAAGGTCTGGTTGAAGACCATCACCAAAGAAATGATCTTTCTCATAATTGATGACCCCTATCTTTGGAGAATATATAACAAACCTTGAAAGGTTATTGACATACTCCCATACTGATCTGTCACCAATAAAAAGTCTCATGAGCTTAGTCTATTTCTCTACATTCATTTCCTTAGGAAATAACAATTAAAATAATCAATCTTGATGAGATTCCAATTCATACATTCATGAAGTTAATAAGGTACCACTGTCTCCCAAAAGACTCTACTAAAACTATAAATCCAGTTCAAAAAAATTCTCACCCACAAAGTATCAGGTTCCCTAAGATAATTGAGGATCACCTCAATTTGTTCCAACTACCTAACTGCTTCCAATGACCCTTGAAAAACACTTAATGAAGGAAGATAGTGATTCAGGAATCCTATGATGGTGTCCAAGATTGAAAATGGGTTAACATCAATAAATAAAAAAGTATTCTAGGTCAGAATAAGAACTAAAGAATCCTTTTTGAAAATTATAGTGGACAACTATAACATCTAAATGAACTATATCAATTAAATACTCAAAATAAAGCCTAATTATTCTATATGAAAGTAAGAATAAAATAAAAAAAAAGCATAAATTAAACAAGGAACACACTAATGAAACCAAAATTACTTTTCGTTTTAAACCACCATTTTTTATAAGTAATTATGAAATACCACCTCCGAGAAGTGTGAAACTCATTTGGAAAATACAGATTGGAGAGGAGTTCAAACAGGATAATATGGGGATAAATTGTGATGTAAATGCTTTGGCTTTGTGGGATGGGTGTCTAGGCGCAAACCATGAATACATTTTTGAAACAAGTTCTTTACTATGACTCGATTCATCTTTTGGTAATAATTACAAAGGTGAAGTGTTCCATAATATTTATTCACAAAAAACAAAACCATTTCCCAATATTAAAGTATTGGGAGAATAAATCATTTATCAGATACAGTAGGTTTATCAAAACACATCATAACGGAAAGAACATAGAACATGAAATAAATATGTCCCTACCATGAAGAATGAATGTCAATATATACATTCCTATGTGCCTATCATGATGCATGGATACTCATTTAACACCATTTTGATCCATGAGTATAAATATCAAGAATCAAAATTCATCACTAAACAATAGCATCACAAAAAATACAAATCAACCAAGGTGAAATAACATCGACTTTTTCAATAAAATAACATAAGAACCAATATCATCCATATGAACACATACTTACCCAGTACATTGGCTAGATACTCCTATTCAGAAGCTCTTTACTATGTCTTGGAACATCCTAGTATCTCTTATACCTTTCCACAAGTAGTAATGTAATAGAAATTAAAACATGATTCTTTGATACCACTTTTCTACATCCCCCAATCCATCACTCTCTCATGTGGCCAAATCAGGTTTTTATGGGACCTCATGCATTCTCACCCATATCCCAGAGGTCATTGAATAGAAATGAGTGCGATATTTATAGTGGGGAGACTATACCCTCGGGTATGTAGTTATATAGAAGTGAAAAAATCAACATAAATAACTATAATAAAATAAATATTCGTAGAGGAAACCTTATTATAAAACATGTAAACAAAAAAATCAAACTAAAGAATCCAATAAATAATAATAGAATAATGTAATGAGATGATGTAATTAAAATGAATTTATTTATGGTTGTAATATAGAGTAAAATACTATGTGTTTCAAATAGTGACACAAAAGTCCACTATCCCAATCCCCATTTCAATCCCTTCTCCAAAATCCAACCCATCCTATATGAAAAAAATTAACAATATGTTCTCTTTACCTTTTTGAATCCTACATCCATGCAATCTTCTAGGGTTCAAAATGTTGAGATGAGTAGGTTGTGAGTAAAACTTATTAGGTCAACACCATTATTCATATAAAAAAAGTTGGATATATATTGTACACAGTAAGGGGATAAGAATGAATATTAATTAATCAATCAACACAATACACGAATCATCCTAATACAGAACCATGTCAGATTATATCTGATCTTATTACACAACCATTCCAAAAATAATAATAAACCATGAAAAAATTAAAAAACTTGGAATATCCCTCTATATAAGTGTTTCATCCATTGGGAATAGCCATATATATAATTATTTCAACATGTGTCCATTGGAATAGATCACTATATTAACATGCTAATATTCTAACCAGACATTTACAATTTCAAAACCAAAATTCATTTCCAAAATATTATGAAGATCCAATCAGGATTTAAACTTTTTTAATTCTAATGAATTACAAAAATTATTCCTAACCATTTTTAAAACAACATAAAACACTACTTTAATGTTTATAATTCTAAGAGGCCCTTTAAACCATTTAGAAACCAACCATGTTCCAAAATATCAAATGGGAAATGTTTCAAATTACACATTTGAAACCAATTTCAAAACCACATAATGTAGAAACACACCATTTAGAAACCAATAAACGTTTAGATAGAATGTGTTTTATGGAAAGCATTATTTTAGAGTTCCATTTTCATTTTAATGTCCATCCATGTGTGCCCCTCATGCACACATGGATGTGCCAACATCCAATGACACCCATTAAATATCCACAGAAACAACCAAAATCCATTTTCAAAGACACATCACATGCCTTCCAACCAACATAACACTACACTATAAAATTCACCAAATTCCACATATAAATCCCAAACAACAATCCAACCAATTTAATAATACAAATATAAGGGAAAAACACACAAATAATCTAATTTTACCTTAAAATATCCATTGAAATTTTATCAAACACATTAGGTGGATATATACAAAGGAATATTTGAAGAATCACTTCAAAACCAATTTTTAGAAAATTCTACCAATACCAAAGCACCTCAAAAAACCTAATAAACACATCACAAGAATGAAAAACATATTTATAAATTTTTTTCAATCACCCAAGGATCAATGGAATGAGTTAGAAGGGAAAAATATGGATACACCTACATCAATGGAGTGAATATGTGATGAAACTCTTGGATAAAGAAGAAAACACCCCAAAGAACAATCCACACACCCTAAACATCAATAAAATAGAACCAGACATCAACCCTAACATATATGGTTCATACAAAGGGACGATCCCCCAAGAGAAACCATGAAATCATGAGGGTAAAGATAAAACAGGAGGAAAATGACAAAAAATCCAAAGAATCCTACCTTGGAAGCTTCATGGACCACTAACAGAGAGAGAAAAACTAAGGGTCGTGGGGTTGCTGGGGTCGCGGGGTTGTTGGGGTCGCGGGGTCACCGGGGTCGCGGGGGGCCGGGTTCGCCGGGGTCGCAGGGGGCCGGGGTCGTGGGGGAAGCGGGGGTCGGGGGAATCTCGGTGAGGAGGGTTGGGGTGGGGGAAGGGTCGGGCTGTTAAAAAAAACAATGTTTCATGGAGTTTTTTATAAACCGCCGCTAAACAGTGGTTTTGTTGTAGTACAAGGACATGAAGATGTGCTTTGAGTTTAATATGTAGGGTTACACTAAGGGTATTAATGGAATGCTCGATGAAAATTAATTGTGAATATTATATTTTAAAATGTAATGTGAATTTAAATTATGTATCTAGTTTACCAACACTGCTAAACTATTTGGTCATTTTGAATTTTATTCCCAGTAATTATTCCAATGTAATAAAATAATCCCCCAGCTCTAGGATTTTGGTGTCGGGGCACTACATTATTTTTAAAAAATTTTCATTAAATTCGAGGTTACAAATAGTATTATCCAAATTATGAAATTTATATACCATATATTTTAAAAAATAGAGTCATCCAAATGATTCTACAAGGAAAATATAAAAATGATACTAATTTTACACATAAATTTGCTATATTTTTATGAAGGTAGTTTTACCTCCTTTTAATGTCGTAATTGTTTTGAATATCAATTTTTTTATAATTTTATAAAATATTATTTATAAAAAACATCCTTTTTGGAATTTTAATATTAAATTTTAATTTTATTAATTTTTTTAATTATCTAATATGTTTCATGTAACAATTAATAGTGAAACAATATTCCATTTAATTGAAAACAAATTTTTAATCTAAATAATTTTTGGTGATAACTTAAAATTATAATTGTATTTTATTTTTATTTATATCAATTTTATATTTTTAAATATAATACAGTTCATTAGAATAAATTTCACATTGAAATTAGACATTAATATGTTTTGAACTTTTGAATGTTTTTACGTTCAAAACCCCTTTTCTCATTTTGTTACATAGATTACAATTAATTAATTTATACTAATATTGTGTTTCTAATTTTGAATAATGTATTAAATATTTTGAATAACAAGTTAAATATTTAGCAATTAAGTCCCACTTATTTTTTTTAAATTATGAATTGTAATTATAGTAATATTTTTTCCACAATTAAAGGTGAATCAGGTAAATAAATGTCAAAATAATATTAAAAATATTAGACAATTACCCTAACAATAGTACTAATTTATTTGAATGGGTACATGTCATTATTAAGAAATAAAGTATCATTTAGGATACCATTTATGGAATTTTAGATGAGAATATAACTTTTATAATATTATATCAATAGAAAAGTCTTTTTCATCATACTTTTGTTTTTAACAAGATAAATATTTTTAATATGGATTTATATGAAGGATATGTTCAAAAATAAATATAATATTTAAGGATAAAATTTTTATTTACATCATGGTAATTTATTTATAAATTTTAGTGATGAAATAATTAATATAAATTATGACACAAGGATGACGAAATTATTGTTTAATTTAAGAAAATATCAAATAAATGATTTTAAACATAATAAATTAAATATAAATTTTAGATGATTAATGTCATACACAATTTGTTAAGATTAATTTTTCATATATGGTGTGATTTAAATTTTTTTTAGAAGATATAGTTCTGTTATGATATTTTTAAAAAGTCATGTAATGAATAGTGTCAAATATTAGAGTTATTGATATTTTAAAATAAATAATATTTTATTAAATGATATAAAATTTCAACAAATGAAATTTTTTTTCTGAATGGTTTTGATAAGACAATAAACATCAAAAATAACATATTTATTGGTCTTCTATAGTTTTATAATAAATTTATTAACCCTTAATGTGTAAATTACATGATATCATGGTAAGAGTTAAAAGTGTAAAATACAGGTTACAACAAAAACACAAAGATTAAAAAAATAATCAAAACATGAATAACATTAACTGTATGAATGTATTTAGACCCAAAATTATCGTATATTATATATAAATTATTTTGGAACCATTTGGATTAGAAAATTAAAATATATTAAATTAATAATTTGTAGCATTCCAAGACTATCCCTCTTGTCTCCTGTAAAAGAGTACTCAATCGTCTATTTTATTCACCCCTGAAAAACTATTAATTCAGACATGATAATCCCAAATTACTTCTTAGAATCCATTATAAAATTATAGAGGCTTTAATTTATTCATAACTCACTCCTTACAGCATTGAGGTGTTAATCAAAAGATATCATCCGAATTAGAGGTATCATTTTTAATAAAGTAATTCTATATTATTCATTCTTCCACAACCATAAAATCATATTCAACCAAGATTAATATTAAATAAATTATCTGAAATATACATAAATTTTATTATGTTAATATAATAACCTAAACCCATTTCCATTTCCAACAAATGAGAAATAAATTACCATTTGTGGGTTCGGTGAATTACCACCCCGTGAACTGATATAATTATTTTTGCATCTTCGTATATTATTACAGGTTATAATGATGGAATTAATGTTTATATATGATATTAATTAAATATTTACCTTTATTTGTACAAAATATTTCATTTAGTTTCTGTAATTTCAATACATAGAAAAATGATAGCATTGTTCGTGCGTACATGTGAACTATCACCACTATGAAGTGATGTGATTTGTTTTTCATCACCAAATCACACAGAAGATATATTATAGTATATATGAAATTATAAAATAATTTTAATGATATAATTATCATTATTTAATGATAAAATAATACCTACCTTCTTTCCAAAATGATCATTGAAAAATGGAAACTTTACTCATGCATACGTATGGATTATTGTCTCCATGATTGAAAAGTAGTTCATATTTCATATCCATATTTTATAGATAGATATAAAAGTATAACTGATTTTAAAAATTTATTATTATAAAATGAATAAAATTCTTGATATGATGAACTTATGACCATTTTGACTATGGAAAACAATCTGAATTCATTTTGGACTCATGCATTGAATATAATGAAATTATCCAATGTGAATGTATATAATTAAGTAGTTGTTATAAAATGATATTTAGTGATGTAAAATGAATAATAACATGAAATTATTTCTCATAAAAGTATATAAATATCTTAATTTTATTACTCAGTAAGATAAATAACATACGTGACGAATCAGACTCATGATAATGGATTTTCATTACACTTTTTACATTTACAAGATAAATGTTTTATTCACCACTTACATCTTCTGTGTGATGTATCTAATTCCATTATTGGTATATCATGTCATGAATATTTTAATATTCATGGTATTAAATGATTAATTTGATAATTATTTACGTTTATGGGTACTATGATTCAAATATTTAAAATTGGTATGGGTTAATATGATTTAAAAATATATTATATAATCAAATATTAAATATACAGGTAATATTTTGGACATGTAAGACATGGTTTTCAGAATGAATAATAAATTAACGTCAATTCCATGGGAGTCTCTTGATTCTAAATTAGTTCATGAAAAACCCTTTGAGTTTTTTCATGAATAATAGATGGGTTTCTACCCACAAACTGAAATGACCTTTTGAAAGGTCTTAATGGTAATGGTTCATATTACAAATACATGAATCCCAATATTAGATCATTCCCATCATTCAGAAATAATTTCATTTATTATCCAGATGATGATCACTATGAAAAATATATATAAATTCATTTTATTTTTAGACTTTTTATTAAATAGAACATGTTTTAGTTATTCACCTTTCCATTTTATTTATGCCTTATACACTTATTTGAAAGCATGTGTTCTCAGTTATGTGCATTTCTATGTTTATTTATTATCATTGATTCATTATTTCTTCCAAGTCACATTACCCTTACTATGAATTTGAGCACACCAAATTCTTATGTTACATTTTCCCATGGTTTCCAAATAAGTTTAATATGACAGATACATAGGTTTAAGGTAGGATAATAATGGTGTTCACCAAGAAAATATTTTTTGTATTTTATGTTCAATATGTCATTTGAATTTAAAATATGTATCTAGCTTACCAAGTATAACAACCCTCATCTTTATTACACACTTAAACACGACTAATTACATAAAAATTCACTTAATATAACTCTGAGGATCAATTGTTCTATTTTATTGGGAAATTAGGAACCCTACATGACAACATAATTGTAACATCCCAAGTAAGTAATGAATAATAGATATTTTTATCTATGTCTATTAATGAATTAGATAGTGTTTTAGAGGCTTAAAATGAAAATAAATCCAATCTTAAGCATGGAATACACTAATATTTTTAAAAGATTGTTTTACTGCCTTTTAATGGCAAACCATTTTTGAATCTATATTTTGACAATTTTATAAACTATTTTTGTCAAAATAAACTTATTCTTTTTGATTGGTACATCAAAATTTACTTTGTGTGAATTTTTTGTATTTTTCTGACAATGTTCATTTTTTTAATGAATAGTGAAAAATACTGCATTTTACATCAAAACTGCTTTTTAATCTAATTTATTTATATGATTAGATTATCTTTTGAATTGGTTTTTAAGTGAAATTAGAATATATTTTTACCATTTAATCCAATGTTGGTCATTGGAATCAATTTCACTTTGAAATTGGACTTAAACTGGTGTCAATCTTTTGATACTTATTGTTTCATAAAAACACGCTATTTGTCATTACAGCGGGAATTAATTATTAAATTAATTAATGCAACTTATATGTTGTGAATTTTGTAAAATGGAATTCATTTTTTAATTAGGAATATCAAATATAGCTTAGGGTGAAGTTTTGGTATTTTTTTGAAAAATTTCAATTTTTGATGAATAGTGAAACCACTAAGTGGTACTTATAAAAACTGATTTTTCGTTTAAATGAAATTTTTCCACCTTTGTGTTTTGAATTTCAAAAATCTGACATACATGGTTGTCATTAATAAGTAAAATGTGGTCTAATGGGATTAAAATAAATTTTTGGTGAATAGTAACTAATTAAGTTTTTAATCGCGATTAGTGGTAATTAGTGTAGTTTAAGGTAAAAATAATGTTTTAATAGAATGAGATGTGCTTGAAACATGTCCTACTCTCATTGGATGTGTCATGGCCGACCAAGAAAATCCATGGGTCAACTTGGGGACCCCATGGAGCCACTTTGGTTGGGAAATGACATAAATAACTTTTTATTTAATGTAAAAAGTAAAAATGACACAAACATAATATGATTTACAAAAACAATCTTTAAATGGGGTTATACAAGTCATATTTTTGACTATAAATATTCATTGGAAAGCTAAAAAGAGTTCCTACATCATAGTATTTTTTTTATAATTTTTGGACATTAAATAAATAAAAGTATTTATGACATCATAATGATGTAGCGATTACCTCATTAATAAAGGATTTAAATAAAATGAAAAGATAATGTAAAATATATGACCTACACATGTCCAGAACCTATTGGGTGGGTATATTTATAACCCTTATCACCTTATCCTCGAATTATATCAATGTGAGACCTTTTAAATCCGAAAATCATTTTCAAATAAAGTAATATTTCTTTACTTTCCAAGAGTGCCCCTCCTCTCCTCTTATAAAAGGCCCCCACCTCTACCTCCTTACCCACACCCCCAAAGCCTTTGGCTCGGCCAAACTCTGCCCATTTTTGTCTCTACAATTCCCTCTATTACTCCTTGAAGCCTCACTTTGGGCATAAGTCTTCCCAAGGAAGCCTTTGAGCTCAAACCAAAGGGAGTTACCTGATTTTAAGGTAATGTATTCACTTGAGTCCTTTTGTTTTATTTTGCTTCTCCAACCCCCTAAAATTTTTTTATTCATTCCTTTTGTAACAACTCCAGTATCTTCAATATACTAGGATGTTGTTATAAAAGGATTCGAGCTACACTTACACACACCTGCATCTAATGGTTAAAGAACATACTGTTTCCATGGATGGTGAATTTATGCCTCCCGAAACGATGATTTGTTCAAAATTCTTTTAACACCTTCAAAGGTGGACATTAAGATGTCACTATATTTATATATGATATATAATATGTTTATGTTTTACTTAATCTTCTATATTTTTCATTTTGGGCATACCTTTATGTTTTCCATTATGGGTAAACGCGATATCTTCATTTAAGGAAGTGCGGACTACCGCCCCCTCAAAGTGATTTGATTCGTTAAATACCATATGTGGGATGTATAAAGGATGGAAATATGATATTATATATGATATTATACAGGAATTATAATATACCTTTATATCATTATGATTCCATTCTATAAAATACGAAATAGAAATGAAAGTAGCGTTCATGGGTAAGTACGGCTTACCGTCTCCATGAACGATTCATTTCATTTCTTACCTCTAAATGATTATGTAATATTATAAATTCATCCATGTACTGGATATATATGACATAAATGATATCTACATCATGAATACCATTCTGGATATAATGGATACATGAACAACTTTTAATTATAAAGGGCTTATTTTTGACTCAAGTACCAATGATCGTTAAAATGACCGTTATTAACTTAAATAATTACATAGTGTTCATGACATGGCAATAAGTGATATAAAAGGAATAATGAACTTGAAAAAGGTTCTTAAACAAGTAGAAATTAACTCAAGTTTATTATTCCGGAGATTAAAGAACGATCGAGTCAAGTCGGACCCGAGGTATGAGACTTCTTCTCAATCTCCTTTCATTGAGGCATATTTTATTTTATACACAACTTTCTTTTATACGGTGTATAAACCCCTTTTACGTTTATGTTTATCCAAAAGGAATCTTTTTTATACGAAGTGTTTTACAAAACGACAAAAGGGAATGTTTTTGTCGTACGTATGCAGCGACAACGACTTCTCCGCCGCCATGACCATTATTTGAGATTCGTCTTACTCTAAAAGCCATACCTTCTTTTTAAAAGAAAAATAAATACCATATTTTACTTTTCTTTTATTTTGGTATTGAAAATGGTTTTCATAGTGTTTTTATATCAATGTGTTGTATTGATATCTTGTGATTGAAAGGTGGAAATGTTATGTTTCCTTTATGCATGTTTTATGTGATACAATTATGTTGAGGTTCTTGGGCATTATTATGAAGACGGGTGGTTCCGTGATAAACTAAGGGTGGGTGAGCCCGATATAGCTCTCCAATGCATTGGGTAACGCGAAGGAGTGAAACGTTAAGGTTTCTCCAAAGAGATTTAGGGAATATACTGTGATGGGTATTTCAAACGTAACCAAGAGGGTTACTACCTACGTAAGAATGTTATGAATGCCTCAAGTTACCTTTATGTCTTATGATTTCTATGATTTATTCATGATTTAATGAGGTATGTTAAAGTTCTTATGTTTTATAGGTAAAGTATGATTTCATTATTATGTATATATGTACCCATGTTTCCTTTCCATATTTTTATAATCCATACTGAGCTCTTTATGCTCATCCCAAGTTTTTTGAAATGTTTTTCACAGGTCAAGGGAAAGGTACATGATATGATGATAGTGTCAAGGAAGTGTCAAGAAAGAATCCATGTTTTATTTTAAATATGTTCCATTGATGGGAAAAAAATGAATACTATCATTATGTAACCACTTTGTTTAAATGTGGAATGTAATGCAAGTTTTATGATCTAATTAACTAAAACTCTAAACCTGAAAAGATCATCAATGTGTAATCTTGTAATAACTCAAGATTAAGTAAGGTTTAAGGATGGGGCCTTATAGTTGGTATCAGAGGTCGGTTTAGATAACTTTAGGAGTTAGAATTCTATTAAATGATTATCCAAAAATATTTTTTTATGGTCAAATTGAAGTGATATAGTATTTGAAGATTACCATGTTTCTTTATCTAAGACATGTTTGTTCAGAATGGTTTTCCACAGAGGAAACAGGGAAGCAGTGCTTGGAAGGCATACATAAGGAAATAACCTTCCGAATCAGCATCCTGAGATGGTCGAAATTGGAACTGAACATTTTATTGCAGTAATGGCGTAGTTGACTCAAGCGATAAATGGTGGTGGTATCCAAGCACGAGATCAACCAGATCAACCACAGAGGAGCATGTCAGTGGTGGAACATTTCATGAGGCAACAACCCCTATCATTCAGAGGATCATCTGACCCTGTGTTAGCTGAAGGGTGGATTAAAGAACTGGAGAAGATTTTCAATGTCATGGGGTGTTCAGAAAATCAGAAGGTTAGTCTTTCTATTTACCGTTTGGAGGGTGAAGCAGATCAGTGGTGGTCGATGGTTAAAAATATCAGGGATGCTGATGAGATTGATGCTCTCGACTGGGATGAATTCAAAGGTATGTTTCCTGAAAAGTATTTTCCTAAGGCTGTTCGAATTAGGATGGAAAAGCAATTCTTGGAATTGAGGCAAGAGGAAGACTCAGTGGCTTCCTATGAAGAAAGGTTCACTCAATTGTCAAGGTATGCTCCAAATTTTATCCGAGACCTTGATAGTAAAATCAATCGTTTTTACTCAGTATTAAAGCCAAACTATCGAAGGGCATTAACTTCTCGTGAGTTTAAAAGTTATGAAAATCTTTTTCGATGTGCTGAGAAGGTGGAAATGGAGTTTGTCAATGATCAAGTGTTCTATAAAAACCAACAGAAGAAGAGACCGAGGTGGTAGGAGAAAGGTAAGAATTCTTCAAAAAAGTCTGATGGTAAGAAAACTATGTTTCCAGTTTGTGATAAATGTGGAAAAAGGCATACTGGGGAATGTATTCTGAATTCTGGAAAGTGCTACTGATGTGGTAAGATGGGACATAAGGCTCGTGATTACACTGAAAAAGATTAGGGTGATGGTAAGACCAAATTTGATTTACAGTTAGTGAAATGTTATAAGTGCAATGAGATGGGTCACTATGCAAACGAGTGTCCGACAAAGACCTTGAGTGATGGGAAGCAGTTAGAATACAAGCAGAAAGGGGTGGTGAAATCCTTTGCAACTACTTCAGCAGATGTCGGGACATCAAATGAAGTTGTATCAGGTACTTTGTTTGTTTTTTCAGATTATGCCAGTGTGTTGTTTGATTCGGGGTCTACACATTCTTTCATCTATGAAAACTTTTCTAGTAAAATGGGAATACCATATCAAGAAATGACTCCTGAACTTCTGGTAAAAACACCTGGGGGAAATGTTGAGGCAAAAATAATTTATAAGAATATTCCTATCCTTATCCGTGGAAAGAACCTACTTGCGAACCTTATTGTTTTACCTCTAGTAGAGTTTGATGTTATCCTGGGTATAGATTGGCTCTCTATTTACCATGCTAAGATTGACTGTAGAGATAAAGAAGTTTATTTTCAGAAATACTTTCATTTTGTGTACAGGAATGAACCCTTACTGTTGATAACTTATCAAGAGGCCAAGAAACTTGTAAAAGATGGAAATGAATGTTACCTTGCACACATCGTTGAAAATAAAGGAACTGTTCATATTAATGATGTGCCAGTGGTAAATGAGTATCCTGATGTTTTTCCTGATGAGTTTCCTGGAATAATACCAGATCGGGAATTTGAGTTTACTATTGACTTAGTTCCTGATGCTAAGCCAATTTCAAAACCCCCTTATCGAATGCCTCAAATTGAACTTTTAGAGTTGAAGGAGAAATTGCAAGATTTATTAGAGAAAGGTTTCATTCGACCTAGCACATCACCATGGGGTGCTCCTGTTTTATTTTTTAAAAAGAAAGATAGTTCTATGAGACTTTGCATTGATTATAGAGCCTTGAATAACATCAATATTAAGAAAAAATATCCTTTGCCTCATATCGATGATTTATTTGATCAACTCCAGGGAGCTCAGTTTTTTTCAAAGATTTACCTGAGATTGGGGTACCATCAGCTGAAGGTAAAGGAGGCAGATATTCTGAAGATCGCGTTCCGTACAAGATATGGCCATTATGAATTTGTAGTAATGCCTTTTGGGATAACCAATGCACCTGCTGTATTCATGGACTTAATGAATAGAATATTCCATGAGTTCTTGGTTAAGTTTGTGGTGGTTTTCATTGATGATATTTTGGTGTTTTCTAAAAGTAAAGAAGAGCATGAAAGACATTTAAGGGTTCTTGAAAACCTTAATAGAAAAGAAACTGTATGGAAAATTCAGCAAGTGTGAGTTTTGGTTGCAAAAAATTTCTTTCCTTGGTCATATTGTTTCTAAAGATGGAATAAATGTTGATCCTGCAAAAACAAAGGTTGTTGAAGAATGGCCAAGACCCACAAATGTAACCGAGATTCGTAGCTTCCTTGGTTTGGCAGGCTATTACCGAAGGTTTGTTAGAAATTTTTCACGGTTATCTAGTCTAATGACTTAGCTAACTCGGAAGGGTGTTAAGTTTATCTGGACAAAAGAATGTGATGATTGTTTTCAGGAATTGAAAAGAAGATTGGTGAATGCTCCAGTTTTGGCACTACCTTCCAGGAATGGGGAGTTTGTTATCTACAGTGATGCTTCATTGAAAGGACTTGGTTGTGTACTAATGCAGAATGATCAGGTAATTTCTTATGCTTCATGACAGTTGAAAACTCATGAGGTAAATTACCTTACACATGATTTGGAATTAGCTGCTGTTGTTTTCGCTTTAAAAATTTGGAGGCATCATTTGTATGGAGTAAAGTGTGAAATATATACTGATCACAAAAGTTTAAAGTATATATTCACTCAGAAAGATTTAAACATGAGACAAAGGAGATGGCTAGAATTAATCAAGGATTATGATTGTACAATTCATTACCATCCAGGAAAAGCAAATAAAGTGTCTGATGCTTTGAGTCGAAAAAGTAATGCTTCATTAGCAATGTTGCATTTGGAACGTGATCATTTGGTTAAGGATTTGATGAACTTTGGTATAGAAGTTGTTGGTGCAGGAATTTCTTCTGTTTTATTTCAGGTATCAGTGAAATCTTCTCTATCAGACAGAATCAAGCAAGCACAGAATCAAGACAGTGAGTTGCAGAAAAAGGTAGAGCTGGTTCAGAAAGGTAAGTTGCATGAATTCAACATTGATAATGATTGTGTTTTGAGATTTGGGAAGAGATTGTGTGAGCCTTGTGATTCACAGTTGAAGAGAGAGTTGTTATGTGAAGCTCATAGTTCTTCGTTTTCAGTTCATCTAGGCATTACTAAGATGTATAGAGATATTTGGGAGTATTACTGGTGGGATGGAATGAAAAGAGATATTGCTGATTTTACTGTGAAGTGTTTGACTTGTCAGCAGGTTAAAGCAGAGCGACAGTTACCGAAAGGGATGCTTCAGCCTTTACCAGTGCCAGAGTGGAAATGGGAGAATATATGCATGGACTTTGTTGTGGGATTACCGAAGACATCTCGAGGTAATAATGCAATCTGGGTTATTGTTGATCGCTTGACCAAATCTGCTCATTTCCTTGCTATACGAGATACTTTTTCCCTAGATCAACTTTCCCGTTTGTATCTTAAAGAGATATTTAGGTTACATGGACTTCCCCTCTTCATTGTATCTGACCGTGATCCCAGGTATACTTCTAACTTTTGGAAAGGCCTTCAGAAGTCATTGGATACTGAATTAAATTTTAGTACAACATTTCATCCTCAATCAGATGGGCCATCAGAACGAAAAATTCAGACTTTGGAGGATATGCTACGTGCTTGTTCGATGGATTATCAGGGAAGTTGGGATCAACATCTTTCTTTGGTTGAATTTTCATATAATAACAGTTTTCATTCCAGTATACAGATGGAACCTTTTGAGGCATTATATGGGAAGCGGTGTCGAACTCCAGATTTCTAGGATGAAGTGGGTGAAAGGAAGTTGATGGGACCAGAATTGGTAGAAGAGATGGCAGAAAAAGTTTAGCTTATTCAGAAACACATGAGAGCAGCTCAGAGTAGGCAGAAGAGTTATGCGAACAACAGGAGGAAGGATCTCTCTTTTGAGGTAGGTGATCATGTTTTTTCTCAAAGTATCACCTTGGAAAAGTGTGATGAGATTTGGTAAGAAAGGAAAGCTGAGTCCAAGGTTCATTGGACCATATGAAATTCTGGAGAGAGTTGGATTAGTTTCTTACCAAGTGGCTTTACCTCCGAGTTTACCTCAGGTACACAATTTTTTTCATGTTTCAATGTTAAGGAAGTACATGCCAGATCCATCTCATGTTTTGAGTCCAGAGGTAGTTCAGCTGGAAGAGAACCTATCGTATGAGGAACAACCGGTCCAGATTCTTGACCATAGGGAGCAAGTGTTACGGAATAAGTTGATTCACTAGGTAAAGGTTTTGTGGAAAAACCACATGATGGAAGGGGCAACATGGGAATCTGAAAATTCGATGAGGGATAAGTACCCCCTTTTATTCGATAAGTAAATAAATTGCGGGGACACAATTTTCTAAAGGGGGAAGGATGTAACATCCCAAGTAAGTAATGAATAATAGATATTTTTTATCTATGTCTATTAATGAATTAGATAGTGTTTTAGAGGCTTAAAATGAAAATAAATCCAATCTTAAGCATGGAATACACTAATATTTTTAAAAGATTGTTTTACAGCCTTTTGATGGAAAACCATTTTTGAATCTATATTTTGAAAATTTTATAAACTATTTTTGTCAAAATAAACTTATTATTTATTATTGGGACATCAAAATTTACTTTGTGGGAATTTTTGGTATTTTTCTGACAATGTTCATTTTTTTAATGAATAGTGAAAAATACTGCATTTTATATCAAAACTACTTTTTAATCTAATTTATTTATATGATTAGATTATCTTTTGAATTGGTTTTGAAGTGAAATTAGAATATATTTTTACCATTTAATCCAATGTTGGTCATTGGAATCAATTTCACTTTGAAATTGGACTTAAACTGGTGTCAATCTTTTGATACTTATTGTTTCATAAAAACACGCTATATGTCATGACAGCTGGAATTAATTAATGAAACTTATATGTTGTGAATTTCGTAAAATGGAATTCATTTTTGAATTTTGAATATCAAATATATCTTAGGGTTATGTTTTGGTATTTTTCTGAAAAACTTCAATTTTTGATGAATAGTGAAACCACTAAGTGGTACTTATAAAAACTGATTTTTTTTAAATGAAATTTTGCCACCATTGTGTTTTGAATTTCAAAAATCCGACATACATGGTTGTCATTAAGAAGTAAAATGTGGTCCAATGGTATTAAAATAAATTTTTAGTGAATAGTAACTTATTAAGTTTTTAATCGCGATTAGTGGTAATTAGTGTAGTTTAAGGTAAAAATAATGTTTTAATAGTATGATATGAGCCCGACACACGTCCTACCCTCATTAGATGTGTCATGGAAGACCAAGAAAATCCATGGGTCAACTTGGGGACCCCATGGAGTCACTTTGGTTGGGAAATGACATAAATAACTTTTTATTTAATGTAAAAAGTAAAAATGACACAAACATAATATGATTTACGAAAAAAATCATTAAATGGGGTTATACAAGTTAGATTTTTGACTATAAATATTCATTGGAAATATAAAAAGATTTCCTACATTGTAGTATTTTTTTTTATAATTTTTGGACATTAAATACATAAAAGTATTTATGACATCATAATGATGTAGCGATTACCTCATTAATAAAGGATTTAAATAAAATGAAAAGATAATGTAAAATCTATGACCCACACTTGTCCAAAACCTATTGGGTGGGTATATTTAGAACCCTTATCACCTTATACTTGAATTATATCAATGTGGGAGCTTTTAAATCCGAAACTCATTTTCAAATAAAGTAATATTTCTTTACTTTCCAAGAGTGCCCCTCCTCTCCTCTTATAAAAGGCCCCCACCTCTACCTCCTTACCCACACTCCCAAAGCCTTTGTCTCGGCCAACCTCTACCCATTTTGTCTCTACACTTCCCTCTCTTACTCCATGAAGCCTCACTTTGGGCATAGTCTTCCCAAGGAATCCTTTGAGTTCAAACCAAAGGGAGTTACCCGATTTTAAGGTAATGTATTCACTTGAGTCCTTTTGTTTTATTCTGCTTCTCCAACCCTGTAAAATCTTTTAATTCATTTATTTTATAACAACTACAGTATCTTCAATATACTAGGATGTTGTTATAAGAAGTATTCGAGCTACATTTACACACACCTACATCTAATGGTTAAAGAATATACTTTTTCCGTGGATGGTGAATTTATGCCTCCTGAAATGATGATTGTTCAACATTTTTTTAACACCTTCAAAGGTGGCCATTAAGATGTCACTATATTTATATATGATATATAATATGTTTATGTTTTACTTAAGCTTCTGTATTTTTCATTTTGGGCATACCATTATGGTTTCCATTATGGGTAAACGCGATATCTTCATTTAAGGAAGTGCGGACTACCGCCCCCTCAAAGTGATTTGATTCGTTAAATACCATATGTGGGACGTATAAAGGATAGAACTATGATATTATATATGATATTATACTGGAATTATAATATACCTTTATATCATTATGATTCCATTCTATAAAATATGAAATAAAAATGAAAGTAGCGTTCATGCGTACGTACGGCTTACCGTCTCCATGAACGGTGCATTTCATTTCTTACCTCTAAATGATTATGTAATATTATAAATGCATGCATGTATGTACTAGATATATATGACATATATGATATCTACATCATGAATACCATTATGGATATAATGGATACATGAACAACTTGTAATTATAAAGGGCTTATTTTTGACTCAAGTACCAATGATCGTTAAAATGACTGTTATTAACTTAAATAATTACATAGTGTTCATGACATGGATATAAGTGATATAAAAGGAATAATGAACTTGAAAAAGGTTCTTAAACAAGTAGAAATTAACTCAAGTTTATTATTTAGGAGATTAAAGAATGACCGAGTCAAGTCGGACCCGAGGTATGGGACTTCGTCTCAATCTCCTTTCACTGAGGCATATTTTATTTTATACACAACTTTCTTTTATACGGTGTATAAAACCCTTTGACTTTTAAGTTTATCCAAAAGGAATATTTTTTATATGAAGCATTTTACAAAATGAAAAAAGGGAATGTTTTTTTCGTACGTATGCGGTGACAACGACTTCTCCGCCGCCATGACCATTATTTGAGTTTCGGCTTCCTCTACAAGCCATACCTTCATTTTAAAAGAAAAATAAATACCATGTTTTACTTTCTTTTATTTTGGTATTGAAAATGGTTTTCATAGTGTTTTTATATCAATGCGTTGTATTGATATCTTGTGATTAAAAGGTGGAAATGTTATGTTTCCTTTATGCATCTTTTATGTGATACGATTATGTTGAGGTTCTTGGGAATTATTATGAAGACGGGTGGTTCCGTGATAAACTAAGGGCGGGTGAGCCCGATATAGCTCTCCAATGCATTGGGTAAAGCGAAGGAGTGAAACGTTAAAGTTTCTCCGAAGAGATTTGTGGAATATACTATGATGGGTATTCCAAACATAACCAAGAGGGTTACTACCTACGTAAGAATGTTATGAATGTCTCAAGTTACCTTTATGTCTTATGATTTCTATGATTTATTCATGATTTGATGAGGTATGTTAAAGTGCTTATGTTTTATGGGTAAAGTATGATTTCATTCTTATGTATATATGTACCCATGTTTCCTTTCCATATTTTTATAACCCATACTGAGCTCTTTACGCTCATCCCAAGTTTTTTGAAATGTTTTTCACAGGTCAAGGGAAAGGTACATTATATGATGATAGTGTTAAGGAAGTGTCAAGAAAGAATCCATGTTTTATTTTAAATATGTTCCATTGATGGGAAAAAAATGAATACTAACTTTATGTAACCACTTTGTTTAAATGTGGAATGTAATGCAAGTTTCATGATCTAATTCTCTAAAACTCTAAACCTGAAAAGATCCTCAATGTGTAATATTGTAATAACTCAAGATTAAGTAAGGTTTAAGGCTGGGGCCTTATAATAATACATAAAATACAACATATTTAATGAAAACTTCTTCTTAATGACCACAACACTTATTCCTACTTATCATTGCATGGGATAACCTGAGGACATGCGTAAGAAAAGGGTGGGATATAAAGCCCAGTAAGGGAGTAAACATGAAATAAAATGAATAATAAAATACTTATTAGGCAATATGTATCTCAATGTTTCAAAAGAGAATCATGAACTTAAAGGTATGATATAACATGAGATTCATAACATAGAAATGTGGCAATAATATTCTACATGATATTAGCATAATCCAAGCCACATTGCACATAGAGCATGAGTAAACCCTAATTTCACATGAATTACCATGAGTAAACCCTCACTTCACATGGAATATCATGATATTATTCTTTACCCAATGCACTAAAGCACTATCAAGGCACACCCTTCTTAATCATTTCATTTCATTCATAAGTGTGCCACATAGATCATACAACATGGATTCATTACAAATAATATTTTATTCCATGAATAAGAGATGTGGAATACATTAATGTATGTCCTAAATCAACAAGTACATGTAAATAAAGGTGAATACCATTGTTAGATAAATGGGTATGGTATTCACTTAGAGGATGATTTTGGTATAGGAAATTTTGGTTTAACTTCGGCTACATAACGCCATCAAATATAAATTTTAAAATGGGTTAATGAGAGATAAAGGATTATCTCATCATTTATAAATGAAATTTACAGTAAGGGGGTCATTGAACAAAATATACCAACATGTTTAGTGGAATTTAGATTCATAATATACAAGAATTTCTTGAATGTAAATGAGGAGAGAGAAATCCCTTACAAAATTTCTACATGGTAACAGGTGTACATGGGAGGCATTAATGAGAGTGAAATGGGTCTATCATCCATAAAACATAATTAGGTAAGTATTTATGGGGTGATAAATCATACCCCAACATTTTTAATTGAAAACTAAAATGGCATGACAATAAAATGAAACTTGGACTTAATTAAAGAAGGAAAGAGAGTGAGGATCCCTTATATGGAAGTATGTGACTTCAAGAGATTAAGAAGGGGATTCATGAGAGCACGGGGCACCTTGGGAGGATTATAGAGAATGTAGGGACTAGTAGGGACGTTATAAAGGGGTTTAAAGTGCAGATAAGTTGGATCATGGGTGGGTTTATATAGGAAAAGTGATGGGAATTCTTTAATATTACACAAACTTAGGTTTCTGAATCTACATAATCAAATATTGAAAACCACAAATAAACCCATGTTTTTTCCCATTGTTTTTTTCAAATGAGAGTGTTAAAAATTATTTTATAATTCTAATGGCAGAACTTATTAAAATATTAGGCTTAATTATGTGGATGTGAGTGACACAATCAAGGAAATCATTTTAAAACGTTTAAATATTTTATAATTTTTGGAGGGTCCACTATAGCACTGTCAAATCAACCAAAAAAATATAAAATCAAATTATTTTAAATGGAAAAAATATACTGGAAGAAAATAAAACTATTTTATTTTATTACATCACAATTTGTTAATTATGATGTCTTAAAACACATTATATAATTAAACGGTATTGAATTTTTATCCAAAAATTTGACTGTCTCATAAAATTATGAAAAAATCACTGTTAGATAATTTTGATGTCCTAAATACAAAAATAATATTAATTAATTGAAAATAATTTTATAAATATGTGAATTTTAACTTTTAAAATAAAAACTAACATTTGTCGAAAATTCATGGTTTTTGAAAATAACATCTTTTAAACATTAATAAAAATTTCAATTGTATAAAAATTGTATGATAATTTATATTTAATAAAAAGTTATTTAGTAATAATATTTTATTAAAATATTATTTAATTCAAAGTACCCATTAATTAATCAAAATAGATTTTTTAATTTAATATTAACTAAAATTACTATTTGTGATTTAAACACCATTTACAATGTAATAGTGATAAAATGAATATACATTATTTATGAAAAAAATAATGCATATAATCATAGTTCTAGGTTCTTGTCACATAACCCATTTATAATAGCCACATAAGACCTAAGGGTAAGGTGTGTGATGGTGAAAAACTCTTGGGGCATCTCAGATAACATCACTCGAATGGTAATCTCTATTAACTTCCACTTCTCTTGTAGGTGGTTCCATTCAAGCTTGACGTGTTGAAGATCAGAATGATATTGGTCAAGATAAAATCCCAGTGACTATAACTCATTTACATTCTCAAAAAAATGGGCTTCGTATGGAGCAATTCTATAGGATGAGGTCATCATGTCCTTTGTATGAGTAAATTGGATTTGTTAAAGCCCTATATTTATAATAATCGTGTGATCACTACGGGAAAAATGGGTATTTGCGACCGGAATAAATCCCGTTGCAAATAGTCCCGTTAAAAACTTATTTGTGACGGGGGTATTTACCCGTCGCAAATAATTAGGCTTTTGCGACGGGATTGCTTTCCCCGTCGCAAATAGTTTTCCCGCGATGCGCGCCAAATCGTGGGAAAACTATTTGCGACGGGAATATTTTCCCGTCGCAAATAACCGGCAGTGGTAAAAGGTATTTGCGATGGGAATATTCCCCCGTCGCAAATAGTATGTCGGCAGGTGGTTATTTGCGACGGGACCCATCGCAAATAACTATTTAACCGTTGACCGTAATAAATGTTGGCTAAGGTATTTGCGACGGGTACCATCGCAAATAACACTATTTGCGACGGGAATCCCGTTGCAAATGGACCCGTCGCAAATAATCTAACCTATAAATACCCCCATCCATTTTTTTCAAATCATTCTCATTCTCTATCTTCTCCTGCTCTCAAACTTGTGTTTCTAAAGTTGAGTTTTTCTTCAGTTTAATTTATTTCTTCAGAGCTGATATTAAAGTTTTGAAGAACGATCAGAGCAGATCAATTTTCAAGGTATTTATGTTCAATTTAATTTAATATTTATTTTCAATTTTTTATTAGTTTCAATTATTCTTAATTAGTTGTAATTTAATTATGTTTATATTGTTTTATTACTTAATAAATTTAAATTATTAGTATTGTTCATAGTTAATAGTAATTAGGAATAATTAGGAATAATTTTTAATAATTAAGAATAAATATTAATAATTAGTAATAAATACCAATAATTAGGGATAATAACATTATTACATTATTAGTCTATTTTATTATTAATATTAAAATAATATAATTTTTTATATATATACAGTTCTCTTTTCATCTGTGTGTTTGCTGTCTTCACATGTATTATTTGTATGTGGAGATAGAAAACGCACAGATGAAAGGAGAACTGTATATAAATTAGAAAATTATATTATTTTAATATTAATAATAAAATATACTAATAATTTTATTATTTGTAATTATTGGTAATTATTCCTAATTATTAGTAATTATTCATTTAATTACTAATAATTAGGAACAATTACCAATAATTATCAATAATTAGGAATAATTAGTAATAATTACCAATAATTAGTAATAATTACCAATAATTAGTAATAATTACCAATAAATAGTAATAATTACCAATAATTAGTAATAATTACCAATAATTAGTAATAATTACCAATAATTACCAATAATTAGTAATAATTAGTATTAATTACCAATAATTAGTATTAATTACCAATAATTAGTATTAATTACCAATAATTAGTATTAATTACCAATAATTAGTAATAATTACCAATAATTAGTAATAATTACCAATAATTAGTAATAATTACCAATAATTAGTAATAATTACCAATAATTAGTAATAATTACCGGTAAATAGTAATAAATAGCAATAATTAGTAATAAATAGTAACAATTAGTAATAATTAGGAATAATTACCAGTAATTAGTAATAATTATCAGTAATTAATAATAATTAGTAATAATTAGTAATAATTACCAATAATTAGTAATAATTACCAATAATTAGTAATAATTACCAATAATTAGTAATAATTACCAGTAATTACCAATAATTACCAGTAATTAGTAATAATTACCAGTAATTACCAATAATTAGTAATAATTAGTATTAATTACCAATAATTAGTATTAATTACCAATAATTAGTATTAATTACCAATAATTAGTATTAATTACCAATAATTAGTATTAATTACCAATAATTAGTAATAATTACCAATAATTAGTAATAATTACCAATAATTAGTAATAATTAGTAATAATTACCAATAATTATTAATAATTACCAATAATTAGGAATAATTAGTAATAATTACCAATAATAGAGCTCATACGTATGTTCTGCTCAACTGTGAAGAGATGACATCAGTTGTACTGTAAGTGTTTATATCACTTATTTTGTCATTTATGTTACAATAAATAACTTTGGTTTTTATAGGTTGTATGATAATCATATCAAGAAACAAATTCCACAAATTACAGCAGCTGCTCTCGAAGAACGTCGACTGAAAAATTTCTCTCAGTGGTTTCAAAAACTGGTAACATAAATTCTTTATCTTTTAAGAACTCATTCAATGTATAGTTTACTATATTGATAATTATTTCACAAATTTTCAGGTGTCTCGACATGCTGATAAAATTGACAAACGGCTGTGTGTATTGAGTAACCCACCTTCCAAACTTGTTAAAACTTATAATGCATATGTGGTAAATGGATTTCGATTCCACACACATGCATATGGGGAATCGAAAAAAACAATGAACAGTGGAGTTAGCTTGAGAGGATCTCATCATCGAGAAAATGAAGTTGACTTTTATGGCATACTTGATGAAATCATTGAACTCTGTTATCTTGGACAACATTACATAACCATGTTCAAATGTCGGTGGTTGGATACAGAGAGAGGCGTGCGTGTTCATCCGACTCATGGAATCATCGATATTAAATGTAAAAGTGTTCTTGCAGTAAATGAACCATTCTTATTGGCTCAACAGGCATATCAAGTTTATTATGCAATGTACTGTGCAACATCAAGAGACTTGACTGATTGGTGGAGTGTAATAAAAATCAAAATTCGAGACAATCAGTTTAGTCAAAGTGAATGTGCTTTCACTGATGTGCAAAGAATTGAAGTTTTTCAAGAGAGTACTCAAAATCAATCTTTTTTACAAAGAGACATGAGTATCGATGACGAAACCCCACATTTAAGAGTCGGTGATGACGATGATGTTAATGATGTCACATATGAATTTGAAACGGTAAGAGATGAAGCAACTATAACTCGAATGGATATCGATGATGTTGAGGAGGAATATGAAGATGACACTGACATATATGAAGATGATGATGAAGATGAACACTGATAGCATTTCATGGTATTTATATACAATCATAATATGTATATATGTATATATAATAGTAATTATCAATTATTTGCTAACATTAACATTTTCTGTTTCAGATGGACGACGCCACATTTCGTGCGTTGGCGGATGCTGACCTGACTTTTGATGCGGATGAGTTGCTGACAGATGACCCTCAGCCTGCAGGCGCTCCAGGGAGTACGCGGAGGGGGCGCGGTCTTGCACGATTGATGATTCCTGACCCCGTCCCCGAACGACGTCCACGTCTTGGGTTTGATCCACGCACACGGAGGTGTGATAACCTGTGTGATAACATGTGGATTTGACTAAGATTTCATTTATCTATTCACATAATAAATGTTTATTATTTTTTCAGTTTTCCGCATATAGCAGTCGGACAGGGCAGCGCTATTATTGCGCAACTATTTCTCTCAGCCGTGGACCACATGGGAGCAGATTCCCATTGATGTGCAGCAGGCCATGTTCGACCATTGGTTGGTACGTAGGTAAATAAATAATTTTTATTTTGAAAATTATTTCATTTCTAACTTGATATTTTGATTTATTTGTAGGGTTTATGGTATCCGATCGAGGATACCATGCGTGACGCCATCCACGAGGCATGGGAGGTGGCCATGCGTGATCGTCTTCGTCAGTTTTTGCACAATTTAAGAAAATCTACGATGGAGAAAGCAGGAGTGTCAGATTTTGAGGAGTGATGTAGAGCACACTGACCAGAGTATATTTCATCCCATGTATGGGATGGATTATGTGCGCACTGGTTGAGTGGTGCCTTTCAGAGGAGATCATCGGTGGGGAGGCAGAATCGGGGGAGACAGGAGGTGACTCATCGAGCTGGGAGTCGTTCTTTCAGTACTCATAGACAGCATCTGGTACGTACATTATTTATAAATATTTTATATAACTATAAATATTAACAGTTTATTTTTTATTCTTATAGGCTATCGAGCACCCCGATATTACAGAGTACGACGTATATCGGAGGATGTATAGTGATCCTGCTACTGGGGAGCTTAGAGGTGATCGTCAGCATCACATCGTGGTCAGTATTATTTGTTTTCAAGTTTAAAAATTAACTGCATATAATATATTCACAATTTTAATTTTAAATTGCAACTATAGGAGTCATATGAGGCCGCAGCGGCACAGGCCCGGCCTGAGAGTCAGGCCGAGTCATCAGATCAGACCACTGCCCGTCAGTTTGATGAGGCGGCATGGATGCAGGCCACCCAGTATGCCTTCGAGAAGGGCCGGGTAGTTGGTATTGGCTCTCGACTGACTCCCGGAGATTATTATGGCAGTGCTGCGATGTCGGCGTCCAGCTCGAGAGGAGCTCGTGCATCTTCTTCTACACAGTATGAGAATCAGTTGCGATCTCAGACTGCACAGATAGAGAGTCTCCGACAGGAGCAGGAGCAGATGCGTCAACAGCATGAGGAGGAGCGTCGACGCCAGCAGCAGCTGTACGAGGAGCAGGCGAGTCGGTGGCAGCAGCAGCATCAGGAGCAGATGGAGTACATGCTCCGACTCACTCATGCTTTAGGGATGGAGTTTCCTCCACCACTATCTACAGATCCCCCACCTCCCCCCCTCCCCCCCTCCTTCAGATTAGAGTTTGTATTTCTGTTATAAAATTTGTGAAATCAAAATATTTTTTTTCTATTCGTAGTTTCTGTCTCATTATAAAATATTAATAATATTATATTTTTAAATAACAATATTAATATGAATAATAATGTTATTTATATTTTATAATATTAAAATTTATATATATATTAAAATTTTATATATATATTAAAATTTTATAATATTATAATTTAATTTTTTTTTTGTAATACTTGAATTATTTTAATATTTGAATGTAAAATAATTCTATTATTTTTATATTAATTAAAATAACTTATTAATATTTTTTTTATTTATGAATTATAATTGTAATATTATTATATTAATTAAATCATTTATTAATATTCTATTATTTTTTATTTTTGAATTATAATTCTACTATTATTATAGTAATTAAAATAATTTATTATTTTCATTTCTAAATTATAATTCTATTATTATATTAATTTAAATAATTTATTAATAATTTATTTTTTTTATTTTTTTATAGTATTTGCGACGGGATACTATGCCCGTCGCAAATACTAGTATTATTAATAGTTTTTTATTTTTTTTAAAAAATAGTATTTGCGACGGGATACTACTCCCATAACAAATACTAGTATTATTAATTTTTTTTATTTTTTTAAAAAATAGTTTTTGCGACTGAACCGTCGCAAAAGAGATTGCGACGGGTCCCGTCGCAAAAGGTATTTGCGACGGGTCCCGTCACAACAACTATTTTAAAAGTTTTTTTACAAAAATACGGATTACTATTTGCGACGGGGAGAATGTCCATCGCAAAAAAGGCTTTAGCGACGGGCCCGTCGCAAATAAGTGTAGTTGTGATGGCGTTTTCAGCAACTGGCTATTTGCGACGGGACCCCGTCGCAAATAGACCGTCGCAAATACCTGTTTTTCTAGTTTCTTGTCACATAACCCATTTATAATAGCCACATAAGACCTAAGGGTAATGTGTGTGATGGTGAAAAACTCTTGGGGCATCTCAGATAACATCACTCGAATGGTAATCTCTATTAACTTCCACTTCTCTTGTAGGTGGTTCCATTCAAGCTTGACGTGTTGAAGATCAGAATGATATTGGTTAGGATAAAATCCCAGTGACTATAACTCATTTACATTCTCGAAAAAATGGGCTTCGTATGGAGCAATTCTATAGGATGAGGTCATCATGTCCTTTGTATGAGTAAATTGGATTTGTTAAAGCCCTATATTTATAATAATCGTGTGATCACTATTCAACATCTATATTATCAACATTAATAATTCATAACGGTATTTTAAAATCCAAAAACATTAAACCAAGGAAGTTAATTTTTTTTATATAACAATTTTACATAATACGAAATTTGTTAGATCTAGTGGAATTTTTAATAATAAATGTTTGGGTCGTTACAATAATCCCCCTTAAGAAATTTCTCCATTGAAATTTCCTTCTCCCACACTAAAATATGTGAGGGTAAATCTGCTTCATCACTTCCTCTAGATCCCACATTTCTTCTTCAAACTTGTGGTTTATCCACAACACCTTGATAAGGGGCATTTCCTTATTTTGTAGAACTTTTTCCCTACGTTCTTCGATCTTCATTGGCTTCTCTTCATAGTACAGTTCATTCTACAATTGTACCACCTACGGACTGAGTACATGTGATGGGTCATGCATGAACTTCATCAAGAGAGATATATGTAATACATCATGTTATTTAGATAGGTTCGGTGGGAGTACTAGTTGATAATCCACTGCTCCAATTTGATCAAGGATCTGAAAAGGGCCGATGTACCTTAGACTAAGATTTTCCTTCTTCCCAAATATCTTAACTATCCTCCAAGGTGATATGAGGAGGAATAACATGTCTCTAACATCAATCTCTAGGTCTCATTGATGATTATCTACATAGAACTATTGTTGACTCTGAGCATCTTTAATGTGTTGTTAGATGGTCTTAACCTTCTCCACCATTTCTTCAACTATTTCTGGACCTAGGAGTTTTCACCCCCAACATCATCCCAACATGCATGTGTCTTGAACATCTTCCCCTAAAGGGATTAATAAGGGGCCATTTTTATGCTTGAGTGGAAACATCTATTGTATGAGAATTCAACCATAGGAAATGTTGATCTTATCTTCCTTCGAAGTCCATTGAGAATGCTCTCAACATGTCCTTAACTATTTGGATAGTTTGCTCAAATTGGATATCAATTTGATGAAGATAATCCGTACTGAAGTTCATACTAGTATTTAGATGATGTTATAGATTCTTCTAGAATGTAGATTAGATTCTTGGATCTCGGTCAGATATAATCGTTAGTGTATTTTCATGCAGCCTTACAACTTCTCTAGTGTATATCCGTGCAAGTTTATCCAATGGGAAATCCTCTCGAATTATAATTAAGTGTTCTGTCTTTCTAAGATGATCCAAAAAAACCCAGATAACATTGATTCCTTTGGATGTTTTTGGAAGTACGGTGAAAAATTCCATGGTGATGTTATCCCATTTCCATGTTTTTATGAGAAATGGTTGCGTCATCCCCTTAGACATTTGACTCTCAGCCTTAACATGCTAACATACTAGGCACTTTTATGTATACTCAGAGATCTCCTTCTTCATGTTATCCCACCAATAAATCTCTCAGAGATCTCAACACATCTTTTTTGTTTCCTGGGTGAATGGATAAATTCGAACTCTGTGCTTCATCAAATAAATCATTCGTTAACTCCGTATTTTATGGAACATATAGTCTTAACCCAAAAGTCAAAATTCCTTCTTCATTAACATTGACCTATAATGATTTCTATTTTATAATAGTTTCCACTTTCTTATTAATTCCCACATCATCCTTTTGATCATACTGTAACCATTCAAAAAGAGATTCTTGAGCAATCATTTGTGAAAGACCTTATGATGTTCCCTTCTTTATGATTCCCATGTCCATCTTTATTAAATCTAAGAAGATTTAATCCTTTCCAATTCTCATCAATGATATAATACCTGGGTCCTTTATACTTAGTGCATCCACCTCCTTGTTCTCTTTCCTTTGGTGGTAATGGATTGAGTAGTGATAGTATTTGATTAGCTCTAACAATCTTCATTAATGAATATTCAACTCTTTCTATGTGAATATATACTTGAGGATTTTGTGATTGGTATATATTTCATACTTCTCCCCAAATATGTAATTTCTATAAATTTCCAAAGTAAAGATTACTGTATCCAACTCCAGATAATGTGTTGGATAGTTTTTCTCGTGAAATTTCAATTGACTTGAAGCATGGGAAATGAATTTGTCATTTTTCAGTAACAAACATCCCAGTCCCTTCTTCGCAGCATTACTGAATTCTAAAAAAAAGCTCTCCTCTTGTGGGTACTGTGAGCACCTGCACAGTGATAATCCACCTTTTCAACTACATAACGCTATATTCGCATTCATCACTCCAAAAACACTTGACTCCCTTCTGAGTTAGCTTGGTAAGAGGGTTTGAAAATATTGAGAAATTTCTCAAAAATCGACGATTATATCTAGATAACCCAAGGAAGCTACAGATATTCGTCATACGTGTTGGTCTTGGCTACCCCTAAATTCCATTTTTCATGGATGTATACACAGATATCCCAATTCTTGTGATGATATGAGCCACGAATGAGACTCCCTTCAACCAAAATTCACACTTTCTGTACTTTTTATTGAGCTTCTCCTTTCACAATGTCTCTAGTACATCGCTCAGATTCCCCTCATGATCCTCTTTGGTTTTGGAGTATATTAGAATATCATGTACAAAGACTACCAAAAATTTGTTGAGGTAATCTCTAAAGACTCTATTATTCAGGTCCATGATTAATTTTAGAGCATTAGTGAGTAGGAAAGGGATTATTATGAATTCAAAGATCCCATACCTTGTAAAAAAATATTATTGGGGATATATTTGTTCTTAACCCTTACTTGTTAATACCTTGACCACAGATCCACCTTGGATAAGTTTTTTTCTCTACATAGCTAATCGAACAAGTCATCAATTCATGGAAGAGGATACTTGTTCGTTATTTTGATTTTTTTAAGCTCACAATAATCAATGAGAAGGTGTGTTGACCCGTACTTCTTTTTGATGAAGATGACTGGTTAACCCCATGGTGAAGCACTTGAGTGTATAAACCCTGTAATCAAATTATTCTATAGTTTTTTATTTATCTCCTCAAGATCTAAAAAACTATTATATATGGAGCCTTGTAGATTACAAACACCACAGATATAAGATCAATCAAGAATTCAACATCTCTTCTAGGAGGAAGACCAAGAAATTCCTCAAGAAACACTTCAGGGAAGGCCCTCACAAAAGGCATGTCTTCAAGGATGGTTTCTTCCTTAGACTCCATCATATGTGAAAGATATGTGATATCATAGGGAAGTAATATTAATTCTTGAGATGATGGTTCTCAATAATATTTATCCTCCTCATTTCACTTGTATAGAATCAAGTATCGATTCTATATATGGTGAGTAATTTCTATCTCACGACAATTTATGTTGGCTCTATATAGGGAAAGAGAATATATTCCAAGAATTGCATTAAATTAAACCAAAAATAGAATGACCAGGTTCACAGGGAAGTTCAATCCAAAAATAGTTATTGGAGAGGATTTATATTCATTATATACAATTATTGTCCAATTTTTCATTCTCAACAAAATCTCTACTTCCATGATTTTTGGTGGTGTTGGGATTATTCTACTAAAGATTCGGGATATAAAAGAATGTGTTGAATTAGAATCAAAAAACATATTTTCTATTCTTGAATGAATAACTAGCTTACCAGTCACTACTTCATTCTCAGTTTCACTATGGTGGTATTGATGGAAGAAGACCACCTTTCTTGTATTGGATGTTGTTGGTTACCTCTGAAAACTGTTGTCCTGGGGAACTATTTTTCAATGTCCCGTGGTTCATTGGAGTTGAAGTAATGAACAATGTATTGAGGGTCAAAGAGAGTATTCATCTCCTCTTTCATATCAGAATGTTTTTATTATTGTCATTTAATGTCAAGGTTCCCTTCTATTACACACCTAATGCATTTCCTCACCCCCTTCAGGAAATATCTAGGGTGATTCTATCTACACCTTTGGCAAGTGGGTGCTATAATTTCATAGAACCATTGGATTTATCCGTCAAACCACTAGAATTAAATTCCACTTTACACTTCTTATCCCCGTGATACCCTTGAGATTCATCGATATCTATTTCTACATTGAGGGCACACCATATAATTTCCTCATAGCTATCAAAGTCACAAATCTCTATGGATTTTTGTAGGCTAGGTTTTATCTCACCAAATAAGCACTCAACCATGAATTCAGGTGTAACGACAAAGCTGGAGGTATATCATGAAAACCTTGTGAAGTTTTCCTTTTATTCTATGATGGATTCATCGCCTTTTTTCTTGAGAAAAAAATTCCCTTTCCACCTTAAGTTGGAGGGTTCAAGGAAAATATTTATCGAATTTTTTTTCCAGAAATCCTTCCATTCCAACTCCATGATCTTTTCCTTAGGGTTTTTACTTTTTATCAAAGTACACTATTGATTATATTCACCCTCCATATGATATGTATCCAGAAGAACATTCTCTTGTTAGGAACATTGTAGGATGGATAATATCTTCTCAATGGATTTGATCCATTGTTCGATGATTGAGGGATCTAATGATCCATTGAAAGTAGGAGTCCTTTATCTCATAAATCTCTCCATTGTGGATTGTTCTTTCAGGGGGTGGGGGGGTTAATGAGACCATTGACCCTTGTTTCTATTCAAAACATGAGTTAACTAAGAGTGTATCGTGATAAATTTTGTGATTCATACTCCCATTGGATTTGGCATCTCATTAGAGCAGTCATCACATTGATCTTCACATTAGTTGTTAGACTGAATCCTACTATTCCTAGCCATTGGATGAATTAAAAGTAAGGATAGGGGTAACTCATAAAGGGGAATCCAATGAAAATAGGGGTACCTTATTAATTACATTTATTTAATTATCTTATGAATATATAGTCTTCAATCTATGTTATCCATGATCTACATCACAACATATTTTATTAGGGGAAACGTTTTCACTTAGTAATGGTTCATACTATGATTATGAATTTACCAAAGCATATCCCCCAGGAGTATCGAACCAAGTGTGCATTAAAGCCCATTTTCGTGCACGAGTTCCCATTCATGTCTAGCTCAAAGTGGTGGTTTGGGGTTTTACCCCTAGATACATTTATTCCATAGACACCTTTACTTGTTTTATCCAGATATGGATTTATTTTATTGATAAACCACTTACTATATACTCACCAAAATTTAGTGATGTTTTTATTATACTTATTCGATTCCCAAGGCTTTTACTAGGGTTTTGTAATCATAATCCCAAAAATAACTAAACCTATTTTTTGATACCATCTATAAAAACCCTCATCTTTATTAGACGCCTAAACATGATTTATTACATAAATTTCTCTTAAGACAACTATATGAATCGATAGGTCCAGTGTCTTGGGAAATTTGGAACATTACATTACAACTTAAGACATAAAATACAACACCGCAATTGAAAACTTCATTTACATGACCACAATATTCAATCACACATAGCATTGCATGAGATAACCTAAGGACATATCTAAGAAAAGGGTGAGATATAAATCCCAGTAAGGTAGTAAAGAAGTTATAACATGAAGAATAAAATAAATGTTAGGAAATAGAAATATTAATGGATCATAGTAGAAACATGAACATAAAGTCATGATATAACATGATTATCATAACATGGAAATGTGGAAACAACATTTAACATGACACTATCAAGATCCAAGGATCATTGAACATTGAGAATGATTAAACCCTCATTTAACATTAATTATCTTGTGTAAACCCTCATTACACTTAGCATATCAAGATACTATTATTTACCCATTACATTTGAGCTCTATCAGGGCACACCCTTCTTAATCATTTCATTTCATGAATAAGTGTGCCACATAGATCATACAATATATATTCATTAAACATCATAATTTATTCCAAGAATAAGATATGTGGAATACCTAAAATTATGTCATAAATTTTAAAGTACAAGTGGATAAAGGTGAATACACTTGTTAGTGAAATGGTTATGGTATTCACTTACACGATGATTTTGGCATGGGAAATATTGGAGTAACTTCAGCAGCATAATGAAATCCAATAGAATTAGAAAAATGGGTTAATGATAGAGAAAGGGGAATATCATAATTTATACATAATATGGATAGTAAGTGGGTCATGGAACATAATTTACCAACTTGTGTAATGGAATTTAGATGCATAATATACAATAATTACTTAAATGTAAATGGGGAGAGAGAAATCCCTTACACAATTTCAGGATGGTAACAAGTGTACATCGGAGGAATTAATGAGAGATAAAGGGGTCTATCATAATTCAAGCACAAATAGGGCCATATAGGGGCGGTGGAAAATTGTACCCCAACATTTTCAATTGAAAATAAATGGGAATAACAACATAAGGAAACTTGTACATAATTAAGGAAGGAAGGAAAGTGAGGATCCCTTACATGGAAGTGTGTGACTTCAAGAGAATGAGGAGGGGATTATTTATAGCTTTGGTCGCCTTATGGAAATGTTAGCGAGAGAAGGTAGAGTAGGTATCTGATATAAGGGTTTTGAGCGATGATAAGTGGGATATTGGTTGGGTTTATATTGGAAAAGATAGGGAAAGGAAGGCTTGGGTCCAGGATATTCCTGGCACCCCCCAAAATTTATTAGAAGAAAAGACACAGACACTGAAGACAAGGGAGGGGAGGGATCCACCAATATGCACCCAAAGCCCCTTACGACCTCAGCTCGAAGGCCACAAAAAGAAAGAAAAACAAAAAAATCAAAAAGAAAAAACAAAGAAACAAAAAGTCCAAAAGGTAAAGCACACAAGGGGAGTGGAAAACATTATTTTATAAGGCCAATGGCCGAAATTATTAAAATATTAGGTTTTCTTATGTAGATGTGAGTCACACTCTCAAGGAGATATTTTCAAAAGTTAAAATATTTTATAAATCTTGGAGGTTCCACTAAGGCACCATAAAATTAAGAAAACAAATCTAAAATCACCTTATTTTAAAGGTAAAACATATATTGGCCTAAAATTCATTTTAAAGTATTTTATTAAATCATTATTAGGTCATTATAATGTCATTAAACATATTATATATTTAAATGGTATTTAATTTTTAACCAAAAATCCGACTGTCTTAGGAAATTATGAAAAATTCACTGTTAGATAATTTCAATGTCCTGAATCCAAAAATAATATTCAATTTATTTAAACAATTTTATAAATATGTGAATTTTTACTTTAAAAATAAAATAAGATATTTATCAAAAATTCAAGGATTTTGACAAATACAGCTTTCAAACCTTAATATAAATTACAATTGTAGAGAAATGTACGATCATTTATATTTCATAAAAAGTAATTTAGAAATAATATTTTATTATGATATTATTATTTCAAAAAATCCATTAATTCATCAAAATAAATTTCTTAATTTAATATTAACTAAAAAATACTATTTATTCTTGAAAAACCATTTATAATGTCACAATATTAGAATGAATGTATATTCTTTATGCAAAAACAGTTTACATAATCATAGTGCTAGAATCTTGTTACATAAACCCTTATAACACCCACATAATAAATAAGGGTGAGGTTTGTGATTGTGATAGATTCATGGGGTGGATTGGATAACATTTCTAATGTGGTAATCTCTATTAACTTTCACTTCTCCTGTAGGTGGTTCCATTCGAGCTTAACATGTTGAAGCTCTCCTGGAATTGGTCAAGAGGAAAGACCAATGATGCTACCTCATTTCTGAGCTCCAACAAATGGGCATTGTATAGAGTAATTCTACTCGATGAGTCCACCTCTTCCTTTTTCATAGTAAATTGGATTTTTTAAAGCCCTATATTTATACTAATCATGTGACCACTGTTCAATGGCTATATTAGCAACAATAACAATTATTAATGGCATTTTAAAATCAAAAAATATAAAACTAAGGAAGTGTATATGTTTTATATAGCCATTTTACATAATAATACATCTAATTAGATCAAGAAAAATTTTCATTAATAATAGTTTGGGTCATTATACAAAGTCTACATAACTATTTGGTCCTTTGGGATGTCACTTTATGTATATTATACCAATATAACAAAATAATGGACCTAATCCCAGATTCTATGGTCAGAGTGTTACAAATGGGTTATTTATAAGACTCTAACTCATGTTTGGTTGTAGCCCAAGGAAGTTTTAATTGATAATGAAAATAAAGAGGTTCATAATAAAACAAATTATTTTCATGAAAATTTTCATGAATGTGTGTATATAGAAGTTATGGATTGCTCTAATAGTGTTCTAGATCCATGTAACATTGAGTTGACTGAACACTTTAATTTTTTTTTAAAAATATTTTTCGACAATACTTATTCTCAAATCCTTATAAGATTAATTTTTTCTCACTAACACATCTCTTACACAAACAATGTACATTATTACTTGAGTGTTTAAATCATTTTTTAAGGATATTTTTATGTAGTACATCTAATTAGAATGTATCCCATTTTGTATAGAAAACATATGTGGTACATATAAAAACTATTAATACCTATTTAGATAAATATATTTGTCATATGAGAAATACTAATTTATTCCATATTCATTTTATTGTTTTATTGTGTAAGACAATATTATAACATGGTCAAAAGTCATCCTGTTTATGTCTATTAAACAATATAGTAAAAACTTATCATTTGAAATTGGTATGCAATAATCACAGACATTCAATTATCATATCAAAATTTCTAAATACATATATCTTAATTTATTATTTTCTCAAGCCATTATCCTTTCTACATATAAATGTAAATATATGTATATATTTAAAACTAATATATCAAATTGTTTTTAAAAATATCTTCCCCAAGTAAATCATTTCCCAAAAAACACATTTGTTCATTAGGTGAATAAATTTTTTTCATCATTATTCACTATTTCCCATGAACAAAAATTATATGAGACATTTTTTGTAAGATTAATTTATTTAATCTATATGTTTTATTTTGGTCAATGATGTAATACCTTACATATCATAAATATTCTAGGCCAGATCACTATGACATTAACTTGTATAGATACTATCTATATGTGTTTACATATACTAATTTCAGGTTTTATCATTTTTAGTGGGTTACTAAAACACTTTCAATGAATTAAAAATTTCCCTTGTTTTTTCAAAGATATGATACCTTTAATTTCAATCAAACATGTGTCAAACCAATATAACCATAAATATTGTCCATAATTTGTTGTTCATACTATAAGATATTTTAATAATAAAGAAGAAAATTGGTCTAACTTATAATTCCATAAAATATTTTTTCAACTAGAATAAAAATTATTAGGATAAAAACACATGAACGTTGATTAGTAAAAAGTGTAACACCAAGAGATTTCAAAAGATATTTTCCTATAATTATACATTAAATCAATACATTATTTTACATCCAATAATAAACTAAAAACATCTATGAAATATTGCATAAAAATTATTAATAATATTTAAGAATAATATGTCTGATAGTAAATAAATTATTTTAATGAATTAAAAATTTTAAAAAAAATTGATCAATAATACATAACATTTTAACATGGATTTTTTGAATAGTTTTTTTGTAATATGATATATTATCATTTGAAAGATAAAATCATAGATTTAAAATTTTAATTTTTAAAAATATACTCCATTTTTTAGTTCATCATGTAAAAAAAATCATGGGTGAATCATTTGGATTTCTTTTAAATAATGGATATTTTGGATAATAGGGAAAGATAATGATTTTTATAAAATAGTAATATTAATGATATTATCATAATAAAATAATGATAGAAGTTTTTTTTTGACATTATTTAGATAAAAATTATATATTATAAAAGTAAAATAAATAATTTAAAAACACAATGTTGGTTTTATAAAATCGATGTATACTTATTTGGAAATATAAGTAATAGTCTACTCTAATTTTTTCATGTATATTAAAAATTATTTTTCACCAATTGAATAAATTAAATCTAGAAATTGGACTTATTATTTATGAAAATCATGGTAATGTTATGAAACCAAAAAATATCTTTTGTACCTATAAAATTATGATTTCTATGGTTACGGTTAAGGACTAAGATAATAGTAAAATTGTAATTTTCAAAGAAATTTATTATTAATATTGTTTATTTTTTATATAATTCACCAAATAAACCTATTTAATAAAATTAATTTCATATATTATTTAAGAATATAAATAAATATATTATAACTATTTAATTATTAATTAATGTTATATAAAGTTATGAACACATACTAGTGAAAACAACATTAAAAAAACAGTTTTTATATATATATTAAATGATTTAATTTTAAATTTAATTATATGATACTTAGAAATTGAATTAGATTACATATATCATACATTTAGGTCCATAAAAACAAAAAACAATTAGAGGATTTAACTTATATGTTTACTAAAATATAAATGACTTGGGTGAAATCTACTTACATTGTTAAAAACTAAAATGAACAAAATATCAAAATCTATTTATAAAAGACTTGAAAAATATTTATAAAAGGTGATAAAATTTATGGTAGAAGAATGATCACCCTTATATAACCCCAAAATTTATTATTTTCTAAATTTTGAGAAATTTAACATTGAATATTTTCATTCCAGCATTGAAAAATTAATGGGTATTTACAAAACCTATTTTTCATTACATATAGAAGGAGACCAGTTCCACCAAATTTCAATACCCATTAAAAAGACATAGACCAAAATGAATACACCATGTTATATCCTAATGTCTCCCCACATTTCATAAAATACATGGTGTTTCCAATATACCATTCTACGAATCCTTAACATGTTACCCGAGGGAGAACATCCAAATGTAGTGGTAATGAACTCAACCAAGTTCTTATAAATATTTTCTTATTAAAACCTCTAAAATATATTATATAAATGATAGTATGATAAACATTAGTGTTATTAATATGATCAAATTATATTTTACTGATTGAGTATCATTTTTCAACATTCATCCAAATCCATTCGAAAAATCATGATATCGTCATCTGTATCTGTGACCTATCACCTCCACGATAATCATGCATTATTTTTAATAACCAAATTAAATGAATAGTTATAAAATTATAACTAAATGATTAATATAACATTTATAACATTATTATTATTTTTAAATTTTAATCTATTTCCCATATTCCCCTCAATAAATGAAAAATAAAAGTGTTTCCCATGCGTATGTGTAATATATCTTCTCCAAAAAAGTAATGTGTTTCTTTTTTGACTAAATTATTTTCTTATGTTTCCATGTATCCGATTAAATTATTGAAAATATAAAAAATATAAATAATTTCATTATGCTTGTGAAATAATGATATTATGCTGAAATAATATCTTTATTAACCACGCTCACCTATAGTTCACAACTTATTCTTATTTGGGTCAATTTCACAACCTGAATGACCAATGCTATAAATTTATATAATGGATAACAATAGAAATAAAAAGAGGTATGATATTTGTATAAAAAATGTAAATAATAATTTTTTTATTCTTCGGGTGGTAATATTATTATCTAACATCGTGAAGATTATCAAAACTAGCTCATCACAAACATCATCATCTTTATTTACAAATAAAATACATTAAAATGAAATTATAATAATATGAATCACTATAAATAATCCATTTATGTAAATATAATGATATAATAATGGTGAACATTTACTTTATTAACATAACTCAGCACCACCACTAAAAAACTAGTACTAAAGTTGAAACAAGTAAAATTTGAGAACCACGACAACTACATCATAATAGGGAGGTTGATGGAAGATCAATGAAGTATAAAGAGAGAGAAAATTTGGTTAAATATAAAAATCCAAAAAGAACATATTCAATCCTCATTTGTTATCTATCATATCTAAGAACAAAAAAAATCATAACAACTATAAAAAATATATATTAGAAGATGAAGACCTTTTATTGGTCTCCCCACTATGTAGATGTCCACAATATAGTTGGACATGGGGAATAAAAATCTAATGGAGAGAGAATAACCACCAAGAGATTAATGGAAATCAATAACCATTGAAAAATTACATGATCATCTGAGAACTAATCTTAGGAACTCAAAGAGAAGACAACCAAATGAATATCAAAATGGTAACAAGGACATGTAAACCAAATTAATAATAACTCACATCATTAATATGGGAATAGATTCCCCAATTTTTTTTACCAACAATAAAAAGTTAGGGGTTATAAAAATGAATAAAAAATTGAGTGAAATGGGTGATATATGCCTCATCACAAAAAAACTTCTATTTTTGAACCCAACATGATCAAAACAATCACCTTCAAGTGCATAACCTCTACTAGTTCCACACCAATCCAAGCCAACTAAAACATACCCAAAGTTATTACCATGTCTAAACCAATAAATTCATTAACAAGTAAATAATAATGTAAACACCCAAATAATAAATCCTATAATAACACATATGTACATCCACAATTTTGAAATCCCATTCTAGAAGTCGATCAATTAAAAACATTATAATAATAATTCCCAAACAAAGTAATCACCCAAAAATAATCTAGAAATTTTAACTCACAAGAGAACTCAAATTACAAGATTCCTAAAAATGACTAAACCACATCATTTAATAAAAATGACCATGATAATACTAGAATAAGGGATGATATCTAAATATTTCCCAAATAACGTAAGGTTCTGGTTCCACCATTTGATCAGGGAGTCAGTAGAGTCATAAAATGAATGATACATACCCAAAGGAAAAGATGATCTATATAATGGCTCATCATAAAAGATATACATTTCACATTATCTTAAGAAATTTTTTGAAGTCACAAATAAATAAGATGAATCAATAAGCCAATCCTTTCATTATTCATGGTGAAAATAAAAGACCCTAAATATGCTGATGGAAAAATATGAAAAACATGTCTACTAGTGTAATTTCTCTAACTAAGTACACTCTTAACATTAAACATATTATGTCTCTATGTGACCTCTATGGAACTATATCATATTATTGTGTTTGAAAACCTATAGTGAGGGGGTAATGCATGATCGAGGGGAGATTATACCCGCAGATAATATAATAAATTATAGTAGAAATATTCATGCATAATCCAAAAATTGTAGACATCATAGTACACAGAGTGAATAAATAAAAAAATTAATAATTTGTGATAAACATGCCATGTAGTCATAACCTAACCTAGACACACACATAACCTATCTCAAATAAAAAATTAAAGAAATAAAAAATAAACTGACGATCTTAAACACCCCTGAGAAACATCTCATCATAGTCACCAGTCCTATCCGAGCTATCTTCCTAATAATGGATACTCTATGATTATAACATACCTAAAACTATAAACACTAAAGTATTATTATGGAATCAAGTACAATGTAATCCTGGTTAGATAATGAGTACATAACTCAGTTGGGAAACACCAAAGTGGTCTAGTACATAGAAATTAAATGCAGTTATAAATACATGTGTCATAATCAAAATAATACATAACAATAAATATATATAACTTTTGAAAAATAGAATATACAAATAAATTACCACTACAAATAATTATGTGAAACATGAAAACTAGGATTCACCATACCTTTTTTTCTAGTTTTTAATTTCATTTTCTATTGTAAAATGATAACATATAACAAATCTATTGGCATAATAGACCCATAGAAAAAATCCAAGATCCCCAAACAATATAATAATGGTTATACTACATTCTTGGAATCTCCACAAGGTCCCTTGAACATATAATAATATCAATGGGAATACTAGATAATTTGATTCATGTCATGACCCCCAAAAAATCTAATAATAGTGAGAAAACCAAACCTTGAAATCAAATAATGGCCCCTAGAAATAGTAATAATAACTATTATACCAAACCATGGAATCACATCATGGTCCAAAAAAATAATTTTTACTATAGGAAAATAAAGACAACAAATCATATCATTGTACCACATAAAATAAAATAACAATGGACATACCAAACCTTGGAATCTAAGAATAGAAATAAAAATGGGAATATCATGCCTTAGAATCATATCAAGGTCCCATAATAATAATAATAATAATAATTCAAATTAATTTAATTTAATAAAGTATGTATTTATAAATAACTAATGGATATAATTTTAGGAAACATCCTATTATTCCCTTAAAATCTAATAATTAACTATGTATCAACTTTTGGTGTACTTTTTTATGAAAATGATAGGAGAAGGAATGGAGTTTTTCAATTTATCAATGGAGATTTATTTCAATCCAAAATCTATGATTGAGAACATGTTCATTCAATCCAGAATGGGAGTTTTCCTACAAAGGAAATTCTTGTTCCTCTCTCAATTAATTATCAGAAAGTCTTTCTTGAAGGAAATCTATCGTTTCATTTGTAGAGGCTCTATCTGGTATTCTAGATCTGATTAAATTTGATGCTCCCAATCCTTCATCTATCAAACAATTGTAATATGTTACCTTTTTGGTGGTGGTGCACTACTACAAATAGGGATTTTAATAGCGCTAAAAAGTGCTGTTAATTGCGGCGAAGATAAAGGGGGTCCCCTTTATCAGTACTCAAAATAGAACTGATAAAGGGGGACCTTTATTAGTTCTAAAAAAACCACAGATAAAGGTCCCCCATTATCAGTTCCTGCTTAGTGCTGATAAAGGACCATCTTTATCAGAGCTTTTTTAGCGCTAATAAATTTTCCCTTTATTAGCACAATTTTTAACGATGATAAATACCACTTTTATCAGCACTTAATTAGCACTGATAAAGCCCTAATTAACTCTTGAAACCCAGCACCTACACAATTATATAGGTTATGATCATACAAATTCACTCTTCTCTTGATCTCCTAGTTCTTTAGTGTGATTCGCCAACCCCCACTCCCCTCCCTGAGAAAGACACCCTAGACAGCCCCTCCCTAACCCTGGACATCCCCCCCAACAATCCATCTACACCCCTATCCCTCCTCTTGGATACCCCCTCCCCTCTAACCACTCAACTTATAGCCCCCCTCTCTCCTCTAAGACAACCCCCTCCCTCCCCTTATAGCCCCCCACCATTTCCCGGGACAACCCCCTTCCCACCTCTTGGAAATCCTCCCCCCTCTCATGGACAACCCCCTCCCCTCCTGGACACCCCCTCCTTCCTAGAAAACCCCCTAGCTCCTCTCTCCAAGCCAACCTCTCTTGACAGCCAACTCTGTACCCCTGGACAACCCCCCCACTCTCCTTAAACCACTCCACCTGCAACCCCCTCCCTTCTCTTAGACAACCCCCTACAGCCCTCTCCCTGCCCCTAGACACCCCCCTCCCACCACTCCACCTACAACACCCCTCCCTCCTCCTGGAAAACCCCCCCTTCATCCCCCTTCGTTTCCCTGGACAGCCCCCTTCCCACCTCTTGGGAAGCCCCCCCTCCTGGATAGCCTCCCTCCCCTCATGGACAACCACCCCTTATTTGAATACCCCTCCCTCTCCTCCCTGAGACAGCCCCCCTAGACAGCCCCCTCTCTACCCCTGGACAACCCCCCTCCCACCACTCCACCTGCAGCCCCCTCCCTCCTCCTGGACAACCCCCCCTCTCTTCCCTTATAGCCCCTCCCATTCCCTGGACAACCCCCTTCCCACCCCATGGATATCCCCCTCCCCTCCTGGACATCCCCCTCCCCTCTTGGACCCCCCCTCCACTCCCATACACCCCCTCCTTCCTGGACAACCCCCTCCCTACCCTACCTGAGACAACCCCCCCTGGAAAGAACAAAAACATATTGTACTACAAATATATAGTGAACTTGAACCAGGAAAAACCAAATGATATCTTTGGAAAATGAAAGAAAATCAACTGCAAAACTATCAATGACAATAGTAATAATAATAATTATAGATTCTAGTGGGTATGACCAAATGAAAATATTTTCATAAAAAAAATTTATGTTACAAAAAGAGGAATAAACCCTTGAAATTTTTAAAATTAATCCATTGTATTAAAAATGGAAGCTCTCACGTTGCCCCAACAGCAGTGGGATCAAGAGCAGCAAAGGTGGGAACATGAGTTGACGGAGGAAGCTAAATACTAAGGACACACCACTAACATGTTGCACAACATGGAGAAAGTTCCACAACAAGAGGGGGATCGACATACATTGGAGATGATAATGACTGAGACGCAGGAAAAGGAAGTCGATCGGTTGATGCTGGCTATGGAGGAGACTGAAACATTCTAACGGAGGCAGAAACAGGGAGGTGAATGGGAGAGATGGGATCGGTATGTCAGTCGCACCTTTGGTGGAAAATGTGATTGAAACAGAGAAAGAGGAGCCATCTACACTTTATTTTCCATAGTACCACATGCAGCAGTCATAAAGTATGTTAAAACTTGAAAAGCACGTGTCTGGACTAGAAGAAACGGTGGCATACAATGCTCGGTCAATAGTGATTATGGAGGATACAACACATCAGCGAGAAAAACATAGAGAATGTGATCATAGTCATAAGAAATGGGAACCAAGTTTCCCAAGGAACTAAAAAACCTTTTATCGATGGAAGGGAACATAGTAGATGAGACAGATGAGTGGAAACATGCGAGAACTTAGCCATAATAGATGTTTACACTACCATTTAGACTACGACTGATTATGAATTAGTGTTGTCTAATCCAATGGTGTCATCTGACATTCTGGTTCGGAGGCAAAATCCCATTTGATGGAACCACACTATCACTCTTTAGACGGTGAACTGCAACAACCTCTTATTTTAATCACCTAGGTGATACTTTTGGAAAAAACCTAGTACAGAATGCAAGGCTTCTGTAGCCTACATTTGAGTGAATTTTAGTCTTATCTTTTGGGATTTTAGTCATGTATTTGATGGACTAAATGAATATATTAAAGTCTATTTAAAGGCAACATGGTGATCTTGTTAAAGGATCAAAATAGTCTTTTATCATTTTTTCTGATCTACCACAACGCTCTCGTTAACATCAATGCCCCATCCCTACCCCTGGACAACACCCCCCCTCCCACCACTCCACATGCAACCCCCTCCTCTTCCTAAACAACCCCCCCTTGTAGCCCCCCTCCCTTTCCCTAGACATCATCCTTCCCACCCCCTGGACAGCCTCCTTCCCACCCCCTGGACAGCCCCTCCCCTCCTGGACAGCTCCTCATCCCCTCCTGGACACCCCCACTCCACTCCGGGACATCCCCTCTTTTCTAGATAAACCCCTCCCTCCCCTCCCCGAGACACCACCTAGATTTCCCCCTCCCTACCCCTGGACACCCCCTCCCACCACACCACTTGCAGCCCCCCTCCCTCCTTCTAGACAACCCCTCCCTCCCCTTGCAGCCCCTACCCTCCATGGATAACACCCTTCCCACCCCCTAGACATCCCACATCCCACCCCCTGGACAACCCCCTCCCCTAATGGACAACCCCCCAATCTTGGACACCCCCACCCACCCACCCACCCACCTGGACACCCCCTCCCTCCAGGACACCCCCTCCCTCCTATTTTATTAGCGTATACCCATTAATAACCATATTTATCCAACTATGTTTTCATAATCTATTTGATAATGGAATAAATATTATTCATATATCATGATTGACTAATATGAATTATAAAATCGTATATATTTTGAAGAGATACAGTTTAACAAATCAAGAGAAAACACTAAACAAAAAATATACTAGAGGAATAGGAATGAAATTTCACATAACATTATCAAAAATATAATTTAAAAAAACACAAAGCAGAAACATAGAGATGCTATGACACAACCGGTGGACGCCAATCCTATGGAAAGTGGGAGAGTGGATATATATATAAGTAGTGGGGATACATCTTCTAGAATTCAGTTTCTGGTAAAAACCCTCTCATTCCATAGATTTCTTCCACATTCCAAGATTTAAGGTCAAAATTGATTTAGTTGAGTGTCCTCACAAGTATTCTAGATTAGAAATTATTCCATCCATCAAACTCATATATCATCAGTAATTTTTCCAGCAGATTTATTCTACTACTATGTTGGTGTAGAGGAAAAGTGTGTTTCTTAGAAATATAATGTGAGAAAGGTAAATGATGCATATGTTGAATCTTTATGACATTAAATAAGATATATTTGGCCTCAAATTGAACTATAATATAATTCTTGGGCCTTCACATGGGCTTGGAATTAGTTTGGTTGGTTGGAACTTTTGATGCCTCACTACAGACCCAATTCAGGCTACTCTAGAAGTGATCTACCCATTGTATATTATCATTATTTAATGGAATTGAATAGATCTTTTTTTGGACACCCCCTCCCTTCTGGACACACCCCTCCCTCCCCTCATAGCCACCCCACTCGTGGACACCCCCAGGACACCCCCCTCCCTTTTGGACACCCCCCACTCCTAGACACCCCATGGACAACTCCCCTCCTTCCTGGATGCCCCCACCCACTCATGGACACCCCTCCCTCCAGGAAACCCCCTCCCTCTAGGACACCCCCAACCCACATATAAGGGAAACTAATTAGAAAATTTAAAATCCAAGATATTAGTTCCCATCCAGCTTTTAAGATGATCATGAGTGGACTGAATGACTATGCATTGGTCTAATTCCACACTATCGACCATTGTAGTCCAAGGAGTTATGCTTTACTAGAAATTCAAATCATTTCTAAATCCATTCTTCATAACATATGGATATAAAACATAATAAAGGGTGATAATATATGCTCAATAATTATAAACAAGGGAGATATCAATGATCATATATGGATAACATAAGTAGTAGGAATTCACCTTCATCCTATTTTTTTACAATCTTATATCAGATATAATTCCCATTCATTTCTAAACACATCTATATCATCTTGTGAATATGATTTTTTCCGACACTCATGGTAGTACTGAAAAAATATAAATACACAAAGAATTAATAAATATTTTAAATAAACTCATAATTATTTTTTAAAATACATCGTCAGGGATGTTAGTTTGATTATGAAATATGGTCTCTTTCATAAATTTACAAACATAATATCCATAGTACTTTCCGTTTTTTTTTGTTTTGGACAATCCAGAAACATTGAAAAAAATAAGTAATTTGTTTTCATATGAGTTTGGATAGTGAAATCTTATTATATATACCAGGATAATTTTCCAGTTGTAAATTTTATAGGCATTTTTATCCTTAGGCCTTGGATTCATTCCATGAAGTAGGCGATATTGATGCACCTTCCTATCATTACAGAATCCTCATTAAAAGATAATATAAATTATATAACTGTATGTTTAGTTTTAAAATGTTGGATCTAGTGTATTAAAAATTAACAAATTCCATCATGCATGGTCGGTTTGTTGCCTATTCATGCATTGAATAAAGAAAATAAATTTTTGGAGTATCTAAATTGAATGCAATCGACATCCAATGCTACCTAAAAACAAAAAAATGAATAAGTAATGAAATAAACGAAAATGTAGTTGATATGATTAAATTGTAGAGTTTTACCCCTGCATCATTAGTATTAAAAAGAGTATGTCATCCATAATTTTGTTTTCAAACGATCTGAGCAGGGATGACATTATTTCAGCCTCTTTATCAGAATCTATTTCCTGTTTTGAAGAGGTGATGTGAGGACTAACGAGTCCCAATTTTTATTCATGGGGAAATCCATCCAATTATTTTTCATATATACTACTGCAAAAAAATATGAAATGTATTTATTCATAATTATCAGAGTATATCAGCTTTTTGTAAAATCAAATCATGAAAACACACCTCATGTATACATTTACAACTGAGGTGCCTAGCCATTCATACTGGAGGATTTCATTTACATTTTTAGCACTAATGAAATCCAATTATTGTTCTCCGTACATATTTTTACCAAAATCAATTGTGTGAGAATTAACGTCTATCAAATTTTTATCCACATGATCTTGCAATGATATTAAATATGGATATAGAATGGGTGGGGTGAAGGTTCTCTCAGTAGACCATTTGAATTGGTTGGTTGATCCTTGAGATAGCTTTGAGCAGATATTTCATTTCACCCCCTTCTATTTGTTGTTCTGTAATAATATTAATCGGTTCGAACCTTTTTTCATTAAATTTTTTCGGTCCATCTTGAAAAATAAATTGGAAATGGATTGTAAGAACTTGGGATTCGATTTCAAGTAATAATGTCTTTTACTGGCTTTTTTAAGGAAAAATGGATAATTTGGAAATTTTCCGAGTATACACCATGTACTTTATGAGCACACTCTATATACTCATCGGCCACTCTAAGCCGTGTGTTGGCCGAGACCGGGCCACACACACGGTGTGTATCTGGAAATTTTCAGAGTACACGCTGTGTGCTTTATGAGAACACACCGTGTACTTTCTTTTTATTTCATTAATCGTACCAGGGTCATGCCTAATGCTCGTAAACACCTTCTTCTCTGCCTAATTATGTCCAAAGCATCCGAGGAGGCCGATTCTTCTCCGAGCCACCAATCTGTCACTAGTTGTTCGAATCGAACTCCGTCAATTGATGAAGAATCGCAGCTATGAGTTCTTCGTTCTTCTTTGGCCTCGTTTCCTAATTCTTCCTCTCATATGAGTTATCTGAGGTTGATCATTTTAGATGTTTTTGTAGATCTACTCCGTTCTAGGACTATTCACGGGTCGAGGTTCAAGTATATCGACCTCCAAGGATCGAGGTAGGTGGTTTGTTGCCCTATGTTGAAGTTCTTTGAGTTTTGGTTACAAAAGTGTCGGATACCCATGTATCGGGTATCCTAGGTTAGGTTTTTCATCCTGTTTATTGATCTTCCTTAGATTTCTTGTATGTTTGAGGTTATTATATGATTAATAATTTCTTGTTATCATGTTTGAGGATCACCCCACGGGTGTTTTCTCTTGTTTTGGATGTTGTTTGCCGTTTGGCATGGGTCACCTACAAGGCAACCTCTATTGCATTGCTAGTATGCCTGTTGACTTGATTGCATGTATTGCCTGCTGTTTATATTCTTGTGGATGCATTTTGTAGCTATTAGCCAGGTAGTTGTCTAACATAATTATGGCTTCTAAAAGTTGATTACACACGACTGGACTGCTCAGGGCCGTGAGAACCTGGTGCGGGAGATCAAAGAGGGAATATACGATTAAGTGCTTCCCTAGAGGGTCTTTTGGTTTTAGTTTCATACGCAGGACCTACGGGGATCGGACTTTGTGCTCCCCAAGAGTGTTCTTAGTTTATCCACGCATCGAGACCACATGAGGAATTAGATGTAAGTGCTTCCTCAGAGATTCTATAGCTATTATTTCAAGACCATAGGGGAATTGATGGAAGAGCTTCCTAGAGTGTATGTGCCTTGTTTGATTACTGAACTATAGGGGTCTGCTAGTTTACGCCACCCAGAGAGTCAGTGTGAATTTTGATGGTTGTTTGTGACGAGTCCACTAATCCAAAGAACAAGCTTGGGTTTTGTACTGCTTGTGTTAGGTAGTCTTATAGATACCTGCTGTGTTACTTGCATATATGGAATACTAAACTTTGCTGGTTTTCCCTGGTTGTGTAATTAAATTAATGAAATGGTAATTGGCAGAATTGTTTACTGCATTGTTTACCTTTACGTTTTCTATATCACTCACTGACAGTAGGGCACAAATCTTGTGGTGTTTGCCTACTAGGACTAGTCTCACACCCTGTTTGGGTCCTGCTTTTTGGCCCAAATAGATTATATGGTTGCAGGTTTAGGTAGGGATTATGGCCCTTCCACCTCAGGTACTTGATTGCTGGTCGGAGCTGGAGAGCATGGGACCGGGTCTTGGCCCGCGATGTTGCTGGAGTTGCTGTTTACTTTTAGTACTTTGCATTTCAGTTGTATTTAAGCATGTTGTTTTGCTTACTGCTTTCCATAGACACATGTACCATTCTGTATCATTATTATATCAGACATTGATTTTACTTTCAGTGCAGTTGTTGCATGCTATTTACTGCTTCTACCACTGCGTATGTTTATTCTTCTGCTGCATACATTACCAAATGAGGGCATAGTTTCCACACTGACTCACCCAGGCCCTTGCTGCTATTCGGCAGCCTCTGGCATTTGGGGAAACACGCTTGAGGTCATGTGGAGAACCAGGTACGGGGCTCCAGTGGAAGGGCTCTGGATTCGGGTCATTAAAAAGTGGTATCAGAGGAGTTTTCCTTCTCTCTATTGCCTTACTATTTTGCGACCATAACTAGGGATAGGAAGAACTGGGTAATTAGTACTTAACTGTGCCTAGGAGTAATTAACCCGTGTATAGGAAAAAGCTATATTACCTCGTAATTGCAATTTTCAGTTTTTGCTAGTGTTACAGTTTATTATATTTCACTGTTGGGTGATGCACATGTTTTGTGTTGTTACAGTTTATATGATTATGGTTCTATTTGGTTGCAACCCGATGAGATGAGGGTGTTCCATCTCATACATCATATAGGCACTGGGTAGGAAATCACCAGTCATGAATTTTACCATGCCATATAGGGTGTATTAGAATTGCATGCTATTGTGATAGATGTCGTGATAGATTATGCATGCCGTTGTGGTAGTTTCTGTGATAGAAATACTTATTGCGCTGATAGAGTATTACATCATTTACAGCCTGTTTAGCATGGGTGCCAAGCTCTGGTCCCAGAGGTGTTATGGGCTCTCGAGGATTGAAATTTGGCGAATAATTTTTTGTTATGCTGTTTATTTTTTGTATGCATTTTGATGATTCCAGGCATTGATTCGTGGGGAGTATGGGCCCCCACGGATCAGAATTTGGCACATAGCTGGTTGTTTTTCAGTGTTTCTTGCGTTCGGAGCAATTTCACAGCTACTGCCCAGAAAAACCCAGAATACACGGCATGTACTTCCTAAATACACGCCTTGTAGTTTTTAAACCATGTTACTATCTGTGTAAACAAAAAAACGAGGTGTCGGAAAATATTTGGGGACACGCCGTGTACCTTATGTACACGCCGTGTGGTAGTCAACCAAGTACCCGAACATGTTTCCAACAACACGGGTCGGGGAAGCTCTTCAAGTGCATGCCGTGTGTTATAAATACACGCCATGTAGGTTTCCTCTGGGTACCCAGCCATGTCACGAACAACACAAGTCGGTGTTATCCATCCTTATACACGCCGTGTTTGTTCAGAACATGCCGTGTAGGGGAAAAAACGTGTAGCCGGCTATGTAACCTGCAACACGGGATGCCGAGGCTGTCTAGTACACGCTGTGTGTTAGAAGAACACGCCGTGTAGTTTTCTTCTAGGTACCCGGACTTATCATGAACAACACGGGTCGGTGTTATCTCATCCGATACACACCGTGTTTGTTCGGAACACGCCGTGTAGTCTAGTTTTTGGAAGACCGTGTAGGTTATCCATGCAAAGAGACTCGGGCAGGGGAGTGGAGTCCAGGTACATGCCGTGTTTTTGGAAAACACTCCGTGTAGTCGGGAACATTACACGGCCAATGGTGGCAGAATTGCACGCCCATGTAAATGGATTTAATAAACACGCTGTGTAGTTTAAATACACGCAGTGTAGTTCTGTTTTTCCTGTTTAAGTGTTTCTATCTCCTATTCCCATTTTGTACTCTTGTGTTTTCTGTCCTTGTTGATCCTAAATCTGGAGTTTTCTTTTGACCTTTCAGGGATATGACACCAAGACTTCCACCCGTTGCACGCGAGGAACCAGGAAGTGATCGTACGCCTGATACGACAGACAAGGGACTACCAGTAGTTCTGCCGATTGTTCCAGATATGGCACCTGTAGTGATTCCAGACACTGGTGCGGATTCTTAGTTCAGAGAGGGTTTCATGAGGTTCATGAAGACCTTCTAGGGAGCTCAGCATCTTGCCACGTCTATGGTAGAGTTGACGCGAGTCTTCCAGCAGTAGCATCCTCCCACTTTTACAGGGGATGGAGGACTTCAGGTTGCAGAGTAATGGATAGAAACCATTCTATCCATCTTTGATCATCTGGAGAGACCCCCAGACAGACAGGTGAATCTCACGACTTACATGCTGTGAGATTCTGCCAAGAGATGGTGGGATGTAGTCTCACAGGCAGGGCGCCAGTGGACTATGGCTTGGGACGAATTCCAGCGTACGTTCTATGACTACTTCTATCCAACGATGTTGAGGGCCGACAGGGCCAGGGAGTTCATGAACCTACAGCAGGGTACTCTTTTCTTCATGGATTATTCCTACCGCTTCACTGAGTTACAACGTTTCACCCCCGTTCTGGGAAATGACGAGCTGTTTTTGGTGAGAAAGTTTGAGGAAGGCCTCAAACCAGAGATTCGATCATAGGTGAACGTTTTCTAGTTGATTTCTATTACTCTGATAGTCAACCAAGAGCTGATCACTGAAAGAAATCTGAGGGAGACTGGATCTGTTGACCAGGGCGGTTCAACATCCAAGGCTGAGTCATTTCATACTGACAATAGGAAGCGCCACCGAGAGTCTACTCGAGGTGACTCGAGGAAGCGGGGTATATCTTCTGGAAGAAGAGATCTTCCTTCTGGAAACCAGGTCGTGTGATATCAGTGCAGAAAGAGCGGGCATAAGAAGACTCAATGCCCGAGGGATCTAGTGGAGCGCTGAGCTTGCGGCAAGATGGGTCATCTGTAGCGTTTTTTGAAGGTTTCTCCTTCCAACGGCTAGCGAAGGAGGATCTGTTTCTACCCCTAATTCAGGAGAAGGATTACCAGTCCCACAACAAACTGGGGGCTGGAGTTCTTCAGGTCATTCAGGCCAGTTTAGAGGTCACAGATGCATTGGTCAGGCTCAAGGGGGATCAGCTCAGGGATATCAGGCTGCTACATAGGGCCGTGGTACTGGCCAGATGTTTATAGTAGAGCAGATTCATCGGGAGCAGGATCCTGGACCTTCCACAGTTCTAGGTAAGATTCTAGTAGCCTCAGTTTTATCTTCTACACCTTTTTATACCATAGCTTCTCATAGCTTTATTTCTGTGCACCTTGTGGAGAGCCTTAGACTCACTGTCCGTACTTCTAAGGAAACATTGGCACTAGACACTCCTCTAGGACATAGAACTATTAATGTGCATCGGTGCAGGGAGTGCCCCCTTGAGGTTGGTGGGTGTCACTTCGTGTGAGATCATTATGTCCTAGAGATGACAGGTTATGATATCATTCTTGAAATGGACTGGCTAGTTGCTTTTCAGGCCTTTGTCGACTGTTATCGCCGCAGGGTGAGTTTCACGTCACCAGAGGGAATGCCTTTTCTTCACAAGGGCGAATGGGATGTCCAGCAAGCAGAGCTGGACCAGAGCATCATGGGTTGGGCAGAGTTATGGCCCAGATTTCCATTTTATACCTGGATGATCAGGGGACCTCTCAGATGGATTTTCCTCCAGTGGTTGATCGCTTTCCAGATGTCTTTCCAGAAGACTTCTCAGGTTTGCCTCCGGAGCGTGAGGTAGACTTCTCGATTGAGTTTGTGCCAGGAGCCACACCAGTATCCATACCTCCTTATAGTATGGCTATTCCTATGTTTCAAGAGCTCAAGAAGCAATTGGAGGAGTTACAGGCTAAGGGTTTCATCTGACCCAGTACTTCCCCTTTGGTTTCACCTGTGTTGTTTGCGAAGAAGGAGGATGGTACCTTATGGCGTTGCGTGGATTATTGGATGTTGAACCAATTGACGGTCAAGAACCGATATCCCTTTCCAAGTATTGATTATCTCTTCGATCAGATTCGAGGAGCTCGGGTGTTCTGGAAGATCGACTTGAGATCCAGCTATCATGAGCTACACGTTAGGCCTTCAGGTATACCCCTAACAGCCTTTAAGAGAAGTTATAGACTCTACGAGTATACAATTATGTCGTTCGAACTTACGAATGTGCCAGCAGTTTTCATGGCACTGATGAACCGAGTGTTCCATCCTTACTTTTATTCCTTCTTCGTGGTTTTCGTGGATGATATCTTGGTGTACTCTCACACTCGACACAACCATGCAACCCATCTTGAGATCGTTTTGGGTACACTGAGGGAGCATCAGATTTATGTTAAACTCTCAAAGTGCCACTTTTGGATGGATGAGATTCACTTCCTGGGTCATGTTATCTCAGATATAGGAGTATCAGTAGACCCGGAGAAGGTGAGAGCAGTAGTCACCTGGGAGCAGCCGAAGAATGTCTTCGAGGTACGTAGTTTCTTGGGGCTGGCTGGTTACTACAGGCAGTTTATACAAGACTTATCATGCCTAGAATCACTGTTGATGGGCTTGACTAAGAATGGGTGAAGTATGTTTGGTCATAAGCCTGTGACTCAGCCTTCCAAGAGCTGAAGGGGAGATTGACTTCGGCACCGATCCTAGTTCTGCTTGAGCCAGGAAAGAGTTATACAGTCTTCTATGATGCATCTAGCATCGGTCTTGGAGTAATGCTTATATAGAAAGATTGTGTTGTCACGTACGGATCTCGGCAGTTGAGGCCACATGAGAAGAACTATCCTACGCATGACTTGAATTTGGCTGCTGTTGTTCATGCTTTGCGTTGTTGGAAGAACTATCTCATGGGAGAGAATTTCGTGGTATATACTTACCACAAGAGCCTCAAGAATATCTTCACGTAGCGTGACTTGAATCTGAGACTGCAGAGGTGGGTCGAGTACCTACAGTATTTCGACTTATAGCTTTCTTATACGCCTGGGAATGGCAATGTTGTGGCGGACACACTGAGCAAGAGGACTTATTTGCAGGTAGTTCTGGAAGCCAGTCGTGAGTGGCAGCTCATGGATCTATTCTCTGAGATGCATCTGGAGGTACATGATAGACAGGGTCAGATGGTTCTTCCTTCTGTAGCTATTACCTCTACCCTTTTTGATCGAGTTCGAATGAGGCAGCTATCAGAACTTGAAGGCCTAGTCCTACAGGAGGGTGTGTCAGATGGAGACCCTACTCCGGGGTGGACAGTGGGTGATGATGAGGTGTTACGTTTTCATGGCCGCATATGGGATTCAGAAGATATACGTGAGGAGCTGATGCGGGGGTCTCATGCCTCAACTTGGGAAGTTCATACTGGTGTCACTAAAATGTACCGAGACTTGCACCTCCAGTATTGGTGGCCAGGTATGAAGAAGGATGTGGTTGGTTTTGTTATGTGGTGTTCCACCTGTCAGCAGGTGAAGGCAGAGCATCAGTGACCAGCAGAGTTTTTACAGTAGTTACCCATTCCTGAGTGGAAATGGAATGATGTCGTGATGGACTTCGTGACAGGGTTACCGAGATCGCCTTGAGGAGATGATGTGGTTTGGGTTGTAGTGGACATGCTAACGAAAGTTGCACACTTCTTACCGATCAAGGAGACCTTCGGTGTTGATGATCTGGGATGGATGTACATCCGGGAGATTGTACGTCTTCATGGAGTTCCACAATCCATTGTTTCAGACATGGATGCATTTTTTACTTCGCACTTCTGGAAGGGGCTACAGAGGGTGTTGGGTACACAGGTACTTTTGAGTACAACATACCATCCTCAGACTGATGGCCAGTCTAAGCGTACAATCAACGTGCTTGAGGATATGCTTCGAGCATGCATTATAGACTTTGGAGGTTGTTGGGAGAATCATATTCTTCTGATGGAGTTCGCCTACAATAGCAGTTTTCAAGCGACTATTCAGATGGCACCTTACGAGGCTTTGTACGGTAGGAAATGCTGATCACCTTTATGCTGGCTAGAGGCAGGAGAGGCGGCTTTTCTGGGGCCTCGTCTTGTTCAGGAGACTTCAGAGCAAATAGAGCTGATTCGGAAGAGGATGGCTTCAATGCAGTCTCGACAGAAGTCTTATGATGATCAACGGAGACGACCTCTGGAGTTTGAGGTCGGGGATCGGGTTTTCATGCGTGTTGCACCAAGGTTGGGACACAAGAGGATTCGGAGACAGGGTATGATTTTACTGAGATACGTCGGGACGTTTGAGGTTTTGGAGAGAGTCCGGCTGGTTGCTTACAGGTTGCAGTTACCTTAGAGATACCAGGCTATGAATGACGTCTTTCATGTTTCTCAGCTTCGACGGTATTTCTCAGACCCATCTCATGTTTTGCAACCCGAGGAGGTTGAGTTAGAGCAGGATGCATCTTTCGAGGAGCATCCTATCAGGATTGTTGATCGTAGTACAAAAGTTCTACGTGGCCAGTCTGTTCCTCTTGTACGAGTGCTATGGCAGCACGACCATATACAGGACAAGACTTGGGAGAGATAGGTTGATATGCGATCACAGTGGACAGAGTTGTTCAAGGTTTCTTCTTCTATGCCTTGATAGGGATATTCGGGGATGAATTTCTTTAAGGGGGGAAGTTTGTAAGAACCCGGGCTTCAGTTTCAGGTACGGATCTCTTTTACGGGCTTTTTTAAGGAAAAATGGAGAATCTGGAAATTTTCAGAGTACATGCTGTGTCCTTTATGAGCACACACCGTGTACTCCTCGGCCACTCTAAGCCGTGTGTTGGACGAGACCAGGCCACACACACGATGTGTATCTGAAAATTCTCAGAGTACACACCGTGTGCTTTATGAGAACACGTCGTGTACTTTATTTTTATTTCATTAATCGGACTGGGGTCATGCTTAATGCTCGTAAACACCTTCTTCTCCACCTAATTCCGTCCAGAGAGTCCGAGGATGCCGATTCTTCTCTAAGCCACCAATCCATCACCGGTTGTCCAAATTGAACTCTGTCGATTGTAGAAGAATCGCAGCGGTGAGTTCTTGGTTCTTCTTTAGCCTCGTTTCCTAATTCTTCCTCTCGTGTGAGTTATCTAAGGTTGATCATTTTAGAAGTTTTTTCATATCTACTCTATTATAGGACGATTCACAGGCCGAGGTTCAAGTATATCGATCTCCAAGGATCGAGGTAGGTCGTTTCTTTCCCTACGTTGAAGTTCTTTGAGTTTTGGTTGTAAAAGTGCCGGATACCCATGTATCGGGTATCCCGGGTTAGGGTTTTGATCCTGTTTATTGATCTGCCTTAGATTTCTTGTATGCTTGAGTTTATTAGATGATTAATAATTGCTTGTTAGCATGTTTGAGGATCACCCCATGGGGTTTTTCTCTTGTTTTGGCTGTTGTTTGTCATTTGTCATAGGTCACCTATGAGGAAACCCCTATGGAATTGCTAGTATGCCTGTTGAATTGATTGAATGTATTGCCTGCTATTTATATGCTTGTGGACTCATTTTTTAGCTGTTAGACAAGTAGTTGTTTAACTTACTTAGGGATGCTAACAGTCGATTACGCAAGACTGGACTACTCATGGCCGTGAGAACCTGGTGCAGGATATCAAAGAGGGAATAGACGATTAAGTTCTTCCCTAGAGGGTCTGTTGGTTTTAGTTTTGTATGCAGGACCTACGGGGATCGGACTTTGTGCTCCCCAAGAGTGTTCTTATTTTATCCACGCATTGAGAACACATGAGGAATTAGACGTAAGTGCTTCCTCAGAGAGTCTGTAGCTATTATTGCAAGACCATATGGGAATTAACGTAAGAGCTTCCCAGAGTGTCTGTTCCTTATTTGATTATTGGACTATAGTGTTATACTAGTTTAAGCCACCCAGAGAGTCAGTGTGAATTTTTATGGTTGGATGTGACGAGTCCACCAAGCCAAAGAACAAGCTTGGGTTTTGTACTGCTTGTGTTAGGTAGTCATATAGATACCAGCTGTGTTACTTGCTTATCTTGGAATAAGAAACTTTTCTGGTTTTCCCTGGTTGTGTAATTAAATGAATGGAATGGTAATTGGTATAATTGTTTACTGCATTGTTTACCTTCACTTTTTCTATATCACTCACTGAAAGTAGGGCACAAAGCTTGTGGTGGTTGCCTACTAGGACTAGTCTCACACGCTGTTTGGGTCCTGCTTTTCGGCCTAAACAGATTATATGGTTGCAGGTTTAGGTAGGGATTGTGGCCCTTCCACCTCAGGTACTTGATTGCTGGTCGGAGCTGGAGAGCATGGGATCGGGTCTTGGCCCACGATGCTGCTGGAGTTGTTGTTTACTTCTAGTACTTTGCGTTTCAGTTGTATTTCAGGATGTTTTTTTACATACTGCTTTCCATAGACACATGTACCATTCTGCATCATTATTATATCGGACATTGATTTTACTTTCAGTCCAGTTGTTGCATGCTATTTACTGCTTCCGCTATTGCGTATGTTTATTCTTCCACTGCATACTTTACCAAATGAGGGCATAGTTTCCCCACTGACTCACCAAGACCCTCACTGCTAGTCGGCAGCCTCTGGCATTTGGGGAAACGCGCTTGAGGTCATGTGGTGAACCGGGTACGGGGTGCCAGTGGAAGGGCTCCGGATTCGGGTCGTTACATGGATACCTCCTTGTCAATATGTTTTTTACAAGACTTTTTGCCCATGCGATGAATGTTCCAATAGCATGTTCAACCGTATGAATGTCTTCATCATTATTTGGAAATGGTAGCTCAACACTCGGATCATTAGCTATGTTAATTGACACTCTGAAATGATCTGTTGTATGTTTTCTATTGTGTAGCGTATCGTTCTGCGTATTGAACATTGTAGCCCTTGCTATAAGGCGATAGGTGGGAGTCGATAGATAAATCACATTCATTTTCACCCTATAGAATATTATTACAGGAAAGTTATTAGTGTATATGTGATTCACATTTCAAAGAAACAACTATTAAAACATTTATTACCTTAGCTAAGTCAGGTTTTTTAGGGGAATGGCTCGCCTCAAAGGTGTTGGGGGTGGGGCGGGATCGTCATGCATGGGTTGTTGTTGAGTTGTTTCTTATCTTTCCTCTCCCTCATCAAACATGCTATCATCTCTCTCTGGTATTGTAATACCTCTCAAAAAATAGCTAATTTTTATTGTAACTTTTCCATTTTTCATTTTTTTCCTCCGATTGTTTTTGTTTTTGAAAATATGTTCGGGGTGTCACCCCAAAACCCGCACCTCTAATGCGGCCATACTTATCTGGATTCTTCAAGGTCGCTGAAAGAATGTATCCATCTGGTGCGGGTGTTGTTGATTCCTATTACCATGTCATATAGAAAATATATAAAAATAAGTAGTCATTGTTATGTAATAGAGATTTAAAGCAAATGAAATTTATATTATATCATACTTGCACATGTTCCCCACACTTTTTGTGTGTTTTCAGCTATCAGTATCCCCTCTATATTTACACAAGCCTCGTTCTATAGCACATGGTGTGGGATGGATATAGATTTAAATTTTGATTCATCAATCTATATATAAATAGATAAACATGGTTATGGTTTTGTTTTATGTCATGTAAAAGTAGTATGGTCGATTAAAAAGATGTACCAATTTTTTCTCATGTGATGTGTACCCCATCCTTGCTTTATGGTAAGGGTACGCTGGATTTGTTGCACGTTGTTTATTTTTAGCACTCAGTTGATATTTATTAAATAAAAAACTGTCAATCAGAGTGATGAATACAGGAAATATCAAACAACGTATTATCCCACACAATGTACCTGAAAATTATTCTCCCCATGACGGTTGCTAAACCCATACCAAGCTTCTTGGGATATCAATTGTGCATAAAGAGGTGGTGGGTATGACTTGATTTTCCCTTCAACATCTTTAATATGATATTTCATTAAAATTGCGCAGAAACCTCTATAAATCCTTTATGAAAACTCTTAATACATATTCCTTGTGTGAGGCATCTACTATAAATGCAATCTGCAATGGATGATGAATAGTAAGTCAATGTTTTATTATTTTATTTTATTTTAATAAATTACTAAAAAGATATCATAATGTTACCATAATCTCTTCCCACATTAGTTTCTTAAGCCCGGTGACAACATGGTTCCACGACTGTACATCAATCAGCACGCGTTGCCGAGTGACGATTCCAATATAGATAATACACATGTCTTCATTGGGGATAACATTTTGGCCTCACTTATTCCACCCCACCTCAAATTTAATGCCTTTTTCTTTTCCCTTAAGGATTTTGGATAACACTTTCAAACTATGGTGATCTTGTTTTTTTGGGCTGTCAGGGTTTCATTTCCTACCATTAGAAGTACCATCATTATGTTCCTATGGAGTGCTAGCATCGGCACTGGGACTAGTAGATACAGGTTGAAAACCCTATTGTACCTCAACACTGGTAATAGCAACAACAGGTTAAAACCTATTTGTTTCTCCGCACTAGGACCGACAGTAGTTGGTTGAGAAAACTTTTGTTCCTCGAGATTGGGCGCATCAACAAGTGCAGAAGTCATTATCTGCATAAGTTGTTTAACATTTAATTTAGATTATATAAAAGCAGCAGCAAATAGATAAAAACATAACGTAACACAATGTAATTTACAATAAACAAATAACCTGATTATTTTACTCTCTTTTTTTAAGGGCTGAAGAGATTTGTCCCCTCTATCGACTATGTAAATCCCTTCATTGTGGTCTCCTATGAAATAAAAAACGACATATTCATTGTGACCATTGCAAAATGATTGTGAAGTATCTATAAAAGGGTTATCCTCCATTGAAATTTCATCTAGTTTTTCAGTTGTTTTCGTTGATAATAGAACAATTGACCAATTTCGGTTTGTAGGGTCTGGAACATAAAATACTTGTACTGCATGTGATGACATTATAAATGGTTCCTCTTTCTCCCCTTACTTACTAAAATAAAATTTCAAGAATCCTAATTCATCTATTTTAATAGCACTCCTATTATCAAACCACGTGCATTGAAAAATTGGCACATTGAATTTCATATAATCTGACTCCCATATTTGTTTGATGATGCCAAAGTATGAAATATTCGCATAAATTGGATTTCTGTCTTTAGCACCATAAACATGCATCACTTCATCCACTAGTGTAACCCCACTATTCTGCATGGTACTGTCTTTATCATGTTCATTAATATATAATGTATAACCATTAACTGCATAAGAATTGTAAGATAATACATACACACTTGCTCCTCCGGATAGCCATCGATGTTGTTCTGAAATTGAGTCTGGATGTTCATCTAACTGCTTAAAAATATGGTCTGGAAACCATCCTATAAACTATAAATTATGTGTATCTGATATCCATTTTTCACCCCTAGAAGGATTAAAATGCCTAAGAATTTCTTTTCTGGTTTGAACATATGGGTCAACGTCAAAACTGTTATGCCAAATGTATGGGTGAGCCTGAACTCGATCTGTAATAATGATTGTGACAACCTCTCATCCAGAAATTCCATCACCCTCAAGCCACCCAGTGTGATTAGATTACGGTAGGCCAATGTTTTCCACACTAGACAGGTATTTAGTACAGAATTCAATGACTTCCTCAACAATATCTTTCTCTACAATAAAACCCTCTGACTGACTTCGATTTTTGACACACCCTTTCAAAATATTCATATACCATTCAATGGGGTACATCTATCTATAATGTATAGGACCACATAGTCGAATCTCTCACACCAAATGAACCATCATATCGAAAAATTTCTGCGGGAAGAACATTTTCAATTCACATAATATGATGACAATTTCTCTTCCCATAGTTGTCAATTTCTCTAGGTCTATAACATTGTTGTGTATAACTTTGAAGAATAAATAGAGCTTCATTAATGTATAGCGGACATTCTTGGAAAAAATGTAATGTAAATCTATAAGAATTATATCTTGCATCAAAATATGGCAGTCATGTGATTTCACACCCTTTAATTTTAAATCACTCATTGACACAATGTTCTTGATAATTTATGAATACCCCTTTGGAACCTTTACATCATTCAAGAAGTTGCAAAACTAATATCTCTCATACCTAGAAAGAGTGTAAGCAGCAGGAGGATTAAATGTCAGTTTTTCACCCTTCATTGGTGCCAACTCTTCTTGTATTCTCATCTCAAACATGTCCAATATAGCCTTAATTCCATCATTTGTTTTTCCGGGTTCATTTAGTAATGTGTTGATGACACTATCACATACATGTTTTTCAACATTCATAACATCAAGAAAATGTCTGACATAAAGACAATTCCAGTATAGTAATTTAAAAAAACTGATCTCTTTTTTCAACCAGTTTTCATAAGATTTTTTGAAAATGGTTTACCAAAAGTAGTGTCCACATCTTTTACTTTCTAAAACAATTGATCACCTATTAGTGGAGACAGTATTGTACATTCTTCTGAACTTTCGTCGAATGATGTCATCCAAGATCAATACTTATACCATCGGGGTAGAAATCTATGATAACCTATAAACACAGTTTTCATTGAATGTTTCAACCTAATTGACTATGAAACTTGTTCACAAACGGGACACCCTTGAGTTCCTTTATTGATAAATCCTGACAAATTTCCATAATCAAGAAATTCATTTATTGTCCAATACAACAAGGATTTCAAAGTGAAATCTTCATTTTTGTAAGCATCATACAACGTAACACCTAAATCCAAAAATACTTTCAAATCCTTGATCAATGGATCCAAATAAACATCAATGTCATTACCCAGTTGTTTTTATCTTGATATAAGCATAAATAACATCATGTATTTTCATTTCATGAATAACCACGGTGGTAAGTTATAATTTACCAACATAACTGGCCATGTACTGTGACTGCTACTTTGAAAACTGAAAGGATTCACCCCATCTGTAGATAACACTAGACAAAGGTTTCTCGGCTCATTTCCAAATTCAGGATACTCATGATCAATTCTATTCCACTAAGGAGAGTCTTCTGGTTGACATAGTTTCCCATCTTTAATTCTTGTATCTTCATGCCATGTCAATTGTCTAGCAGTCTCCTCACTTCTATATAGGCGCCTAAACATTATAATGATTGGAAAGTACCATAAAAAATTTGTAGTACTAGAATTATCTTTCTTTTATCGAGAAAAACCACACTCTGGGAATTTTATAAGTTATTTTTTGACCTTGTGAAACAATATATAGTCATTCGGGTAGGCGTGTATTCTTTCAGAGATCATACCCATCGATCGTAGCATTCGTTTGGCATCGTATGTTCGGCTTGGGAGCTCACTATCTTCTGGGAGCATGTAATTATGGAGAGAAATAAGTTCCATAAAACTGGAGTCACTCCACTCATTTCCTTCTTTAAAATTATAAATCTTTAGTATGGCTGAAAATGCTGTATATTTAGTGCAACCAGTATACAATGGTGTTTTTTCAAAACTCTTTAACTTCTCAAACAATTTTGGGCTATCACGAAGTTCATCTTCAACTGTCCTTATCATTTCATCAATACAATCATCATCATCATTCACATCTATAATCACATCCTCCATACAATTGTCTTCATTGTTCATTCTTGTAATCATATCAGATGATCCATAAAACGCTGTATTATCTGAGCCGCTACCTATATTAATTTTTTCCCTGTGTGGTTTCCAACATGTATAACTTCGATCTATTCTGTGATAGATTAGGTGTTATTCCAACTCATCTGGACTAATTTTTCTTGAATAACAACAGCATAAACCTGGAAAAAGGATTTAACAAGGTTCACATGCATGATCTTCTGCAAACTTCATAAACTCTTTCACACCAACTTCATACACTTTTGTCAACCGATTTTCATTCATCCATTCTTTATTCATATTCATCATGTTTATGGGTTCGATCTAGAACCCCCATTGGAGAAAACCACTTCAAAATCAAACCTACAATCATCTCGATGATCACAAACATTGTGCAATTCACTGAAATTCCACAAAAATATCCAAACAAGCTTATTTGACCAGGGTTTCCATAAAGTGTCTCATAGAGTCCTCTAGTGAAGTGGTTTTCTAGGATTCAGTGGAATTGCACTAGTAACAATGTGGTGTTTCCATTGAAATGGTTAAATTTTGGATTTATATTCAATGGTGGAAAAACTACAACATGGAAAACAAATGGCATATCAATCATGACAACAACAACAACACCATAAAAACACACAATCGTGATTACAATCGCAACACCATACAAACCAAACAATAACAATTTCAGATTTTAAAAATCACCCCTTATTCAATTTGTTATGTTAATTATGGTGTTATTATAGAAGTTTTATCATCATGGGGAATTCATTCATAAGTCAAGTATATGTAAATCACTAATTTTTATATTCAATTGCTCAAAAGTAACCAACCAACATGCAATTCATTTAGTGCGCAAACAATGACCACCAACAACCACGATTTTAAGCAGGGCATTTAGCCCGTACATTTCACATTACAACCATCAATATCAAATAGCAATAACATGAAAACAAGAGGAAACCAATGAGTAATAGGAGAAAAGTAACAATGGAGGTTTCGTTCAGTGCACGACAGAGGTGCATTCGCGGTAGAGGGGAGGCGCGCAATAGAGGAGTTTTCCAACTAAAAAGAAAACATAAAATGAGAACTCATATGTCATACCTATCCAAAATAGGTCCAATGAGATTTAGGAATGGGACATGTCTGGTCAAACATCATTGAAACCTATATATGATGATCCATGAAACCCATCCATTCAAGGGCACAATTTGTTTACTAAACATGTCATCAGGTTTATGGTGATACTCATCATGATCATGATCCAATCTTCTCCCCACCATCGTAAATTCCTATTGTAACACATCATCTAGTAGTCCAACAACCCACTTGGAGTGTTTTATAACTAACCAAAAAAACACATATGAAAAAACCATCCAAAATCTAGTACTAGTTGTCATATTTTATTCCAAAGGGAATTAAAAAAGTCTCTACTACTTATGAACAAGGACCTAACATGAAGACTTTCCATCAAAAAGTCCCAGTCATACCTCAAAATGAACCTGTCATACCCAATACGAAGAAACCATTTACCACTGTTGTCTACAACATCTAATCTCAGGGAAAACACTACCACTACATTTTTACACTGGATTAAATCCTTGAATCATGTGAAGAAATAGGTCCACCCCCTAAATAATGTGATGAATGGGTTTCACCCCCAAAATCACATAATGAATCACGATTTACCTCATGAATCACCTTTGGATCACATCAAGATTATCCCGATCATTCTGTAAACATATAAAATTTATCTAGTACATCATTTAAAATATAAATACGGTATTTATGTAGGACCAGATAAATCAGATTCACCAACTCAATGACATACAAATGCCATATCAACCACCCAAAAACCAGTCCCATTATACTGAAAACCCTTGTAACATGATGGTCATACCTCCATATTGAATGATCCATCTATAATCATATATATTTAATATATGTGATCATATTTATCATACCTAATCTCTAACATGAAAAATAAAGTGCTACATATTTCCTAATCACTGAAATATTATACCCATCACCCATTGAAATTCATATGAAATTAAAGTCGCACCCTTAACAACCATCGGTTCACTCCCCAATACATTTTTACCTTATAGCACTTATTGAGAATCACCTCAACATGTTCTATCACCAAATGTGTGTTGATTCTCTGGATCCATGATTGTTTATCCAAAAAAACACATGTCTGAGATTAACTCTCAGATCAAACATGACACTATATTTGATCCATTTGTGATGTACCCTCTAGCATATAGATTGATATTTTATATTTCATCCAAAACCCCAAGCAATTGAGTCGAAAATAATTTTCTAATCTCCATTGTTCCTTTGATAACACTTTACATCTCACTGACTTAAGATTTAAATGGGTACCACACATAACCGGCGTGTACCATTCTCACGTCATCCAATATAATGGGTGTACAATATTGTAACACCTGATCAAATTACATGACTCATGATACCACAAGCCAACACCATTTTTTAATACTAAAATAACATTTCCATGAGATACTATAATTAACCTGGTCTATAAACTTACAGAGGTACACCCCATGCAACCGCATGACCCAGTATCTAGAACAATGAACAACAACCCTCGTTATCGAAATTATGCATGTCTAGACAGGTGTAAATCTCTGTGATGCCCAGAATTATCACCCAATATAGACTAACCTAAGTCCTATCTCATCTATATTATGATCAAATTCCAAAACCCATGACCATGATCCATGGTATTTCAATCATCAAAACAAAGAACCTCCATGCTAATTTCTAACAAGATTAACATTCTTAACATTTTCATGACAACCGTACTAATGCCTTTCAACCGGTATCTTCTCAAAATCACATGTGTCCATCCATAATCTAAAAGATACTCTACTAAGAAACACATCAAAAAAACATAGGGCTAGAAATCACACTAATCATATCCTCAAAACAAACCTTGATACCAAAAACATCGACACTCAAGGCGCCCTTCTCATACTTGGTATGAAACCACTTATGCTAATCACAACTCAAAGCATATAACTTTGATTCATGTTTATAAAAAATTCACAAGCCTAGGCTAAGCCCTAACATATTTTACATTTCAAAAAACTCATTTAATCTCATCCATAATACCCAAAACACTAACAACTCGATCTATATATCATAGTAATCAGCTCTTCCAATAAACCATTAAGGGTTACCACGTAGGAGGGATCACGGCGGAGGCAGTGGCAGCAGAGGCAATGACGTGGGAGGAATCCGTGTGGGAGGTAGCGGCGGCGGAGGCATCCGCAGAGGAGGAAGTGGCGGAAAAGGTAGCCATGGAGGAGGCAGCCGCGGCGGAGGCCACCGCAGTGGAGGCAACTGAGGAGGAGGCAGCGGCGGCAGAGGCAGCGGTGGCAGAGGTTGTAGCGGCGGAGGAAGAAAACCCAATGGTGGAGGAGGAAGAGTTGGAGGAGGAGGAGAGTTCACGACGGAAAATGGGTCTGGTTCAACTTCCATGAATGCTTGAACGCGTGAGAGAGAGGAGGGACCTTTTAGGGTTCTTAAATAAAAACCACTAGAACCTTTATCAGTGCTTGTTCACAACGCTGATAAATGTATGTTTTATCAGCGCTAAAATAAAAGCCCTGATATAACATACCTTTATCAGTGATTTTTTAGCACTGATAAAAAATCTATTATAGAACCATATTTATATCACTGATAAATACTTATTTTATAAAAGTATAATTTTACTAATATATCTGTATTCTTATATATTTATTTAAAATTACATATAAGATAAATTTATATTTATTTATTAATAATTATAAAAATAAATAGTAAATATTTATAAATATTGGTATATAATGGTTAATGTATACAAAAAACATTATTTTTTATTATAAATATAATAATTCTATATAAATTAGGAATAAAAAAATTTATTAGCGCAAATAATAGTGCTGATAAATGTTACCTTTATCAGCGCTAAAAAAAGAGTTGATAAAGGGTATACCTTTATCATCACTTATTTTAACGCTGATAAAGGTTATCTTTATCAGAAATTTTCTCTTGAACTAATATAGACACACCCCTTTATCAGCACTTTCTGTTTAGCACTAATAAAGGGCAGCGCTTCCCTTGCCCTGTTTTATGATAGTGGTGGATCTAAACGCCTTGAAACATCGATTTAACTTATACATATTATTGCTTCTGGGGAGAATGATTCATTCTCGAGGGAATATGACTTTTTCATTATCTAATACTAATAACCGAATCTCCCTTTTCTGGGGTATAAATTCATGGAAATTAATTTGGAAAGAATTTTTCAATATTTTATTTCAGAATGGGGATGACATTGAATAAGATTGAACTACTAGAAATGTACATCTCAAAGAAGGTCTGTTCAAAATGTTTGAGTGGGACTCAAACATTGATCCATTAAATCAAAAGAAATATAATTCCCAAATTCAGATTAGGCTTCATGGTATAAATTTGGTGTATTGGGATTTGAAAATTTATTTGGGATATTGCTTATTGTATCAGTACCCCTATTAAGACGGATCAAAGAACATTAGAAGGTGATCATGGACTTTATGTTATTATTTTTTTGGTTTTTAACTTGGATTCTAAATGTCCAAAATCTATTTTTCCACTTTCCAATGATCACAACATTTATGTCAATATTGATCTTGAGAGCATTCCACCTTTCTGTTATTTCTATAAGATTGTGGGGAATTCCATTGAAACCTGTAAAGTGATCCAAAATAATTAAAGGGTGTCTCTTAAATCTAATGAATGAAATGAAGTTAAAAATATTCCTATGAACAAAGGGATGGTCCCTGTGAATAATATTGATAACAAGCCTATAAAGAGAGAGCTATATGCTTTTCCTCCTTTATTAAGGGTCCCATTAAATAAGAAATGAGATGATGTTGCAGAAGAAGAAGATAATATTCTTCTAGAGCCATGTCCACCAAGTCTACCATTCCTTCAATTGAATTATACAGAAGATAATGATGGTGATATTATGGATTTGAAAATTTCTCTGGATATTAATTTTTTTGCGTACAAGATAAGATTGAGTTTGGAGGAGCACTCACTCTCCATCTTTATTTCTGAGGACATCACTGATTTATTTACAACATTGCAGCATAAAATTTATCTCTCAATCATAAAATAGGACATTAATCCCATGGATCCTTTGAGTTCTACGCCTGCTCACTTTTTTTTTCAACTAATTCATGTAACGACCCAAAGTTTTTCAATGGAAATAACCTTCTTATAAATATGTCATAAAATCTCATGAAAACACAACAAAATGAACTACTAAGTGCCAAGTGACCTTCAAACATAATTTTTTCACTTCTGTGTTTGGAATTTCGAAAATCAGACATACACGATTGCAATCGGTAAGTTATTTTGACTCTAATAAGAAAAAACTTAGTTTTGGTGAATAGTAACCTACCATTATGAATAGTAACATACCCTTCTGAATAGTGATATACCCTAATGAATAGTAACACTACCTATCATAATATATAAATAATAATAAAGTTGAAAATACGATATACCTATATTTTAGAATAAGTAAATGAATGTTTTAAAATTGGTTTTTGAAAATAAATTATGATTTTACTTAAATATTAAAATTTTAATATTTAGAAAATTAATTTTGAAAAATGGACTTCATTTTGGATTCTACACGTCAAAAATAGTTGGGGTGAATTTTTTGGATTTTTCTGAAATACGTGAATTTTTATTGAATAGTAAAATACATAAATTTACCGTATAAATACATTATAATTTAAACCCACTATTCCTGACATCACAAGTGATGTAAGAACCAAAATCATGAACTCCAATGCCCTATTTACTATTCATGGTCATATAAGACTCACTATTACTTGTATTGTGGGGAAATAATATATTAATGAATTTTATATTAAGAAAAACCCTCTCCCCTCCAATATAAATACCACCCTTCACACCCTCATTTCCTCACACCCTCAATATTTAATCCTTGTCTAAATTATGCTCAAATATCTTCCCTAGCCCCTCCCCCACATCCAAGAGCTCCTGGTCTCATCAAAAGACCAACCCTAGCCTCCTTAAGGAGGATCTCAAGAGGATGATTCAAGAGGTAATTCCTCTCTCTCTCTCTCTCTCCTTTTGTAACGACCCGAATCTGGAGTCACTCAACTGGTGCCCCGTACCCGGTTCACCACATGACCTCAAGCGCATTCCCCCGAATGCCAGAGGCTGCCGACTAGTATCGAGGGCCTTGGGTAAGGTAGTTGGGGGAACTATGCCATCATAGGTTATGAAAATAAAAGGAAGGAAGCTATATATAACAGAAGAAGTAGTAAAAAACATTCTCATCAGAATTTAACAGCGGAAGACTTTATAAAATAGTAAATAACTGGAACTGAAGATATGATTCATGGCATGTTATAAGTCTAATAAAACAGCCAAACCAAACAATAGGCTGGAAACAATACAGTAATAAAGAAAAGGTAAAAGAAAGCAACCAAAAGCCTCCTCAGCATCGCAAGTCATAGCTTGGTCCCATGCTCTCCAGCTCCATAGAAAGTCAGGTACCTGAAGTAAAAGGGTGCATGCCCTTATCTATACCTGCAACAATATAATCTATTTGGGCACAAAAGCATGGCCCAAACAGGGTGTGAGACAAGGTCCCAGTAGGTAACCACCCAAAGATCTGTGCCTAACAGTCAGTGAATACATGGCAGTAAAATACATGATGTAGTAAATAGGAAGGCACACAGAAGCTACAATCTAGTGTCTAGCATGCAAAGCACATAAGTAACCACCAAATCATAAAGTATAAAAAATGTAACCTCTGGGTAGTTCTCACAATCTAACCCCTATGATTCAACCTACAAGTACTAGCAACCCTCTGGGAAGCGCACACAGTCTCACCCCTCTGGTTTAGCTAAAGAACAGACTCTTTGAGGAAGCACTCACCGGTAATTCCCCCTATAGTTTCGTATCGTGCTAAAGGCTCTTTGGGGAATCACTCAACGTCAATCCCCCCTGTGGCCCACATCTAGGAACTAAAGACTCTCTGAGGAATAACTCAATGGCAATTCCCCATGTGGTCTCACATCGTAATTTAAAGACACTCTGGAGAAGCCCTTATGTCCATTCTCTCTATGGTCTACTACACTAGGTTCTCACAGCCACGTGTAAAACAAACATGCATAGCGCACATGTATCATCCAAGTAAACAGCAAGAACTACTTGGCTATCATTATAAGGCTCAACAACATAACAAAGAAATAGTTCCACTATCCTACGACTACGCATGGGAACTGGAAAAAATGCCTAACAGGCAAAACAAGCATGTAAAAGCAACCTGAGCACCAAAAAAATTACTCTACTCACAAGCATAAACCTCTACTACAGCAATCAAGAAAATCATGAAAACAATAGGGGAAAAATAGGGAACACACAATTCCCCGTTCAAGGGAATTTGTGGAAATTGCACATAATATTCAACAACTTCCTACAGAAAGGCAGAAACCACCCACCTCGAGGTGAGAAGGAAGATATACTCGGATGTTGGATTTTGGTTTTCCCTCGGAGTGGACCCAGGTTAACACGCCTTACGTTATCGGTCACACAGTCGCACATACGCGGCTTTGATGTGCATATATATATATATATATGTATATATATATGTAAATATATATATACCTATACACATAAAAGCGATGTGTATATATAACCTGCAACGTAAAGAGCAATATACTGCTAAAATTAACAACTCAGGTAAACCGACTCTGGACCAGATAAAGGCCACAAGGGTTCGTAGACTCAATTTCATAATTAAAAAAAGGAAAAAATATACAATAATTATGTATATGCATTTCCTTACCCAACATCGGTGATAAAATGAAATCGCACCCAACTGCGGTTGTGGAAGCATGGTCCAATGATCCCAACACATCTCCTGCATAAACCTTGAATAGATAAACACAATTATTAACCAATTCCTAATTGTGGGTTTCGGGCAATTCCAAACCGAACACCGAAATTGCATCAACAATTCAAAGAAACGAAGAACGATGTCATGAAAAACCATACCTCAGCTAATCGAACCAAACCCTCAAGGAAAAAGAAATGAAAAGCCATGGGAAGAGGAACCCAGATCAGGGGAGTTGCATAAAGGCCTTCCTGAATCGGGTTACAGCTATAGATTCGGTCGCACCCAGGGTTTTAGATTCGGCGTCTTGCAGCTGTCGTAGGTGGTCCGTCCCGGGATAGGTCTCGTAGAGGAGAGGGAGAGTAGGCCGCTGGTCCGTGCGCCAAAGGGAGAGAAGGCTGCTGGTCAGATCTGCTACGTCACGCAGAGGATGAGGGAGGAGACCCGGCTGATCTGTGCGCTGTAGAGGAAGAGAAGCCGAGGGGGGTCCGGTTGCGGGGTTGGTCGCGCAGCAGAGAGTCTCTCCGTGCGGAGAGGGAGGTCGTGCGCCATTGGAGGAAGAGATAGAATAGATAAAAACAAAATAAAAAAAGAAAAAGAAAAATAAAGACACCATGCTCCAAAGGGGGACATGTGTGATTGAAGAAGAAAAAGGGCAGGGGGGAGTCACACCCCCCTTGACCAGCGCCTCTTTTAAAAAAATATTCTTTTTTTATTACTCATATATATATATATATATCACAATATATATGTATATAGTTTGTTATATTATATGAAAACCTTGATTTTATTAAGTAAAATATTTAACCACATAAATTACCCCACTTATTATTCTTTATAACAATAATAACTCTAAATAATGGAAATTATTTTACTTATGAACCCATAATAAGAATTACATTATTATTATTCAACTATGATTAAAAACCTAGACTGCCAATTAAAACAAGGCGTCATAAAAAATAAAGCGTCATTAATAAATTGCAATTCTTCATTTAAAGGTAACCTAATTAATCCATCATTATTATTATCCAAATTAATAATAATCACCACCAATAATTATATTACATTTCTTATTTAATCATACGCTCTTTATTTAATTAAATGCTTCATTACGAAGTCGCCACAATTAAGATAATGCGTTTAAAATAACACTCCCTTCAATTAAAATTCAACTTCAATTAAAATCTGTTAACTGTGATATTAATTTGACACTCTTTGTTCAAACCTCAACATCAAATTTAATGGTGTTTGACCACCACTTAAATAAACACGTCTGCCTAATATTTAATAATAATAATCATCCAAAATTATTATAATTAAAACATCCACATTTAATCTCATTTGAACATCTTTTTATTAAATGCGTTTTCACAACATCTAATAACAATAATCTCTCACTATTATAATTATTAAAACATCCATTATTTCAAAATAATTAGATAACACGTTTTGAGAATCGGTCGACTGCGCGACTTGACCCTCATGGTCTAGCCGCCCATGCACAGTCCGATGTCACCGCTTCAACCGGTTCGTGCACTCAGAACCTCATTTAGAAGAACAGTTTTAAAACTAACCCACCGATAAATGATTTTTTTTAAAAAACTCATATTTTATCCTGTCTAAGAATGCGGGTTCTTACACCTTTAAATTCCATTCAATTTCAAGTTCATTTATTAATCTCTCCTCATCTATCGTCATAAACATGGTATGGTAACTCCAGTATTATACATATAATTGAATGTTATGATACTAATCAGATATTATTTCATCCAACCCCCTTATCCTCTTCTTTTTATTTTATAAAAGAGAGCGTTGTTCGTGAGGTGTTAATTTATCACATTCAAGAACAACATGTTTTCTTTTTCCATTTCTACCTTTAGATATGGTCATGAAACCATTTATAGAGTTCAACTAGAATATTTTATATTTATTATATCCTATTTAATGTTTTGGAGCTAACTTATGTAAATATTACTAAATTATTAATCCAAACAAGTTTGTTGTGGTCGAAAAACCGCCCAAATTAACCCAAACAATAATCATTTAATTCATATCTAATGATTCATCCACATAGTATATAATATAATTCAATATAAGATCATTTAAAATTCTTGAATATCATTAATAACATTAAATATCATTTTTGGATGTTTTTCCATGTTCTACCCGAACTTTCATTTAAGAATACAAGTGAACCACTCAAGAAAACCATAAAAACGAACATTCATGAACAATGTTTTTAAACCCCATAACTCATCAAAAGGACCATAAAATAGAATAATGAAGCCAAAATGAACCCTATTCATGTTTAAAAGGTTTTTTAATTTCTAATTAATGAATATAATGTCATTATACAGGAAATTAAAGTGAAGAAAGCGTTCAAATACAAGGTATGGGGAAATTATCAAACCCAACTTTCATCCTTTGGGTTCTCCCTCTTTCACTTCTTATTTGATTTGGTTACTCCATAAAAATCATTTTTTCATCATATTATATCTTTTTCTATGATATAAATGTTTTTTACTGTTGTTTATGTCAAGCATAATGTTTTCCAAAAGAACTCTTCTTTTAAGAACATACCTTTTACATCTCATTCAATATAGACGGTTCTTGTAACATGTATGTTATTCCCTCTTTCTTTTGGGAACCCAAAGTTTCTGAATGTGTTATTATGAGTTTAAACCCATTAAATTCTATTGTTATTATTTATATATGATCTATTTGGAATTAATGGTCATTAAAATGTCCTGATGTGCTGGGTGCACCCAGAATTATATAGCGCAGTATACATGTTCGAATGTGATGGGTGCGCCTGGAATTAAACAGCGCTCCAATGCATTGGGTAAAGTGATGAACCTCATGAGTTAAAGTGAAATGATGCATTAACATGATTGTAAACTTTTTCACAACTATTTGTTTTAGTTAACCACTAAGACATGATGTTTCATTTTATGCATTTCCACATTGCAAGCCTTTTATTTATGGTTCCTCTCTTGTTCATGATTCTTTTCCTTTGTTATGATTATTCCCACCACATGCTATATTGTTCTTATCTATCCTTTTATTGGGATTTTAGCTCACCAATTTTTATTTATATAGTTAGGTGGATACATGTACTAAGAAAAGGTCAAGTTCCAATAAGAATCTAGAGAAGAAGAAATTAAATTAATGTTTATTCTTGATGTAGTAATTGTTATGTATGGTCCTAGTTTCCCACAACACTAAACCTTTGGATCCTATATGTGTTATAATATTATTTATTATCATTACAATTATTTAATAGTAATGTAATAAAATGATGGGTCTCTATAGTTGTTATCAGATGTAATGTTTAGTTAATTTGGGAATTAGGATTAGTGAACCCTAGAGAAGACCTCTTGCATGAGACTAAGTACAAATATGCACACAATAATATTTACATAGGGATCCCATATTTTATGATTTTAGTATAAATAGTACAAATGAATAAGTTATTCATGACTTGGTGACTTATTTTTTGTTCTAACCTCTTCTATTTTAGAAAATGGTGGGAACCATGAGAAACAAGGCCAAAAACTCTTGCGAGGGTCAATGCAACGATCGCCCGAACGACATACCCAATGATTTGGGAGGTGGAGTTCAAAACTTCATGGTGATTCTTACCCAACTATATCAGGTTATTAATAATAACCATAATAATAGTGAATGTACTCCTTCACCAAAGAGGGATAAACTGTCTATTGAGTGTTTTATGCGGCAAAGACCACCGACGTTTAGTGGATCTTCTGATCCACTAGTCACAGAGTAGTGGGTCAACTCCATGGAGGAAGATCTTTTATGTTCTTCACTGTTCTGGTGTAGATAAGGTGACACTAGACGTTTATCGTCTAGATGGAGATGCTGATCAATAGTGGGCTTTGATTAAGATCACCAGGCTAAGGTGGGGAATTGAAGATATGGAATACGAAGACTTTAAGATAATTTTTCTTAATAAGAATTTCTCAAGAACTCTGCGCACAAAGATAGAGAGAGAATCCATAGATATCAAGAAAAAAGAAGTAGAATCTGTCACAACCTACGAAGAGAATTTCAAAAGGATTTCAAGGTATGAGATGGGTTTTTTTAAAAAAAATGATAGCAAAATTGAAAGATTCTTTAGTGGATTAAAACCACACCTTCAAAAGGATCCTGAAATTAAATACTTTAGGTGTTATAAAGAAGTTGTTCGATGTAATATCAAAGGGGAGATGGATTTTGGAGAATGGTTCCATGGATATGGTGACACGAAACGAAATATGGAGTTTCAAGCCGATGGATCTAAGGACAAAGGTAGGAAGAAAACTCAATGACCCACATGCAAAAAATGTGCGAAGTTGCACTATGGGAATTTCCTTAAAGAGATGGGGAAGTTCTTCAAGTGTGGGAAATAAGGACACTATTCTCAAGAGTGTCTAAAAGACATGAAAATGAAGGAGAATGTCATGGAAAAAAGGAAAGAACCATCCATGGTTCAATGCTACAACTGTAGGGAGCCATGGCACTATGCAAGCCAGTGCACTAAACCTTGAGTTCTTGAGGGTAATCAGCGTCAGTAGCCACCAAATCCAAAGGAAAAAATGGAGTGCTTGTGTCATCACTACTACAGAAGTGGATCAAGATAATGGAATTTTATAAGGTGAACTTCCTATTCACTCAAGAATGGAAAAATTCTTATTTGATTCTGGTTCTATGAATTCCTTTATATCTATCAAGTTCCCTAGAACTATAGAATAGAATCCCCAAAACCTTGAAGTAGAGATATCTGTATAAACACCAAGTGGTGAAATCATTGGAACCCAAGTGTTTGACTCTTCTATATTTTGAATATGTGGGAAGATTCTTCTAGCTAATTTCGTAATACTTCACTTGGTGGAATTCGATTCTATAATGGGAATGGATTGGCTCTCGTTATATACAGAACATATCCACTACCGGGAAAAGGAAATATCTTTTCATATTCTGATCCATCCCATGGTCTTCTACAAATTCAAGGAATATCATGAATCTCCTTTGAAAAATCCTTTAATAGTGTGGGTGTTGATTCTTTATAAAGAAGCATAACTCACCCAAATGGTTGAGTCAAAGGAAAGTGCAAACCTTGCCGAAATTACCATCATGAGGGAATATGGTGATGTATTTTATGAACAGTTACCCAAAATTCCCTCAGATCGTGAGGTATAGTTCTCAATATAACTCATACCCATAGCTAATCCCATCTCAAAGTGTCCCTATAGGATGGATCCTATCAAACTAGAGGAGTTAAACAAGTAGCTGCAAGAGCATCTGGACAAAGGGTTCATATGGCCTAGTGCATCAATTTGGGGTTCTCTAGTGCTCTTTGTGAAGAAGAAGAAGTATGGAATAATGCGGTTGTGTTTCAATTATAAAGAACTCAAAAAGATCACCATAAATAACAATTATCCTCTTCCATGTATTGAAGAATTGTTCGATCAATTTAGAGGAGCTCAATTTTTATCAAAGGTGAATCTTCATTTTGGATATCATTAGCTAAAGGTGGAGAAGGAAGAATTTTAGAAGATTGCCTTTCGTACAAGTTATGGGCCCTATGAGTTTCCGGTGATGCCCTTCGGACTTACTAATGCCCCTGCAATCTTCATGGATTTGATTAATAGAGTCATTAAACCTTACCTTGACAAATTTGTGTTAGATTTTATTTATGATATTCTAATCTACTTCAAGATCAAGGAGGAACATGAAGAACATATAATAATTGTGTTGGTGACATTGAGAAAGGATAAGTTTTATTCAATGATCAAAAAGTGTGACTTTTTGATGAATAAAGTCACGTTCTTGGTACATGTGATCACAAGTGGGAGAATTTATGTGGAACCTTAAAAAACAAAGGAGATGGAGGAAAGGACCATGCCCTCTTATCTCACAGAAATCCATAGTTTTCATGGATTAGCTGGGTACTACTGATGTTTTGTGATAAATTTCTCACGATTTTCAGGCCCTCAAACTAAGTTAACAAGGAAAGTGGTAAAGTATGTTGGGATGGAAGAATGTAAGGTAAGCTTCAAGGAGAAAAAGAAAAGGCTTATCACTACACCTGTAATCACACTACTGAAAAGTGGAGAATGTTTTGTGATATACAACGATGCTTCAAAGAAGGTCTTGGGTTGAATACTCTTTGAAAATGACAATGTGATAGCCTATGCCTCATGATAGTTGAAGATCCATGAGTAGAACTACCCGATGCATGATCTAGAGATGGAAGCCCTGATTGATGCCTTGAAAATCTGGCAGCACTACCTTTATGGTGAGAGGTGTGACATATACAATGACCACGAGAGCCTAAAGTATATATTCACACAAAAGGAGATCAACATGGGTCAAAAGAGATTGTTAGAGCTAATCAAGGATTACGATTTCTCAATTCACTATCATCCTGTAAAGGAAAACAAGGTAGTTGATGCTCTACGTAGAAAAGGACCTACTACTCTATCCATGTTACATATTGATAAAGGCCAAATCTTCTTGGATTTGAAAAGGATGGATTTAAAAATCATAAGCTAAGGGGATACATCCTACCTTTCACAAATGATTGTGCAACCATCCATCCAAGAGATGACTAAGGAATCAAAAAGGGATGATATGGAGTTACAAAAAAGGATGAATGCTGTAATGGAAGGGAAGCTGCAAGAGTTCTATATCGACGATAATGGTATGATTCGGTTTGGAACTCGGCTTTGTGTGCCTTCATCACCTTGGATAAATATGAGCTATTTGAAAATTCACATGGATCAACATTCTCTATCCATCCTGAGAGTACCAAGATGTACCGTGATATCTGAGAACATTTCTAGTGGGATAACATGAAGAAGGAGATTGCGGAATATATATCAAGGTTCTTGGTATGTGAGAAAGTTAGTGGAGAGCGACAAAAGTACAAAGTGATGTTGCAGTCATTGCATATACCCATGTGGAAATGGGAAAATTTTACTATGGACTTTTTCACGGGCCTCTCGAAGACGTTGAAGGGAAATAATGCGATATGTGTTGTGGTCAATCGACTCACCAAGACTACTCATTTTATCGCTATTCAAGAAGGCCTATCGCTTGAAAAACATGAAAATATATATGTGAAGGAAGTGGTGAGACTGTATTGAATTCCACTCCCGATGGCCTCTAATCCTAATCCAATGTTCAATCTAAATTCTGGAGGAGTATACAACATTCATTGAGTACTGAATTAAATTTCAGCACAACCTATCACCCCCAAACTGAGGGCCTTCCTGAAAGGACTATTCAGACTCTTGAAAAAATGCTAAGATCCTACTCTTTAGAATTCAAAGGTGAATGGGATTATCATCTCCCATTGGTTGAGTTCTCATACAACAATATCTTCCACTCGATTATTCAGATGGATCCATATGATGCTCTTTATGGAAAGCAATATAGAAGTCTAACCTATTGAGATGAATTTTGAAAAGAAATCTACATGGACCCAATCTTGTGAAATAGATGATAGAGAATGTTCAAGTCATCCAGAAAGACATAAAAGTTGCTTAGAGTCAAAAAATAGCTATGTTGGCAAACGTTGAAGGGACTTGGAGTTTGATGTTGGAGATAAATTCTTCCTTCGAATATCACCATTGAAGAGAGTCATGCGGTTTAGAATAAAAGGGAAGTTAAGCACAAGGTGTGTTGGAACTTTTGAGATCCTTGACCATATAGGAGTTGTGGACTATCGGCTTGCACTTCCACTGAATATGGCTCAAGTTCATGATGTGTTTCACGTATCACTCCTGAGGATGTACATACCAGACACCTCATATGTACTAAACTCAGAGGTGGTACAGCTGGAAGATGATCTATCTTATAAGGAGTGGCCAGTAATGATTCTGGACCAGAGAGATAAGGTTCTATGAAACAAGACAACCCACCTTTTCAAAGTGTTATGGAGGAACCATAAGTTTGAAGAAGCTACTTGGGAACCGAAAGACGTGATGAAGGAGAAGTACACTCACCTTTTTGTGTAAAGTGAAATTTTGAGGGAGAAATTTCATATGGGGGGAAGAATGTAACGACCCAAAGTTTTTCAATGGAAATTACCTTCTTATAAATATGTCATAAATTCACATTAAAATCCAACATAATGAACTACTATGTGATAAGCGACCTTTTAGCATAATTTTGTCACTTCTGTGTTTGGAATTTCAAAAATCTGACATACATGGTTGCAATTAGTATGTTATTTGGATTCTAATAAAAAACTTAATTTTGGGTGAATAGTAACCTATCCTTATGAATAGTGAAATACCCTTCTAAATAGTGATATACCCTAATGAATAGTAACCCTGCCTATGATAATATATAAATAATAATCAAGTTGAAAATACAATATACCTATATTTTATAATAAGTAAATGAATGATTTAAAAATGGTTTTTGATAATAAATTATGATTTTAAATAGATATTAAAATAATAATATTTAGAAAATTATTTTTGAAAAATGAACTTCATTTTTGGATTCTAAACGTAAAAAACTGGTCGGGGTTAATTTTTGGGATTTTTCTGAAATACTTGAATTTTTGGGGGAATAGTAAAATACATTAATTTATCGTATAAATACATTATAATTTAAACCCACTATTCCCGACACCACAAGTGCTGTAAGCACCCAAATATTTAACTAAAATTACCTATTTACTATTATTGGTGATGGAAGATTAACTATTTTTTGTCTTGTGGGGAAATAATAAATTAATGAATTTTATATTAAGAAAACCCCTCTCCCCTCCACTATAAATACCACCCTTCACACCCTCATTTCCTCACAACTCTCAAGCCTGAATCCTTGTCTAAACTCTACCCAAACATCTTTCCTATCCCCTACCCCATGTCTAAGAGCTCCTAGTTTCATAAAAAGACCAAGCCTAGCCTCTTTAAGGAGGATCTCAAGAGGATGATTCAAGAGGTAATTACTCTCTGTCTCTCTTTTTCCTTAAAATTCCTTTCAATTTCAAGTTTATTTCTTAATATCTCCCCACCAATCTTTATCCACATGGTATGGTAACTCAATTATCATAAAAATATTGTAATTGTATGATACTAATAGGATATTATATCATCCAACCCTATTCTCCTCTTCTTTTTATTTTACAAAAGAGAACATTGTCTGTGAGGTGTTAATTTATCACCTTCAAGAACGACATGTTTAATTTTACATTTCTACCTTCATATCTAGTCATGAAACCATTATTATAGTATAAATAGCATATTTTATATTTATTATGTCATATTTAATGTTCTGGAACTAACTTATGTACATATTACTAAATGATTAATCAAAACAAGTTCATTGTGGTTGAAAAACCGCCCAAATTAACCCAAACAATCATCATTTAATTATTATCTAATGATTTAGCCACATGTTATATTATATAATTAAATATAAGATCATTTAAAAATTTTAAATATCATTAATAAAATGAAATATTATTTCTGTATTTTTATCCATGTTCTACACAAACTTTCATTTAAGAATACAAGTGAACCACTCAAGAAAACCATAAAAACGAACATTCCTAAACAATGTTTTTAAAACTTATAACTCATCAAAAGGACCATAAAATGACATAATGAAAAAAATGAACCCTGTTAATGTATACAAGGTTCTGTAATTTCTAATTAATGAATATGATATCATTATATAGGACATTAAAGTGAAGAAAGTGTTGGGATACAAGGTAAGGGGAAATTCTCAAACCCAACTATCATTCTTTAGGTTCTCCCTCTTTCAGTTATTTTTTGATATGATTCCTCCTTAAAAACCATTTTTTCATAATTTTATTTCTTTTTATAGGATGTACATCTTTTAACCGGTGTTTATGTCAAGCATAACGTTTTCCAAAAGAACTCTTCTTTTAAGAACACACCTTTTACTTCTCATTCAAGGTTGAAGGTTCTTGTAGAATGTATGTTATTCCCTCTTTATTTTTGGAACCCAAAGTTTATGAATGTGTTTCTATGAGTTGAAACCAATAATTTTCAATGGTTATTATTGATATATGATCTATGTGGCAATAATGATAATGAAAATGTTATGATGTGACAAGTGCACCCAGATTTATATAGCGCAATATGAATATTTGAATGTGACGGGTGCACCCTGAATTATACAGCACTCCAATTCATTGGGTAAAGTGATGAACCTCATGAGTTAAAGTGAAATTATGGTTGAACATGATTCTATATTTTTTCACAACTATGTGTGGTATTTAACAACTAATACATGCTGTTTCATTTTTTATGCATTTCCACATTTCAAGTCTTTTATTTAGGCTTCCTCTCATGTTCATGATTCTTTGCCTATGTTATAATTATGCCCACCCCATGCTATATTATTCTTATCTTTCCTCATACTAGGATTTTATCTCTCACCTTTTGATGTATATCCTTAGGTGGATACATGTACTAAGGAGAGGTCAAGTTCTAATAAGAAGTTAGAGAAGAATAAATTAAATAAATGTTTATTCATGATGTAGTAATTATTATGCATGGTGATAGTTTTCCCAAGACAACAACCCTTTGGATCCTCTATGTGTAATTATATTATTTTTTATCTTTAAAATGATATAATAGTAATGTATGAAAAGTTTGTGTCTCTATAACTTTGATCTTGTGTCCACCCTTTCCACTATGAATTAGGATACTATGCCAAGTGTTACCACTATGATGACTGTAGGTAGTCATCTAGAACAGCATTCCACTTCTATTTATATGATCCCAATAAGCCTAAATTTTTATGTTTCTGAATCTATCAAATACCATTCCCTGATTGAATCCTCTAGTAGAGAGGAAATCTTTTTTTTATGAAGACTATCCTCCCTTCAACACAAAACCTCAGCAAAAAACACACAGATCAAAAACAAGTTTTAAGAAATATGGACAAGAAAGGAATGGTTCCCTTATTAGTTTTCTATATCCTTAGGAATGGATGATTTTAACACTTTCCAAGTGTAGGAAAATAATAGTTTTAATGAATCTTGACATTATGGGAATAGTTTTTTCCAAGAGAAGGAAGACATGAAGAATGAAATGGTGGACATCAAAAGATTAATCCAAAATCTAAGGATCCCCAAGAATAAAGAAGTAAGACCCCCAAAAATCATAAAAGAAAATGAGGGGGAAGGGAATAAAATTCAATCTACCCCAAATATAGTTACAAATAAATATTTTATTCTTGAATTTCCAGTGTCTAGCTAATGAATCCACAGTCAAGTCTCTCAAGCTTTGCATTCCGCTTGATAGACATGTTTTGATTGGGTTGCCTGAACCCAAAATAGTCTTCTCAAATATACTTTCTAGTCTTTAAAATATTCAATTTATTTTTTTTGGGATTGAACACAATTTTATTAGAGATCAAAAATTTATTATTCCTGGATCATTCCTCTCTTTCTGATCCCTTTCTGGTTGTCATAGGTAAACAACATGTTGCTTGCTCTATTTCTAAGATGGGATTCAAGCTTGTTTATTCATTCATTTTTTCTATTTATAGATATCAAGACCTTATAATCCTTTGGTATGATATCAATTCTCTTAAAAACATCATTGATGGACCATGGACCATCCTTGGTGACTATAATTCTATTGTTAGCCCTAATGAAAAAATGGGCTCTATGAGAAATTACATTTCTTCAAGGGTATTCAAAGGATGTATTGAAGTAAATGAGCTGATTGAAGTTAATCTTGTTGGTGAAATTTTCACTTTGTATAGAAGACATATTAGTGGGATGGTTTCTAGTAAACATGAAAAGTGTTTTCATAATGATTCCTCTATATACTCTTAGGAATCCACTTATTTTATTATCATATATCGACTCAACTATAATCATTAACCTTTCATGGTATATCACAAAGGGAAAGGATATAGAAACCCTAGCCATTTACACAAAACATTTCATGATTTTAAACATAAATCAAAATCAGAGTACAAGACAAGGATCATTAAGTCTAGTGTCTTGCAAGACTAGGTATATATATCACAAAACATGGGGCTAAAAAAGTTCTTTATTTAATCTTCATAATGAGCTCCTCACTTCCTTTGTTCCCTTACATCTGCATAGGGTACCCTGGGGAACACATGAACAAAGGGATGATCTAAAAATCTCAGTAAGGGAAAGAACATAAGAATAAACTTTAAGCACGTGAGTTAGGAGGCTTGACAAAATGATATTGGATGCATGGAACATATGGAATCATAACATATAAACATGGGATCATCAAAACAAGGAATAAAATAATCATGGGATCATATAATCTTGAGATTATATTGGAATAGTTTCATAGAGAGGTGGAAACTACTTTAAACATGACTTTAGTATATGTCAAGGCTAACCGCCAATCTCAATTCCCATAGTAGCACAATCCAAGGCTAACTGCCCGGACTGTTTGCCCATAATCTTCTCATGAGTCATTAATGTTACCTAGTGCATTGGAGTGCTATCTGGGCACAACCATATAAGATTATTCATGTATATTCTTTCCACATAAAGAATCTCACGTAATCAATCATACATAAACATAAGAGTACCCAAGGAATGAAATGGGCCCACAATCATGTCATGAAGCATATTAAAAAGGGACGTAACATACAAGCGTCTATGAAAGAAAGGAATTAAATCATAAATAGAAATTAATAATTTATAAAGGCATAAATCATGACAATAGATAAAAAACTGAAGTGATAACATGTAAAAATAGTTTTTAGGAATCTTTGAGTCAAAACATTTTAGCGCGGTTTAAGAAAACATCGAATATCTATTAAAACAAAAAGTGTAATAATATTTTTTATAAAACCCGAAGTAAACTAGGAGGGTTTTCATAATTAAAAAACTGATTTTATAAATAAAAAGGTGAGTTAAAACCGAATATAGAGTACACTATATAATAGGAATGAATTCGGGAAGTTCCCTTAAACTAGGTTCACTTATCGAGAAGTAATGAGGAGAGAATCACTTAATAGCATGAATATACCGGAAGAGAGTGATGAAAGAGTCTAGATAAATAAACTTGGAACATGTACAAAACATTTAGAGTATGAAAAATAAAATAAAATATAATATCATTTTGGTAGAAATGTAGATAAGACAGCCCGAAGGAATAACAAAGGTTTAGGTAGAAATCTTTACGGATTATCGGCATGGTATCAGGAGTACTTTAGGGGGATTAGTGAGAGAGGAAAGGGAATTATCATCACTTATACATAAAGAGGGCAGCATGGGGGAGGGGCGAAATCATACCCCAATATTAATAATTACACACAACATTTCCTAACATAGTGAACAATCTTGAATAAGGGTGAAATTGAGAGGATCCCTTATGTTAGGTCCGTTGGTGTTCTCCACTTGATATTAATGACCTGAATAGTAAAATTAGGTTTATTAATCAATAGTTCCAGAACCCTAAATAAAATTAATAGATTTATTATAACCTTTTTAAGTTCATTTATACCCATTTTGATTGATTACAATGTTCAATTTCATTGTTTGGTTCCATTTGTTTCATTTGTTTTAATGATCGGTTCAATTGTATTTAGGTTCAAATAAATTGTAAGATGAAAGTGGCTGTCCATAATTGAAGTTATAAAACATTAGTGGGAATCCATTAGGTTACAAGGTTACAAAATTCATTTGGTTAATTAGAGTGAAAGAGAACCTTTACATTAAACATTAATGATAAACACTTGAATTAATTTTAACAATTTTTCCCATAATTGACTTGTTTTGTATTATTGTTTTATATCATGAGTGTATGAGGATTACAGAACCTTAAATAGGACATATAAAATATATAATAATCTGGTTCAACCATAACTTTCATGACCAGAAACAAAATGATAAACGAATTTGAAAACACATTATCCATGATGTCGGTAATTTGACACATCATGGATGATGTTTTAATTCTAGAACGCGAGGGAGAGGAGGATAATTATGTTGCTTTAAATTTTCCATAATCATTATTAGCATCCAGAATATATGATATATTGTACCTTTCATGCCTTTTGGATAAGGTAATGGGAAGAGGGTATACTAAAATAAAGAAAATGAAAACAAAACACTTGAAAACAAAAGAGGGTTCTTACCCTTTGATCTCCTCTCTTTGAGACTCCTCTTAAGGGATATGATTTTGGTCTTTTGGGAAGACAAGAAAGCCTTGGACGTGTGGAAGGATCTTGGGATGGTATTTGGGCAGAAATTTGCCTAGGAACAAGGATTGAGAGGTGTGGGGGAAAGAGGTAAGGAGAGGGGGTATTTATAGTGAGGGAGGATAGGGTTTTCCCAATTGTTTATTTAATAGTTTATTAATTTCCCTCAAGACAAAGAATAGTGATGATTCCTTGAGAAAAAATAGTAAATTTAGAATTTTAATCCATAACAAATTTTCTTACATCAGAATAACATCATCAAGACTTCATAATCAATGTATTTTTCTTATTTTGTGAATTATTGTATTTCACTATTCATCAAAATTTCACGTATTTTAGAAAAATCCCAAAAATTCACCCTAACCATTTTTTGACGTGTAGAATCCAAAAATGAAGTCCATTTTTCAAAAATAATTTTATGAATATGATTATTTTAATATTTAATTAAAATCATTATTTGTTATCAAAAACCAGTTTTAATACATCATTAACTTATTCTAAAATATTGGTATATCATACTTCCAACTTGAATATTATATTTATACCACTATAGGTGAGTTTACTATTCATTAGGGTATATCACTATTAATAAGGTTATGTTACTATTCATTAGGGTTGGTTACTATTCACCAAAAAGTATTTGTGTTTTATTAGACTCCAAAAAACATCTTGAACACAACCGTGTATCCCGGATTTTCGAAATTCCAAACACAGAAGTGAGAAAATTATGTTTAAAGGTAACTTATAACTTAGTAGTTCATTATGTTTTTCTTTAATGAGATTTTATGACCTAAATATAAGACGAGAATTTCCATTTAAAAATTTTGGGTCGTTACATTCTTCCCCCTTATGAAATTTCACCCTCGAAATTTTGTTTTACGTACTAATCCAAAAATAGGTGCGGGTACTTTTCCTTCATTGCTTCCTCCAATTACCATGTTGCTTCCTCAAACTTATGGTTCCTCCACAATACATTGACAAGATGGGTTGTCTTGTTGCGTAGAACCATATCTCTCTGATCCAGAATCTTTACTGGATGCTCCTCATAAGAGAGATCATCTTCCAGTTGCACCACCTCTGAGTTTAGTACATGTGAGGGATCATGTATGTACTTCCTCAAAAGAGATACATGAAAAACATCATGAAATCGAGCCATATTTGGTGGAAGTGAAAGCCAATTGGCCATAGATCCTATGCGGTCAAGGATCTCAAAGGGGCCAACATACCTTGGGCTTAGCTTCCCTTTCTTCCCGAATCGCATGACTCTCTTCCATGGAGATATTAGAAGGACTAATTTATCTCCATCTTCAAACTCCAAGTCCCTTCGACGGTTGCTAACATAGCTATTTTTTTGACTTTGAGCAGCTTTGATACGTTTCTTGATGACTTGAACCTTCTCTGTTATCTCTTGAACAAGATCGGGTCCAAGTAGCTTTCTTTCTCCAACTTCATCCCAAAAGGTTGGAGTTCTACATCGCTTTCCATACAAAGCTTCATATGGAGGAATTTGAATACTCGATTGGATGATATTGTTGTATGAGAACTCAACCAATGGGAGATGCTAATCTCATACACCTTTAAATTCTATAGAGTAGGCTCTAAGAATATCTTCAAGTGTCTGAATAGTTCTTTTAGACTAGCCATCGGTTTGGGGGTGATAGGTTATACTAAAATTTAATTCAGTACTCAAAGAATGTTGAAGGCTCCTCCAAAATTTAGATGTGAACCTTGGATCACGGCCAGAGACAATTGAGAGTGGAACACCATGCAGCCTCACCACTTCCTTCACATATAACTTTGCATGTTGTTCAAGAGAAAGATATTATTGAATAGTGATCAAATGGGATGTCATGGTGAGTCGGTCAACCACAACCCATATCACATTATTTCCCTTCGACGTCTTTGGGAGACCCGTCAAAAAGTCCATAGTAACATTTTCCCATTTCCACAAGGGTATAGGCAATGGCTGCATCATACCTTTGGACTCTTTTCGCTCATCATTAACTTGGTGACATACCAAACACCTTGATATATATTCTGCAATCTTCTTCTTCATGTTATCCCAACAGAAGTGTTCTCAGAGATCACGATACATTTTGGTACTCCCAGGATGGATAGAGAAGGTCGAGCTGTGTGCATCATTCAATAACTCCTTCTTTATCTCTGGATCATATGGTAGACATAATCATGTCCCAAATCTTGCAACTCCTTTCTTTTCAATTTTGAAATTGGAGGATTTCCCATTTTTAATAGCTTCCACCCTTTTCTGAATTTCCACATCATTTCTTTGAGAAACCTTTATTTTCTTCATGAGGGATGGTTGAGAAATCATTTGAGAAATGATTTATGATGTTCCTCCCTTAATGATTCACATGTACATCCTTTGAAAATATAAGAAGATAAGATCCTTTTCAATTCTCATCATTGATAAAGATGCAGGATCCTTTCTACTTAGAGCATCCGCCACCTTGTTTGCTTTACCAGGATGGTAGTGGATTGAGAAGTCATAATCCTTGATGATCTCTATCCATCTTCGTTGGCGCATATAAAGCTATTTTTGTGTGAATAAATATTTTAGACTCTTGTGGTCAGTATATATCTCTCATTTTTCCTCATAGAGATAATGCCGCCATATTTTCAAGGCAATGATCACAACCGCTAACTCCAGATCATGCGTTGGATAGTTTTGCTCATGGATTTTCAGCTGCCTTAAGGCATAGTCTATCACTTTATCATTTTTCATCAGCACACAGCCTAAACCCTTATTAGAAGCATCACTATACACCACAAAGAGTTCCCCACTGGTAGGGAGTGTGAGTACTGGCGCAGTGATAATCCTCTTTTTCAACTCCTTGAAATAGTCTTCACACTCCAGTGTCCAGACAAACTTTACTCCCTTCTATGTCATCTTGGTCATTGGGTTTGACAATCGTGAAAAGTTCTTCACGAATCGTCGATAATACCCATCTAGACCCAAAAATCCGTGAATCTCTGTAATAGAAGTTGGTCTGGGCCACTCTTCAATTGCCTTCGTCTTGGAAGGGTCCACAGATATACCGTTGCTGGTGATAACACACCCCAAGAATGATACTTCCTCCATCAAGAACACACATTTACGTTACTTTTCATACAACTTATCCATTCTCAAAGTCTTTAACACAGTTTCCAAATGCTCCTCATGTTCCTCCTTGCTCTTGGAGTATATCAGAATATCATCAATAAAGACTACCACAAATTTGTCGAGGTAATATCTAAAGACTCAATTCATTAAATCCATGAAAATTACTAGACCATTATTGAGTCTGAAGGGAGTCACTACGAACTCATAGTGTCCATACCTCGTTCGAAAGGTAGTCTTGGGAATATCTTCCTTCCCCACCTTTAGTTGGTGATATCCTGACCGAAGGTCCACCTTAGAGAAATAACTGGCCCCATGTAGTTGATCGAACAAGTCATCTATCTGTTGAAGGGGTTACTTGTTCTTTATTGTGATTTTATTGAGCTCACGATAATCAATGCAGAGGCGCATTGATCCATCCTTCTTCTTGATGAAGAGGACTGGGGCATCCCACGGTGAAGCACTCGGGCGTATAAAAACCTTCTCCATATTCTCCTGTAACTGCTTCTTCAACTCTTCTAGCTCTACAATGGCCATTCTGTAAGGTGTCTTTGGGATTTACAGAGATCCAGGGATAAGTTCAATTGATAACTCAACCTCACGGTCAGGAGGAAGACCAGGGAACTCTTCAGGGAATACATCAGTGTAATCCCTCATGATGAGCATGTCTTCATGCATGATTCTCTCCATCGTCTCAATCATTTGAGCTAGATATGCATGCTCATAAGGAATAAATATCCACACTTGAGACAATTATTTGAAAGGAGATTCATCTTCCTCCTTGCACTTGTAAAGAATCCGAGGATGCTTCGGGATGTGAAGAGTAATCTCCCTTTTCCGGCAGTTGATGTTGTCCTTGTACAAAGATAGCCAATCCATGCCCAAGATAACATCAAATTTCACTAAATGAAGTATGAAAGGATTTTCTGGGAGGTTCAGTCCACAAACATTAATCAGGGAGGAGTTATAAACCATAGATGAAATAATTTCTCCATTCTTTGTTCTCATAGATAACTTTTCCTCCAAATTTTGAGGTGGTGTTTGATTAGTTCTACCAAACTTGAAATATATGAAAGAATGAGTATAACCAGAATAAAATAGTGTGTTCACTATTCTTGAATGAACAACAAGTGTAGCTATCACCAAATCGTTTTCTAGATCCACCTCAGTAGTAGTGATAGCATAAGCCCTTCTTTGTTGCCTTAGAGGTTGTTGCTGATTGCCTCCAACAACCCTCGGCTTAGGGAAATTGTTCACATAATGCCCAAGATCCTTATAGTTATAACACTACACTGCAGGCTGAGTGTTGATCTAAACCTTCCTTTCTTCTTCAACATTAGCAGGATTTTTCATACCCCTTCAGCAGTTCATGGCCAGATGACCAAAATTTTTGCATTTGAAGCAATTCTTGGTTCCCTTCAGACAGTTACCAAGATGCTTCTTCCCACAATTTTTGCAAAGGGGAACGTTTGGATTCTTTCCATCATGGGAATTGTTTGATTGAACTCCCATGATGTTTTCCATTTTCCGCTTCTTGTCACTGGGCCCATGAGACCACTGAGAGTCTCCAATCTCCATTTCTACCTTGAGGGCACAACAGACAATGTCCTCATAACTGTCAAAGTCTCGAATCTCCAATGCTTTTCGTAGAATTGGCTTTAGTTCTACAAAGAAGTGATCCACTTTTCTTTCAGTGTTCATGACAATGATAGGGGTGTACCTTGAAAGCCTTGTAAAGTTTGCTTCATATGCCCCAATGGACTCATCTTCCTTCTCCTTGAGTCTAAGGACCCATCTTTCTATATTGAGACGAAGGGGTCGAGGAAAATATTTGTTGAAAAATATACTCTTGAATTCCTCCCAATCTATGGAATCAATTTCTTCTTAGGACTATGTATTCTTGATCAGTGTCCACCACTGATCAGTTTCCCCATCAAAACGATAGACTGGCAGTAAAACTTTCTCTTCTTCCGAGCATTGGAGAATTGAGAAAAGCTTTTCAATGGGGTTAATCCATTGTTCTGTGAGGAGGGGATCAGAAGACTCGCTAAACATGGGAGGCCTTTGCCACATGAAGGATTCCATAACAACTTGATCTTTCCTTGGAGGAGGATTATGTTCCACCTGATTCAAATTATTATTCATAACTCGTGCTAGCTGAGCAAGTAATACCATGAAGTTTTGAGCACCCGATTCAGTCACATCAGGCATATCATTAGGGAAATCATCACATTGCCTATCACATTGGTTGTTGGAACGTGTTCTTCAATTTCCCTCCATTAACTAAGAAAAAGAACATATAATTAGAGTTCTTGAATACTTAGCTATTGATCATATAAAGGAATCTTTGAACATTAAAGGATACACTTATAAAGAAGAAGTACGTCCTAACTTTTGATTCCTTAGGTTTATATCTAGGTTATACCCAATATATTTCTTAACTTATATTCTTATGTTTTTTCCCTTAATAATGGTTTGTACTAAACTCGTGAATCTACCAAATCTTATCCCCCGAGAATGTCGTAACCAAGAGTGCAGCAAGGCCCGTTGTCGTGCACCAGTTCCCATTTGAGTGTAGCTCAAAGCAGTGTTTTTGGGTTTTAAAACTAGGATACATCTGTGACAGAGCTGACTCTACCTACTAGTATCTAGATAGGGATGGATTTGCTTGATAAACCACTTACTCAATACTCACCAAAATTTGGGAATGTTTTCTAATAATTAGTCTCATCCTTAAGGTTCTCACTAAGGTGCTCTATTCCTAATCTCCAAAAATAACTATACAATCCTCTGATACCAACTATAACGACCCTAGACTTTTACACAAAAAATTTCATGATTTTAAACATAAATCATAATCAGAGTACAATCCAAGGATCATTAAGTCTAATGTCTTGGAAGACTAGGTACATATATAACAAAACATGGAACTAAAAACAATTCTTTATTTAATCTTCATAATGAGCTCCTAACTTCCTTTGAGCCCTTACATCTGCATAGGGTACCCTGGGGAACACATGAACAAAGGTATGAGCTAAAAAGCCTAGTAATGGAAAGAACATAAGAATAAACTTTAAGCACATGAGTTAGGAGGCTTGACATAATGATATTAGAAGCATGAAACATAAGGAATCATAACATATAAACATGAGATAATAAAAACATGGAATAAAATAATCATTGGATTATATAATCATGAGATTATATAAGCATAGTTTCATAGAGAGGTGGCAGCTACTTTAATCATGACTTTAGTACGAGTCAAGGCTAACCGCCAATCTCGTTTCCCATAGTAGCACAAGCCAAGGCTAACCGCCCGAACCATTTGCCCATAATCTTTTCATGAGACATTAACATTACCCAATGCATTGGAGCGCTATCTAGGTGCACCCATTTATGGTTATTCATGTATATGCTTTCCACATAATGAATCTCACGTAATCAATCATACATAAACATAAGAGTACCCAAGGAAAGAAATGGGCACACAATCACGTCATGAAGCATAATAAAAAGGGACTTAACATAGAAGCATCTATGAAAGAAAGGACTTAAATCATAAATATAAATTAATAATATATAAAGGCATAAACTATGACAAGAGATAAAAAACTGAAGTGATAACATGTAAAAATAGTTTTTAGGAATCTTTGAGTCAAAAAATTTTAGTACGGTTTAAGAAAATATCGAATATCTCTTAAAACGAAAAGTGGCATAATATTTTTTATAAAACCAGAATTAAACCATGAGGGTTTTCATAATAAAAATAATTATTTTATAAAGATAAATGTGACTTAAAATATAGGATAGAGTACACTTTATAATAGGAAAGAATTCGGGAAGTTCCCTTCAAACGGGTTCAGTTATCGGGAAGTAATGAGGAGAGAATCACTTAAAAGCATGCATATCCCTGAAGAGAGTGATGAATGAGTCTTGAGAAATAAACTTGGAACATGTACACAAAATTTATAGTTTTCTCAATAAATGATAAGATAATATCATTTTGGTAGAAAGGTAGATAAGACAACCCAAAGGAATAAAAGAGGTTCGGGTAAAATTTATTACGGATTTTCGGCATGGTATCAGGAGTGCTTGAGGGGGCTTAGTGAGAGAGGAAATGAAATTCTCATCACTTATACATAAATATGGAAGTATGGTGGAGGGGAAAAATCATACCCCGAAATTAATAATTACACACAACATGTCTTGACATAGTGAACAATCTTGAATAAGGGTGAAATTTAGAGGATCCCTTACGTTAGGTCCGTTGGTGTTTCCCAATTGATAATAATGACCTGAATAGTAAAATTAGGTTTATTAATTAATAGATATATAACCTTATCAAAAAGTAAAAGATTCATTATAAACTTATTATGTTCATTTATACCCATTTTGATTGATTACAAGGTTCAATTTCATTGTTCGGGTCTGTTTGTTTCATTTGTTTTAATGATCGGTTCAATTGTATTTAAGTTCAAATAAATTGTAAGATGAAAGTGGTTGTCCATAATTGAAGTTATATAACATTAGTGGGAATATAGTATGTTACATGGTTACAAAATCTATTTGGTAAATTAGAGTGAAAGAGAAACTTTACATTAAACATTAATGATAAACACTTGAATTAATTTTAACGATTTTTCACATAATTGATTTGTTTTGTATTATTGTTTTATATCATGAGTGTATGAGGATTACATAACCTTAAATAGGAAATATAACATATATAATAATCTAGTTCAACCATAACATAAATGGTTTCATGAACAAAAACAAAATGATAAAATAATTTGAAAACACATTATCCATGATGTCGGTAATTTGACACATCACGGACAATGTTTTAATTCTAGAACGTGAGGGAGAGGAGGAGAATTATGATGCTTTAAATTTTCCATAAACATGATTAGAATCCATAATATATGAGATTCTGGAGCTTTTTTTCCTTTTGGATAAGGTAAGGGGAAGAGGGTATAAGAAAAGAAAGAAAATGAAAATGAAACACTTGAAAACGAATGAGGGTTCTTACCCTTTGATCACCTCTCTTTGAGACTCCTCTTAGGGGCTTTGATTTTGGTCTTTTGGAAAGACCAGAAAGACATGGACGTGGGGAAGTATCTTGGGAGGGTATTTGGGGAAAAATTTGGCTCGGAAAAATGCTTGAGAGGTGTGAGCGAAAGAGGAAAGGAGAGGGGGTATTTATTGTGGGGGAGGGGAGGGTTTTCCCAAATGTTTATTCAATATTTTATTAATTTACCTCAAGACAAAGAATAGTGATGATTACTTGACCAAAAATAGTAAATTTAGAATTTGAATCCGAACCAATTGGGCTTACATCAGCATGAAATCATCATGACTTTATAATTAATGTATTTTTCTTATTTTGTGAATTATCGTATTTAACTATTCATCAAAAATTCAAGTATTTCAGAAAAATCCCAAAAATTCACCCTAAGAATTTTTAGACATGAAGGATCCAAAAATGAAGTTCGTTTTTCAAAAATAATTTTCTAAATATGATTATTTTAATATTTAGTTAAAATCATTTTTTATTATCAAAAACTAGTTTTAATGCATTCATTAACTTATTCTAAAATATAGGTATATCATACTTCCAACAAGAATATTTTTTATATACCACCATAGGTGAGGTTACGATTCATTAGGATATATCACTATTCATAAGGGTATGTTACTATTCATTAGGGTTGGTTGCTATTCACCAAAAATTATTATTGTTTTATTAGACTCCAAAAAACATCTTGAACACAACCATGTATGCCGAATTTTTGAAATTCCAAACACAGAAGTGAAAAAATTTTGTTTAAAGGTCACTTATCACTTATTAGTTCATTATGTTGTGCTTTCATGATATTTTATGACCTAAATATAAGAACAGAATTTCCATTTAAAAATTTTGGGTCGTTACATTCTTCCCCCCTTATGAAATTTTACCCTTGAAATTTTGTTTTACATACTAAGCCAAAAACAGGTGCAGGTACTTTTCCTTCATTACTTCCTCAAATTCCCATGTTTCTTCCTCAAACTTATGGTTCCTCCACAACACTTTTACAAGATGGGTTGTCTTGTAGCGTAGAACCTTATCTCTATGATCCAGAATCTTTACTGGCTACTCCTCATAGGAGAGATCATCTTCCAGCAGCACCAGTTCCGAGTTTAGTACATGTGAGGGATTAGGTATGTACTTCCTCAAGAGTGATACATGAAAAACATCATGAAATCGAGCCATATTCAGTAGAAGTGCAAGCCGATAGGCCATGGATCCTATGCGGTCAAGTATCTCAAAGGGGCCAATATACCTTGGGCTTAGCTTCCCTTTCTTCCCGAATCACATGACTCTCTTCCATGGAGATATTCGAAGAAAGACTTTATCTCCAATGTTGAACTCCAAGTCCCTTCCACAATTGTTGGCATAGCTCTTTTGCTGACTTTGAGGAGCTTGGATGTGTTTCTAGATGACTTGAACCTTCTCTGTCATCTCTTGAACAAGATCGGGACCAAGTAACTTTCTTTCTCCAACTTCATCCCAATAGGTTGGAGTTCTACATCACTTTCCATATAGAGATTCATATAGAGCCATTTGAATACTCGAGTGGAAGTTATTATTGTATGAGAACTCAACCAATGGGAGATGCTGATCCCATCCACCTTTAAATTCTAGAGAGCAGTCTCTAAGCATATCTTCAAGCGTCTGAATAGTTCTTTCAGACTAGCCATCGGTTTGGGGGTGATAGGTCGTGCTGAAATTTAATTCAGTACTCAAAAAATGTTGAAGGGTCCTCCAAAATTTAGATGTGAACCTTGGATCACGGTCAGAGACAATTGATAGTGGAACACCATTCAGGCTCACTACTTCCTTCACATATAACTTTGCAAGTTGTTCAAGCGAAAGATCTTCCCAAATAGCGATGAAATGGGATGTCTTGGTGAGTCGATCAACCACAACCCATATCACATTATTTATGTTTTATGTCTTTAGGATACTCATCATAAATTCCACAGTAAAATTTTCCCATTTCCACATGGGCATAGGCAATGGAGGCATCATACCTTTGGACTTTTGTCGCTCAGCTTTAACTTGCTGACATACCAATCACCTTGATATATATTCTAAAATTTCCTTCTTCATGTTATCACACCAGAAGTGTTCTCGGAGATCACGATACATTTTGGTACTCTCAAGATGGATAGAGAAGGATGAGCTATGTGCATCATTCAATACCTCCATATTTATCTCTAGATCAGATGGTACACATAATCGTGTCCCAAATCTTACAACTCCTTCCTCATCAATTTGGAAATTTTAGGATTTCCCATTTTTAACAACTTTCACCCTTTTCTGAATTTCCACATCCTTTCTTTGAGAAACCATAATTTTCTCCATGAGGGATGGTTTAGAAATCATTTGAGAAAGGATTGATGATGTTTCTCCCTTAATGATTCCCATGTCCATCCTTTGAAAATCTAAGAAGATAAGATCCTTTTCAATTCTCATCATTGATAAACATGTAGGATCTTTTCTACTTAGAGCATCTGCCACCTTGTTTGCCTTACCGGGATAGTAGTGGATTGAGCAATCATAATCCTTGATGAGCTCTATCCATCTTCGTTGGAACATATTAAGCTCTTTCTATGTGAATATATATTTGAGACTCTTGTGGTCGGTTTATATCTCACATTTTTTCCCATAGAGATAATGCTGCAAGATTTTCAAGGCAAAAATCACAGCCTCTAACTCCAGATCATGCGTTGGATAGTTTTTCTCATGGATTTTCAGCTACCTTGAGGCATCGTCTATCATTTTATCAGTTTTCATCAGCACACAGCCTATGCCCTTCTTAGAAGCGCCACTATACACCACAAAGAGTTCCCCACTAGTAGGGAGTGTGAGTACTGGCGCAGTGATAAGCCTCTTTTTCAACTCCTTGAAATAGTCTTCACACTCTTGTGTCTAGAAAAACTTTACCCCCTTCTATGTCATCTTGGTCATTGGGTTTGAAAATCATGAAAAGTTCTTCATGAATCGTTGATAATACCCAGCTAGACCCAAAAAGATGTGAATCTCCGTTACAGAAGTTGGTCTGGGCCACTCTTCAATTTCCTTCATCTTGGAAGGTTCTAGAGATATGCCTTTTCTAGTGATAACATGCCCCAAGAATGATACTTCCTCCTTTCAGAACTCACATTTACTGTACTTTTCATACAACTTCTCCCTTTGAAAAGTCTTTAACACAGTTTCCAAATGCTCCTCATGTTCCTCCTTGCTCTTGGAGTATATCAGAATATCATCTATAAAGACCAACAGAAATTTGTCGAGGTAATCTATAAAGACTCTATTTATTAAATCCATGAAAATTTCTGGAGAATTATTGAGTCTGAAGGGAATCACTATGAACTCATAGTGTCCAAACCTCGTTTGAAATGCAGTCTTTGGAATATCTTCCTTCCTCACCTATAGTTGGTGATATCATGACTGAAGGTCCACCTTATAGAAATAACTGGCCCCACGTAGCTAATTGAAGAAGTCATCTATCTGGGGAAGGGGATACTTGTTCTTTATTGTGATTTTATTGAGCTCATGATAATCAATGCAGAGGCGCATTGATCCATCCTTATTCTTGACGAAGAGGACTGGAGCACCCCACGGTGAAGCACTCAGGTGTATAAAACTCTTCTCTATATTCTCCTGTAACTACTTTTCAGCTCTTCTAGCTCTACGGTGGCCATTCTGTAAGGTGTCTTTGAGATTGTCAGAGATCTAGGGATAAGTTCAATTGAGAACTCAGCTTATCGGTCAGGAGGAAGACCAGGAAACATTTCAGGGAATACATTAGTGTAATCACTCATGACGGGCATGTCTTCAAGCATGATTCTCTCCTTCGTCTCAGTCATTAGAGCAAGATATGCATGCTCATAAGGAAGAAATATCCACACTTGAGATGATGATTTGATAGGATATTCATCTTCCTCCTTGCACTTGTAAAGCATCGGAGGATGCTTCAGAATGTGAAGAGTAATCTCCCTTTCTCGGCAGTTGATGTTTTCCTTGTACAAAGATAGCCAATCCATGCCCAAGATAGCATAAAATTCTACTAAAGGAAGTATGACAAGATTTGTTGGGAGTTTCAGTCCACAAACATTAACCAGGGAGGAGTTATAAACCATGGATGAAATAATTTCCCCATTCGTTGTTCTCAAAAATAAAGTTTCCTCCAAATTTTGAGGTGGTGTTTGAATAGTTATACTAAACTTTCAAGATATGAAATAATGCGTAGAACCAGAATCAAATAGTACGTTCGCTATTATTGAATGAATAACAAGCGTACCTTTCACCACATCATTTTACGGCTCCAAATCAATAGTAGTGATATCATAATCCCTTCTTTGTTGCCATGGAGGTTGTTGCTGATTGCCTCTGACAACCCTTGGCTTAGGGAAATTGTTTGCATAATGCCCAAGCTCCTTGCAGTTATAACACTACACTGCATGATGAGTGTTGATCTGAACCATCCATTATTCTTGAACATTAGCGGGATTTTTCATACACCTTCGTCAGTTCTTGGACAGATGACCAAACTTTTCTCATTTGAAGCAATTCTTGGTTCCCTTCAGATAGTTACCAGGATGCTTCTTCCCACAATTTTTGCAAAGGGGAAAGTTTGGATTCTTTCCATCATGGGATTTGTTTAATGGAACACCCATGATGTTTTCCATTTTCCTCTTATTTTCACTGGGACCATGAGACCATTGAGAGTCTCCAATCTTCATTTCTACCTTGAGGGCACAACGGACAATGTCCTCATAACTATCGAAGTCTTGAATTTCCAATTCTTTTCATAGAATCGACTTTAGTTCGCTAAAGAAGCCATCCACTTTGCTTTCAGTGTTCATGACAAAGCCAGAGGCGTACCTTTCAATCCTTGTAAAGTTTGCTTCATACGGCTCGATGGAATCATCTTCCTTCTACTTGAGTCTGAGGTACTCTCTTTCCATCATGAGACGGGGGGTCTAAGGAAAATATTTGTTAAAAAACTTCCTCATGAATTCCTCCCAATCTATAGAAACAATTTCTTCTTGGAACTTTGTATTCCTGATCAGTGTCCACCACTGATTAGCTTCCCCATCAAAACAATAGACTGTAAGTATAACTTTCTCTTCTTCCGAGTAGTGGAGGACAGAGAAAATATTTTCAATGGAGTTAATCCATTGTTCTACGAGGATGAGATCAAAAGACCCGCTAAACATGGGAGGCCATTTCCACATGAAGGATTCCATTGAAACATGCTCTTTCTTTGGAGGAGGAGGACGTTCCACCTGATTCAATTTATTATTCATATTTCGTGCCAGCTGAGCACGTACTTCCATGAAGTTTTGAGCACCTGTTTCTTTCACATCAGGCATATCATTAGGGAAATCATCGCATTGCCTATCACATTGGTTTTTGGAACGTGTTCTTCTATTTCCTTCCATTAACTAAGAAAAATAATGTATAATTAGAGGTCTTGAATACTTATCTATTGATAATAGAATGGAAACATTGAACATTAAAGGATAAACTTATAAATAAGAAGCGCATCCTAACTTGTGATTCCTTAGGTTTATATCTAGGTTATCCGAAATCTATTTCTTAACTTATATTCTTATGTTATTTTTCCCTTAATAATGGTTTTTACTAATCTCATGAATCTACCAAAGCATATCCTCGAAGAGTGTCATAACCAAGAGTGCATCAAGGCCCGTTGTCATGCACCAGTTCCCGTTCGAGTCTAGCTCAAAGTGTTGTTTTCGGGTTTTACCCCTATGATACATCTGTTCCAGAGCCGCCTCTACCTGCTTGTATCCTCACATGATTTATTTTCTTGATAAACCACTTACTCAATACTCACCAAAATTTGGGAATGTTTTCTAATACATAGTCTCATCTTTAAGGTTCTCACTAAGGTTCTCTATTCCTAATCTCCAAAAATAACTAGACCATCCTCTGATACCAACTATAGAAACCCTATCCTTTTACACAAAACATTTCATGATTTTAAACATAAATCATAATCAGAGTACAAGCCAAGTATTGTTAAGTATAGTGTATTGGAAGACTAGATACATATATCACAAAACATAGGGATAAAAACAATTCTTTATTTAATATTAATAATGAGATCCTAACTTCCTTTGAGCCCTTACATCTGCATAGGGTACCCTGGGGAACACATGAACAACGGGATGAGCTAAAAATCCTAGTAAGGGAAAGAACATAAGAATAAACTTTAAGCACATGAGTTAGGATGTGTGACATAATGATATTGGAAGCATGGAACATATGGAATCATAACATATAAATATGGGATCATAAAAACATGGAATAAAATAATTGTGGGATCATATAAGAAAGAGATTATATAAGTACAGTTCCATAGAGAGGTGGCAGCTACTTTAAACATGACTTTAGTATGAGACAAGGCTAACCACCAATCTCGTTTCCCATAGTAGTACAAGCCAAGGATAACTGCCTGGACCGTTTGCCCATAATCTTCTCATGAGACATTAACTTTACCCAATGCATTGGAGCGCTATCTAGGCACACCCATCTAAGATTATTCATGTATATTCTTTCCACATAAATAATCTCACGTAATCAATCATACATAAACATACGAGTACCCAAGGAAAGAAATGGGCACACAATCACTTCATGAAGCATAATAAAAAGGGTTATAACATACAAGAATCTATTAAAGAAAGGAATTAAATCATAAAGAGACATTAATAATGTATAAAGGCATAAATCATAACAAGAGATAACAAACTGAAGTGATAACATGTAAAAATAGTTTTTAGTAATCTTTGAGTCAAAACATTTTAGTGCGGTTTAAGAAAACATTGAATATCTATTAAAACAAAAAGCAGCATAATATTTTTTATAAAACCATAAGTAAACCAGGAGGGGTTTCATAATAAAAATTCTGACTTTATAAAGGAAAAGGTGACTTAAAACATAAGATATATTACACTTGATAATAGGAAAGAATTCAGGAAGTTCCCTTAAAACGAGTTCACTTATCGGGAAGTAATGAGGAGAGAATCAATTAAAAGCATGCATATCCCTGAAGAGAGTGATGAAATAGTATTGATAAATAATCTTTGAACATGTAAACAACATTTATAGTATGCAATAGAAAATATAAGATAATATCGTTTTGGTAGAAAGGTAGATAAGACAACCCGAAGGAATAAAAGAGGTTCGGGTAGAATTCTTTACGGATTATCAGCATGATATCAGGAGTACTTGAGAGGGATTAGTGAGAGAGGAAAGGGAATTATCATCACTTATACATAAATAGGGCAGTATGGGGGAGGTGAGAAATCATACCCCAAAATTAATAATTACACACAACATGTCCTAACATAGTGAACAATCTTGAATATGGGTGAAATTGAGAGGATCCCTTACCTTAGGTCCGTTGGTGTTCTCCACTTGATATTAATGACCTGAATAGTCAAATTAGGTTTATTAATCAATATTAATAGAACCTTATATTAAATTAAAAGATTCAGTATAACCTTCTTAAGTTCATTTATACCCATTTTGATTGATTACAAGGTTCAATTTCATTGTTTGGGTCCGTTTGTTTCATTTGGTTTAGTGATCGGTTCAATTGTATTTAGGTTCAAATAAATTGTAAGATGAAAGTTGTTGTACAGAATTGAAGTTATATAAAATTAGTGGAAATCCAGTAGGTTACATGGTTACAAAATTCATTTGGTTAATTAGAGTGAAAGAGAACCTTTACATTAAACATTAATGATAAAGACTTGAACTAATTTTAACGATTTTTCCCATAATTGTCTTGTTTTGTATTATTGTTTTATATCATGAGTGTCTGAGGATTAAAAAACATTAAATATGACATATAATATATATAATAATCTGGTTCAACCATAAAATAAATGGTTTCATGACCAGAAACAAAATGATAAACGAATTTGAAAACACATTATCCATGATGTCGGTATTTTGACACATCACAGGCGATGTTTTAATTCTTGAACGTGAGGGAGAGGAGGTGAAGTATGATGCTTGAAATTTTCCATAAACATGATTTGCATCCAGAATATATGAGATTATGGAGATTTTATGTCTTTTGGATAAGGGAAGGTAAAGAGGGTATAAGAAAAGAAAGAAAATGAAAACAAAACACTTGAAAACGAAAGAGGGTTCTTACCCTTTGATCTCCTCTCTTTGAGACTCCTCTTAGGGGATTTGATTTTGGTCTTTTCGAAAGACCAGAAAGCCTTGGACGTGGGGAAGGATCTTGGGAGGGTATTTGGGAAGAAATTTGGCTAGGAACAAGGCTTGAGAGGTGTGAGGGAAAGAGGTAAGGAGAGGGGGTATTTATAGTGAGGGAGGAGAGGGTTTTCCCAATTGATTATTCAATAGTTTATTAATTTCCCTCAATACAAAGAATAGTGATGATTACTTGACCAAAAATAGTAAATTTAGAAAGTAAATCCTAACCAATTGGGATTACATCATAATAACATCATCATGTCTTCATAATTAATGTATTTTTCTTATTTTATGAATTATCATATTTCACTATTCATCAAAATTTCAAGTATTTCAGAAAAATCCCAAAACATCACCCTAACCATTTTTTGACGTGTAGAATCCAAAATTGAAGTCTATTTTTCAAATAGAATTTTATTAATATGATTATTTTAATATTTAATTAAAATAATAATTTATTATCAAAAACCAGTTTTAATACACTCATTAACTTATTCTAAAATATAGGTATATCGTATATCCAACTTGAATATTATTTTTATACCACCATAGGTGAGTTTACTATTAATTAGGGTATACAACTATTCATAAGGGTATGTGACTATTCATTAGGGTTGGTTACTATTAACCAAAAATTATTTTCGTTTTTTTTACTCCAAAAAACATCTTAAACACAACCATGTATGCTGGATTTTCGAAATTCCAAACATAGAAGTGAAAATATTTTGTTTAAAGGTCAATTATCACTTATTAGTTCATTATGTTGTTCTCTCATTAGATTTTATGACATAAATATAATAAGTTAATTTCCATTTAAAAATTTTGGGTCGTTATAAAGGATATAAGTATATCTCCCCCTTCAAATTCAATAAGTCGTGGATTTTACACTCTGAATGTGAAAAGCTTATTCATGATGTTTGGGGATCAGTGGGTTTCAATGGTAATGTTTTTCCTTGGATCATAAAATTATAGATCCTAAAGGGTAATATCAACTATTGGAGCAAAGATTGGTTCAGTCACCTTAATAAGGATATCTCCAATTTTGAAGCCTCCCTTCAGTGTATTCAAGAGTAGTGTACCTATGGTGATTTCAATAGTGGTGTTTTTTTGAAGCAAAGATGACTTTTAAACTAAATAACCTCATCAATATTAAAGAATCCATGCAAAAATATACTGTTATAGCGTATTAGATCCTGGATGGGGATATGAATTCTATGTTCTTTAACTATCTCAAATGAGTTAGTAAAATCTCAAGGCCTCTTGATTTTCTTAAGAGTGGAGATAAAATCCTAGATAATAGATAGGATATTTATGATAACATTAGTTCTTATTAAAAATTCTTCTTTAATGGTCCAACCACTATCGTTGCTCCTATGGAAGGTATTATTCTTTTTTTTTAATCAGGAGGATAAATCAAGACCCATATCAATTCCTTTGGAACCATATATTTAGGATGTGGTTTTTATTATCAATAATGACTATTCCCATGTCCTATTGGATTTGGAAACATTTTTTTCATAACTATTGGGAGATAATTTGTAATGATGTATGTAATCTTGTACTTTTATTTTTAAGTTGTTAGAAACTTACCTAAGGTTGAAATGCTCAATTCCTTACTTTAATTCCAAATGTGGAGAATGCCAATGAGATCCACTTTTTCAAGAATGTTGCTTTAATCAATATTTTATACAAAGTTATTACAAAAATTATTATGAGTAGATTAGATCTAATCCCTAGTAAAAATTGTTCATCTAATCAATTTGGATTAATCAAAGGGAGGTCCATTCAAGAATGTATCATTACTACATCAAATTGGGTCAATCTTCTAAAAACCTTTATCCTAGGAGGGATAATTTATATTTAAATTGACATTAAAAAGGCCATTGGAACAATGTATTTGGGACATTATCTTCAAAATACAGATCATGTTTGGTTTTTATGATAGATTTATTTGTTGTCTAAAGATTATATTTAGATATTATTATATTTTACTACTTGTGAATGGCTCTCTGGTGGGATATTTATCATTTTCTAGAAGTGTTAGACAAGATGATACACTCTATGATATTATCTTCTATGTATTTGTGGATTATCTTAGCAGATTACATTCCATCATTTCTACTAATGGAAAGTCAAAAGCCATTGGTGTTGTTCGAGGTGCTTCTACTCCAAACCACCTTCTTTATGCTAATGATCATATTTTATTCACTAAAGGGTTTAAGAGAAATATCAAAAATATCAGGATATCCGATTCACATTATGAGTAGATATCTTGTCAGTAGGTTAGTTAGAGAACATATTCAGTTTATTTTTGGAAAAAATAACTCCTCTATAAGGTAATTAGACATCATTAATGACTTGGGAATTAGAGAGGGAATCTTTCCTTTCACTAATCCTTGTGCGCCTATGTTTGGGGGTTATCCAAATACCTTAAAATTTTATGGAATTGTTGGCCAGATCAAAAATTAATTATCATCTTGGAATAGAAAATCTCTCTCTTTGGATGATCGTTTTTTATGGTTAAAGAACTTATTAGATAAAAAGTTTCTATTGTTTTATGGTTTATAAATGGCCTACATCCCTTATCAAATCAAGTAATGTGACCATTATGAAATTAATTTGGATCAAAAACATTTTGGAAAGAATATTGGACATAGTTCATTAGAACACTTGTTGCAATCCTTTTGAGAAGGGGGTCTTGGAATAAAAAATATTTGATCATTTAATAAACAATTACAAGATTTTTTTTTTTATAAGATTGTAAATGATAATTATAAACTGATTGATTTTTTGATATCTAGGTTCCTCAGAAAGCTGAAATATGGGATTATTAACCACTTTGACTCCTTGTTTTGGCCTTCCCTTAAATCCAACTTTTCTTTTATTAAACTTATAGAAAGACATCCTATTTATAAAGACTCTTCATTTTAGTTTTGGAGGTCTAATTAGATTGGTGATCCTATCTCGAATTCTATTAACTAGGGTGTTTCTAAAATTTACCTTGACATCATAGTAAAGGATTAGACTACTAACATGGAAGTTGTTTTAGATTATATTTAGTAGATTGTGAATGATTACTAATTTTCCTTAATTGGGGACATTTGGATTTGGGAGCTGAACACATCTGGAATCCTTTATTCATTGTCTTTATATTCTCACATCACATCACCTATTTTGGGACTAAAATGGATTGGTAAGTATCCATAGGAACATTATTTCCCCCTCTTGTTTTTTTCAGATTTGGAGGATGGTGCATAGTAAACTCCCAACTCATAATTATCTACAAGATTGTGGAATTTATTTATGTTCTGTTCATGTTCCTTGCCATAAAAATCAAGAATATTAGGACCACATATTATTGATTTGTGTCCCAACTTACTCTATGTGTGAGGACCTATTTAATATTTTCGATGTACGATGGCCATGTTCTGATATTGTTTGAGACTTAATTGTAGGTATCTTGTGTCTCCCACTTCACTCTTTTCTTTTGCAGCTTATTCTGGTTCCTACTTCAGAATTGTCCAATATTCTTTGGTTTTTGAGGAACAGGTGTCTCCCTGATGGTGTTGTATTCAATTCACAAGTTTCCATTGATGAAATTATTGCTTTTCTATGAAATGTGAATGTACCTTGGAAGCTCTATTATTAGACCTCGATACATGGATTGTATTTTCTTAGGAGAATCAAGATTAATGGAAACTTATAGACTCAAATGGTTACAATGGAGTTTTTTTAGAATCCCCCCCTATTTGGCTAGATTAAGATCAATATTGATGGTGCTTCAAGAGGTAACCGTGGCCCTTCAGGATATGGAGATGTATTCTGGAATAGTCTTGGGGATGTGGATGGCTATTTTTATGGTTCTTGTAGAATTTTCACTTATTTATAATCTGAGTTGATTGGTGTTATCATTTATTTGGATCATGATAAATAGTGGGGTCTGAAGAAGATATGGTTTCAATGTGATTCGACCAGTGTTGTGAATGCTCTCAAAACTAGATCAGCTTATAGCCTTTTATGAACAGTTAATTGATGGATCAATTATTTGGAGTTTTTATCTTCCATTTACTATATCATTACTAATGTTTTAGTGGAGGGTAATGATTTGGTTGAAAGTCATCCAACAAGGTTCTGATGGGAACCATCTCATTTGGTCTGATCATATTCCATTAATTGAAATCCTTGTTTTTCAAAGGTAAAAATGTAATATTCCTTCTTTTATACTAGTTTGAAATATTGGGTTTTCTTAATAATGGGGACCTATTTTTTGTAGGTGTTCATCTAACCAAAACAATTAATAATAAACCAACACTATTCCATTACAAAATCCCATCATGGTGGGATCATATATACCTATGTCTCAATAACAAATAAAGTTGGGGTCTCTCACCTCTCAAGATTACCCAGTCTAGTATTTTGTTTAAGGTGATAGTCAAGGAAAAACCTAAATAGTCTCTTTCTATGCACAACTTAGGGGGAAATACTATTAAACCTATCTATTTTTTCTATATTAATTCATTTGTGGATTCTTTTATCTTTCTCCGACCCTCTATAGAACTTCATGTTTTATAAGTCCAATATGGTCGATTAACCCAATTCAAAACTAATCCCTACACAATGGGTCGATATGCACCTATCATATCAAATATGATCACAAATTTGTTTATTTAGAACCTCTCACTAGGTTTTGATATGAATTTATAAAAGAATAATTATACCTTTATACATAGGCATTTAGAATGTCCATCTACTGAGTAATGGTGGATTATGACCCTTTTAACATATTTAACACCAAGTACATAGAGCCTAATTATATGAGATAAATTAATTCTAAATATAATATTTTATTTATTTAAGCATCACTCAATAACAATTTTGTGAAAATATTTCACACAATATATAAAAAGAAAAATTAACCTCATAAACACTAGGGAATATCTTTTTGACCACCTACGTTCATCAAATATATTGACATCTCTAATATTATTCTTGTTATATCTACATTTCCTCTATTATCATAATCCATGAATAACTATCCATCACTCATGAAATAAATTCCTTATCTTATGTGGTAATATCTTCTCACCAAATAGTTGTCTAATAAATTGTGTAAGGTAATTAATAAATATCTGATTCCATTATTGTAGAAATCCGTTGAAAAATATAAAAAGGAATAATGATATCATATATGGGAACCCTCTTTAGAATCCAAGAAATAACCCTAAATTAAGTGATTGATCTAATGGTCAATTTCTCAAAAAAATCATAACTCCTACAAAGAATCTTTAGTAGACACAACTCAATAAAAATTGAATCTAGTGGGTTAAAATGATCCACCCTAGTCAACTACTATAAAAAATCCAATCCATATCACTGTCATATGATTTCATTTTTCTCTTCTAAAATCATTATAAAATACCTTGTTGAATTCAAAGGATCATTACTAGACAATGAAAAGAGGTATCTAAACATGAAGGATCAATAATCATACCATGAATTCAATATAAAATATCCACCAGATTCACCCTAAATTAAGTGGATCCATGGGAGGAAGGAGTGGGGGAGAAACTAGATGACTAGCCCTCTCTCATGTGCCTCCAGAATTTAAATATTGAAGGGAATCAATAATAAAATACTAGAATTACTTGTTTGAAACAAAACTCCCATAATCAAGATTTTTGAGCTGGTGGCTCATAATATATCCATCTAGGCTCACCAAATATCCAAAGACAAAAGGTAGCTTGTTGGAATAATTACCAATAGAACATCGAGTCAGTGGTGGTCCACTTTCCATCAATTTTCTTCTTCTATATAATGAAACCCTCAGAATATTCTCTTAATTCCTTATTGAAACCTATTAAACCCCATGGGGTATCAATCCACCTATGAATCCATCATTTATGGATTCTAAAACACATTTAAATTCATTACATATCATTTTTCTCAACACAAACCCATCACTAAGATGAAAATAATATTCCTTCTCTATTTTATTTAATGATATGAACATGAGGTATTCTATTATCCCAAAAATATACCAATTTTCCTTGAAAGTATCATTGGTTAATACACAACAAGTCCTTACCTATCGAGGTATTTAATTTACCTGAAGTGGGATATTTTATATCTTTAATAACTAGGAAAACTTTTATTATTCTATTTTGAAGATGAGTTTCTCAACCCCTTAAACCCTTGACACCGATCATAACTATCATAAAAGAACCATGAAAACTCTAAAACGCATTCATATATTTAAAGTGACCATATTTTTTTCCACCAATTCATCTTCATGCCAGTGACACTCCCAACTGTATTCATTTTCCAATTGAATAAATTCCTTTTGATGACAATCATTACAACTGAAATCACCCAACGAAATACATTTCTATGTTCAAATGACCCAGTTGATGTAGTACCTATATCCCAATACTCAGTCTCATATACGAACACTATTCGAAAATTTAGTAGAACTCTCCATTTTTATTCTGAAAAAATCATACAATCCACTTCATTAATATAGGCCCTATTTTTTATACATAAATACATAATCTTTTTAGATTAATATTTGATTCAAACAAATTCGATCCATGATAGATCTATATAGGATTAGATTCCTTGTAGAGTACGCTTAGAATCTTATTATTTCACAAAATATATTCAATATCTCCCATTAATATTTTTCTACATAGTATTCTTTATATTCAAAGAATACATGAAACATTATTCAATACCTTTGGAAATTAATAATAAGGAATGGTGAGCTCAGATACCCTGTAATTGTAACCATAAAGATAAAAATATATGATCATATAAAAGTATAATGTAATCATAAAGGTATGATCATGATAATAAATTAAAATTTTCATACCCAATCTGAGAAATATCATAAACATGAGTTATGGATGAAAAAATTTTCATTTCAAAATACATGAATCTCAAAAATGAGAAATCATCATAACTCAATCATGAACTAAACATTCATGTAATACTTTATTTTGCACCATAATAAGTATAAAAATCATTTCATATATCATGTTTTCCAATCCAGACCATTATATGTTGAATAAAAACATGTTTCCTAAAGTGGATCATGCACATTGACTTGTTTCCCACAATTGATCAAGCACTTTGACTTGTTTCCTATAACTATCTCGTGAGATATAATACATTACCAAATGAATTGGACGTTGATATAGTTACCAACCATCACATAATGAAAACCATACATATTTGTAACACAAGATTATAAAATAGCCACTATATCCTCATAATATAACCCATATAAATAAAATAATTTCAATATTTCATCAAATCATAACATAACCCTTGAAAATGTGTTTTGAAATCATTAAATCCACATAAACATTAATAATACAGAGAAAATAGTTATGGTATTTTTTCATCACATACCCATTAAATAATAGAGAACACAAAAAGTTTTTTTAACGAATATAAATATTATTAAAATATCATTAAATAATCATTTTAGAGGAAAATATCCTTCTCATTTTAAAATCCCATTTCAAAAACCAAAAATTCCATAAATTTTATGGAAAACCTTTTCAATGAAAATGGGTTTAAAAATTTTAATGGAAGATTCAATTTATTGATCATTCATGATGGTAGTAAATTCTAATCTTTTTGTATATGTTTAAAAACATTCCTTTCATTTTTTTATTTAAAAAGAACCCTGCTTAGAATATGAAATCTAGATTCCTTGTATTCCTTAAAAAAATTAATAAATGGTTTTAAATTTATTAAAAAACACCAAATATAATATTATATTCAATCATTACATCATTTTTAGAAATTATTTTTGTTGAAGAATATTTAATTTATACCGACGAAAGAAGTAAATTTGATTTTACTTAAAAACATTATTTTAACCACTTAAATAATTGATGTGCATAAAATTAAAGGAAAAAATATATTCTCCTGAAATAATAGTAAGAGAATAAATTCATTTTTATTAATTAAGTAATTATTATATAATTTCCTCAAATGAAATTTAAGTACAAATAATCACAATTAAAATAATATGGAAACATAATTCTATTACCTCAAATATCACCTTTCCTCATTCACATTCAAACCATAGGTATAATAAATATAGATTTTCTATACATTTATTACAAAAAAAATTAATATCAGGAATAACATGTCAAATTTTTTGTTGAATATTATCACCTATTTACAATGAGTTTTTATTAAATTCATTGTTTAAGGTGATAACCTCTTCAGTTTACAAGAATATTTCAGTTTGTTAGTCTCAGTACTTATAGATTTAACATGGTTCCAAAATTTCCATAATTTTATTAATGTAATTATGATCATATATAATAATTATATACATTTTCAGAATCCTTCCTTAAATGTAGATATACACAAATTAATCCCAATATTAATGGAGATGGTAGACCATAAGTACGTATCAATATTTTTATCATTTTTCGATGGATGTAATTAAATAAAGGTAAATAATAATTCAAATTTAATGGATCATTATTATATCATATATATATATATAATAAATTCATTAAATAATCCTTATTATTATACCAATATAATTGAAATGAAAAAAAATAAATCACATCACTTTGTATGGGTGTTAGTCCACACGTATTCCTGATAGACATTATCATTTTATAAAAGTATTTGAGGTTAGAATAAAGTTGTTATGTTATGATTATATAAGTATTATTATGTCATAAATAAAATATATAATCATTAAAACCAATATAATAACCATCAATTAAATATGGTGATGGGAAATGAATTGTATCGCTCTATAGAGATGAAAAGAAGTACGTACGCACGGGCGATAATTTCACATGCCATTTTTATGTAGGAAAATGGTGAATTCATGATCATAATATAATTTTCATAGATGTTGGATATCGAATATATTAATTTATTATATATAATATGGATTTATATTAGGTTTATAACTAGTTAAAAATATATAGTTCTCAGTTAATGTGATCGATTCTTCTTTGAAATAACTCTATATAATATCCTCTTAAGGATCATAGGGATGGTATTTTGGAAATACCAGAACCTTAAAAATTTGGATGATTAATTTTATAAGGAATATTTTCATGTTATGGTCCAGATATAAAGCGAGGGAGGTGGTGGCCTTTTATAATTGAGGTGGGGTGCAGTTTTGGGAATTGCTTAAAAAATTAAAATATAATAAAGACATTATCTGGACCAAATTCCTCAGGAGGATACAGATTTAAATATATAAAGGGATATGGTTGTAATCCCAACATCATGTAAAAATATTTATCAGTTTTTTTAATTTTAAACCTTATCAATTTTATTTAACTAATTAATTTTATAATTTTAACATTAACTGCAAAAATATATTTTTCACACGTATAGTTTAGTAAATTGATATATATATATATATATAAGTTAATAGTTGTACCATAAATTTCCAACGTATTTCATTTTGTACAATATATTATCCAATTTTCCCTATTAATTGAATTTTATGTTTTATAAATAATTTAATAAAAATATTATTTTGATTAAATTTTATCAATTTCCATTTTCACCCCATTCAATTAATTTGATATAGAAGGAATAAATTAATAGAATAAATTTTAATATAATAATTAAACATAATTATAGTATTTCATACTTTTCAATAAAAAATTTTAAATACATTAAATATTTTCAATTATATATCATATAATATTTTTCATTTCATTTACAGTATTCAATTAATTTCATTAATATTTTTTTGAAAGTGGTTATGCATTTTAGGAAATTTTATAATACCTAAAGATATGAAATAGAATAATATAATGAAAATAAATTTATTTTTATAAAAGTATAAATTTTTATTCATTAATTACATACTAATATACTTATGTGTAAACATTATAGAAGTTTTAAACTACGAGACTGTAAGTTTTAAATTATTTTTATTTCAATAATATATTGGTCTTTTTCATAGGCATGTGTCCTTTAAAAAATACTATTCAATCCTATGTTTTTAAGAGTTAAATTTCCCTATCCTAATATGAATTAGGATTAATATTTATATCCTCATAACATAGATTTATCCTAGATAATATAGATTTACAATTTACTATAAAGGAAACTTTTAATGTGGTGACTCTTCATATTTACCAAAAAGGGGACTACATACCAACTTTTAATCACCCGATACTAAGTGTGGAACCAATTGTTTCTAATTTGATACCTATATATGATACATATTAATTTTAAATCATTTTTTATACACACGATGAAACATTATATTAGAAAAATAAATATTTTAATCATAAAACCTGATTCATTCTTATCCCATTACTAAAAAATTCTAAAAGAAGGTTTAAAAAATTGAATAAATTTATAATAAATATTTTCATAAAAAAGATTCAACAGTAGTGAATAATTTAATTTATTATAATAAAAATATATTTCATGCATCATAAAAATTATGAAATAACATTAATTTTATATTAAAATAATTTTTATATTCAATTCAAATGGTCTGATGAGTAAGGATTCCTATTATAAGTATGTATAACCCATTTTTTAATTATATTTTTATTAAAATTAATTACCTCCATTCAAATTAGTAGGCTATAACCATGACATTATAATAATTTAATATTATATCATGTTTTTTTAAACTTGTTGTTTCATTTAATGCAATATATATAGAAAATAAAATAATTTAAAGTGATATATTTTTAAAAATTATCTATGTGTTACATTCTAAAAACATTAAAAATAATTTCTACCTCAAAATTTATAACTCCCATAAAAAATTTTGATATCACTATTTCATTTCATCCTCATGTTCCAATGTAGATTCTTCAAATTTTTAGTTTCTTAATAGAAATTTAACCATCAGAGTAGTTTGGTAAAATAGAACAATATCAATAAAATACAAGATTTCAACAAGTTTCTCCTTATACGAATGATCTTTATCTATTGGAATGAAATCTAAGGATTATGTCTATAAATACATATGATAGATATATAGAACATGTCATGATCATGAGAGAGGTTCATTAGAAGTGCTATGTGATAAGATATCATCCCTACTTGATCATGAATATTTATGGAAAAAAATACATTGGGATTATCTTTCCCTTCTTCCTAAATCACATCAACTTCTTCCATGGGTAAATTCAAAGAAACACCTTCTCACCAACATCAAATTTCACATTATGTTGGTTACATTCATCATAACTATTTGATAAACATTTATCATCCATGATGTTGATATTAATAGTTCTAGAATTAAATTACATTACCTTATTTACCTCAGGTCTCAATATCTTTATTTCACTACCATCATCCCAATATGTTTTATTTCAACAATTCCATTCATAGAGCGATTCATATGGTGACACCTAAATTCATTGTGGATAGATATTATTATAATAAAACATTATTAGAGGTAGTTGGTGTTCCCAATAACCATTAAAATCCTTATAATAATATCTCATAATATCCTCTAGGGTTTTAATGTCTATCTAAAACTAATTGTATTTTTTAGGATGATACACTGTACTGATATGCAAATCTATATCAAGAGCCTAATAAAGACCTCTCTAGAACATTTAGGTAATCCTATAATCCTAATTAAATATGATGTGAAATACACCATGAAATCTTACAACTTATTTAATGTATTTTCAAGAAAGATTATCATGAGATAAATCATGTCTAATAGAAATGTAATACTCAAATTTTTTATTAATATCTACTATAAACCATATAGAATTATGGCCTTTAGATGTTTTGGGGAGTCTGAAAATAAAATCTACTGTTATTTTTTACTATTTTTGTTATGAGATAGGTAATTGGTGTAAAATACCCTTACACATCAATCTCCAAGCCTTGACCTAGTGACCTACCAAGAACCAAGATACATAGTATTTCATATCTCACTTCATGTTGTCCCACCCAAAATACCATTTCAAGTATCTATTCAATTTTTTCTTCCTTGAATAATATATAATGATGCCCAATGGGACCCTTAAAAAGACAAAATATAAAATATGGTATTAAAAGTATACATATATGTAACTGAAAACATATCATTCCCTAAAAATCTAGGATGAACTCAAAAACATTTCTTATATTATTTTGCATATCCCAATCTTCCTTTTGTTCATCCATAATCATTGCATGGATAGATGGTTCAACATTTATTTCCACAAGATATTATTTATATCCTTCTTTAAATATTTATTGTTCAATACTTAAAATCCATAAATATTAGATCTTTTGGGTTCCTAATCTCAGATAGGTTGGGCTGCTCTTTTCAACTAAAAGTATATTCTACATTGTTATCCTTCCCAAGGAGGAAATATATTGAGTAATTGAAATTAGTAATCAATTCCAACCATCATTCCTATCATATATTCATATCTTTTGGAGTGAAAATATACTTTATACATTTTTATCAATATATATATATATATAATACCATTCTGTATAAATGTAATTATTCTCTATAAATAATACCAAATACCACCAATAGATCAATGTCATCAGTTGGATAATTTTTAGCATAAGATATCTATTTTCATGAGAAATGAAATATTATAATATCATTTTTCATTAGAACATCTCATCATCTATTCGTTGATTATTCATTTGTGATCCCAAACCTTTCACCACTATATGGTTGTGTAAGAACATGGACACTAACCAATATACCTTTTGTCTCCTTGAAATGTTTTCCAAATTTCTTTATTCTCATTTACATAACCTCTTTATGATTTAACATGGCTAGTGGACAAGTTAATTATAAGATATCCCTCAAAAATCAATAATATTCAAAAAATCCAAGAAAATAGTGGATTATGGTTATTGTTGTTTGTCTAGGATATTTAAAAATAACTTCTTTCCCTGAATTTTCTTTAATATAAATTCATTTGTGATTATATTACACATTAATGAAACTTCCTGTAGAAAAAATTCTAAATTTAAAAAAAAATCATAAATATTTTCTTTCCTTAGAGTCTTCAGAAAAATCCTTAAGTGATCATTATAATCTTTATTTTTGTTTCAATATATTCAAATATCATCTATAATGATTACCAAATACTGATCTATCTAATTTTTAATGAATATATTGATTAAATCCATAACGATAATTGGAGAATTAGTAAGAGAAAAAGGCATCAATGTAAATTTAGTGTGTCTATACATTTTATGGATGGTTTTCTAGGGAATCACATCTTTCATGACCATATATTTATGATGTAAGGATGAAGGTAAATTCATGAAAAGTATTTAGATCTATGTAGTTTTCAAATAAGTCATCCATTCAGGGGTGATGATACTTCATCTTGATAATTATCTTGTTATGTTCATGATAATTAATGAAAGATACATTTCCCATCTTTCTTCCTAATAAAAATAATAGATTCACTCCATAGTGATTCAATTGGGAATATTATTCCCATATCATGATTTTCCTACAGTTTATTCTTAAATTATTTAAACTCAATTGGGTCCATTATATAAGCATTCTTTGAAATATGCTTTTCCCTTAGTATTATTTCTATTGAAAATGAAACTTAATAATTTATATATTGAAGAAGTATTTTTTAACATAATCAAAAAAATACCATAAAATATGTTTTCCATTTTTTGAGTTTCTCCATAACCATTAGATATAGATAACAATCAAATATAATAAATAACACAAACTGGATAGAAACAATTCCCATCGGAAGTTCATATTCCTCCATGCATTGATAAACGATCATAGGTTTATTTGGTATATGAAATGTGACTTTTCTTCATTGAAAATTGATTTTGGATCCACAAAAATAATGTAAGTCCATTACAATAATCACATAAACGTTGACTACCAGGAGAATCCTAATATTTTTAGGAATAAAATTCCCATTAGCATAAATAATATAAAAACTATTTCATTGAGATGTGACCATCATACCATTAATAGTTTTATTATCTAGGTAAAAATATAATAGTTTAAGTGATAATATGATACCAATTAAAAATAAATTATATATAAATGAGTAGGTTGATCCAAAATCAAATAAGGTTTTAGTTTTTCTAGAGTATATGATTAGTGTACCCTTCACCACATTATTATCATAATCCACTTTAGATTTCATGATCACATGATATTTTAATTTTTATTTTGTCTTAAAAGGTTTTAGAGGCTGATCATCAAAACCATTCATATACATGAACTAGTTTTCTTAATGTCCATATTCATTATATTTGAAGCTTTGGAGAATGGTGGTGCATAGATGACATATATAATAAATTTATTCTATTAAGAAAAATATTTGTACCCTTTTAGACAATATGTGTCACCTTTACAAATTTAAATCACCTACTAGCACCATTCATGAAATTATATTTATGTTTCTTCACACATTTATATCATATATATGTCTATAATTCCATTATATCTTGTGTTTTATTAAAGTTTTCATGGGAATTTACCAATATCTTCTTATCAAAACCAATGTAATATAGAGAATATCAATTTCCAAAATATAATTTTAGTGAACAGAAATTATATTCATTATAATTAATAATGCATCTTATTTATAAATCCTTGATTCTTTATTTTAAGACACTAATTATTATATAAAGTTTATAGTCATGGATGATAATTTAACCAGTGTTATAGCATGCACATCTTGTAAAATTTATCGCATATATACAAATGGATTAATTAACTTTTTTTTCAAATAATTCATTATACATATTTATATGTATAATATGAGTAAATTACATAATAAATAAGTTCTCCTTATACTAATAACATTACATGGATTCAATTGTACCCACTTATATTATATTTTATTAATATTATTCCATTTACATGCTTCACCTTCATGATGAAAAATTGATTGGAAAATGTTTTCATGTCTGGAGAAATGAAGAAGATAAAATATTATCTCAATGGTGTTGATTTTTTAATAAAAAGTTTGTATATTATATGATCCCAAAATATAAGGCGGATATTGTCTCATGAATGATTTAATTGTACATTTTTTATCCTATCATAATTTTGTTTATTTACATTATTCATTACTTGAGAATGTTGAGTGATTATAGTAGCAATATTCTTCATTCCTTCTCCAATAACATTTGGTTCTTAATGTTCCCAATAATTTCATTTCTCATAACATTCAGTATTAACATGATTAATTTTGGCTATATCCATTGAATAAAAAAGAAATCCAAGTGTGGTAAACAATAATCGTAGTTTAAAACCATATACTCATCAAAAGTAATTTATTGCATTCCAAAACTGAGACACATTATTTTGTGAAACCATGGTTTCAAAATGGGAAATTCATGATTATAACCAAAAAATTAGAATTTTATGAAATCCATAGACATATACCAAAATTTTTTATTAATGTTTTCAATCCCTAATCTCTAATGATTTACTAAAGAGTTCCCTTATACCAACTATTGTGGATCAATCATTTCATACATAAATATAACATCATAGGAGATGGATATTAAATATATAACATTTCATATCATAGTATATGTATAAATGTTTAGAGTCTTTGGAGTCTATATATTTTGACACCTAATATTTTTATGAAATATTTCGTTTTAATAAATTTAATTTCTTTAATATCTTGTATTACATGAAACACCAATGTTTTAATAGACCATGATATACTATCAATATTTTTATTTTAAAATGACCATTATAACACTGAAATTATACATGGGTGTATTAATTTGAATTGTTTTTTGAAAATTAGTCATAATTTTTATATATAATGAAATGATATTGGAAAAATTTATTCATTATCTAGTAAAATCTTTTTTTTATCGAAAATATCTAATTCTGAAAAAATTGATTATTATTCTTTTTTGTGAAAAAATTATATAATTTATTATCACATATTAAGAAAAATTATTATAAAAACCTAAATTTTTTTAATGAAAAATTCAAAATTATCTTATGATAAAGACTTTAGGTTTTTTTGAAAGGAATTATTTCTTTATGAATAGTGAAAAGTATAGCTTTTTTATTTAAAAATATTTTTTCATATATAAAATTTATATATCTATATTTTATAATAAAATGTTTTAACAGTTATAAGTAGATCAAATATATTATAATTAATCTAATAAAGTACATTGGAATCAATTTCATAGTTAATTTCTATACAAATTCTTTTTAATCATTTGAAAATCACTTTCTAGAAAATGACTTTTATATCATATCTACATGTTTAGCTGTTAATTAAAATTTTCTACCTCTATGAATATGATTTTGGAAAATTTATTCCATATTTAAAATATTTATAAATAATATACTATAATATGGTTAACTTATGTTATTTTCAAAATGAACAGTATAAATAGTACATATTAATTATTGTGAATAAGGATAAAATATTTTTACATGGGGTTAAACTGAAAAGATAAGTGATAAAATGACATAGAGACTTAATAAAATAAAATTTTATAGAAATAGTTATAGAATACCACCTCTAATTATCTAATATAACACATATTGGACCCTTTTGTAATTTCAAAAACGTGGGTACACTTTCTAATTTTCAAAACATCAATGTGTGCCCTCTCCCCCACTCATATCAGCACACCCCATTTCTTAATCTATTAATGTATGAAAAAAATATGTTTCAGAAAAAAAATACCCAAAAATATATATTTCATAAATAACCACAACATTGAGACCATATATTGATCATTAATCCCTCCTTACTAGAATTTTTTTATAATCCTACATAGTCTCTTCAAATAAGATGTAAAATTCATAAACATGTGTTTTTCTTTTATTTATTATTACACCATGTTAAAATATTATTAAAATATGATCTATAATAACACTAAAATATTACATATTTATTGGTTTTTTTATGTTATTTTAATGATCTAAATATATATACTCATTTATAATATTAGAAATGAAATTATCGATCGTGTGTACAACAGACAACCTACTCACGAATCGATGGAATTCATTTTTCATCACCACATCTCATAGATAAATAAAAAGATTTATTTATTGTTTATTTATATTATTTATGATATTATAATAATTTTTAAATAATAATATCACAAATATCTACTTACATTCCATTCCATGGTAACATGATAATGTCTATTATGTTTATGGTGGACTAATGCCTCCCGAAGCGACTCCATTCATTTTTAATGTATGATTTAAATAGAAAGTAATAAAGATATATTTAATTAATATATGTCCTATATATGAAATAATAATGAATAATTAATGTTTATATGTCATTTTCTTCAATTATTTAGGGTCATAGGTAAAATAGAAACAACATTCATTATATGTATAGCCTACCATCTCCAGGAATGGTGCATTTCATTTTATATATATATAACATTTATGGATTACTATAAATACATATAAAATAAATATATATAATATTTATATCATGGTTTTCATTTTTTAGATTATGGAACCATGATTCTTATAAAATTTTCAAAAATGAAAATTTAAAACATTCCTGAAACATGAATTATTTATTATTTGTAATGTGATTTTAACAATTCATTTTTAATAAATGGATGAGAAATTGTCCTAAAAACTCATATATTGTTTGATATATATAATAATGGCTATATAATAGATATATTATAATTATATATTTATTATACACGAGAGACAAACATGTAAAAAAAGTTTTGATACTTGATATAAGATATTTTTTTTCTCAATTTTTCTTCATTAGGATATTGGTTATATTATAGACATATCATATTTTATAAGGATTAAATAATTCCCCATTAAAATTTAATATCTAGAATTTTCTTATAATCATGATATTTTATGTTTTATTTATTGTTAAAATTTCATAAAGCTTATGATTCAATGTTACTAAAGTGGAAAGGGTTTCAAGATACAATCTGAAAATTTATTGGGATGTATATATTTGTGCTTCCAATTAAGATTTCTTATGGTGAAACAATAAATAAAAAAATTGATTTTATTCTAGTATGGTTATTTCATGAAAATAAATATTTTTATTTATTTTTTCCACCATTTATATACTGAATAGAATAAATTATTCACTTTATGGAAAAGTGAATTTATTTCTCTAATCAGTCAAAAACACTTTTTTCATCTAACTCAATGTTTTAAAAAATAAATAATGTGGTGATGTTCCTTAATTATTTTAATGTAATTTACCATTATTTTTAGTCTTTTTAAAAATATTTTTAAACTTAATCATCATGTTGTTTCCCAAACAATTTATGTTTGGGTTTTACCAAAAATGCGAAAGGAATCCATGGTTTAACATTTACTCCTTGATTTAAGTTTCTTACATTCATGACCATACAATGATTTAATTTTATCTTTATATGATTCATGATTTTTTCATGTAAAAGGATTTTAAAATGTTATATATATCAAAGAAGATATTTTCAATTTATATTGGTAAATATCCCCATGAAATGTTCCATGTGATATTCCAAAATCATTTTCCATATAAAATAACATGGATTGATATTGCATACTCTTAAATGGGGGTATTATCTGATTTCATTACCAATATTATTTTTCTAGATGCTTTATGTTTATGATTCAAATATATTTAGGAAACTCATTTCTCTTCCATGCATTATTCTGTGACACAATGTTTATGAAAGCATATTGTCTTCAAAGGTAATGTTATGATGAATATTTTACGATCTTATAGAAAAAAACATTTATAATTTTTTTGATTGGGGGGATATATATATCTCCTATACATTGGGTAATTATTAATGTTATATGAAAATACTATTTACATTAGAGGTTATCTGATACCCAAAATAGGGTGTTGGGGATGTTATCCAAATCTTGAAAGAAGGTACACTAGAGGTTATGTCATGATAGAAATAGATAAACTTATGGTTAAATCATGATTTACATGTAATAAGTATTATATTTGAATTCTTTACATAAGGTTAATTATTTTTATATTAATTCCAAAACTCTATGTCATGTGTTAATGTTGTGCTATCATTTCTCATGTAAATTTATTACATTTTCATATATGTATTTTAAAGTGCCATGATTTATACCAAAACTGAAGTTTATTATATGTGATATGCAAGGTATTATTTTAAAAATGATAAAATCATGTTTTCATATCATTATTATTATGTGCTCACTAATATCTAACTTCTTCAAATTGATTGGAATCTAAATCACCATTTATTATGTTTTATTAACCATGATATGAATAAAGAGTTTATGTATTATATTTTTATATCGGGTAGTATAAATAATGAAATTATTTTGGGAATATTTAGTTAACCTATGAACAAGTTGTTTATGTTTATATGTTTCCAAAGGAACTACACATAAATGGATTTGTGATGGATTGTTATTTTATGTAATGAATAATCATATAATAAGACGTAATATTTATGTATGAGATATTTGGGTCTTTATAGTTGGTATCAAGGAATTATATTATTATCCATTTGAAACATTCATGAGAAAACATTACTGAGATCCCTACAAATATTTCAGGGATATTTGTAAGGATAACTCTATGTGTATAACAATAAGTTGTATTAATAGTTAAGTATATAGATATTAGTTTCCAATAAATTAAAACCCTTTTTGGATACTAAATGTGGATGTGATTTTTGGAATAGATGTTCCTCATAGTAATAATGAAAAAATAGGAACGTCAACTATGAATCGAGCATTATTTTCAACACAACAACATGTATTACTACACAACTGGTTTTCCACTTCTAATGGATTTTATTTTTAAATTCACAAAATATTTATATACAATCATGAATAGTTTTAATAATTAAATTTAATTTCAATGGTTAATTATAATGATTCATTGATTTGAAATATTAAAACATGATCAAGAGGTATTATAAGTGATTTTTCATGATTATGTGGTTTCCCACTATGATTACTATTGATTACAATATTTTTTTTCTGATTTTTAGTCAATGGATGGAGACACAATGAATAATGTTAATATTGAAATAACTGGAAAATAAATCTTTGTCCTATTAAGAGACAAAATACTATAAGATCTAGAATGAAAAATATAATTTTTATGCTCACAAAATGTTCTATTGTTATGAATATTACTAAACTTATAAACAATAAAATGAGAGAATAACATTTTTTAGTCTATTATGTGTCAAATTCAACTATCATTAAATGCTTCTATTGATCTATATCTTGCCAAGAAATAGATCGGGAACATTGAAAATATATTTTTCATTCTCTAGTGTTTCTTGCAAGAATATGTAATATTGGACAACTATAATTTGTAAGGCATAGCGGATCAATGGTTGTTTCTTACCAAGAATTATTAGAAACAATATAAAATTTACTCCATGTCGTTTGACGAGTTTAAGATATTGATTTTTAAAAATGAATTTCTCTATATTCATCACACACAAATAGTGATGGAATTTCTTGATCTAAAATCAAAATATGATGAATATATTGGTAACTATAGGGAAGCATTTACATGAATGTCATAGTAATGATATGTAATTATCATCTAAAATAAATTTATGGTAGATTATTTCATTACTATCTTAAAACCATGTATTTGAAAGGACTTTTCAATAAGGGGCATCAGTAGCTATGAAGAAATCATTTGATGTGTAATTAAGGATGAAATATATATTGTATTTACCCATTAATCTTGGGATCTTGGTATAAAATAAAACATATAATTCAACAGAAATGTTAAAAACCATGAAGAGACTAGTGTGATTTTTCCTTGATACATGAAGTGTGTAATGAAACAAAGAGTTAATTATACAAGGGAGACTAATAATTTTTTTGTGACTATTGAAAGGCTTCTGAGTATACAAATATATATATTTTTAGAATAAGTTATATAATTTTGAAAATATTGTGAAATCCCCAGTGAAATCACCACCAACACTCTAGTTCATCATGAAAATGGTCTATGGGAATGATGTGAATGAAGGCCCCAATACAACGGACAATAAGGAAAATTATAAATGAACATTGTAAAAGTCAATAAAGAATTGAATTATTATTCTATCATAACAAATTAATATAATAATGATAAATAAGGAAAACCTATCCTCAACACTAGAGTTAGTAATTTCATTATGGAGTTTGTATGTAGGATCCCTATGAATTGTTTTATTTTTTAGTGAAATGTCATGTGATTCTTAGAATTTATTTTCTCCTTATAAAGGGATAATAGAAAAATTAAATAACATTTGATATTATATTAGAGAAAGGATTAATCGGTGCTCTAAATAGTAATGATTATTTATAGGACAAGGGATTATTTGAGTAATAAATCATGAATTATCATTTACAAACATATTTGTCACCATGTAATATTAAATCAATATTTTTTGGTACTATCATGGGAATATGAGTTTAAGGATGGTCATAAGTTCAATGTCATAGACACCCATTAAATGTTTTTATGTAATTATAGTTTATAATGATGAAGAATACATTATGATGCATTTATTTTAATACAACATACATGATTAATATATATTTTTGGGAAGGTGTTATTTGTGGTTGAATTAAATTTCTGGAAAAATGGTTGATGTTATTATAAAACTTATGATTGTGCCTTATCTTTTATTTTAAAGTAATTATGGGTTATTAAAATTTGGTAATGTTAATAATTAGTTGAATTTTGTTTGTAAAAATATTAACACATTCATCAGTTGACAACTTATTGAATTGGGAATGTCCTCAAAGCATGAACCCATAATCAATGGGACACAAGGGAATAATGCCTTCCATTAGCCTAAATGAAATAGTTTTTTTGGAGGGAAAACATGAATGGAAATAATTTATAATATATACTGTGTTACATGATATACCATCATGTTAATTAAAAAATATTTTTTTTTAGGATGCTACAATCATTAACCATAATATAATAGAAATGAAATTTTTTTCATTGGATTCCCCAAAATGTAAGAAATAGAATAATGACATGTGGTTATTAATTGATTTATTTCAAGATTAATCACACTTCACCACTATCAGATAAGACTTATCTCTTGACAATCATGTCAAAATAATCATTGAGTATGTGGTATAGTTTCATAGGGTACCAAACTCCCTTGTTTCTGATCAGGATCTGAGGTTTACCTCGATGATTTGGTGATGTTCTTAGAAAGCTATTGATAGATAGTTGTGTAAGATAACTATGTATCATCCTTATAAAAATATTCAATATGAGAGAAAAATCCAAACCCTATAGGATATTTTTTAGTCTTTTTCTATGTATTTCGAATGTGATTGGGATCCACACATTCCTATAGTTGAGATTTCATACAAAATTAAATTTCACTTGATAATTTATATCACTCCTTATAAATCCCTCTATGTAAGTGATGCTAGTTTCATGACATTAGATGACCCTAAATCGGTCATTGTCAAAAAAATGAACCATGTTCCTCATTATATTTTAGTAAGCTAATTTACATTTTATTTTCATTATAGGGATTCTTATGAAGTATAATTACACAACATACAAACACATAATGATACATATATTTTATCATAAATAAAAAATAATTGAATTCTATATTTCTATTATCTTTGGGTGATTACATATATAATCAATGAACATAAAAAACACAACCATTTAATTTTCATATTCATAAGGTATCTTTGATATCTTAATACTCTTATATATTTATGGAATATCTTTGATAAATGCTTAAAATAAATATACATGTTATAAATTCTTATAATGGAGTGATAAAATGGTATAATGTGAATCATAATCATCCTGAGATAAAGGAAACATATATTTTAATAAAATGTTATAAAAAATAATGTATGAATAATTATTGAATGGAATAGAAAAATTTTATCTTAGATATATGTGAAAAATATATAACACGACACCATGTTCATAAGTCAACACTCACTTATAAGAAAACTTAACATGGTTTTCTAAGTTCACCACCCATTCGCCTTACATTATATAACATGAGAAAAATGGATTCCCCAATGATTCATGGGGTTTATAATTCCCCTCTCATAAATTACATTATAATATTCACATGAAAAAATTATTCTTAATAAGTAAAATATAAAATATATAAATTATAAGAATGTGAAAAATCAATCAGAATAAATGGAGTTACATAATGATGTCAAAAATAATAATCAAAGGAATAATTATAATGATATAATGAATATTAAATATTAATTATTTGTTAACAATTATAATAGTATAAAGAGTCATAACTTTTTAATTCTTATGTCAAGTGATGTAAAATTTAGAAGAAATGTTATTGATGTGGGTATGAGAATGAACTCTTTGAATAATGCTATAACAAATGGGTAATGAAATTTATAGAGGATGTAAGAGCATAGGGTTATCAATAACATTAAAATTAAACTATTATATTTCTATTTAACATAATTAGTTTTTTTAGAAATCATATATATTTAAATGTTTAAAAGGGTAGCTTGGGGATAGGAATAATAAATAGAAAATTTCACTTTTATTACGTTTTTATATAATGAATATATTAGAAAGGAAATTTAAAAGTTTCATTACCATAGAAAAGATATAAAAAATAATAAACATATATATAGATTAAATATATATATAATACATAGATTCTTAACATGTGAATAATAAATAAGGAATTTAATTTTAATAGACAATTAATAACCATAAAAAGGAAAGATAATTTTAGAGCTCTCACAAATCATGTTCCGACTCTCTTAGAATACCATATAACATCATAATTTCATAAATTAAATATGATAATTTAATTATTTATCAAATAATTAATGTTTATTTCATTTATAAATCCAATTTATTATCATATTTTAAGATTTAATTATTGTGATGTTTCTCATTCCAATGATATCAGATTTTTTTAAATTACAAAAAAATTACTTTAGTACATTATTAATCATAATAACATTTTTCTAATTGTTTCATGTTATATTAAATATTGTATTTATTGTTGAATTATCATTATATTAATAAAAATTTATAAAATTCAAATAATGGTCCCAAATGTTTTCTGAATTATGAAGTAATTCTTAGTATTCTTTTTCAATGTGGTTAAAATAACCATGATCTTTTATTTTTAGTATCATTTATATAATTAAAAATGTATCATTACAAAATAATAATTTCTTAAATATAATTTTAATTTATTATATTTATTTTTGAAACTATCTATGTGTGACAATAATATATTTTTACAACATCGTATGTATATTGGATTAAAACCAGCCATCATGGAAGCAATGATATAAACAACAATATATTGATTTTATAATATAAATGATAATTTATTTTATATTATGATTTAACCTTTTATGTATTTATATAATTTTTAAAACACGAATATTTTGATGTAATAACATTTTGTTTGATGGAGTATAAGACACACAACACTATTTTTAAACGAACCACGATATACTATAAAAATATTATTATTTTATTTTGGGGTTATAAAATTAACATTAAAATTCTATGTATGAATAGGAATAGATAAATTATTATAATAATTTGGTTTACATATCTTTAAATAAATTTATTTTTAATAAATTGGTATAAATAAAATTATAAATAATTTGATAGAAAGAGAATTGTTTTTTCTAAATAATAGTTTTTTGTGTGAAATGTGTTTCTGTCATGATAAATTAAATTAATCACAATTTTGGAATTATTTAATTTATATTTTAATATTACATATTCAATAAAATGTTTTCTTGTTCATATAATAATTTTTTCTAAGAAAGGTATAAAAATAAATCACATTTTATGCATAAATTATTTTTTTTCTCTAGAAAGTGGTACTTTCATGTAATTTTAAATAAATTTTTCCAATATTTAATAAATTAAGATGAAACAATTATGTCAAAATTTTTAATAAACATTTCAAAATTATCTTAGAGTGAATATTTCATCATTTTCTGAAAGTATTCATGTTTCTGATGAAAAGCGAAAAATAGAGATTATTTTTCAAACTGTCATATTTTTTAAAGTATTTATAAATTTATATATGGTTTTAAAATGGTCAAAAAGTGATATTTATTCAGTTATATTATTATTATTACAATTCGGATAATTTTAATAAATTTAAAATTTAGTTTTGATATTAAAACAATTTATACTAATGAAATCATGTTTTTGGAAAACCAAATTTTCATCTCTTTTTAATGCTTAGTTTTAAATAAAATTTATCAAATTATTTATATTAAATTTATTAAATGGGATTAAATATTTTAAATATTTATAATTAATACTATATTATATCAATGACATAAATTTTGATCAAAATAAATATTAAAAATAGTAAGAGTTAATTAACATTCATATTGTTAATGTGGGTTAACTCGGTGGTTGAACGAGCAACATAAGAGATAAATTTACCTAAAAACTTTTAAAACACTACTTTATGTCCATATTACAGACTTGTCACATAAAAGGAAATATTATGTTATATTCTAGGACATGTTTTGTGTGTACAACATGGGTATATATGTTTCCATTCAAAAATTGTAATTGTGTCGTCTCCCCCACTTATAAAAAAACACCCCATCTCACATCGTCTTTAGACATTCAAATCAAATTTTTAGTGAATAATTGAACATATTCCTTACTTAATTTCCTCACCATGTATTATGTTCCTTATTTTAATTATTAAAACATATTAATAATTCATTCTGGGAAAACAAAAAAGATGTCATCTGATGTAGAGGTGTGGTTCTTAATCGACTATTTTTTTATACCGTAATCAACTACATTCAAAATATTCTTCAAATATGATTTTATAATGAAATATATATTTTCTATATTCTATGATTTTATTATTTTAATTTAATAACTTATATCCATATCCTCTTAAATGAAATAATATATGAAATTGTTGACCGTGAATATGCCGGACAACCACCTTACAAACCGATATAATTTGTTTTCAATCACCTCCTCTCAAAGATGTTGATAATGATGGATTAAAATTATATATATGATATATATTAGATAGTTATACTTCTGAAATTATAATATCACATATACCATAATACATTCTAATCCATTGAAAAATGATAATGTCGCTCAAGTATATGTGTGGACTACCGCCTCTATGAAGTGATATGATATGTTTTTCATTTTATTCTGAAATAAATGATAATACATATATATTTAATTAATATATATTATTTTTTGGGAAAAAATATATATTTTAAGGTTGTATTAAAATTTACATTTATTTCAATCAATCTTTCAAGAAAATAGTACAATAATTGATGCGTACATAAGGCCTACCATCTCTCTGAATGGTGTAATTATTTTTTTACCTATGCATTTTATTGATTACACTAAAAATTTATATATTGATAATATATGATATTTATATCAAGTTTATATTTTTGGATATTATGTAACTGCAATTAATTTATAATTAGATGAACTACCAAACAAGAACATACATGAAAAAAGCAGTTATCACTAGAAACATCAATTATAATAACTTATTACTAATAAATATGTAATAAAGGGTTATAAGTGATATTATATGGAATAATATATATGAATATAGTTCTGTAATTGATGTTTAATCTGCCTATATTTTTTTATAAAGGAGGAACAAATGTGTATAATGTTTGTCAAGACATGAGGTAAGGGATTTTTGTCTCACATTTATTTCCTTGGGATGCATATCATATTCACCAATAAATTATTTTGTGTGTTGTATATTCATCCCATGAATAGATTTTATTATTATTCTCATTAAAATTATTTGATATAAATATCCATATAATTTTAATTCATTCATGATTCATAAAATTCAAAAGATAGTAATGTGGTAAGGGTTTTATGGTACAATCTCATTGTTTTTTGGGATTGTGTATGATTGTATTTTTTTCTAATGAAATGATATGATCTATCACTCTAAAAAATATTCAATTTTATTATACTTTGGTTGTTTTTATAAATTAATTTTTCCCATTTATTTTATCATCTCTATTAACTCATGAGTCAGAAATAGTATATTATGTAAAATTAACTATATTTATCTATTCAGTTTATAATCGTTTATCATCCATGTCAACGTATACAATTTTTTTTTTAAAAATTAATATTATTCAATTATATTTTAATTTCATATTTACCCTTTGTTGTTTTTTATAATAATTTTCTAAAATAAAACTCATTTCCATTTTTTTAATTTCTTACTTTTTAATTTTTACAGAGAATGTGAATGGAATATTTGTATTATCATTCCTATAATAGGCTCAGTTTTCCAAAATAATGACCACCAATTATTTATATATTAATTTAACTTTATTAAACAATATTTTCAATGAATTTTTTTCTTTCATATTCATAATATTTTATTTTTTAAAAAAGTTTTTTTCAAGGTTTAAAGTGTAATTTACTGATTAATTTTTAATGAAATTTTTATTAATTTTTATTCATTAATAAAATTAAATATTGGTGTAAATTATGTTCTATTAGGGATATTATCTAATGGTATTATCATTATTAATCCTATTGAAATTTTTTGACTATTTTGGAAATATTTTTCTGAAACCCATTCATTTTACAAGGGTTCTATGATAATTAATTTATGAAATGATATTGAAAACTATATCTATTTCATAGGTTTTTCCTTGGTGATATGATTATGAAACATGTTTCATTTCCCAGGGATCCTCTTTGATGAAATTATTATAAAACAACTTTCCTTTTCATGGGCTATGATATAATGAATGATTTATTATTTTATAGAAACCGTATATATTATTTTCATTATTTGATAGGTGTTCCCAAAATTATATTTACATTTAATTTATCCATTAATTATAGGTATCTCATGAGATAAATAGGATAGGAATTTGGATTGAAAATTTTTAACCCCTCTTAATGAGATCCATGCTATGACTCCACATACCCGCCTCTAATAAGTTGGGGGCTAGAGACTAGCATCGAGTAGAAATATCCCCTATATAGGAGGCCTTAACCTAAATTAATTGTACACATACACACTTCACCTAGCCTATAAAATGTGGAAATGTAAAATAGAAGGTAAAACATGCATACATACATCTGAATCCTACAACCAATGTCTAAAAAAATGGAAAGTAAATAGGTCCAAATACAATCTCACTAGACATGTTATGAAAATAATTACATCTGTAATGTAAAGATAAGAACAAATTTAAAGATAATTATTGGAACACACCTCAGTGTGTCCGAATAACATATAATCTCTTGGTTATGGTCCCTTTAGGACTCTGTTAAATGTTCTATCATCTGTACAAGACATAACACATAAGGGAAAAACCTATGGTGAGGTGAGTATAACAATACCGAGTAAGAAACACCAAAACCAAAAACCATATAATGATAAATACAATAGTCTTATTCACATAATAATATGTCTACATCACATATAATGTGAATATTATAATATAATAAATAAAGAAACATGTTTTTAAGGTAATGTCACAACTGTAATGTCATCCTAAGATTCCTCCATGAAACATTCACATAAAACTCATCTAGGAATAAAAATCCACGAGTTAGATAACACTAATAAAATCCTTTGGGGAGGTCATTATCTTTACGTTACATAATAAGAAGTATACACTATAAATTTGATGAGATTCAATACTCATATGAGGATCACAACCAAGGACATAGTGTATACCAACAACTCAATCTCAAATAACCCACTAAGTAGAGGATTGGAACACCCATAATGTTAATTAAGAAAATACCAATAAATCCAACAAGGGAAATAAAATGGTAAAAGATCCCACTCTACGCCCCATGTAATAATTCTTATAACTATATCCAATAGGTCCTACCTAAGAGATCGGTATCCGATGTGTAGGGCTTGATTCCATACTGACCCTCAAGATATGGATATATAGAATGAAACCTAATGAAACATGTTGAAGGAACATAGAAAAAGGGATTCAATACTACTATGAATGTGTATGAGGATTGACTTGAACGTACACAATGTGTCTCCTCGTCACCAAGTCATTCCCATGTATAATGGTCTGTTCCCATACCCATGTCAGTGTCATAGTATATAGTGTGTCGAAGATCATGTACTCATGTCCCAGTTCGGTTTCATCTGGTTGTGCCTTAGTATGGTTAGCTATGATTGTGCCCATGTACCATCCCAGCTACATGCCGAGATAACTGGTAAGGTTCACATGCAGTGTGATAGGGCCACACTCCATGTGATACTTAACTTCATCTAGAGACCCTTGTCGCTGGTATGTGGGCCCTACATGGCATGGGTTCCCAAATCTCACCCCATATGTATCATGATTTTATATAGACACAGACCTTGTCCGAATATATTATCCCACTCCTATATCCACTAATATTTCCATGCTTCTCACTAAAAAAATAATGGGATACCATTGGTAAAATCATTACATTAATGAAAAACTTATTATAGATTCTGAATCTATTTAGAAAACACCCTAATTCATTACCAACCATTGGATGATAAAGGAAAAAAATTCATTAATATAAATCCATCCAATCTATTTACTCATCCATTATTCCATGATACACAAACCATATCGAGTCTGGATATGAGATATCAAGTGATTTCTCCCTAAAATGGATGCACATTGTTTGATTCCTCTACATTTGGGTCGAACCATGGGCCAAGAGAGTTTTTCATGATGAATAAATAAATAGGGATGAAACTCAGAATTACAAACATGAGGAAGTAACATCATCCAATATTTGTGTTATCCTTGATTTTTTCCCTTTATAATGATGAAACAATAGATAAACAAATTATGAAAAATGAATTTCACTAATTCCTGGATAAATCTAGCCCGCACCCACAATACACATGATCCAAAAATTCATTAGTTAATTAATTGATTCAGGTTCATCAATTTATTTATAAGACAATGATAAATACAATAAAAATAATATCATACATTAATTATGATCAATGGCTTATGAAGAACGATGTTGTGTCATTTTCATCACTGATATCCTCTAATTCTGTTCTGAATCACTTATCGATATTCAATCCAGCTTTCATCTACCAGTGGATCCTACTCCACAAGTCTATAATGCTCTCTAAAAATTTAATGGTTCGGTTGAAAACCATTTAAATATATATATATCATGATATTTTAAGTGGAATCTTGGTCGACGGATCATCGAATAAAAATAGAATAATTCACTTACTTATTTTATACATTTTATAGCCATAATGATGTTTCCACAAAAACCTCATGCTGAAAAAAGGATATGTCATGCCAAATGTAAAACCAATGTTCTGAACTCAATAATTACATTAGATTTCTTGTCTTTTACCTCATTCTTTTGTAATGCTACTTGTTTAGGAAAACATTTTGTGTGTTCAATTTAATATTATATATATATATATAAATCATTTACTTCTATCACACTAAGAATCAGAATCACACATCGTCTCAGCACCTGGTCTTGAAAATTGTCCAAACAATATCCAAAAAATTACATGGAAAATTAGAGTCCATAAATTCTCCCCACCTTGGGGTTTTATATCCCAAAAATACAAAACATGTTGCTATATAGAAAGATATAGGTACTGATAACGCATCTTATCCTTCAACTCCGATGTACTCTCTTGATGCATCCCAATCTAGCAACAGAGACACAGTAATAGAATCAGTCACCCATAAAGGATCCTCTCCCACTAATCCTCTATCTCTACCAAGCTAACATAAAAGGTCTCCACATCCTCTCTTGGCAGCTCGCCCGAGTCGATAACATGTGTTGGATCATGCATGTACCTCTTTAGCAACAACATGTGAAATACATCATTCACCTAGTCCAATGTTTGTGGTAGATATAAGCAGTGAACATCCTCACAATTTATATGTAGTAACTATAAAGGGATAATTATTCTTAGAGATATCTTGTTACCCCAGAAATATACCCATAAGACACATTGACATAGAACCCATAGAAACACATAGATTACCACTTTAAACTGAAATGACCTCTTTCATCTGTCCTCATAAGAATTTTAGTAGTTCTGTTTAGTCATCATATTCTATTTGGTGATCTAAACATTCTTAGTATTGGATCATACCAACTATGATCCCATTAGTGTTGACTCTCATGGGTATGTCCAATAATGTAGTAACCTAAAGGGTCTGCTCCATAATTTGATTGGCATGTTCAGTCCTGCTATTAGTTTGGGAGAGAATATCCATGATCAAAGGAAATTAAGTCCAAAAAACCTCCTATAATTCCTTAGATAATGGATATGTGAATCATACACCAGGGTTGTAAATTTTCATCAATGGAACTTCATGGAGTAAAACTATCTCGAACATGTAGAGGTGTTCCAATCTCTCTACTCAACTCTATACTTGGATAGAAATTGTGAGTCTCTCTATGATCACCAAGATGGAATAATGAAACCGGGATGTCTGTGTTAACCCCTTCATGATGTTAATGGATATACCACCCTAATTCAATATTGGTTTTTTAATGTGTTGACCTAAATGCACAAGAACATCATGCTCATCCTTTAATTACAGAAAATTAAGGCATCGAGAGACAAACTCTGCAACTCACCTCTTCATCCCTAGCCACGAAAACTAAGGTCATATGTCATAATATATAATTTTAAAACATGGATGTACCTTAATGGGATATGTATGAAACTATATCACAACATCCTCATGCACCATCAATGGAACCTTCATGCATCCCATGAAAATTGTGACATGATCCCCACCATTATAAAATCTATGACGAGCATGTCCATTGGATGGATAAGTATAAAGGGTCTTATATTCAGTATCCCTAAGTTTTTCCTCCTTAAATCACTAGAAAATTATATGGTTAATAACCATAGAATGTAGGAAAGATACTCTATCACCATATGAAATGTATAACTAAAATGAGGAAAACTGCACTTCAGCCTCTCTCAGTAATTGTGAACAATATCTCATATTGAGAGAATATTCTACATTGTTATCCTTCCCAAGAGTATATAGAATCAAAACATCATAATCATTAAGGGGCTCTATCCATGAACTCACTCTCAAGTTGATATATTTGTACGTGATATACCCTTGATACTATTTTGGTCAGAATAGATGATAAACTACTCTCCCATTAGGTAGTGTTTTCCCATCATTTCTGTAATGACTACGACCACTAAATCAAGATCAAATGTCACATATATCGCCTCATGTGACCTTAAATAACTTCCACCGTAGGTAATCATCTCCTTAATCTCTATTTTAACATAACCAAGGCTAGGTCCCAATGCATTGAAGAACATTATATACTCAACACCCTCCCCTGGTTATATCTATATTCTAGCACTTGTCAGTCTCTATCTAAACTCTTGAACATCCTGTTGGAACCTCCATATCCACTTTAATGACATCTTGTTTTGAGAAAATGTTTTCTTAGGGGAATATATCCTATATAATTCTAGTATGAATCTTCGATAGCATCCATCCAATCCATGTAAGCTTCACACCATCATCAAGCTCTAGGGTGCCTCCCAAGATAGAACTACCTCGACATTCATCGAATCCACTACAACAAAATCTGACAAGAAAACAATTCCCATAAAATGACATCTTGGATTCATAACTAACATGTTATTTGCTTCCTCGAAACATGGGTTTCTCGGAGTATGCTCAAAACCATCCTCAAGTGTCTTTCATAATCCATCTCAGACGTTGAGTAAACTAGGATATCATTAATGTAGACTACTCAAACCATTCGTATAATGGATGAAAGATCTTTTTAATGAGTCCTTTGAAAACTTTTAGGGAATTTTTCATACCAAAGGGAATCACTATTTACCCATAATAACCATTGAGACATCTAAATTTGATCCTATTTATATCTTAATCCTGTACTCACAACTGGTGTTATCCCGATTTGATGTCGACCTTCCAAAACCATCATTCCCCTCTCTACTGATCAATGAGGTTACCGATGTTTTGTAGTGAATACATTTTGTTCATGGTCACTTGTTTTAGGCAATGGTGGTCTACAGATAACCTCAAACTCCCTTCTTCCTTCTTAGAGAACAATACTAGGGCATCCCAAAGAGAAAAATTGATTTTATGAAATTCCTTCCCCTATAATTCCTCTAACTTCACCCTAAACTCACAAATCTCTCTTGGAACCATCTGATATACGAGTGCAAATATAAATTCCATCCTAGATTGTATATTAATGAATATTTTTAACTCTAACTGGGGAGGTAATTCTGGAACATCCTCAGGAAAGATATCCCCATACTCCACCACCACTATAGGGAAATGAAAACAAAAAAAATACACTTCAATAAGGATCATGCTATCCAAATGGTGACTAATCAACTACGACCTCCAATGAATGAGTCCATACAAAACTTACTTTGTTTCCTTTTCACATGAAAATTAAACCTTGTTCCCATCATTTTAGATACATTGCATCCTCTTCATTAAACATTCTATCTACACATAACTAATTGATATCTAATAAATACCTAAGATGGTGAAATAAGGACTTATATCATCTATAAATAAATCTCAACATTAACTCTCACCTCTAAGATTTAGATCACACTATTGGCATAATTTTGTGACCTCTATGTCATATCTGGTATGAGTCGCTATGTGTAAGAGTCGAACGAATGGCTCAACTGGAATCTCAAAGTCTCAAACTATATATGTGTAAATAAAGGAATAACTAGAAGCTGTTTTTATCATTATTTATAGTTATGTATAAAATTAAAATATTTTACCTCATATCGTTACCAAAGACTTAGGGTCGTATGACATGACTACCTACATCTACACTTTCCCCTATCCTCCATCTCCCTAAAACTGGTCTAGTCCACCTGGGGGGTGGGTAGTGGTAACACATAAAGTTTTCTAACACCTATAAGTACTCTTCTATATCATTTTACACATCCTACGCCAGGTGAAAATTTCTTCTCCAACTGATTCCTCTACCTTGGAATCTCATCCACTATCTATCTGTTAGCTATATGGCTGGTCAGACAATCTCATGATAGGTGTACCCTTCGGTCATGTGAATAGAATATCAACTCCCTAGGATGATTGTACACATCATATGAGATATAAAAAACATACCCTCTATAGAGATACCTCCTCATGAAACAAACCATGCATCTAGGTACCTGATGCAGATGTCAGCTCCCTACTGTATATGTATCCTCTCATATGTTCCCACTACCAGAAACTATTATCGGTGTCTGATCATCCATGAAACACTCAACCACTAAAGTTTTTTCTACAACCTAAACATAAGTAGGAATGAGAAGATGTATAATGATGTCTTATTTTCCTCAATAAATTCATTTCTCAAATGACTAATTCTAGAAGAACTGGTCACAAACCAAATCCATCAATTACCAGGAGAGTTTTTTGAACCTCATAGAATAATCAGTTATCGTCGAACTTCCTTATGATAGATACATAAGCTTATATATTCATAAACTCCTTAGTGTATCAAGATTTAACTCCTATCTAAAAATTATCTTGATCTATGACCATGCTAGATTCGCCTCATCATATTGTTGGGTTAAAAAACACCACCATCATACTCTGAAGTAATAGTGAAGGCTCACTAATAGAACTATCATCTGATTTTTAGATTTCCGAGAATGAGGGAAACATATAATCACCACCTCTTTCCATTTATAATTCACCTATGGGTTTGTATCACCTCATAACTTGATTGGTTACTATCCCTGAAACTCGTGATGTGTGATCAGCCTACACACCTCATTTGATAGTACTTTGGTTTGATATTGTTCCCAAAAGGTGGTGGTACAACTGTTTCACCATTTGGAGGTAACACCTCTATAACATACCCCAATACCAATTCATCATCATTAAGTGAATCATCCTTGTGATGATGATGTTGACTCTTATATAGAATACATCACTAAGGCATCTCAAAATAAACATGATGCACCATAGTCAATGAGTATTTCTAGAGAGATGACATAAGAAAGACATGGAAACCACAACTCCTTCATATATGATAAATGTACCATTATTTTCCATTAAAACCATTTTCTTCTATACCATGTTGAAAGTTAATATAGTATAACTGTAGTGTGTGGGTACTTCAGCCGCTGCACCAACACGACATTCCTTTGCGTGAAAGACAAACTCAAAACACATAATAAGGTTTCCCAAAAATAATATCACATACTTTGATACTAAGGTAGACCTGTCACCTTTTATCCCAATGTTTCGTTAAACATCCCAATGGGTCCCATGCTATGAATCCCCAAACATTCCATTGATATTATATGGGAAATTAACTATCACTAATTAAGAATATCACTAACATTAGAGGCCTTAGGCTGAAATACCCGTTCACACTAAAAAATATCTAATCACAAACATTGATGAAATGTAAATAAACTTATAAACCATGCATTTATACATATAAATAACACAATTAGAGTAAAACAATATGTATGGAATGTTAAAATGTCAAAATACAAGACCACCACAAAGTGTCTAAAAACATGTCAAAACAGAAATTAATGATGGGGACTGCTGTCAAGATAACCATATGAGCACACCTCAGACTGTCTGTATCACTATGAACTGATTGGTCTTGGTCCCCCTAGAACACCATTGATGTTCTGATCTTCTAAATAATACGTGGAACATGTGTGAAAATCTCGTGCAATGGTGATTATAATAATACCTAGTTAGACAACATGAAAGCACAAATAATATAAAAGAAAGAATAATACTCAACAATACACATCCATATATCTAAAAAACAATATAACAAGAATAAATTTTTATTATTAACAATGACATAGAATATCATGGTAAAGTCACAATAATAATTCAATCCCAGGATTCCTCCTCGAAGGTTCCATATATAACTCTTCTAAGAGAACACACTCAATGATTTATATAACACTGATAATGTCCATCCAAGAGGTCATTCTTGACATGCCTTCTTAAAGGAAGTATGTTATTGATGTCTTATTAGATACAATACATAGATGATGATCACACCTAATTCCATGGTGTTTACCAATAACATAATTTGGAATAATATGCTAAGTAGATGGTATGTGACAATGTATTGTTAGTCATGATAACACGAAGAACTGAACCTAGGGAATGAAGACAATAATGGATCTCACACTGGGCCACACAAAAGGATCTCACTATTTTTTTCCATAATGTCCCACGGAATGGATCAATATCATGTGTATAAGACATGATTCCATACTAACCCTCAGGGAATGGATATAAGGAACACTCCCAAATGAAACATTTCCAAGAAATGGATGATAAGAGATTCAAGGATTCTTTGAAGGGGTACACAGTGAGTACTAGTATTATAAAGCCTATTACTTTGGCATTATTTCCTTCTAGTGTATCTTGGACCATTCCCTATTTTGTTTCCATGATACTGTACAAGGAATGCCAGAGCCCATGAACTCTTGGTAATTTTTTTGTCTCATTGGCCACGTATTTGTATGGAAATCCTTTCCCACAATTCTATGCTTTCCATGGTGCACAATGATCTAACTGGAAAGGGTCACAAAAAGTGAGATAGGGTCATATGTCATATGATACTTAACTTCATCTGGATACCCTAGTCTTCACTATGAAGGCCCCCATTGTGTGTTTTCTATAAATACACAATGTTTGTATTATGATTTAACCGAAATCCAAATCTAGTTCATGCATCTACTTATTCTCCTATGGATACTAATCCAATAATTCTTCATACTGAAAATCAAGGAATTCCATTGGATGAAACTTTTTAATTGATGAAAAATGGCTTTCGGTCTTCAATCCCATTCAAGAAACACCATGGCTTTTCACTCACCATCAGATGATGATGAACAAAAATATTAGTTATCCAAATATATCCTATACACTACCGCTTCAATCATCACATGGTCTCTATGAAATTATGAGCTTGGATATGTGATATTGAATTATTTCATCATGAAAAAATTGTGTAATTTTTGATTCCTTGGTATTTGGGATGAACCACATACCATGATATTTTCCCACAATGAAAGAGGAAATATAGAACAAAAGAAAATCATAGACATGTGGAAAAATACCCAGAAAATATTCTTCTTGGCCTCTATTATTTTCCATTCAAATGATGAAAAAATTAATAAATAAATAATCACCAATAATATCTCAAATTCTAAGATTAATCTAAACTCCACCTACAATATGCATGATACATGAATCAAAACCTTGGGTTTTTGACATCTGTCATAGTAATCATAAAACTGTTATAAATCCAAGAAAAACAATATCTTACCTTGATTCAGATTGACCGCTAATGAAGAGCAGATATTTATCATTTTCATTTTCAATTTCCTCAAATTATGTTGGGCATCAGTTGTCGATCATAGATATGGTTGTCAAATGCTGATGTATTGTCCTATACAGCTCTCTAATGATCACTCAAAATTTTAGGTTTATGTATCTAACTTTTCATTTTTTCTATACTACTGTATTTATGTTGGAGGCTCTTTCACTTCCTTAGTGAATAAAAAATTAATTATTTTATTCCTTTATTAATTTTTCTTCCATGATGAATATTCAAAAAACAACACATGATTAAAAAATTTACGTATCTCCTATGGTAAAACAAAAATTCTAAACTCAATAGTACCACTATATTCCTTGTTCCGACCACCATTCTACAGTTATTACACTTTACTATGAAAAATATTTATGCATGATGTTTAATAAATTTAAGATATTTCAAACATTTATTCATGGAAAACTGGGACTCGAAATCACACACTTTCTCAGTGCTTAGTCTCAAAAATAATCCATACCATTTAAAAAAATAGTACATAGAAAATATGAGTCACTACATGAACCCATCTCATTAAGGGATTTTATCCACTATGATGATATTGGGAGTGAACATTGACTAAAATGATAGTTTGAGTGTGAATCCATTTTTCTACAATAGTTTTGGAAATGGTCTCTGAAAACTAAGGAAATGAGTTTATATGTATATGTGATAGAAACAACTCCATATCCGGTGGAAATGTACTAATTCAATAGATCATGTTCTTCGATACCAATATGATTCATGGATTATAAATTTCTAAGATTTATTCCATGACTCCAATTTATTATATATCATAGGTCAACGATGGTTTTCAAGTGTTATTCTCATGTTTTCACACCCTTATTCTCATGTTAAGCTGATATCTTCTTTTTTACCCATACCAAGCATCTAATATAACCCATTTTTGTGTTTCTATTCAGAATGTTAAGAAAAATTGTATTTTTCATGATATATCTATTTGGGGTTCTGTTTATGATGAACTCAGCGGATGATTATGTAGTTCACTTATGAACTAATTCATCATGTAGCTTTGTTTCTCAAGAGACTAATCATTTATGGTCCTCCGGTATGTTTTTTAAAAATGAAAATAATATTCTTATATTAATATGTAATATATATATATAGGATAATCTAATGTAGTGATAGATTGTAGGAAAGTAAAAGTTTAATTCACCTTTTCAAAGTGAATATGAGGGATGTTTAGTGAGAACCTTACAGATATGTTAATGTATATGAAAATGTCCTCAACATTTGGTGAAGGAAATTGAGATTCTTTTACATAAAATTATTTCCCTATGTAAATAATATATGTTTATGTTGATCTAACATTGGATCTAGAGGTACTAACTCTGAAAATGGTTCATTATAATTTGACCTCATCATCACATAGTGCAAGCAAATAGGCCTTACTATAAACCTAGATTTATACTCCCATGGGATATGAATCTAAAGATCACAATCTCATTATGAACAATTATAAAAGATTTCAATATATGATAACCATGAATGACTTATGTTAAACAGAATGATTCATATAATGAAAAGAGAGATTCTTGATTTTTCAATCCTATAAATGATTTTGTGCATTACCAATGTGATAATTATTTCTCATAACATGATTTCTAGTTTTTGAATTGATGGAACAAGGTTAAATCTTGTTAACATTGAAATTTGTTGATTATGTGATGATTATGAGGAAAAAACTGGAATTTGACTAGGAAGAATGATATTGTATTTATTTATAATAATCAATAATGATATATGATTACTAAAACTAAATTATTAGATATTCCTAATTCAACAAATAGGATGATAGTGGAATTCTATGAATATTCATGTGGTGATGAAGATAGAGGGATAATTCCCAGTTTATTTATTAATAGAAATGAATAAATTAACACCTAATAGAATGTCTCAAAAGAATAGAAAAATATTTTCTTTGTGGAATATAGGGACATAAATAGAAAAAATCCCAAAGAGTTCAATGTATCATGTGTAGGGAACATGAGAATTAGAATACTAAATATTCTAATATAGGTTTTAACTCATAGACCATGGAATTTCTTATGTTATACCAACAATTTAAATGAACAGTTTGAAGTATATGTTTATTTTGAATCAATAATTATAATGCAATGTTATTTTTTACAATCTATATTTTCGTTATATTAATAAAAAATATCTACAAATTTTGATAACTTTGGATGATATTATTTCTCCATTTACGGTTATCCTCAAAATTATGGTTACCAACATGAGGTTATGATTTTATGGTAGATATTATGATCAAATTTGAAGACACAAATTATTATGTGACTTGAGGGTTGCACTATAAGACTTTTAGAATATTTTTAATAATATTTCCTAGGAAATCCGCTAAGTCGATTCACAATTCTAGGGTATAGAGGGCCTCAAAGCAGTGATATTATGAATATTAAATATATTTTATCAGATGATAGTATTTTTTTAGTAAAATAGGAATAAATAATGAAGGATGTATTGGTTATGAAGTCTAAGGTTTTATATGGGTTTAGAATGTGTTGATTACCTGATGATCTTTATATATTTTTTCATATCCATGTTCCTGATCAGATATGATATTTGGAATGATGTATAATAGGGGTTTGTTAATTTTGTAAGATTAAATTAATAAACCCATGCCCCTAGGTTCCCACCCACAAGGAGGAGAGGGAGGCCCCCCACTTGCATGAATTATTACCCAAGGTCGAACTGGGGAGATGATATTCTGTCGATACCCATCCATGATGCAGATCATCACATGAATGAGTTTTAGTAGAATCTGGTTGTAATTTTAGACATCAAGATTCAACATTTATCCATGACATACATAGATCTATAATTTTTATGTATTTATCCACTTTGATGCATTTTTTGTTGTCTCATATCCCAATTACAACTTCTAGGGATCCCTTGGTGGTATATCTATAGGTTTTGTAAAAATAATGAATTTTAGGGTGGTTTACATAAAATTCATGTATGGAATTCTCGATAACACATTGTGTATTTTAGGATCACATGCCATGGGTTCTTCCCATCCAATGAAGATGATCTTTTGGGAAAAACATTATGAAATGGGGGTATATTACATGTAATGATCCCTTGTCATGTGTTTGACGGACATATATTGGGATGTTGTATCAAGGGACATGGTCATGTTATAGTACATGGCCTTAGTACATAGGAATGAGGCACTATACACATGGATTGGATGTGTACATGGCCATGTGGCTAGATATCCTAGACCCTCCATGTTATTTTCCATGTCCATCCATTCATGTGTTGACAAGGACTATCCCAAAAGATTAGATGGGTTCACCGACCATGAAACATGAGGTACACTCTATGTATATGCCTAAATAATTTTTGAGTTCCATGAGGGGACACATCCAAGGGCGGTATTTGAGAGACACATTTTGTACTTTTTGTACACATTATTTACTCCACTTGGAAAATTATACCTCCATGAATCTCTATATTGAGGGCTCGAATGGACGCTTGTACATAGACTATCTTGAGTAGTTATTCATGCCATATCTTATGGTGGACATAGTTTTTTGCATTATAAATGCGATGTGAGGTGATGGTCGTGGGTCACTTCAATTAGTAATTTATATACTGGTATCGGTTTACTGGGTTACCTTGGACTCTCACTATGAGGTCATAGTTTGAAATTTATTCCTCATCATTGGATTGTGATCCTCTCTAATGGATGTGCTTAGATAGAGTTGTTGGATCCAACCAAGAGGCCGATTCAAGCTCATCTATATTATGTTTTACCCTAATGAAATTCTTAGTATCATAATGATTTTTATAAATATATATGTTATACCTTATATATCATGATATCCCATTAGAATTTGTTCAAATGTCAGATATATGATCCCTTAATTATTTTGTGGGTTTCCATCGAGTTTGTCATAACCTCATGACTATGATAACCTATTAAATTCTTTCTCCAAGTTAGGTTCACATTATAATCATTTGTAAAACCCCATACATAGTAGTTGGATCTATAATTATGTTTTTAATATCTTCTAGAAATCATGGTCATGATATCCTATATTTGTGTCATGGATTTAGGCTCAGTAGTTTTTGTGGTGACCCCCAATGGTCCTGGGTGTGATCCCATTTCTATGTGATATGATCTTCGGAGTTCCATATCAGGATTGTTGTGTACCCCTTACCAGATGGTTATGACCCCATTTCTAATTATCAAGACCTTTTTTCATGTAGGGTTTGGATATTCCCCCTTTATGGTAGGGCGATATCCCCTATCTAATTATTGAAGTCCGTAGTGTATCAGCGTAACATTCTTTAGGGTGAGACCATTTTAGCATGACCTCTAAGGTGCATACCACAATCGATGGTGGGTATGTGAAATCAGATTAGTGATTCCTAATGGAGAATTTTCTATTGAATTAGATTCATTGGGATGGAAGAGATATTCATGGTTTAGTGATATCCCTATTATGTACTATCATGGTTAGAAATAGAGTTCTCAATGAATGATATCACTTAGAAGAGATCCATCTTGGATGGAAGGGATCAGGGAGTGATTTCTATTGGATGAACATTACCATAAAACCTCGATTAGAATCCTACAGATTATTTTGAGGTTTCACCTCATGAGACATTGATCATGGGATGAGTATATCTTGTTGGTTCAGAAAATTCATGCAGTGATGTCACATTTCATTATTGATATATTGGTGATGGAGTTGAATAGTCATATATATCCAAGGAGTAGTTGGGATTGATATTATTATTATATATCAGTTATATTCCCTCTGGATTGGGATTAATATACTATTTCCATTCAGTTTCATAGTTTTATTTTCGGTTTTTGGGTAACCAACTGGATATTGTTATACTCAACCCTAAATGAGATTTTTTCCCACAGGTCTTGTATTACACAAATGAAATTCCTTTTAATAGATTCTAATGTGGACCTTGATTAGTTTGATAATAGTGATATGGATAGACTAAGGTGTGTAAAATGGATTTTCTAATTTGTGTTCTAGTGGTTTCATTTAACATCAGTCCCATCCTTCAAAGAAGTTTGTAATCTTATTCTATTTTAGGGGGATTTTATTTTTCTCATTGTACACTTTTTTGTACTTTTTAAGTACTATGATTTGGGGATAGATGTAATCATGTATTTATTCTTTCACTTTTATTATATATGAACTCTTTCATTTAGATTTATGTGGGTTCATGTGTATAGGTATAGTAGGATAAGGCCTCCCATGCGTGTGATATTCCTACTCTTTGCTGGTCATTGGCTCATAGCCAGTTGGATCCAAAAATGGGGTAGTCACTTCTTAGAAACCTTTGGGTTGGGTCAAGATAGGGTGGTATCACAATAAATCCTTCAATCGAACATGGTCTATAAGTCATCTAGTTTTAAGCTTAGTTTGGGATTTATAGTGATAATTTTAAAGAGGCTCAAGTTCGGATTTCATGCCAATGACTCTAATGATGGCGTGACAACTGAATTATATATTCACCAAGACTCTATTAACTAGCTTGTTAACTCCTAACATTTAGGAATAGGTTGCAGGGAAATTTTGGTACATGATTATTATAGGATCAGGTTGTGGGTTTCATTCCCTTCTTTTGTTAGCTGCCCATATATAAAATTTGACCATGGAGAATCTTGGTATTGTTTTTGGATTCCATTATGAAAATATCCAGACATTAATTCATGATGTTAATGTGAGGATATTCCACCCATTGATGAAGGATTCTTATAAGGATCTACGTAGGATGTGGTACCGATTGGACTTCAGCCATTCTATCCACCACCTGTTGATCAGTAGGTTGTGTGGGATGTTCTGGAAAAGTAAGCGCACAGGTTGAGAGTTCTTCATGTGTTCTGGATGACTGGCTTGAGGCAGTCACACTTGTTTTCCACATTTTGATTACACCCCCCGACCAAATTGTTGTCCTTGCAATGTTATGTCATCATGGATTGGATAGGAGAGGGTGGAGTCTAGTGACGTATACCCATGTTGAGAATAAACTCACATGGATTGATTTTGAGTACCTCTTCTAGGAATAATTTTATCTGACAACAAATATATCATTTCATATCTAGTTGATTTTGTTTCCTTGTAATGAGAGCTTGACCACATTAGATTATTCGATGAGGTTCATAGGCCATTCACAGTTCACCGTAGACTAAGTTCTAGATACATTAATGATATAATATAACTTCATATAGGATATACATAGGATTATTATTTCTTTGGTGATATCGTACTTCATTTCCTCCTATGCTTGGGTTGTAAGGACCCGAACACAGTTGCCCGGAGCCAGCGCCTTATTTTATTAAAATAGAATATAAACAAGGAACATGCATCCTGAAGGCCCAATTAGTTTAGTAGCATTGGAAACAAGAGACATACATAATATCAACATTACAATTTGAAATTAAATACCACATATAATATTTATTGGGAATATCAACAACTATATTTTTATCTCGATAGGTTATTCATAATAAACTTCTTCATGTCCTGAGAAAATGAAACATAAGAAATGGGTAAGCACAAATTATCATTAAGGGTAATAAATACACTAGAATATATTATACACATAAACATTAGGAATGGTGAATAAATAAAAACAGATTCCATTAACGATAAACATGAACACATTATGGAAAGAATAATAGATGAATACATAATTCCATAATAAAACATAACCATGAGTGTTATACTAGTCAAATAAACCAATGAACCATCAGTATTATTTTCATAATGGGGGAATGCCTAATGCAGGACATCATAACCATATTGAAAAGGCCTCATTCCAAGACCATGAATATCTATTTTGTTAAAGCCTCATTTGAAGACCATAATTTGTCTCATGAGACCTACCGATGCCCCAAGGGCTATTGCAGGAGACACCAAAAACTTTCAAGTCCAATGCATTCCTAATATGAACTGGGATAAACATAAACAACATATACATACATATTGAAACTAATATATGAAATGTAAATAACTTTCCCTAAACATTAAGCATAAACACTAACCTTTCAGAGAGAATTGGTGAAGGGTTTTAAGATAGCACGCCCACTATCAAAATAATCACGAGCCATTAAATAGAACATGGTGGTTGATATCACAGGATATTAACCTCAATGAAATAAAAAATTCAACAAAGGATGTTGACATAGATGAAGATACTTTTAAATGAGACAATTGAAAAATCCTTGATGAGATAATCCTTAATCATTCCAAAGTGTCTCATACCACCTTGAAACATTAAAATAAAAATATCACAGAAAATAATAAGAATAAGGAGACTATAGATATGATATAAAATATGGAATTAAATTCAATGCATGAAATAAATAAGTTGTGAAACATGAATATATCTCATAAAAGTTAAAGTGAGATGAGAAAAAACCATTTCTACTTTGGAAAGAAGAGTTCTTTTGAAAAACCAATTTTATTTGTCATGAAATCATATTGTAAACATTTATATCCCATAAAATAATATTCAAGGTCATTGAAATTATATTTGAGTCTTAAATAAAGTCTTATTAAGGTGAAATCATTTAAAAAGTGTTTTTAATGATGCTTTAGAAATAAAACATTTTAGTGTGGTTTAAGGGAAATGTTAAATGATTTTAAAGAGCAATGGAATGTTTCCTTTCATAAAACCAGAAACGAATAAAACTAAATTCTCCATGTTAAAATGTGTGATTTTAGAAAGATAATAATGGATTAAAACATATTATATATTGAACATCAAAATATGTAAGAATTCGAGATGTTCCTTGAATCGGGCTTGCATTTCGGATGAATGTTTTGAAATATTCTTATAAAACGCATAACTAACCATAAAATAAAAAATAATTATGATTTTTACACTTATATAGAACGTTCACATAGAATATATGAGGATTAAATATAAATAAATAATAATTTAATTTAGGTTAATAGAGAATAAGGGCAACCTAAATGAAAATGGAGGTTCGGGTTGGAAATACTTACAACATTGTAATCAATTGGATCATATGCCCCAATATCAATAATCATCAAATTATACGTGTAATATCATGAAAATAAATTGATTCATGATATGAAACATAAATGTTCAGTATACATACACCACACACAAGTAATAGTAGTGAATATGGAATATCTCAAAAAAAATGAAGTGAGATAAAGAAACCCCTTTCAATCATTTTAGTATGGTAACAGGTGTCCATATGAGGGATTAATGATAGGTAAAGGAGTATCACATCATTTATATATCATAAGGTAAGTAATTTTATGGTGTGAAAACATACCACATCATTAAAAATTGAAAATAAATGGACACAACATTGGGGGATTCTTGAATAAAAGTGAGAGAGAGGATCCCTTACCTTAAATCTAAGGGTGTTCTTCTCTTGATCATAATGACCTAAATAACCAAATTAGGTTCATTAATTAACAATTCCAAAACCATTTATACATTTATTTGGTTTATTATTAAATAATATAGTTTATTCATGACATGTTATATGGGTTAAGGGATTCAATTTCATAGTTTGTGAGTGATCGTTCTCATAATATTCATGATCATGTCACTTATAAAAGTGTATGGATGTTCATGTAAGATGGGAGTTGAAGTCCAGAATTGATTTTTTATATTATTAAATATCATTCATATAATTAAATGGTTATAAAATTCTTTTTTTTTGTTTGGAGTGAAGGTGAATCATTGTATAAAACCATAATGATACACACTTGGATTAATTTGAGGATTTTTCTCACAATTACCTTGTTTTGTATTATAATTTTTCATTACGGGTGAATAATAATTCCAGAACATTAAATAAAATAAAATAAATAATAGTCTGTTTCATCCATAAAAATTGTTTCATGACTATAATTAAAGAAGGTAAATCAAATTAAAAGCACTTTCGTCCTTGAATGTGATAAATCAATACATCTCGGACGATGTTTAATTTTTAGTATAAATGAGGGCGAAGGGGATATGAAGATGAATTATCCCATTAGCATTAAAAAATTCAAGTAAATTTAAGGTACTGTAGTTGTGATCCCATTTTTATGAGGAGAGTTTATGAATGGAAAGAGAACAAATGAACATTAAATTGAATGATAAGAAAAGAGTAATTTTACCTCTTGAATTAACCTTCTGTGAGAGCCTCTTAAGGGAAGAGGATTTGGTATTTTGGTGAGACCAATGGATGCTAGTCATGGGTTAGGATATTTGGAGTAGATTTGGGTTGAATTTTGAGAAGGCACATGGCTTGAGTAGAGTGAAGAGAAGAGGGTGGAAGATGTGGTATTTATAGTGGAGTGGAGGAGGGTTTTCCGAATATTTTAATCGTTACTTTATTATTTTTTCATAACACAAGAAATAGTGATGAATCCATGACCAAAAATAGTAATATGTGAATTTGAGTTCGAACCAATTGTTCTCAAATCATCCATGATGCTAGGAATAGTAAATTTAATAGATAATGTATATATACGGTAAATTACCATATTTTACTATTAATCGAAAATTCGAGTATTTTAGGAAAATCCCAAAAAATCACTCTAACCAATTATCAACATGTAGAATCAAAAATTAATTCAATTTTTCAGAAATAATTTTCTAAATATGATTATTTTAAATTTTATTTAATATCAAAATTTACTTGAAAAATATAGTTTAAAACAGTTATTTACTTATTCTAAAATTTAGGTACATCATACTTTAACTTAAATCCAATATATATACTATGATAGGTGACATTACTGTTCATAAGTGTATGACCCTATTCATAAGGGTAATAGTAATATTAATAAGGGTATGTTATTATTCACCAAAAATTAATTTGGTCATATCAAACACTAAATAACTCTCTAATTTCCACCATGTATGTCCTATTTTTGAAATTAAAATCATATGGGTGGTAAAATTACATTTACTGGATAGGTTATAACATAGTGGAGTTTTTTAGAGATTTAGTGTTTTATGCATTCAAAATTAAATTTATTTGAAAAATCATGGGGTGTTACGTTATCCCCTCCTTAAAAAAAGTTTGTCCTCAAAATTTTGATATTTCACATTGAAGGTTATTGGTTTTTACATGAAAAATTCCTTGTGAAAAATCCCCATATAAGAAATAGAGTTAAAAGAATATCCTATTTAAAATGGTTAAGGGAAAGAGGTGGTCAACAAAAATAATAATAATAAATTAATAAATAAATTATCCTTTTTAATGGAGTGACATTGAATGGAATTGAAAACATGGTCTAGAATAAAAACCAAACTACGAATTTCTAGTGATATAAAATAGGTTTAGATGAAACTAGATTTCCCCAAAACCATAAAATATTTTTATGAAAAGTTTTATTAAATTTATCAAAGATAATAATAACAAAACAACATTAAAGAAACCTTTCATAGATTTGAGGGATTCTTCCACTCTATAAGTGTATAAATATACTTTTATATTTCATAAACATGATCTTATCCTTTTACTATTCCTAGAACTACCTATACTTTATATTTTAGAATAAGTTTAATAATGTGGCATCATTAACCTCTAAAACATCATAAAATGATAAACTTAAACTTTTTCCCAAATGATTTAGCTTTCCAAAATCTCACAATCCAATACTTAGAATCATTCCCAAATCCATCCTTACTATATCTAGGTACACAGGGTCCGTGGAAATCCACATTTTTTAGAACATCATGATCCATCATGTTCAATGAATATGCAACATTGTTTACCTTTAATAAATATGAAGCAGCCATAAATTTTCCCATTCCAAACATGTGAATATATTCGTCATGCATCCTATTGAGATACGGTAATATCTCTAATTACCATAAAAACTTATTGGGAATATTCATTCATACTTAAACATGCTAATAGATATATTCCTCATATCTAAAAATGTTGTGAACTCCATCGATGATAGCATAGAACACTTGTCAAAAAGTCTAAAAACCATTTTGAGGTATTCAGTACTTATCGAATTGATTTATTCCTCTATCACAATCTTCATCATTAGAAATATATTAAGGTTTTCCATTCCCTCAATCCGGCGTTTCACAAAAAAATTACTTTCCACTGAATATATTTTCATGGTACCATCCAACTTTTGGTTTCAAATCTTTAATGAAAAGTATTTTTGTATAATCCTCATATATTCTATAATTATTATAACTAGTATGTTACTAAAAAAATATTCAAATGAAATGATTTTTGACCAGGAATATTAATCATTCTACTTGATTTGCAGTAGTTTCATAACTTTATCACTATCTAGTATCATCATTTGGGGCATATTCCTTTGACGCTTGGCACATTAATTAGCATAGTGTCCTATATCCTTGTAGTTGAAGAATTGTACATTGGAAACGTTTTTCTTATCCTTTTAATAAATAAATTGGTTTCTTTTTTCTCCATACTCATATAAACTCTCATTCCCTTAAATCATTTAAAAGGATTATTATTTCCATAGTTATCATATGTGGGAGAAGCATTTTTTAACTTCTTCCATTTATCTATATTTTTCTCTATTATCCTCTTCTTCTTTTTCTTCCCTTAATATCCACTAGACTTAGAGAACACTTTATATACATTTTTAATACAGGATACTATTTCTTCATATGATGAGGACACATGGGAGACTATCTTCCTTTGAAACAATATATTAAGACCATAAGACATATGATCCTTTTTTACTCTTTGCATCATGTTCCTTGGTGAAATTTTTACTCCTTTTTCTAGGAAATATTTCTAATCAATTCCATATAATATATTATCTCATAAAATTATTAACTCTCTATATCTACAAACATGGTATAACACATAACATAATTTAATACATCAAAAATCCTAGAACCATATACTTTGGTTACATTGGGGGATAAACCCTCAATAATTTTTTGTAATAATCTTATGAATTCACTAAAGCATATCCTCTTAGGAGTGTCAAACCAATAGTGCAGAAAAGCCTGTTGTTGTGCCTGAGTTCCCATTTGAGTCTATCTCAAAGCAGTGTTTTCCAGTTCTACACCTATATACAATAATCCTAGATCCACCTCTACTAGTTCGTTTCCAGACAAGGATTCATTTTCTTGATAAACCACATAGTATATTTCTTACCAAAATTATAGGATGTCCTTGTATTCCTATCCCCAATGTCTATCTTATGGGTTCTTTTCACTAATCTACTTTTTTTATATCTAGTTTCCATGTTTTCTACTAAACATTATTTGATATCAACTATAAGGACCCGACCCCAGTTTCCCAGAGCCAATGGCTTATTTTATTACATTTTCATATAAACAAGGGATATGCATCCTGAAGTACTGAGTAGTTTAGTAGCATTGGAAAGAATACATAAGATCAATATTTCAACTTGAAATAAAATACAACATATAAGTTTCATTGGTAACATCCACAACAATATGTTTATCCCTGAAGGTCATTCATAACAAACTTCTTCATGTTCTGAGAAAATGAGTCATCAGAAATGGTTGATCTCAATCGCTCAGTAAGGGTAATAAATAGAGCCTAAGATATCTTAAACATAAACATTAGGCATGGTGAATAACTAAAAACACATTCCATTACTTATAAACATGAACACATTATAGTTGTAATAAAAGATGAATAAATAATACCATAATAAAAAATAATCACGAGTATTATACAAGAAGAATAACCACATTAACCATCAATAATATTTTCATAATGAGGGAATTCATAATACAGGACATCATAACTATACCATCAAGGCCTCGTTCCAAGACCAGAAATATCCATTTTGTCAAGGCCTCGTGCCAAGACCATTAGATTGTATCATGAGACCTACCGATGCACTGAAGGGCTATAGAGGGCCCCACACAACACTTATTATGTCCAATTCATTCCACATATGAACATGGATAATCATAAATAACATATACATTCATATTGAATATAATATATGAAATGCAAATAACTTTTTCCAAACAGTAAGTATAAACACTAACCAATCAGAGTAAATTGGTGAATGGTTTTTAGATATCACATCCACTGTCAAACTAATAATAAAACATTCAATAAAACATAGCGGATGATATCATAGGATCTAAACCTCAATTAAGTACATGATTCAACAAAGGATATTCCCATAGATGAAAATACTTTTAAATGAGACCATTGAAAAATCCTTGAGGAAATAATCCTTAAACATTCCAAAATATCCCATACCAAATTCAAACATTCAAATCATAATCCCCTAGAATATAATGAGAATAAGGATACTCTTGATATGATATACCAAATGAAATTAAATACACCACAAGCATGAAATAAGTGGTGAACAAGTCATATAACTAAAAAAAGTTAAAGTGAGATGAGAAAATACTTTTTACTCTCGAAAGAAGAGTTCTTTTGGAAAATCATTTATATTTGTCATTAAATCACAATTTATACATGTATATATCATAAAATAAAAGGTAATTTAATTGATATTATAATTGAGTCTTAAATGAAGTCATATTATGGTTAATTCTTTTCAAAAGTGTTTTTAAAGAAGCTTTAGAAACAAAACATTTTAGTGTAGTGTAAGGAAAATATTAAAGTATCTTAAAGAAGAAATGCATGTTTGCTTTCATAAAACAAGAAATATAACAAAATAAATTTTTCATGTTAAAATTATTGATTTTATAAATATAAATATGGATTAAAATAGATTACAGAGTGATATTAATAATATGTTAGAATTTGATAAGTTCATTGAATTAGGCTTGTATTTTAGAAGAATTTTTGAAACATTCTTTAAAACATTGTAACTCACCATAAAATAATGAAGTATTATAATTAGTACACATATATAGAAAATTCACATGAAATTTATGAGGAGTAAATAATAATAAATATTAATTTTATTTAGTTGAATAGATAATAAAAACAACCCAAATGAAAATGGATGTTCGGGTAGAAAATACTTACTACTTTGTAATCAATTGAATCGTATGCCCCAAAATTAATAATAATAAAATAATAAATTTAATATTATTAAGATAAAAATATTAATGATATAAAATGTCAATGGTCAATATACAAACACCATACACAAGTAATAGTAGTGAATATTGAGTATCTCACAAAATTGGATGTGAGATGAAAAAACCTCGTACAAAATTTCGGCATGGTAAGAGGTGTTCTTATGAGGGATTAATGAGAGGTAAAGTGGTATAATGTAATTTATATCTTATAAGAGAAGTGTGGGTGAGGGGTTAAAATATACCCCATCAATAGGAATTAAAAATAAAATGACACAACATAGGTGGGATTCTTTAATAAAAGTGAGAGAGAGGATCCCTTACCTTTAATCTGAGGGTGTTCTTCGCTTGATATTAATGTCCTGAATAAACAAATTAGGTTCATTAATTAATAAATACAGAACCATTTATAAATTTTTTTTGTTTATTATGACTTTATTAAGTTCATTCATCGATTTTTGGATTGGTTAATGGATTCTATTGGATTGTTTGTGAGTACTCGTTCTCATAATATTCACGATCTGCTCACTTATAAAAGAGTATGGTAGTTCATGTAAGATGGGAGTTAAAGAACAGAATTAATTTGATATATTATAAATGATCATTCAATTTATTACCTAGTTATAAAATTGATTTGTTTATTTGGAGTGAAGGTGAGTCATTATATAAAACATTAATGATAAACACTTGAATTATTTTGGCTATTTTCCTCTCAATTACCCTGTTTTCTATTATTATTTTACATCACGAGTGAATAAGGATTAAAGAACATTACATAAGATAAAATAAATATATAAAAGTGTGGTTCAATCATAAAAATTGTTTCATGTCCATAGTTGAAAAAGGTAAATAAAAATGAAAGCATCGTCATCCTTGAATGTGATAAATCAACACATCTTAAACAAGATTTCATTTTTAGAATAAATGATGGGGAAATGAGAGATGAATATGAATTATCCCATTTCATAAAATAAATTCATTACATGTATGGTACTATAGTTTTCATACCATCTGTATGTAGAGATTTTATGAAAGAAAAGATAACAAAGGAACATGAAAATGAAGGAAAAGAAAATAGGAATTTTACCTCTACAATTAACCTTCTTTAAGAGCCTCTTAAAGGAAGAGGATTTGATCTTTTTATGAGACCAAGGGCTGATGGTCGTATGGAGGATATTAGTAGGAGATTTGGGAAGAATTTGGAGAAGGCACAAGGATCGAGAGGAATTCAAATAAGAGGGTGGAAGAGTCGGTATTTATAGTGGAGGGGAGGAGGGTATTCTTAATATTTTAATCATTAGATTATTATATTTCTATAAGACAAGAAATAATGATGATTCCATTACCAAAAATAGTAATATGTGCATGTTAGTTCATACCAACTATGTTTAAATCATCTATGATGTCATGAATAGTGAATTTAACTAATAATGTGAATATACGTTAAATTAATGTATTTTACTATTCATAAACAAATACGAGTATTTGAGAAAAATCCCAAAAATTCACCTTAACCATTTTTTGAAATGAATAATCCATAAATGAATTAATTTTTTCAAAAATAAATTGTTAAATATGATTTATTTATTTTTTAATTAAAATATTAATTTACCTAAAAAATACAGTTTTTAAAACATTTATTTACTTATTCCAAAACATAGGTACATATTAAATTCACATAAATTCTATATATATACTATGATAGGATAGATTTCTATTCATAATGGTATTAAACTATTCATAAGGGTAACATTTCTATACATAAGGGTATGTTATGATTCACCAAAAATTATGTTGGTCCTTTCAGACTCTAAATAACTAACTGATCACAACCGTGTATGTCATATTTTTGAAATTCAAATCATAGGGTGTCTAGCTTATAACAAAGTGGTGTTTTGTAGAGACTCAGTGTTTCATGCATTAATTATTAATTTTATTTTGAAAATCTTTGGGGTGTTACATGGGTACTCGACTGGTCCACAACAGTGGGGTTATTTCTTACTGAGTAGAGTCGGAATGTTGTGTTGGGAATACAATAGATGAAAAATCATAATACTATAGATGATGGGAGGCTCAAGGATCCATGTATATGATATTATTTAGGATACAATCATATTTTGGAGGGTATATGGAATCGGCTTCATAGTCCAGATCTAGTTACTCACAGAGTATGTATCGTTTCTCTCGTGATAGAAAGGGGTATCTCACACATGATTTTATGACCATCTTCTCTATTAAGAGTGAGATAGTCGATGTACCTCCGTATAAGATATGAAAAATAGAGAATCAAATACATGTCTCTTTTAAAAACATATCAAAAAACATTCTACATGTGCATGTTTCATTATAATATTTCAACCAGGTTTGGGTTTTAGGGGGAAGAGTATCCTTTTTGAGGATCCTATGAGTGATTATTTGTAGACAACATTAGAACACCCTAGTTACCTCAATGGAGAGGTATAGAAGACCCAATTGTGAGATCTATTTCTTTACCTGTTGTTCCTTAGTTTCTTAATTTCGGGGATGAAATGACATAGTGTGGGGATAATATAGAAAATATAGTTTTTCTTTAAAATACATGGAATATATCTATGATTATTTATTGATCCATTAGATGATTTAGTGTAGGATATTGGGTCACATATATCCTTGGTTTAGTGATCTTAAAAATCTTAAATATATTTTATTATTCATGAACTATTATTTAGTAAAAGATATATGACTCTCAAGGAAAATATTAGATCAAAAATCTGAGATTGATGTTGAGTTCAAAAGGTGCTGTTTACCCTTGTCACACTATAAAATTGTTTGGTGTCAGCACCCTATCATAGGTAACTATTGGCAGGATGTAAAATTGAGGTTTACTAATTTAATGAAATTAAATAACCCCCCCCCTTGTTCTCACATACATAGAGGGGATGTAGGATCCCCCTTACATGATAGATGAATTGAGATAGAACCGACGAGGGGACATGACTCTAAGCACCGTTATTGATGTCGATCATCACCGAATAAAGTGTCAGCAACATCTAAGTATCATTTTAGACCCAAAGCATCATAATCTCTCCACAATGTATGATTTTTTTGAGTTTTACATTCCAATAAAAATGATACAATCTATTAAGGTTTTAAATCCCTATTAAAACTGATTGTGATCCCATTGGGGTAGATGTATGGGTTTTCGTGGAAACCAGGGTGTTTCTAGTATCTCGTAGGTGTTTCACATTTATAATTCATGATCGCATGTTGTATAGTGAAGGATAGCATGCCTTGAGTTCTTTATATTAATGTTTTTTGAACTATAGGGAACTACACACCATGTACTGGGGGTAAATACCATGTATTGAGCCCATGTATTTTCACCCAGAGACATGGTTAGGGATTCCATGTCAAGGGGAATTTCTATGTGAAAATATGTAGCTAGAGTATATCGACACATGATAAAGACACGATAATGTAGATAGATAGGTATTACACACCTTGTACCGAGGGTTCATTCCATGTGGTGACACGTGACTTGTGAGCCATTTGTGGGAGAGGACACACACAAGATTCTAGGAGGGGTCACATTCCGTGTGAAAAAAGGTACTCATGATATATATTTAAAAATAAATGTTGAGTACCATGAGTGGATATGGCCATGGGCCAGCTTTGAGAGACACACTATGTACTATGGTTACACTTCATGTACTCAACTTTGTCACTTCTACCCCACGCATCTCTTTCTTCATGAGATAGATGGAGGCTTAGGCATATCCTATCCTGAGCAATTTTCTAAATTGGATGTGATGCCGACCACAGTTTCGGTGTTACAGATTCAAAATGAGGTGATTATTATGGTTTACTTCTATTTTTGATGTATATACCAGTACTAATTGGGTGTGTTCTATTGGTATATACATATGACTATATTGTGTTTCATAATATCCTTAGAACATGATTATAATCCACATGATAGGATGAGCATGGATATAGTTGTTTTACCCCTCCTAGTGGCCGAGGAAGGATCTTATATCATATCTTTTCCCCTATATGTGGTTTATGGTATTGCCATGACCATTATATAATGTTATTTGATCCACAATCAATAATTATAGAAAATATGAGTTTTTGACATCCTCATATATAAAATCACCTACATATAAGATGTGTTTCTTTAGGGTCGGTGGTGGCCTCATAATTATGATCCTCTATACGGAATTTTGTTCTAGTGTGGTTGGTGATTTCATCATGAGTATGATCCAACACTTGTTCATTATATCAAAAGATTGGATTTTGGTATCTCCCAGTGGTCCTAGGGATGATCACCTATCTGTGTTCCATTTATTGAGACGTTTTAGGGTTCGTGGTGTCCCCCAACAGTCATGGGTGTGATCCCATATCTAAGAGATACGATATCTACAATTCTGAATTGGGTTCATCATGTCCCCTATCCAAGATGGGTGTGATCCCCTTTCTGGGTGATGAGATCTTACATGGTTAGGATATGGTTAGTAGTACCCCTCATCTAGGATGAATGGAATACCCTATCTATGTATCAGATTACTCTAGATTGTAGTGTGACATTCATCATGTCAATATCCAACAAGCATTATCTATTAAGAGCATTCTACCTATTATGGTGGGAATATGCAATCGATTTTGTGATATATGATGGAGCATGTTCTCTCATATGGGTCTTATCAAGAATGGTTAAGCTATTCTAGATGGATTATTATCTCTACAATATTCCATAATGGATGTAATTATAGTTTCATATGAGTGATATATCTTGGATGTGTTTCATCTTGGAAGGAAGGGCTTGTGGAGTGAGTTCCAATAGATGAATGTTACTCTAGATCCTTGAGTAGAATATGGTAGCTTTATGTGGGTACAAGACACCATGATACTTGGACTATATTATAAGAATATATGGGTTACTATGGGAATCTTATCAGTGATGTCACATTTGAATATTGACATACCATATAAACTAATAGTACTAGTCATGTTTATTGGAGAAGTGATCGAGATGGAGTTTCATGTTCTCTATTTATTGGTTTCCCTCTAGCTTTGATTGATTAAAATATTACCTTTCAATTGATCTCATTCATTTTGGGTTTTGGGGTAACTACTGGGTATGAAAATTAACACCCCTACAAAGTATTTTCCTAAACACGTCATGTCTTGTAATGATGACATGCCTTTCAACGGAGTCCTGGGAGGATTGAGAGCCAGTGGAGTTTAGTGGGACAGATAGACCAATGTGTACATTATTTCTTGACTGAGATCTCTTCTAGTGTATGAATTTGATATTAGTCCCCTATTTTTGAGTAGTTCATACTTTTTTTCCATTTATGGTGGGAGTTTATATGTCTTATTTTATGCTTTTTGTACTTCTTCTATAATCTAATTGTGGGTTAAATGTAATCATGAATTTATTACTTTTAGCATTATAGTATCTACATTGTTTCCTATATATGGAGGTGGTTTCATGGAAGTAGGTACTATAGGGTAATTCCTTCCATGTCTATGAAATTATAACTAAGTGATGTTCACAAACCCCTGGCCTATTAGATGTGGGTTTGGGGTAGTCAGTTCTCAGACCTCGTCCGGTCAGGTCTTGACATCTTTTGAGGTGTTAAGTAATGGGATTTTAATGTGATTAAGGAAATTTTTGGATATGTTTTATTTGTATAAGGTATATATAAAACTTAGGTTCCACCATAAGTGATATTTTAGATGAATCGTCTTTTCATAAGTTTAAACGTGTTGATAATCTTCATGGTTTATATGATATTTTATTTTTAAGGGAATTTTTAGGGAATTTTTCATATTTTAGGGACGTTATAAGAATTATTTTAATATATTTTTTACAAAATGAATAGAATTTTACATAGGATAAGACCATAGGTCTAGAACCCACAATAGAGTGCTGATAAGGGGGAAACACCAATCATTATCATACAAGATGACTTCATTAGAATAAAATTAATTTTAAAAATTATGTGAAATAAAAAGATTACTTTATTTTTTGAGAAATATGTTTTATCATAGAGATAACCAGGGAATTTAATTATGAGTTGGAGATTAATTTTTTGGGTAAAAGTACATTATTTTAGGAACCTAATATTTTTATGTTAATAATAACATTTTTCGGTTTTAATTAAGGAAAAATGATCAAATTATCCTCTAGATTCATATATGAATATAATGTGGTCATATTTGGATTTGGATTATTAGAATATGTTGAGATAATTTATGACTGTGTAATCCACATCTTGGGTATGTTACATTTTGAGAAATATTATGTTTTTGGTGAAATATGTTAAATATTGTTATTGGATAAATGAAAATATGTAACCCAATATTCCATATTTTTTGTTTCTCAATTTGGTCTAACATATTTTGGATCAGTATTAATGTAATGTTCCAAACTTTTTGAGTGATAATTGTTTCCTAAAATTTGTGTTATATTATTTTGATCATAAAAAAACTATATCTATTTAATAATGAAGTAAGGATAATTGAAATTTCTCCATTGGGTTTTGACTAATTTATGGACATTGTTCAATTATGATCGTTGGTCAATATGAAAGTTCGAATAAATAATGTTAATAAAAAATTTAATTTAATAATTAGTAATATAAATAGAAATGATAAAGGTTAACTAATATAGAAACAAGAGTTGATGGCCTCAACCAGTAGAGTCAGGTTTTACGAACACCATTTTTCAGAACATCGGGGAAGGTAGCCTCTTTGGGATTCACTCTGGACCGAGTCCAAGCCATGCTATATCATGATATGTTAGAATGAAATCATTTGTGTGCGAGGTTGAAGTTAGTAGAGATTACCACTCAAGTTATGTTAGTAGAGCCACCCCATGAGTCTATCACTATCACACACCTCACCCTTTGGTCATGTGTGTGTGTTATAAGAGGTTATGTATCATGGTCTTATTTACTTATTTTATAATCCATTTGTACAAATAATGTTTTTCTTCCATCATTTCGATTTTGAGTTCAGTTTTTCTTAACAATATGACGAATTTGATATTTTTTTGGATAGAAATTAATGTTTTTTAGAAATGATAAAATTATTATAATAATATAATATATTATTATTAATTTTTATTTTAATGAAATAATGTGATTAAAACACTCTTAAATTTCAATGATAAAATAATTTTATTTTTTTCAAGTGCCAAAACATTCACTATGCATTATACTATGCATTTTCTGTCTGCTATTATTTTTAATAAATTATGATTTTATTATTTATGAGAAAAATTTATCTTAATAAGATAATTATTAAGAAAAAATAGACATCATTTTTGAAATATTCATGTTTAATTTTGGATGTAGTGATTTTTGGAGAATTTTCTAAAATATTTTGTTTTTCGAGGAATAGTAAAAATATTGTTTTGATTTTTATGTTTGTTTAATGTATTCATAATGATGTAATAATAATATTAAAATATTTTTTACTATTTTATATTAAAATATGATATTAGGTTCCCCAATTTTCCAATATAATTGGAAAATACCATGGGTAAGAATATGGTTTTCCAAATACCACTACTGAGGTTTCCATGGAAATTAATAAATAAATTCCTTCACTTTTTTCGTTAAATACCAACCCATTTATCCATTATATTTTAGTAATAATTAATTTTCCATGAATATATGATATTATTACCTCCCATGTACTCCTATCAAGGAGTCTTGAAGCTCCCGATGTCCCGATACTCAAGATTTAGGAACACTACTCAGTGAAAAAGAAATCTCAACTTCTCATTTACTTTACAGTTTTCTATTTTATGTGTATGTAATTATAATATATATAATATTTTCTTCTACCTAATTTATTCTATACCATTACTATATTATTATTATCTTATTATTTTTATATACCCTTACCATCTCTTTTAATGTTTTCTAAAACCATGTTTCTTACCTGTTATGATGGTGAATTTTCTTCTCAAAATATTTCTCTTTTTGTCAAGAATTTTTTTTTGTATTCACATATATTTCAAAATTATATATTCCATTCTAGGATTAACATACATGAATCTTTCCTTCATTTTTCATTGGTTTAAAATGGAAAAAATAACTTATTATTAAGAACATTCAAAAACTCTATGATTTTGATAAGAAACCAATTTTATTTATAATACATGGGATATTTATGAAATGTTTATTATGGTATATATGGATAAAATTATGTAAGTCATATTGAGTGTTCTACCTGATAGTTCTCCAATTCAATGAGTAAATAATTTAATATCTAAAGGTGACTTGTTTTACAATATCATGGTGAATATCTGTTGTAATTTTTATCACACCTCAGTGAAAAACCTTAGTGATATACTTATAAATGACTCAATAAAATGTTGTATAAAAGTTTACAACTCATGATTCTTTTTATTTTTACTGTTATATGTCTCTTTCTCCTTTACTCATGCATTTATGATTTTCCTTAAATTCTTAGTGATAATTCTTATGATCACTTGTAAAAGGTTTCCCTTGCATTCCATTATTGGACCTCATGCTCACCCATTCATTTGATGTATATCCCCAAGTTATGAGATGTAGTAATTTTACATTGGATTAACCTATGATGAATCCTTTAATGTGTATTAGAATAATTTTTCATGTTTTCATGTATTTTTAACCTTATATCTAAAACACTGTACATTAAAGTATCCTCTATTTGTAAAATGGTATTTAATGTTATGTAATTAAATGAGGGATTCCATACATGGTATCAAATAATAGTTTAGTTATATGTTAAAATTATGATTTTAAAACCTTAAGAACAACCCTAGGGAAAAGTCAAAATATAGGAAACATCCTTGTAATTTGGTGAAATATTATGTATCTTGTTTCCATGAAAAAGTATCCATGTATATATATGAACAAGTGGTTGTAGATTTGGCACAAATGTATCTAGGTGTAAAGCCCAAAAAAAACATCATTGAGATATATTTGAATGGGAATTAGTGCATGAAAATAGGACATGCTACACTCCTAGTTTGACACTCTGAGTGTATATATTTGGTGAATCACAATCTTTTTATAAAAAATTATGAAGGACATATTGAAAATTTAATTGTTGTTATAGAATAAAATATTTAAGAATAATGTTTTATGACCTGAAATTATATTAGAATTATATGATTTTTAAATGAAACTTGTTTCTCGGTATGGTTTTCCTCTTTTATAAAATAATGGGAAATTTGAGAAACCTTGCAAATAGTGAGTGGAACATACCAAGTGATGATGAACATCCAATGGAAGCTGAAATAGAAAATATCATAAGAATTATAAATCAACTGACTCAATTATATCCCTTCTTCGATGAGAATAAAAATTGAGAATAAAGTCAAAGAGATGATGTATATGGGGAATGAATATGTGGGAATCTTTAAGAAGAAATTATCAAGGCATTATTGATACACCTTTAGCTTTGTCATGGATCCTAATGTAATAGATTATAGATTCTTCGGTGGTGTACGACCCCATCTACAAAAGAATATTACTAATTGGGATTGTTCTATCTATTAGAAGATTGTATGATGTTATATGAAAGTTGAACTAGATTTTGATGAGAGACAATAGTATGAGAAATAAAATGAAAAGAATATGTATTTAGAGACAATCTTTGGGAAGAAGATTGATCATGGAAGAGGATGAAATCTATTGAAATTTTCGAAATGAAATAAATGTAGAAAGAATAACTCTACGAAATAACTACACAAGTGTATTAAATTTTAGAAGTGTTTAATAGATTTCCATATTGCTCAGAACTATCAGAGTGAGGTGATGCATCATCTTCTCAACACTAATGAAAAAGGGAAGATGGTATATGACCTATCGGAAGTCTAATTCTTAAAGTGTGTATAGATTGTGCTCTTTTCCAATGACTATTTGAATCTAAAGTTAATTGATGGGAATAACCAACAACCTTATTAGAGTCTAAGGGAGAATTTTAATGATTTTTCTATCACAACAGGTGAAGTTGAAGCTCCAAATGATGTGGTAGTATGTATTCTCATTGTTATCTCAAATCTAAAATGTACCTTTTTTATTCTAGTTCTATACATTCAATTATTTCCTATATATTTGAAAATAATATAGAATAAATCCTTCAACTGGTAAAATTATATTTATTACACAATACTCTGAGAGCGATTATTCAAGTATCAAAAGTTTATAGAAACTCTATTTTTCACTTTGGTGAGCACAATCTTATCACAAATCTAGTAGTCATTCCCATGCTGGAATTAAACATTATACTAGGGATTGACTAGATCTCATAGTATAATTTTATGATCAACTAAAAAAGAAATTAAATAATAATAGTTTTTAGTTGAAAACATATATTTGTTTTCACAGGAGAGATATGTTCAAAAACAATTCTAGAATCACCTCACAAAGCATTCTTCATGGAAATGTTCGGTTTAGATAAAGAAGGAAATAAAAGTATATGAATAGATAATGTACCGTTAATTCATGAAAACATTGATATATTTCATATGTTGTTACCTATAACTCCACCTGAAAGAGAGGTAGAGTTCTCTATTGAACTCATTCATAGTAATAAGATAATATTAAAGTCATCATATAGAATGGAAAATTTAGAACGGGTGGAAATAAAGAAAAAAACTCCAACATCTTTGGGAGAAAAAGATTAACTAGACCTTTTTGTCTCTATGAGGAGAACTTATTACTTTTATAAAGAATAAGTATGGACCAATGTGGTAATAAATTTATTAGAGAGAACTTAATAGGATCACAATGAAGAAAAAGTACCATCTTCAAAGAATTTATTATTTATTCGACCAACTACATGAGGTTCAATTATTCTCTATGATTGATCTTTGATCTGGTTATCATCAATTTAGAGTGAAGAAATAAGATATTACAAATACCATATTTTAATCAAGATATAGACATAATGAGTTTGTTGTAATTCCCTTTTTCTTGACTACTCTTCCTAATATTTTTATGGATTTTATGAATAAAGTATTTAATGACTACCTTTATAAATTTTCCAAAGTTTTTATTGATGATATTATGATATATTCCAAAATTCTTGAAGAGCATGATGATAATACAAGGGTTATATTTCAAACTATGAAAAAATAGAATCTATTTTTATAGTTCAACAAATGTGAATTTTGGTTACAAAAATTTTCATTCACGGGGAACATTGTTACCAATGAAGGAATAGTATTTGACCCTAGGAAGAAAAAAGTTGTGGAGGAGTGGCCTCACAATACAAAAATAACAGAGATTCATAGTTTTCATGGATTAGTTGGATATTAAAAGAGGTTTTCGATAACTTTTTCTTGAATTTATAGTACACTACCCAAGTTAACTTTTAATGGGGCCAAGTTCACCAGAAAAAAGAGTGTAAAAATTGTTTCCAAAAGATGAGGAAGATATTGGTTGTTTCACCTATGTAAACTCTACCCTATATCAGATAAGAAATATTTATTTTTAGTGATGCATCTCTAAAAGTCTTGGGTGCATCCTCATACAAAATTACAAGGTGATTTCCTATGTATCTGAGTAGTTGAAACCTTATGAATAGAACCATCCTACACATTTCATCACAATGGATGTGTTGATTTTTTATCTGAAGTCGTGGAGGAACTATCTTTATAGGGATAAATTTCATATATACACATTCCATAAAATTTTGAAGTATGTTTTCACAAAAACAGAATTGAACATGAGACCAAGGATATAGTTGAATCTTCTTCAAGACATTGATTGTTCAAATCATTATCATCCCAGAAGAGAAAACAATTGTTCAATAAAATAACCAATTGTTCAAGAAATGACAATGATTCAACAATATCCTTTAATAAATTACCTAGTAAAACCAAACATGGGAATCATAAGGGAAGGGACATTATCAACCCAGTACCAAATGATTTCTCAACCATTATTACTATATAATATCAATAAATCTAGAAAATATGATCCTTTATAATAAAATATCGTGGAGGATATAAAGAATGGAATGTTTCTTATGTTCAATATTGATTAAGAAGGTGCAATGAAATTTTATACAATGGTATGTGTTCTATCTATTCTAGAAATAAAAAAGGAGATGATGGATGAACCTCATAGATATACATTCTCAACACATTATGGAAGAACTAAAATGTTTAAAGACATTAGTGATAATTATTGGTTCAATAACATGAAAACGGAGATTGCTAACAACATTATAAGGTGGATAGTGTGTCAATAAGTGAAGTAAAAGAAACAAATTCTTAAATGGGTATTAAAACCACTACCCATACCATCATTTACATGGGATAATATCAGTGTATATTTTTTCCTTGTTATTCAGAAAAAAACTAATATAAATAATGCGATATCAGTTATAGTGGAACATTTCACCAAGACTGTCCATTTTTCCTCTATTTGGGATGACTTATCTCTTGACCAAATTTCTGTGGTTTACATAAAGGAATTGGTGAGGTTGTATGGAGTTCCCATTTCTATAATTTATGATCATGTTCCAATGATCAAATAAATTTTTTGGATAAGTCTTCCACATGATTTAAACCTTGATTTTGAAATTTTAGTATGGCCTATCACCCTCAAACAGATGGTCAATCTGAAAGGACTATTTATACACCAGAAGAGATGTTGAGAACATGATCAATAGAATTTAAAGATGAATGGGATCACAATGCCCCATAAGTTGAGTTATTATATAGAAACAACTTCTATTAGAGTGTTCAAATGGAAGCCTAGGAAGCTCTATATGGGAAGTGATATAGAACTTCTACGTGTTGGTGAGAGAAAGATTGTGTGGCTTGATATTGTAAAAGAGATAATAGAAAAGGATCATTATATCTAAAAAACATAAATTCATTTCATATTCGGGGGGAGATCTATATTTTCAACCTTCGAAGGGACTTGGAGTTTTATATTGGAGAAAAAATTCTTCCTTTGAATTTCAATATGGAAGAGATTCATTATTTTTTAGAAGAAAGGGATGCTCATCCCCGGGTAGAGTATCCCCATATGAAATCCTTGATCTCATAGGAGCAGTGGCCTATCGGCTTTATCTTTCTCCAAATCAAGATCATGTTTGTGATGTTTTCCATGTATCTCTCTCAAGAAGGTACATACCTGATCATCCACATATACTAAATACAGAGGTGGTATAACATGAAAATGACCCCTCTTACAAGGAGCGTCCAGTTGAGATATTTGACCATGGAGACAAGGTTTGACGCAACAAGACTACCCACCTCATTAAACTATTCTGGAGGAACCAAAAATATGAATAACAAAAATGGGAACTATAGGAGAAAATGTTTATGAAATTTTATCACCTCTTCTCAACCAAGGGAAAGGGGTGAAATTTTGGGGATGAAATTTCTTAAGGCGGGAAGAATGTAACATCATTAACATTGTAAATGATAGTGTTTTCCGGAAAATGTCTGTTATATTATTTTTTTTACACAATAAAACCACATTCATTTACTAATGAAGTTAGTATAATTGAAATAAAATTATTTTGTTTTAAATTTTATATGACCATTGTTCAATTATGAATGTAGGTCAATATGAACATTGGGAACAATAATAATAATAATAATTTTATCATTATAATTAGTATTATAAATATAACTCATAATGGTTAGTTAATACAAAAATAAGAGTCTATGGTATCATATAGTAGATTTGTGTTGTATGAAGCCAATTTATTAAAACATGGGAGGTAGTTTGCATCATTGTCTTCACTTTTTACCAATCCTAATCCAGGATTCAATATTTTAAGCTTCAACAAATTATCCTATATGATATTTTCATGTTATGGTAGATAACGACTCATATGATGTTAGTCGAGTCACCCCATCAGTCTATCACTATCTTGCACCTCATCCGTAGGTCAAATGTGGGTGTTATAAGGGGTTATTTTTCATGGATTTAGTTAAATATTATATAATCCCTTTGTAAAAATAAAATTTTTCTTTAATTAATTCTGTTTTGAGTTTAGTTTTTATAAAAAATGTGAAAATTTTGATAAATTGATTTTTAGATAGAAATTTATCTTTTTAGAAAAGGTATATTTATTATAATAAACATTTATATCATTAATAATGTATTTTAATTAAATAATATGTTTAAAACACTGTTAAATTTAAATGATAAATTAATTTTATTTTTTTCAAGTGTCAGAAAGTTTACTATGCATTTTCTATCTGCTATTATTTTTAATAGATAAGGATTTTTATGTTTAAAAGTAAAATTTCTCATATATAGGAACTTATTATGATAAAATAAACATAAGTTTTGAAATCATCACATAAAAATTAGGTATGGCTGAATTTATTATAATTTTCTAAAATAGATTGTTTTAGTGAATAGTTGAAATATAGATATGAGTTTTTGGTATATTTAATGAAATTATAATGATTTAATAAGTAATATAAAATGTTGGTAGACTATTTTGGATGAAAATATGATATTAGGTTTCCCAATAGGCTAATTTCTTTGTAAACTACCATCGTGAAGACTATAGTTTTACAAATACCACTAATGACCTGTCCAAAGAAATTAATAAAAAAATCCCTCACTTTTTCACTATATACCCCTGTATTTATCCATTATATTTAATTATAAATTATTTATCCACGAATAAATGATATTATTACCTCTCAAGGAGTCCTCCCAATGCATCCTTAGGCCAATAGGGTCCTAATATGCAATTTTCAAGAACACTCTTCCAGGCACGGAAAATCTCAACTTCTCTTTTCTTTTCAACTTTCCTTTTTATGTGGTATTTATTTATAATTTCTATAATATGTCCATATATCCAATTTATTCTATAAATTTACTATAAAAATATTAATTAATTATTTTTATATCATTTTCCATTCTATTTTTAATGTTTTAAAAAACCATGTTTCTTCATTGTTAGGCTGCAAAGTTTTCTACTCAAAATTTCACTCATTTTCTGAATAATTTTTTTATTTTCATTTGTGAATATCAAAAACACATTATTCTCTAGAATTATTCACATAGATTTCAAAACAATATATTCTATTCACGGATTAATATACCTTAAACCATCTTTCCATTTCTATGGGTTCAAAATGAAAAAAAATCTTTTTTAAGAACGTTCTAAAACTATATGATTTTGATACGAAGCTCATTTATTTTATTATCCATGATCTATTTATGAAATATTTTTTATGATATATGTGGATCAAAATATTTAAGACATAAAATAATTTTCTCCACGATACCACTCTAATGAATTAGGTATTGAATTTAATCTCTAGAGATGAAGAGTTTTATAATGCCTTAGTGAATAACATTGGTAATATTTGTGAATCTTTACGGAAAAACCTTAGTGATATTCTTATGAATAACTCATTTTAATGTTGTAACCACATATCCATGTTATGATTCCTTATATTTTTACTATTATATTCATTTTTCTATTTTATCCTTGTTATTATGATATTCTTCAAATTCTTGTTGATAATTCTCACGATCACCGGCAAATCATTTCCCCTGCTTTCCCTTACTAGGCATTATGATCACCCTTTCTGTTTATGTATTTCCCCAGGTTATGAGATGACATAATTTTACATTGGATGAAACTATGATTAATACTTTCAAGTGGATTAGAATAATGTTTCATGTTTTCATGTATTATGTACCTTATTTTCAAGACACTAAACATTAAAAGATCTCTTGTTTCTAAAATTATATGTAATGTTATGTAATAAAAGGTGGGATTCCATAAATAATTTTAACTACTTATGTAATGGATTAATTTAAAAATTTATTTTCCCTTTTATGTTTTTATAGATTAATGGATTATATTAGATAACTTGTACTCAAAAAATTGGATTTGGGAAATATTTTGAGGCAAACATAATGATTTTTCACTCTTCTATATATATTATTTTCAGTTAAATTATAATTTCAGTGATCAAGACATAAATTTTTTATTCTTGGAGATTAATTTCATGGCATAAAAAATAATTCTTAAATAGAAAGAAGCACATACAAACAATGTAGTTGGGCTTATAAAAAATAATTTTGAGGCAATTGAAGATGGATGTTCCATGTGGTCATTTGTAGCACCAGATATTTGTACTCCCCTTGTGGACTCGGACATGAAGGGTAATTGGCATGCTCGGTTGTGCAAACCCTCCTCGTAAAGCCTTGTACTTGTTTTTTTGTCAATAAATTTTGTGGGGTTGGGATACGCCTAGCCCCGAACCTTCTTTTCCTAAATGTACATTCTACATCCCTTTCTCTCTTATTAAGAGGAATTTATATTAACACATTTTACATTGTAAGATTTCATTAAAGTTATTTTCAATTTTGAACCCCTTCATTATCAAGATCATGTGCAAATTGAATGTACGAAAGTAATTAAGGGGGTGGAGAATGTAACACCTAGATAATTTAAAATGAAATAATTATATTTGATAGCATATATGTCGCATAACACCAAGTTTAAATGAATCAATATATAATATTAAAATATTATAATTTAATGTGAAATTTATCACTTATAAATTAAATAGGATGGTTATAATTGGGAAAAATAAATTATAAAATATATATGGGAAGTTAGTGTATAAATTAATTCATTTTTATCAATTTATTAGAAATAAAAATATAATTTATTTCAAATTAAAATAAATATTTTCTTATGATAAAACCTTATTATGCACACAATGAATTTTTATCATAATTAAATAAAAAACAATTAGTGAATTATTGAAATTAATTTTATATATTATATATTCAATAAAACATTTCCCGGTCATCCAATATTTTTACTAAGCATGGGATAAGAAAAAATTTAGTTTTATGTAGAAAATTGTATTTTTTTCAAAAAAGTGGTTTGTTCACACACTTATTATGAAATAAAATTTTTAATTTTTTAAATTTTTTTTTGAAAAAATGATTTTGATTTCTAGAATCAAAATTTTAAAATTATTTTAGAATTAAATTTTACAATTTTCTGACAAGATCAATTTTATGATGAATAATGGAAAATATAGATTTTTAATAAAAATGACTTATTTAAAATTATTTTCAAAGATGAATCCTATTTTAAAATGATTTTATAGTAAAAAAAGTAAAATTATATTATTATTAAACTAATATATTTTCTTTTAATCCATTTAATATTGAATTTTTATATTAACACTTTTTATACTTATAAAAAAAATCTGGTGAAAAATTATTTTTCATCGCGTCTATAAGTTTAATTTTAAATTAAATCCTAACCCATTTCTAAATTTAATATGATTAAATTGAATAAATTTTTAATTTAGAATAATTAATATTATATAACAATAAAACATAAATTTTTGGTGACAATGATCAATAATAATATAAATGAATATTGTGGATAGGGTTAAAATGTGTTTACCAAGAGGTTAAACTAAAACAATAAGGTTTAAATGAATAAAAAAATATAAATTTTATATTATATTTCATTTTTTATAGATTATCCCATATAAATTTTTTAATTATTCATTTTGGATCTTTTTTGTGTGTGAAAATTGTGAGTATGTCTACTTCATTTCCAAAATTTCAAGTCTATCCTATCCCCCTGCATGTAAAAGAGAACCACATCTCTTGTCCTATAAAGAAATAAAAAAAACTTGTCTTCAAAAAATGCCTTAAGAAATACCTTATCCACTTACCTTAACATATTTTATATAGTGTATTTTGAATATTAAACCCTCCTTTGAAGGATTTTGAGAAAAACTTAAGGAGGTCCTGGAATGAAGTGGATTTTTTCTTAACAAAAAGTTTTTGTTTTATTCCTTATTAAACCACATAAAAATAATAATAAACTATAATAATATATTAGAATTATTGTTTACCAATAATTATATGTTATAATGTAACATGGATAAACTATATACATATCCCCTTCTATAAAATTGGAAACAAAATAGTTGATCATGTGTATGGCTGACTATATCCTCACAAACCGATGAAATTCATTTTCCATAACTGCCTCCCACATATGGATATAATTTTTCAAATTAAGTATATATATTATATATTTATGATATACTTGTTCTTAACTAAATATAATATCAAATATAACTTATCTCCTTCTAATCCATTTTAAAACAAAAACAATTCCCTTGTGTATGTGTGGACAACAACCTCTACAATGCGATACGAAACATTTTTAATTACAATTTGGAACAGATCGTAATAAAGATATATTAAATATATATATATATATATATATAATATCTAACAAATATCAATGATTATGGTAATTTTAATTTATATTAATCATTATTTTTTTCCACACATAAATAAAATTGAATCATCATTCATCTATATGTATGACCAACCATCTCTATCATTGGTGTAATTTATTTTCATATCTATACCAAATACGTATTTCTCTAACCATATATATAATGGGAATAGACTATATTTTTATCAAAATGTTCCATATAGATATGATGAAACCATATTCAATTTAAAATGATCAAAAGTTACAAAATAAAACATATATATGATAAATGAAGAAGTTATCACAAAAACTACTGATTATAATAAATATTTATCAATGAAAGGGTGATAAATGTGTTATAGTTAATCATAAATGGTAAAATATATATTATTATATTTATATAATGGATTTTAAAAAATATTATATTTATAATATTGGTGTTTTGAATGTGTAAAATGAAATTTGAGACTAATAATAAGGGGTTTTTGTCTCACATTTAGTTCCATGGGATACAAGTCATATTCACCAATAATATTTTTTATGTGGTGTATATACTGACCTTAAATGAATTTCATGATTATTCCAAATAAAATTATAGGACATATATATCCTTATAATTTTAATTATTTAATTTTCTATTTGATTGAAATGTTTCCATAATGGTAAGGTTTTTGTGATATAATATGATTGTCTATCATGATTATTTATGATTTTGAAGACTGAATCTTAAGATATATATCTCAGGAAAATCATTAATTTTACTAAACTTTTTTTATTTATAGAAATCATATTTTTTCATTCATTGTCTGCTTATTATGTTCTCAATATTGCAAAAGTAATATTTTGATGAAAACTGACTTTATTTTACTCTTTGGATGAAAATATTTTTTTATTATGTGTCCCTATTTTCTAATAACTATTTTAATTAAAATTATTACTGATGTAAAATTATTATTTAATGATATTTTTCAATTTTTAACTTTATAAAATGATATAATTGAAATATATTTTTCATTTTTTGAATGAGGTACTTTTGAATTTATACTAAAACATGAAAAAAAAACATTATTTTAATGAACACATCATAGAAAATATTTTATTCAGTATTGAAAACTCAATTATTTTTAGATTAAAAAAAATTGGGGTTTTTTAATATAATCTTTTTATTAAATATGTTAGTATTTTTTATATTTTATATTTTTATTTAAAAACTTTAATGTTTATTTTCCTAAATAAATTTCTAAAGATATTTTTTCATATTTATATACATCAATAACGTCAACTTTTTTGTTGCTATTATTTTAAAGTTTCTAATATCAAATTGTAAAATCCTTATTCATTATTTTAATTATTTATTATTATAATAAAATGATGTTTTTGAAACCCATTCCTTTTTTATAGGTTATGATATGATGAATAGAAGAAATGATTATGAAACCAATTTCTTTTCCATGGGATATTCCATGAAAACATGTTCATGAAACCCATTTTCATTACATAGGTTTTATATATAATGAAATTGTTATAAAACCCATTCAATTTTTCAGGGTCATGATATGAATAATTAATTGTTATATTTGGAACACGCGTTTTATATTTTTATTTTTTTATGGGGTGTCATAATTACATATCCCCCAATGCATTGGTTAATGATGGATACCTCATGAGAAAAACATATCTTCAGTGGAGAGTAAACCCAGTTTTGTAAGGGAAACTATCCACTATGAAATTTTTTAGAGTGAAGATTGAGTATTGTGACGGTCTAGAGAGTGAACCCATTCCATTATGATAGTCTTGTTAATAAGAACTGTGTACTAAATAAATTATTTTCCATGATTATATGTTTTCCACTATCCCATGTATTATTATAATGTTATTCATCAAGGGATCATATACATTTATTCCGTTATGAATAATGTCTTATAAACTAACAATACTTATTCCATGATAGAGGTTTATGATATATGATATTATTGTCATTTTTAATAATGTTATTCTGATGTTATAATACCATTATGATCATGTTATGTTTATATATCCCTTATGTACCATTACTATGAATTAGATATCCCCATTTCTTATGATTATTTTCCCTAGGTTGTAGAAAAATTCCTTGTGTATGATATAACTCAGAAGGGTTCTTGTAATGATGAAATTATTGTGTGATGATGTACTTAACATTTGAATCATCATATTATTTTTTCAATGTTTACATAGTTAATAAATATTTATGGTCCTCCATAATGTTTTTGTAAAATTAAATAAAAATTCAACCATTAACAAATAATATCTATATATGAAAATCCAAGGTCATTATTAGAATCTTAAGGGTTGAAATGTGATTGAGAATTGGAAATGGAAGAAGATAGAGGTAAGGTGAAATGAGGTGGTAAAGGGTGGTATTATTAATGGAGGGGATTTTTATGAACAAAATACTAGAATAAATAATCATTTCTATAAATAGTGATTAGACATGTTATTATATTGTATGATTCATGTGATTTAATAGTAAATATGCCCTAAAAATATTCAAATAACCTTTATAATCCTAATAAATACATTAAAATACACTGTAAAGAGTTCACTAATTAATAGTCAGTTATATAATATTTAAATATTCATCTATATTTTCAAAAATTCAAATTCTAAACACTAGATATAAATTTTATATAAAATAATATATTAATGAATAAATAAACTTATTTTGAATACAAATCTATTAATTTTTCTATGAATGATTAAATTTTTATATTTTTTTATTTCTTAGTTCTTAAATGAGAGATAATTAGTGATAATATATCATTTAACCAACGTATGTTTCAAAATTATATTATTCTAATACATTATTTTATTGTTAAATCATATTAGTTAACTAAATAAGTTAAAAATGAACTAATGTTTCATTTAATATAATTTTAATATACATAATTTATGGCATATGTTTATAGGATTCATGTATTTAAAAATTAATTAATTATATGTATCCAAAATATAAATTTTATATATTTCATATTCATATTTTGAGGATTTTAATTATTAAATAAATTATTAATAAAACTATTTTTGTGTAACGTAAGTCATATATTATAGTTATAGTTCTTTATAAATGACTATTATTTTTATACTGACAACCATATCTAAATGTAATTCTTATTTTTTGATATTAATTCATAATATATATGATGAATAATTTTTTTTAATTTGTATAAATAATTCATAGAATATTTTGACTACTAAGCAAGTAACTAATCCCTTTTATGAGGAATAATTTTCTTTATCTCAAAACAAAACATGAAAATATGAATTATTTACTCAATACTAATAAAATAATAATAGTTATTGTTTCACTAAAAACTGCAAATGGGTTTTATTTTATCCCTTCATGAGACTAATTATCAAAAATTACATCAAATATACCAGACAAGACCCACAAATTTTGATAAACATAAATTCAAAAATTATCTCTGAACCACATTTAGGATTTAAATAAAAGTATATATTTTTGTCTTAATATGAAATATTATAATCAATACCATACCGATAAATCAATGCATCTAGTATTTTTAATTCTATATTATTATTGGGACTAGATTCCATCATGGTCCCCAAGAGGACATAACCTAAAAAATCAACAATGAGTAGAAAATAATATGGCATCATTACCCCAATTGGATCTCTGAAGATACCTTTTATCATCATTAAAGAACTGAGGAGATGATGAGATATACTAGTCGAGCTATCATGAATATCCCTCTATGTAATGGAAATAGTAATAGATTATAATCATGGAATCCATCATAGAAAACATATCTACCACCATTCCATATCAGCAACACCAGGGAAGGCTACTACCCTCCATGAATATGAATTCTAGACCAAGAATATCTGAAGAGACCCAAAAAGAAAAATGAAATAATTTTATTTTTAAGCCACTTGAATCTCACAACTAGGAATATATTGTGACTTTGAGGAACATGGGTGAGAACATGGCATTAATTATATTATAATTAAATAAAAGTTAAAAATTCCATACACATATTATTAATAACAAAATCATTTTTAATATAGGGTTATACATAAGATAAATTCATCTATAAATAGTTATTTGAAATCTGATAAATTTATCTTCATCATGATAATTTATTTTTATTTGTTAGATACGAAATAATAGAATTAACGGCATGAATAATAATTATGTTGTAGTTGTTTAATTATCAAAAATATCAAATACATAATATTAAAAATATTTAAATAAAAATAATTTTAAATAATTAATTATATTGATGAATTTTATAGAGAACATTGAAATGTTAGTGATATATTAGTTGTGTTGGTTATAAGTTAAAATATTGTTGTGATAATTCTAAAAATACAAATGATGAATAGTCTCAAAATTGAAAAAAATGATACATTAAAATTAATAATATTTTATTAAATGATATAAAATTAATAAACATCTAAAATTCATTCAAATAACTAGAATAAGGTTAAATATTTTATCAATGATCCATTTTGGGTTATTTGGGAATTTTATTGTAACTATACTAACCCTAATGAGTAAAAAGGAAAGTTGCAACGGTAAGACAAAAGGCTTTAACTAAGGGTTAAAGTCAAACGATAAGGTTAAAATTGTGACCTAATCATGTTTAAAAATAAAAGGTTGTGAGGATTTCATTTAACACTCATATTTTATTATAAATTATCCACTTTGGATCTATTAAAGATAGAAAATCACTTCAAATTAATTTAATATTTTAAACAATTACAATATTTTCCATCCCCTGTGTTATCAAAAAGTACCACCTACATCATTTCTTAAAAACAAATTGAGCCTTATAGATCAACCAACCATTTCCAATTTATCCTCCCAACAATCTTATATATGTTATTGATGTACTTTTTTTCCAAAAAAAAAACAAACCCTTGTATCCCTTAGAAGTGATCCAAAGGAACCCATAGAAGAATAGGTAATTATTTTACCAACCCATTTATGTTCTTCTCTTATTATAATTACTCTTCATATGTTCACATACCAAACTAATAAATCTAGTATAATATATATTATGAGATTCTAATATTATTATGGTACAACCATATTCCTTGATTTATCCATCCTATGAAAAACAAAATCATAGTGTGTGCATATGTATGGCTTTCCATGTACACCCCATGGTGTAATATTCTTTTCACCAATATTATTAAATGTCTTTACAACCTATGAAAATTTAAAACATAGCTCGTACGTACATACCGATTACCATCACCATGCATTGTTGTAATTCATTTTTATCAACATTTTTCATTAATGGTTATAAAGGTGTATCTAATTAATATATATTTTATTTATGAATCATTTATAATTCTCTAAATACAATATATAATTCACCTTCTTAACCTTCCACCTAATAAAAAATGATAACATTACTCGTTCATGTGTGTAAACTACCACTTCTGTGAGGTTATGTGATTCATTTTTCAAGTCCACCAATCATAGAGAAATATGAATATGTATATAATGAATATATATGATATTTATAATATATTTAAAATTTTATACATGCCTTTACGATAATATTGATTCAAGGATCAATATTATATAAACTAAACATTTATTAAAAATAAAATATTAAACACCCAAATATGACTATTAAAATATAGAATTGTAAATAAATTGGTGTTAAAAGGTTAAAAGAGGATAATTTATGATATTATGAGTATGAATTTAGTTTAAGTATTTAATGATAATAATTTTTAATTATTATATATAAAGAAAAATCACTTATGTAGAAATTCAAACTTGATATATGTGTTTCGAATCTCTCTTTTATATTTATAAGGCATATATCATATTCACCATAAGTATCCATTTTCTTGTTTATATAAATCATATGAATTTCATTTAATATTAATTTAATGAAAATTATTGGGATTCTTAAATCCTTATGAGCTTCTTCCATTTAGTAGGTTTTTATTTAGATATTACCAAAGTTGTATGGTGTTATTTTCCAATCTCAAACTTCTCAAGTATTTTTTTGTTTGTTTTAGGTTTCCATTGTGAGTATTATGCGATATTAATATCATATAACCAGTATATATTATTCTAATATAAGTAATTATTTATATATAATTTTATCCTTTCAACTTTCTACCTTTAATTACTCAAGAGAACAAAAGAAGTTTTTATGGAAAATAAACATTGTTTTCTATTTGACCATGAATCATTTTTTTCAATGTACATATATTAATTGTAATGTTTTCAAGAATTTTTTTACTATTTTATATTAATTCATTAGATATAGTTTTACCAATTTTTAATTTCTAAAAATGACTAAAATTAAGATTCTTATAATTTTCCAAATGAGGTACTTTTTTACAATGTTTGGAACAAAATATTTGTTTTAACGTTTAACATACAAAGGATTTTTTTTATTGTAATGAATATTCATTTACATGATAAATAATTGAAATTATTCTATGTTTTATTCCAAATAATATGTTTTACCTAATGATTTTTAATGTCTTCGATTTTAAATAACTAATTTCGTAATGAAAATGTTATTTTTTGCATGAAGTATTTTAGGGAGATTTTAATATTATTTTCATCTATTTCAACATGTTTTGGTGAGTATTTTGACATTATAAGGATATATTATAGTGATAAAATCAAAAATATTTCATTAGATGAAATATAAAAATTTTACTAGTGAAATATTGACGTTCATTATGGTAGTGATTCCAATATGAACAATTATTTATTATTAATTTGTGCTGATTATATTATATTATTTATGTATATAGTTATTCAATTGAACTAATTAAGTGACTAGTTGTGATAGAAATTACATAACCCCTTGATTCATCGATTGGTCTCATGTGACAAAACATGATTGAAATTTGGACAAGGATTTACCCAATCATGTAAGTTGTCTTGGAATGAGGCCTGAGTTGAATGTTTCAAATTTCCTACATTCTAAATACCGTCATTTGGAAATAATTTATTGATTTTCCTTTTACTATTCATATAATTATAACATATTTGGATAATATTCAAGCTCATGTGATTATTTATAGGGAATTATTTCATAATCATTTATTCCTTCCATATTTTTATGCCGTATTTATTTTATGATCACTTTTGTTGTACACATACCCATACTGAAAATATAATCACACACATTACTATGAATCCTTACCATAGATTCCAAGAATATTACTTTGATTGATATGACAGGGTATTGTAGATAAAATAATGATTTTTTCATGGAAATTTGGTTTTTTATTTTATGTTTTCACATGTAATGTGAGATTTAATACTGTATCTAGTTTTCCATGAATACTAAAGTAAAATATCCTTTGGGATGTGATCATTTGTATCTAGTGTTAATGAAATAATTTATCATTAGGATTTGGGCTACTGGGGTTTTGTTTGTTACCTAACCAATGTGAATATATCTATTTAGAGTAGAAGTTGAGGATGGCATTGGCTACAATTATGATTCTTCCTGAACATTGATTAGGGTATGCATTGTTTTTTGACACATATGTTGTTTTCATGTGATACATAATAATACAGGGTGATATTGTAGTTTTTATTAGTCTCATAATCTATGATCCCATGAATATAATAGCCCAACTCATAACTTAGAGTTAGAAGATGTGGTTCATGCAATGCAATGTTGGTGACACTACCACTTCAGTGAGAGGGTTTCCTACATAAATGAACCAAAACAGTCTTTGATATATTTTATATTTATATAATATGATTCTTAATTAAATAATTTGGTTATAATAATTGTATATTTTTTAATTTCTATTGAATTATTATAATATGAAAAGAAATTATATTGATGATGATCTTAAGAGGATGAGACATGATATTGGATTGGGTAATCAGAAAATAGTATAAATCTAATGGCTATACTAAAATACTTGAAGATGGTCATTATGGAATATTAGGGGGTTATGGATTTAGAACCCTTGGTCTTAAAAATATTATTTATTGAATTAGTTAATGTCATTAAATATCTTGATCTAGTGTGTTTCATGATACTTGAAAAGTTGGTGGAAAATGTTTTCATTCAGATATGGATGTTAGATGGATGTGGTGGGGTTCTAGTTGAAGGAATGGTATTGGTTCCTTTTTTCATATGAGTGGGGAAAATAAAATACAATCATCATTCAAAATGGTAAGTTCACCTAGGGTCAAAAAATTATCATTATGGAAAACAACATTTATAGTAGCTCAACATGAAAAGATGAATTTATGGATTTCTATCCCATTGTATGAATTTTCATTAGTTTAAGAATGAGTGTAAGAGTCCCATAGGGTTTCTCTATCCACTTATAGTTCTTGTGAAGAAGTATGATAAATTGACTGTAATTTTTTATTGGGTTTCCTATTACCCCTAACGTTTGGAACCCCCCGAGATTTGTATTGTATTTAATGTCCAAGGGGGTGACTTCCTTCTAATCTAGGAGTCTAACTAGTGGATGAGATGGGAATGCTCTGTGGTTAAGGGAATTTGTGGCTACATGAAGTAACATTGAGTAAGATATATGAAAAATGTGAAATCTTTAGACCATGGTGTTAATAAGTATTTACAATTGTAATGTGGACTTAGTTGAAACATTTTATAGCATTCCATCATCAGATTAATAAAAAATCAAATAGAATCATTTAAACTCTAGAAAATTTTATTTGAGGATCTGTTCTATATTTAGGAGGATATTTAAATTGTTATAGGTACATAATAGAGATCACATATAATAATATTTTCAAGTTTTATATTTTGGAATATCCATTTGAGTATCCCTAAATATGATTATTCCATTACTTTCTATACTAGCATGAGGTTGGTGAATCATTATTTATTTGGATAAGTATGGTAAATGAGACCTATAAAAATGAGAAGTTTATTATAAAGAGGTTTTATATGGATCAGAAAAGGTAGATATCATATGGTTACTGGAGGATATGACCCTTTGATTTAACTATGGGAAGGTTGGTTTTCTTGAATTTTCCCCTGAGTTGGGGCATAAGTACATGAGGAAACAAGGAAATTCGAAACCATAGTATGTGGGAAAATTTTATATAATCAAAAACATCATGATTTTTTAAAATATATTATATATTCATCCATGGTATCACATTATGAATAATGTTTTCCACCAATCTTAGCTTCAGAGGCATGGTATAGATATTCGACATGTGATCGAATCTGAGGATGTTCATATGGAACAAGATGCATCTTTTGTGTAGAAATGTATTTAGACTATTGACTGAAGTTAGAATCTTGTTTTAGGGATTATGTTTCCTATTACGAGAGTATTATATGATAATTTGAAGATATATTAAGAAATTTTGGGGTTTTTGGTGTAAATTCTCTCTTAATTTTCTATGTTGTTCGATAAATATGGCTGGAGAAACTTCTTAGTGATTATAAGTCTATATATTGTGATATTGTTATGTACATGGTATTATTCAGGTTTTTTTTGAGTCAATATCATCCTTTAATCTTCAATAATTGATTTAAGAGCTTTTTGGTATCTGTTTTGAGGGTTTATGGGTTTTCATGGAGTATTTTAGTAGACAATATAAAGGTACCCATTTTGAGAATAGTTTTTAGAGTCTATGATAATCACTAAATAAATAATATGACTTATAGAAAAAATTCCTATAGTGTTGTATAATTAGGGTAAATATATTTTGAAACTAATTATCCTCACCTGAAATCCCATGCAACTCGTCCACATGTCAAAATGTATGGTTGGAACACATATTGATAAACTATGTGACAAAAATGTTTGGGTGGCCTAGAGAGGCAGTAAGCCTTACATGGTTAACACAAGTTTTTGAAAACCATGGGGCTAAAAAATGTTTAAAATATTTAATTATCATAAAATAAAATATAATTTACATTAATCATCAATTATGACACATTCTTCACCTTTATTATGGCTCTCACAATCCTAGAGTTAGAAGGAATTCCCCTGTCATTTTCCTTCCCTTACATGATTAAATTCAATGGATCCAAATGTGTTTTGGGTCATGAATAATGGTATGTGTTCCATAAACCTCTATTATTTTGATTTAGTTTTGATATAAAAATTTTAACATGAAACAAAGAAATGATTTGTCATTCCATTTCTAGATCTAGGGGTTTAAATTTTGTTTAAAATTTAAATTGTTACCTATTGATTGAATCAAAACCTGGATTTCTATTGTTTTCATCCCTATGTTTTTTATGCCTATATCATTTTTATAAGTGGATCCTCTTGTGTATGTATGATATTTTCTAGTCTTTTGGGTGTTTATTATCATTTCTCATGATATTATGTTTCTTAATTTTGACATTTTTGGGATAATACATGGTTTTAGTGTTGTGCATTAGGACTCAGTAAATGACCCTTTCTGTCAGAAAGTCACTATAGATAATGTCGGTGGTCTTTATTATTAGAAAATGTTTGTACTAATTTTTATATTGATTTTTTTTTCTGTGATTATATATATTTTGTGACACATTTTCTATTTTTGATTGCATGAGTTTTATATGTGTGTCCCCAAGAGATCCTTGATTGATTTTTGCATGAATGTAGATTTTGGAAGGCTACGAATGTTTCTTCAGTTGACTTGATGTTTGATATATCATATTATATATATATATATCATGTATTATTTCTATATTTCATTTATATGAGCATCTAAATTATTACTTATGTAATATTCCATCAATACAAAAATGTGTCATACATTTTTTATTAACAACATAGTATATCCCATCCCACTGTATGTATTAAAAGTGTTTTATGGATTATACCATTGAAGGTGGATTTTGCATTCTTGGCTGATTGAAAATCCTCACGACATATAGCTGAAGATAGTAGTGCAAGAATCTAAAGACCCAACAACTAATTATATTTTAATTGAGTGATTAACTTATTGATTATCAAGGATGTGCTTATTTTAAAGGCATAAACTAGTATATCATATGAAATTATGTTATGTATTGTTTATGGGATCTTATTGGGTCATGTACTGACACCCAAGTCAAGTAACTTGGTTCATCTATAGACATTAGGAATAAGGATCCGTTTAAGGGTGGAGGTCTAGAAGTGGGTTATTGGGTAGGAATAACATAGAGTATAGGGAGTCATGGGATGAAATTGAAGCTTGTATATTTTTCTGCAATAATGATTAGTTTCTTTACATTGTACACTGCTCCATTACATTTGGGGATCATTTTTTGTTTGGTTTGTTTGACTCCAATGTCATAAGATTACTACAAGGTTTGGTAACATATTTTTATACTAGTACTGTAATTGTTTATTTTTTGTTATATATTTGTTAGTTTCTATTATTTTCACTTCCATTGTAAACTATTATTAACCTGAGTTTTTTATTTGTTACACTAATCACACACTTTGGATTTTTTTATTAACCATTACCCCTATATCACTCTAACACATATAATTGAATCATTATCCAATAATTATAATACTATATATGAAAAAGCAATGTAGGAAACCAGAAAAATGAATAATAATTTTAATTCATTACATAAGAGTAGTTCACATACACTTTCCACATTCAATTTCTTTAATATTAAACTTTTAAAATAAAATTTATGTATGTTATAAAAACATAAATCCCTAATAAATACTATAAAAACATTAACATATTTCATTCATCAAATGATTTTCAAATAAAAATTGATATCACAACACAAAGAAAAAACAAAACAAGTGTATGCTAAATTCACAACATTACACTTTAAAACCTCCTAAATATATACTCCCCCTTAAAATATAATTCTTTATATTTATATGAATATATTTACTTTGATTTATATTTTTCTCATTCTCCACCTTTTACAACGGTATCTAATGAACATGTAATGTAGGGTATGTATTCATATATTGTATCCTTGAGAATATTAAGGCCGCATTCCCATTCTCATTCTCTTTTTTAGAAATTCATCATTAGGAAGTGTGTACGTAAAGGCATCCTCTAAGTGGATCATTGTATTAAAATATTGTATTAGGATTTTACTTTGATTATTAAATCCCAAAAAGAATGTATGCTCAAAATACATTATTAAATCATCTAATTAAATATTCATATACATATATTTATTATGTTAATGGGTGGATATAACATATTTCACTTATCTATGATTAGACATATAAAATTAAAATTTTTGTAATCCATATAACACACTTTTCTCTCAATAAAAATACTAAGATATATATGATCTTCTGATCACCAACACATCTAGATAAATATGAATTTCATTATCCATGAAGATATATATTTTCCTTGTTTTAAAATTTTAATCCAAATCATGATGTGCCTTTGATATATTATATAATCATTTATATTTTTATGGAATGTGTTTTATTATGTGATTTTTATATATTACTCGTTAAAAATATTGGTTCCTACTAAAATCGTGGCATAAACTATCTTGGAATCCATTATTCCAAACATTATAAGATACACAAAAGAGTAAGTTTCTTTGGAAGTAACAATATTATACTTATATTGAGAAATTTGAATCCCCAATAATCACCTTACCTATCACAATATTTATATCTCAACCATCTACTTCATTAGAGTCATAAATTATTTTTGAATAACTTATTCATTTCTATAAATTATAATATCATCAACATAGAAAATGAATTTGATGGATACCTTCTTTATTTCATTGATATAATAATTATTCTACAATATAACTTTAATTAATTAAAATTACATTAAACATGAGTAAAACACAAAATATCATGATGTTTGATCTTTTTTAACCAATAAAAAACGTTATTAAACTTTAAAAAAGTATTTTATCTTCTCCTAGAATAAAAACTTCTTGTTTATCAATAAAAACCATGTAAAGTTTAACATTGAGAAATAAAAAAAATTATATCCATTTGTAAAATACTATATGTCATTTCAGTAATGATTATAAAATAAGTCATTTAGTCTCACTCCTAGAAATAATAATTAAATGATTTATATAATTCAATACCTATAAAATGAGAATATATATTTCAGTATATACTTTTATTATTCCTCATCACATATCAATTCACATTTAACTCCTTATTATATTATAGTTATTTTTATTTACATTTGAACTAACTCCTAAGTATTTTTCTTTTCAATATGATCATATTATTTATTATAGAATAAATCCAATATATGTTCTTCGATACATTATCCACACTCCTCAGTCAATATAAGAAATGAACGAGGTGTGTGATGTTTTCCTTAACAATATTATATTTTAATGTATTTACCATGATCATAAGTATTGTAAATAAACTATATTTTCTTCTGCAACCATATATAAACTAAATTTATTCATTCTAATTTGTTGGATATAGATAAGTCAATATTGTATTCATACATATCATGAATCTCTACCACACATCTAGAATTATTTTCTCACTACCCAATTGATTCTCTATCCACGTCATTGATATTAAAAAATATTTTTTTTTCATGCATTAAATGACTGATCATACACCTTCACATGAAATACATTAATAATCATCCTTTATTATATTTTTCATTGCTGATATCCCTTCTATTTTATTGGATATTAATTAAAATTACTTTAAAAAACTATATGTTAAAACATGATAATATTTGAACCCTTATCATTGATGAAATTAGGGATGTAAATTCCACTTAGATACATTAATCTTAGGGGATTCTTGTAATCCATCTTAGATAGAGACATATTTTATTTAAGATGATACAAGCACTAATTTTGATTAATTACCGTTATCAAAATAACATTCCTCCAATATTATTGATAAGTGTCTACTTATCTATACCAATGTAACTATACCAATAGTTTTATAGATGAATTGTTATAGTCCCCCTATACCAACACTTTATATAAACCAGCGATATATTATATTTCTGAGAAGACTACAACAATAGTTTATCAAAAATGGTGGAATATAAGAAGGATAAAACAATGGTATTTTAAAAAAATTGGTATATTCTTTGAATAAAATCCATGTCAGTGGACATATCCTCCACCGGTATATCTCTCATCCCTTTTCAACACCTGGAGAGGCATCCCCATCCCATCCACCACACCATAGATCCCTCCTCATTTTGTATTGTGAATTTTTTCTTCTTGAACATATAACCAGTGTGTTTCAAATACATCATATCATCTGAAAAAAAAAAATCATTCCCATTCCATTTCAAGGTATAAAACACTAACCAATATTCTGTTGGTTGTGTTTTTTCCACATCCGTTGAATGGGGGTTAATTTTTACTATATTTTTTAATATTATTTTGTGTGTGATATTTTTTAAATTTAGATACAAATTGCATTAATTAACTATATTATTAATTATTATAGTATATTATTTATTTTGTGAATGTATTTGGTGGTTATGAAAATATTCATTTCAGTATATTATTAAAATAATTATAATTATTAATTTATGTGTTAAATAGGTTTGCAATTAAAATATACAATGTTGGTTGAAAATAAATATTGATATTGTTTTTTGTAAATGTTTTAATATATATTTTATTTATAAAAATATATTTCAATTTATTAATTGTCTCTTAAAAATATTTCTATTGAGGTATTATTTTCTTACAAATAAAATTTTGTTTACTATAACACAGATTTATCCTACAATTAAATATATATCTATTGAATATTTTGTTATGAATTTAAAAATGGGTGGTGTATGAAATAAATGATATGGATGGACAATTATTTTTACAAGAACATATATATTATATAATGATAATTATATGGGAAACAAATTAATATTAAGGACCTTTTCCTTCAATTTTATATTTCTAATAAAAATTTTTCATAATGGCTTAAGAATTTTGTGGGTTGATTTTAGAAAAAAAATTTGTATGAGTAATTCGATAATGACCACTTACATAGTTTACAACAAATACAATCAAGTTGTTGACCAACCAAAACTAATTACAACTTTGTTTTGTAACTTGTGAGCTATATACCACTATATATTCCATGGTTCCATATTGAAATTCATTTTTTTATTTTATGTTATAATTCCCATATAGACTAGTTTTTCAGTTATTCCATCAATAGATATTTCATTTATTTATAATTGTTTGTGTTGATAGATAGAATTTTTCATGATAGAATTATGTTTTGATCCCTATGATTCTGCATTTAATTAACCAAAGTGGAAATGACCAAAAGAATATTTTTATTAACATGTCATTGGATATGAATCAATATAAATATTTGAAATATTATTTAGTATATAGGAGTTCTATTGAAGTGGTGTGAATATATTTGAATTTTATTTCTTATAGATGGCTTGTTTTTAAAAACTAGTGTATTTATTTTTATTATGATATTTTTGTTTCCATGTTTTTCAGGATCATTATTGTTTTAAGAATAAATTCAAGAATTATATATTTGTGTAAATAAAATTATTTTTTGAATCTTTTTCCATATCCTGTTATAAATAATTAACATTCCCTAGATTTTGTGTAATATTTTTTAATTTAGGGTGCTTTATGGTCATATTATTTTGGAATTCCACTATATAAATCCAAATTATTAAAATTTATTATATTAATGAGTTAGTTAATTTAATTTTTTTGAATAAAATTATAATTAATTGTTTACATAGAATTATTGGAACCCCATTATGCAAACGAATTTGTAAAAATTGATATTATTTGATATCAAATTATCATTGTAATATTTAAAGCATATTATTTTAAAAAGTAATTTTGAATGGAATAGATACATAATTTTAGTTGGTTTTTTCATCAATATATTGTATTTGTTTTTGTGGAGAAAACAATGATCATGTTGGTTTAACATGGAATACCACTTCTCATTTGAGGGAAAAATTTAACAAGTAATTCACATTTAAAAACATTGTAGGTATTGTATCACACCTAAAACAGCTCCAAAAATCCAATTCCACTTCATAAAATTTTATTCCCCCCACTATCATGCCTTTATAAAATTATTACACATAAATTCCTCTATGATGTTATTAAATTTTTGTTATAGTTTTCATATTGACATTAATAGAACCTAGTTTTTATTCAGAAAATTGATTGAATTTGTATGTATTTCATTGATAATATCTCAAATGAGGTTATAAAGAAGTTGTAATTTTTAATTATTTATTATACAATGCTTCTAATAGATGTCTTATACACATACCTTATTCTAATTTTTTTTGGAAGACCTTGGACATGTTGAAAATAAGTTAGATACCACATAAAAAAAGTATATACAAAATTATATATTACCATGTATCATAATAGAAATAAAATATAATATGATTTTTCATGATTGAAATAAAAAGATTGTAATATATGAATGTACATTTTATCATTTTGTCCTTACTAATAATTGTAAGAATCTGTGTCATCATTTCAGGTACAGATCGTTATTAAGGGTTGTTTTTTGGTGGAAAGGAAGAGTTGAGAAATTTCTAATGTACATGTCGTGTGCTCTTGAGTACACAACGTGTACCCAGTTGTAGCATGTAGCTATGTACTGGCCATGTAACAGCTGAGTACACGGCAGTGTGGGTGACCTGGTAGACAACCTAAAGTAGGATCCAATTGAGGATAGTACACGGTGTGTAAATAAAATGAACACATTATGTACTTTTATTTTTAATTGATAAGTAAGAGTGGGTTAATGTCTCATCTCCAGAAAGCACTTCTTCTCCCCCTGATTCGTATAGATGAGGGATGAGCAGCTGAAGGTCTTTGAGCTCCTCACATTCTTCCATCGAAGCTCTGATTGAGATATTTTTGGGTGCATTGGATTCCCACTAGTGAGTTATTTATTTTCCTAGAGCCTCTCTTCCTGATTTCTCCACTACCATGAGTCATCGAGGATTAATCAGTTTTACCCTTTTTGTAGATCTACGTCATTCTAGGACAATTCAAGGGATGACATTCAATAGTGTTCATTATACAACATCAAGGTAGGTGTTTTATTCCTTTCTTTGATCATCTATGAATTACATATGCCTAATGTTCCGAATAAACATGATAGGAGTGTTACGTGTTTCGTATTTTGACCATGTTTAATACCTACTATGGTGTGGTTGATTTATTAAGGGTTTTTTCCTATGCATAATATTGTATACCCTTGTATATGGGACACCCAATGGGTGAGTTCCCTTGTTTGACTATTTATGGCCATTTGGACTAGGATGCCTATGAGGAATACCTTGTATCCACGCCTTGAGTTGTTTAGGATAGAGTTGACTGATTATAGTAATTGGATGTTTTAATCTAGTGAATGTTAGTTATTTATTAGATATATATTATATGTGTTTCCTTGTTATGATACATGCATTGTTTCTCCAATATACCATGAGATCCTTGAACCAAGAAAACATAGGGGGTTTCCATGATTATTTACACAGAACAGTGAGAGCCTTGGTGTAGACATTTACCCAGGGCTATTTACTGTGAGAGAAACCCAGAGGTCATTTATTAATTTGTTATGATGTAATTAACTAGGGGTATTGACAATGAGAGCTTCCCATGTGTTCATTTCTTATTGATTAGTGCTATGTTAAACCAAAGGTCTTAGACCAAGATAGCTTTCCTAGAGGGTTTTAAATTAACGTTTGAATTATGGTGATGAGTCTTCCAAGACAAAGCATAGGAATGGACTCTATCTTATTTGATTTCTTAGATGGTCTCTTGAGAAAACTATTGTTAAAGTTACCCAAAGGGATATAGAGCTGAGGATGGATTCCAGGATTCCTTATTCAATGGTTTGAATAATTAATAAATTTGAATGAATTTCATTGGAAACTGCAGGATTGTTTAATTTTGATTACTTCCTAGTTTATTGCTTCATTTTTCATATTGCATACTATATATATTCACTAATAGTTATACAATGATCTTTGGGTGGTTTCCTACAAGGATTCTTCTCTCAAAATATTTGGGTCATGCATTTGGACCCAAATAGATTATATAGTTACTGGTATATAATTGGGAAAGCACCCTTCCTCATCAGGTACCTGATTACTATTGGAGTTGGAAAGCATGGGACCAAGCTGAGGTTTGGGATGCTGTTGGAATTTACAGTTTTCTATAATTTGGTTTGAGTTTTGTATTTTTAGAATTGTGATTTATTTGGATGTTTTCCTATATAAATTTTACATGCATCATTTATTGATATAGTCTTCAGTAGTTTAAACTATCAGTCTTCCGCCATTTACTTCTATTTTATGGTATTATTGCTTATGATGTTGTTTTATATTTGTTTTGCACTGTGTGTACTCTTACAATGTTGGAATATTTTCCCCCATATCTTACCATGTCCATGGCTTCTAGTTAAAAGCCTCTGGCATTTTGGGAAATGTGCTTGATGTTATGTTACCAAGCGGGTTCGAGTAACCTTTGGGTAGTACCCAGAGGTGGTGTTCGTGGCCTTAGTAGCCAGATGGCAAGATTTCCAAAATATCATTGTGGATCTGATCAGGGTTATGAAGAAGGGTTGTAGTGCCATAAAACTAGTCAGACTTTTGCAGTGGAGCAGACTAGCAGGATAAGGATATCAAACCCTCTACGGTTAGAGGTACGATTCTAGTTTCCTCCGTTTTAGATTCTTCTCGTTCTAATATAGGGGCTTCAAATAGTTTTATATTTGTTTCCATTGTGGAAAGACACGGGCTCTACATCTTTACTTATGAGGATGTTATAATGCTAGAAACTTCTTTGGGGATTAGGATAACAATTCTACATGAGTGCAAGGAGTTCCCTCTTGAGGTTGGTGGGTGTCACTTCTTATGGGACCTCTATGTCTTAGAGATGACAGGTTGCAGTGTCATTCTCAGAATGGACTGGTTTGTCTCCTTCCAGGCCAGTGTTGACTTTTATCACTGTAAGGTGAGTATCACGTCACCAGAGGGAAGGTCTTTTCTAGATGAGGGAAAAAGGAAATCTAGGCGAGCAGAGCTGGACCTGGTCATCCTAGATTGGGAGGAATTACATCCCACATTGGTAGTTTATATCTGTATGACCATAAGACTTCATATATGGACATTCTTTTAGTGGTGGATCATTTTAGAGATATATTTTTTGATGCATTTTTAGTTCTATATTTGGATCTTGAGGTATATTTATACATTGAGATTGTTCTAGGAGTGGGCTCGGTGTCCATTCCTCTTTATAGAAAGGCTACACTAGAGTTACAGGAGCTACAGAAGAAGATAGAGAAGTTGTAGGAAAAGGGTTTCATCTGACCCAGTACTTTTCCTTAGGGTTCTCCAATCCTTTTTGTGAAGAAGGTGGATGATACCCTCATAATATTTGTGGATTATTGGGAGCTAGACTAGTTGACGGTTAAGAACTGATATCCTTTGTCGAGGATTGATGATCTCTTCTATCAGCTTCGAGGATCTCCAGTGTTCGCAAAGATTGACTTGAGATTCTGTTATCATCAGTTGTGTGTTATACCATATGATGTACCTCTTATAGACATTCGAAGAACGTATTATCTAAATGAGTATTTGGTTATGTCGTTCAGTATCAAAAACACGCTAGCAGTTTTTATGGAACGGTTGAAATGAGTGTTCCATCCTTACTTAAATTATTTTGTGGTAGTCTTTGTGGATGATATCATGGTGTACTATCGCACTCGACCTGACCATGCCACACATCTTCAATTCATCTTGAGTACACAGATAAAGCATCAGTTATATGATAATATCTCAAAATGAAACTTTTGGATGGACTGGGTCATGTCATCTCAGATATAAGAGTGTTAGTAAACCCAGAGAAAGTGAAATACATTGTTTCCTGGGATCAGCCGACAAACATTTTTGAGGTACTAAGTTTTATAGGGTTGTATGGTTATTACATGTGATTTATATAGGACGTTTCACGCATTGTAGTACCACTAAAGGGCCAGAAAAAGAAGGGTAAGAAGAACATTTGGACAAATTCTAGTGATTCCTCTTTTTAGAAGCTAAAAGGGAGATTGGATTCATCACCGATACCGATTTTTCTAGATCTGGGAAAGAGTTACACCATTTACTATGATGCATCAGGTATCAGGCTAGGAGCAGTGATAATGCAGGGGGAATGGGTCGTTGCGTACAGGTCTTGGAAGTTGAGGTCACATGAGAGGAATTACCAGATGCCTGATCTCAAGTTGGCTGCATTTGTGCATGATTTGCCCAGTAGGAGACATTATCTTTTGGCAGAGAATTTTGTGGTATACACTGACCACAAAAGTCTCAACTATATATTTAATCAGTATGATCTGAATTTGAGACAATGATGGTGGGTTGAGTTCCTTCAGTATTTGAACTTTGATCTTGCCTATATTCCTAGGAAAGGCAACGCAGTGGCTAATACGTTGAGTAGGAGGAATCATAAATATGTAGTTTAGGAGTCTATAAGTGAGTGGAAACTTATGGATCTATTCTCTAAGATGCATTTAGATGTTCATGACAAATAGGGGAAAACTTCTCTTTCTTCTATAGTTGTTACCTCTACTCTTCTGGATTGACTGTGAATGTGGCATCTATTAGAATACGAAGGCCTAGTCCTATAAGAGAGTGTGTCAGGATAAGACCTTAATCCTTGGTGGACCATAGGTGAGGTTGAGGTCTTTCATTTTCAAGGGAATTTATGGGTGTCAGCGTATATATGTGAGGAGTTTTTGTGAGATTTTCATTCCTCATTTTGGATAGTTCATCCTGGTGTCACGAATATGTATTGAGATCTACACCGTCAGTATTGGTGGCTAGGTATAAAGAGGGATATTGGTGGTTTTTTTTATGATGTGTTCCACCTATAAGTAGGTTAAGGAAGAGCATCAGCAACTAGAATAGATTTTACCGAAGTTACCCATTCCTGAGTGGAAGGGGAATATTGTCATGATGGATTTCGTGATAGGTTCACCATGTTTTCCTCAAGGGAATTATGCAATTTGGGTAGTTATTGAGAGGCTCACGAAGGATTCACACTTCCTACCAATTAAGGGGATCTTATGTGTTGATGATCATGGAACATTTTACATTCATGAGATTGTACATTTGCATGGGGTTTCTCACTCTATCTTTTCAGATAGGGATTCCAGTTTTACATCTCATGTTTGGAAGGGAATATATAGAGATTTGGGTACACATGTACTTCTGAGTATAGATTAACATACCCAGATAGATGGATAGTCTAAGCGCATGATTTAGGTTTTTGAGGACATGCTACGAGTATGCATCTTGGATTTTGGGGGATCTTGGGAGAGACACATACCCCTAATGAAGTTTTCCTATAGTAACAATTTTCAGGAAATGATTTAGACGAAACTTTATAAGGCTTTGTATGATAGACCATGATGATCACCCCTATGTTTTCTAGCGGCAGAATAGGTAGATATGCTGGGGACTCATCTTGTATAGGAGACCTTAAGAAGGTGGGGTTGATTCAGTAGAGGATGGATACTGCACAGTCTTGGTAGAAATATTATGATGATCGACGGAGATGACCTCTGGAGTTCGAGGTCGGAGATCAGGTTTCTTTACGTGTCACACTGAGGTGGAAACATAGAACGATTAAGAGATAGGGAAAGATTTCACTGAGAAACTTTGGTCCATTTGAGGTTTTGGAGAGAGTTGGGTTGGGTGCCTATCAATTGTAGTTACTTCCAAGGTACCGAGATATGCATGACATCTTTCATGTTTCTCATCTATGGTGTTACTTTTCAGACCTGTCTCATTTTTTTCAACCCAAGGAGGATAATTTGGAGGTGGATTCATCCTTTGAGGAGCACCCTATTCAAATTTTGGATCACAGAATGAAGGTTCTCTGTGGCCAGTTTATTCCTCTGGTAAGGGTGTTATGGCTGCACAGGAGATTATAGGATGAGACTTGGGAGAGGGAGGCTGACATACGATCATATTGTCCAGATTTGTTTGAAGATTCTTCTTCACTACCCTTAGAAGGGAAATTCTGGGATGAATTTCTTTAATCAAGGAAGTTTTTAAGAACCTGGAACATCATTTTAGGTATGGATATTTATTACGGGTTATTTTTAGGAAACGGGATGAGTTGGGATGTTTTTAATGTACATGTCGTGTACCCAATTGTCACATGTAGCTGTGTACTGGTCGTATAATGGCTGAGTACACGGTCATGTGGGTGACCTGGATAACCACCTAATGTGGGATCTAATTGAGACTAGTACAGGGTGTGTACATTAAATTAACATTCCCTGTACATTTATTTTTAATTGAATATTCAGAACGAGGTTGTGTCTCATCTTCAGAAAAAACTTCTTCCCCCGTGGTTCGTAAAATAGCACAACAAATGACTGAAGATATTTGAGCTCCTCTGGTTCCTTCATCTGAGCTCTGATTAAGACACAACTAGGTGCATTGTATTCCCACCGGTGAGTTCTCTATTTTCCTAGAGACTCTATTCACTATTTCTCATATTTCATTAGTTATCAACGGTTAATCGTTTTTACCCTTTTTGTAGATATATGTCATTATACACCGATTCAAGTGTCGATGTTCCGGAGTGATCATCGTCCAACATAGAGGTAGGCGTTTTATGACTTTATGTGATCGTCTTTGAATTTTATATGCCTAATTTCCCGAATACCCAAGATAGGGGTATTGTGTGTTTTCAATTTTGACCCTGTTTAATACTTTTCTATGGTGTGGTTGACTGATTAAGTTTGTTTTCCAATGCATAAGATTGTATTCCCTTTTATATGGGACACCCCATGTGATTGATCCCTAGTATGATTATTTATGTTCATTTAGACCTGGTTTCTTATGAGGAATACCATGTTTCCCTTGAGTTATTTAGGATGGAGTTGATTGATTATATGAACTGCATGTTTTATCCTTGAGAATGTTAGCCATGTAGTTGATCTAGATTATATTCTACCTTGATATGATATGTGTGCTATTTTTCCAATGGACAGTGAGAGCCTTAGACCAGGAAAACTTTGGGGGTTTCCATTTTTATTTACACAGGACCGTGAGAGCCTTATTATAGACTTTGACCCATGGGGTATTGACAGTGAGAGCTACCTGAATGTCATTTCTAAATTTTTTATGATGTGATGACATAGGGGTATTTATTGTGAGAGCTTCCTAGGTGGTCATTTTAAAATGATTAGTTCTATGTTAAACCAATTGATTTATATTATGAGATATTTCCCAGAGGGTTTATTATTAATGTTTGAATGATGGTGACGAGTCTGGAAAGCCAATGCACACAGTTGGACTCAGTTTTACTTGATTCTTTAGATGGTCTTTTTATATGTATTTTTTAATATTACACAGAGGGATATATAGATTTTTCTAGATCCCTAGATTCATTTTGTAATGGTTTGAATAATTAATATATGAAACTGAATGTAATTTGAAACATTAGGATTGTTTACATTTGAGTACGTCCTAGTTTATTGATTTATATTAAATATTGCATGCTATATATATTCATTAATAGTTAGGCATAGATCTTTGGGTGGTTTCCTATTGTTATTCTTCTCAAACCCCTTTTGGGTCATGCTTTTGGACCCAAAAAGATTATATGGTTGCATGTATCGATAAGGGAAAGCGCCCTTCTTCATCAGGTACTTGATTATTGTTGGAGATGGAGATCATGGGACCAAGCCGAGGTTTGCGATGCTATTGAAGTTTACTATTTTTTCTACTTGGTTTCATTATTGTATTTATATAATTGTGGAATGATTTTATTCTTTCCTATATACAAGTGACATGCATATTTTATTTATATATGGTGAAGTTGTTTATACTATTATTCTTCCAATATTTACTACTTTTGTATGGTATTACTGCTTCTGCTATTTTTTTCTATTTTTCATTCTACTGTGTATACTCTACCAATGAGGGAATAGTTTCCCCAATGTCTTAATATAGCCCTCACTGATAGTCGATAGCCTCTTGTGTTTCAGAAAATGTGTTTGAGGTTATGTGACCAATTAGGTTCGGGGCACCATTGGGAGACACCGGGAACCAAGACATCACAATCATCATGTGAATGAATTAATTCCAATTCAATAAGATAATGATATGAGTACAGATGATGTGGCTAATTAAAATAATGTTGTTGATAAGATTAAAAATTGATGGATGATTCCATGAATTTTATATATCAACAATATAATAAAATGAAAAAGATATAATTCTTTATGTGGTTGTATCGTGGAAAAACAATGTATTAAAAATATAATACTACCATTGATTATATTCTAACCTATTTGAAGGAAATTATTCTATATAATTTAGATATTATATCAAATCATTATATAGAATTGATGATAATTGAAAACCATGAATTTTTTAAAAATAAAATTTAGTCTTTCTTGAAATACTGTAGATTATTCTAGAAGGAAAATGTGTGGCTAAACAATGTTAATGAATGTGGTATATCTGTATTGAATCCAAATGTAGATGTAACACCATCCCAAGTGACATGGAATGTAATATTGAACATTCCATTTATTTCTAGGATTAAAATATTTACATGTATAATGACTTTAAAAAAATATGTGATAACGTGATGCAAAGATAATTAAGGATAATAATGACTTGGTTAATCAAATTGATTGATTAGAATGGAATACATTTGATGCATGGTATCTTGGTTTTTTATCTAGTGTTTGTAATGTTAAGTTAGTTCTGTCAATTCATTTTTTAATCAACATTTTCTTATTTTTAGTTCACACAACACATTTCCATTCATCATTTAGAATGATAATATTCATCTAGATATTTCTATGAAAAAACCATTCACATTAGAAATAATACTCATATTTGGACCATTTGATCTTAATAATGGAATAGATGTGTACATGAGACCTTTAGAAAATAATTTATTAAGATAGGGAATGTTGGTGAAAACACATATTATTATTCTTTTAAAGTCATTTTATAATTAATTATTCACTTATATGGATGAAAAATTATTTTCAAGATTATGAAATGATATCTAGCCAAATCACGAAGGGAAACTATCATTTCATGTTTATATAAATTATAAGTTATTTAAAAGAATTAAATTTGATCATATTTATAGTTTCTTAGGAAATCACTAGAAATAGTTAATTCATAATCCATGATGGAATAATTATAGATGGTTTGGTAATAATGATGAGTTTGATGGGTCACAAAAACATTTATATGTAACTAATATTCTCAAAGAGTTACAAGATATCGAATATTTGCCTAGAAAAGGTTAAGTATAATCTAAAAAGAGAAACATATCTTAATTTCAATCCAAGTATTATTAGAAGATGATAATTATCCTTTTATATTTTCCATATATTTCATTAAATGTTTATGTAATTTTGTAGATGTAATTTACTTTGATAAACAAAAATATGTGTAATGCTTCATTCAATTCATCCAAATATCAATGGGATGTCCAAAGATGATATACAATATTAACATGACTTGGTGGATTGGGGTATCCGACTAAGAAAAAATCATTTTCATATCAGTTAAAATTAAAGGAAAATACCATGTGCTTCACCTATTATGAATCATTTAGTGAAAATTCATCTCTTTAAAGTACTATAGACCTTCAAGGTTTATGATGACTATTCAAGAAATATATCAAAATGTTTTATAAAAGAGGCTTGAAACTAACTTCTATAAAAACTCATGACTACGATATCATAATACATTAATTAATTAAAATATAAATATTCTATTTAATACTTAATTATGAATGGGTGATGTTCATTTAGTTTTTATATCTATATTTTCATCTATGAAAAAAATATTTATCTAATTCCTTCTTGAAAAAAATACAAGAATAGGAACCATTAATCAATTAAATATTTTTATTTGGGGTACCATACAAAGAAACACATATAGAGAGAGAAACATTGGATATAGATGATAGATTATAGACACTACCATGTGATAACCCATACACCCAATCTTACTAAATTGTTTCACAATTATCATAAAATCTTAAGCATAAATAATTTTATTTATGACCCATTGTTCATTTCCATTGAGAATTAGATTGACATTTCATAGAAAATATTTTCTATTTTGTTGAAATCGAAGGTATTTTCATTAATTTAATAAAATAGAAAAAATTAATATTCATATAAAATTAATAATTATTTATTATTATATGTATTAAGTTTATCTATTGACTCTATCTCTAAATATGTGAGTGACATGAAATTCAATCCCAGTTCATTATATCATGAATGAAAAGAACTAGTCATAAATGGATAAACAATAGCTACAATAATGTGATAATTGAACATGAGAATGAAATATAATGGTTTTATGTTAACTATAATAGCTATCAATGTTTTTATTGCATATGATTATATGAATCAATATGAAAATTTGTGTCATTATAGAGTTGTTGATAACATACTAATACTTGATTATTACTCCCTTTATTGATTTGTTATTATGATATATAGGTGTTTTGATTCAATGGAATTACATGTAACATTTATTAACTAATATGGCCATAGAGTTATTTATATGGCTTTTTCCCTTGATGTTGATGAGACCTATATTTTGGATTCAACGGTGAAATATATATTTTATGTGAAAGATTTTCTAAGACTGAATTTGATGTCATTAGTGAATTATCTCCAATATATATTTTTGATGATTTTGGGGATGATGTTGTAACCTTTTCTGCCACTAATGGTCCTAATCAATTTGTTGTTCATGAAGACTCTAATAGTCAAATAGTCAAAGATGATTATGAATCTAAATAAGTATAGGGTAATATATATTAGAAATCATAGGTTTTCTTGTTTCATTAAGTTTGTCTTGAATTTGGTCTTTTAGGTTTTTTATATTTAAATATATATTTTTTATTTCATTTTTTCCACTGTAAATAGATTTAAATAAATAGTTTACTTGTTAACCATAGAATTAGATAAATTGTAATTTCATATAGTCCATTAAAATCAGTAGAAAAAAATTGAATGGAATTAAACTAACCTTAAGTGGTCATTAAATTTTATATAAACCAAAATAAGCTTTCACAAAATGAACAAAGTAACCCAACCCAAAAAAGAAAAAAATACAATATCCCAAAATAAACCGAACAATATAACCTTATGTGAACCAACTGACCAAATAAAAAAATAAAACAATTCATCTAATCACCTAACACTAAATGATAAAATGACATAATAACCAAAATGAAAAAAATGAACAAACCAATTATTAACCAAATAACATATCTCCATGTGAACCAATTAGCCTAAAAATGAAAAAAATAACAAAATGAACAGGGAAAAAATACCTAACCCAAAAATTATACAAATGAAAAAAAACAAAAATAATATAAATGAACAAAATAATAAAATGACATAACCCAAAAATGAACCAAATGACCTAACATAAAATTACCTAAACAAAAATAAACCATTTTACATAAACAAAAGTGGACCAAATTATGTTACTCAATAACGACTCCACCCACAAATGAAGAAAATAGAGTAACCCAAATAAACCAAAAGGAACATACTCAAAATGATCCAATTGATTCAACTATATAACCAAATGACCAAATATACCTAAAGAACATTCAAAAAATGAATCAAATTATGTAACTACTTAATTTCATAAATTCCCTTTCCCAAAATGAATCCACATAACACAACAAAAATGAACTGAATGATCTGACTGATTGGGAAAATAACCAAATGACCAAATAACTAAACCAAAAAAATGAACCAAATGGCTAAATTACAAAAATTAAAAACCTAATAAATAACCAAATTACGCAAAAATAAATAAATTAAAGAATTAAAAATACAACAAGAAAACCATATCTTAATTTTCTATATCATATTAATTAGTATGATTTTATTATATTATTCCCTTATTATTAAATTTATATTTATCTCCCAACACAAGAAAAAGAAATTTAAGAGAAATGAAGGACTATAATGGATGAAAATGAATGACACTTGAGAAATATCAGAGTTCCTCTATTAGTAACACTTGTGTGTATATGATTTAAAATATATATATCAATTACAAACAATTTAATGACATTTTGTTAAATTTTTAGTTAATAATAAGGATCCACCATCCATAAGGAAGTTATTCTATTATAGTTAGTATCCTATCGATTCGGGGGTTCTAGAGCTACTCGTAACACTCTTTATACATGATCAAACCCAAAACCATCTCGATATATTTTATATATCATAACTTATTATCCCTATGTCCCCATAAAGGAATAATGAATTTTCAAACAACCTATATTTTCACCACCACATTCATCAGATCATCATAATCATCTATCCCTTCCATATCCAATGACGACACCTATTACTCATCTATATTTTCATTTCCCACTAACTTTAATACCAAAAATTCTATTATTTACCTCTATATTATCTACAAAATTTTATACCCAGTCTTTCTCAACTTATCCTACAGTTCCCTTAGACCATCTTCATCATATAATAGACACCCCCTTTAGACTACACAGGTTACAGATCCTGTATGTCCCATAAATCAATCCCAACCCACTTATAACCTTAGGTCTGGTATATTTATTCAACCCTAGTAAAGTTTGTAACCATAATAATAATTATCTAAGTTATTAATATGATATTTATATTTTATTTATCGTTTCATACACCACTCTTAGGTGGTTTTTATGTAATCAGATATGTGAAGTGTGTAAATTTTAAACCTAAGGTATGACAATAAGGAAGACAGTCAAATGATTGGACGAATCAAAAAATAATTTAAGAGATTTCTTGAAACACTTATAAAATATTGTTACATCATTCCTATTAATTAAATTTCTTAGAGACACCTTAATATCGAAATAAATGATGTTACATGGTCTTAGATATGTGTACGAAATTTTCTTCAATTAAATTATATATTTTTATTGAATTTATATGAATTAATATTTTTTTGTTTCATCACTATAATTTTCATCATAGTGAAGTTATGAGGGATAAACCTCTATTTGAAATAGGATAACTATGCAAAGAATATAACCATGACCTATATAATAGTTTATCTAGTAGGTTTGGATAATATTTAGTAAGTATGTCAACATATTATGAGTCTTTATTAACACAATACTAGATATTTTATATTACATTAGGAATGAGTTTATGGTATTAATAAAATTTAATGTCGTTTTATTTAAACTAGTTTTGATTTGTATTCATAATTCAATTATATTTATTTAACTTCACATTAAAGGATTCATCAAATATAACTAAGAAAAGATGGATGACATGAATTATGTCTACAATTTAGGCTAAACTACTATGTTATAGCCTGGTAGAAAATAAGTATTTTTCATGTACATCTTTTTTTAATTAGGTAGCAACACAAATGAGCTGACACAAATCAAACCTAAAGTACCTATATCAATCCATATCTAATGGAATTAAATTGAATTGAACTAAAATTAAATTTATGAATATAAAACTACATGAACATAGTCAAACTAAAAACAATCAAATAATGTAACAAAATCATCAGGAATTTAAATTTTATGTGTAAACTATATACATCATATTTTTTTAAACTATTTACAGTTTTAGAAATCAATTAATTATGCAACCCATTATCTACCATGATTAATATATATTATAAAATTATGTGTTTCATTCATTGAAATAAAAAATGAATGATATTTTAATGGTTTACCACTACTATAAAATATTTAATATTTCTCATCAAGGGTATATATTTTTTAAATATAACTTTTATATTCATAATGAGTTTTACAAATATATATTCTATTATCAAAAATTTGTTGGTAAAAACAATTTCAATAAATGTTTTTTAAATAAAAAAAATATTATATTGAAACAATGATGATACCAATATATTATATATGTATCAGTAAAAAATTTGTGTAATAGATTCACATGAAATATTTATCAATTGGTAATATGTTTACTAATATTTATCATTCTATGAGTAATATTATTAACAAAATAATTTTATTTTATATTATAATAAACAACAATAATTAATATTTACTTGTAAATTATTTTTTAAATAAAATATTAAGTTGGTATTAAAATACATGTAGATAGAAAATTATGAAATATTTATTAATATAATTATTTATAATATATTTCTTAAATTTGTTAAATATTACTTTTAAAACTATGATATATGAAAAAAAACTTGAGGTTTTATTTAATATCATATTCAAAATTAACATGTTCAAATATAATTTAAAAATATGTTAAAACTCTAATATGAACATGAATCTCTGAGAAAAATATTGTAAACCTGTTGAAAATCAATTATACAATTTAATATACTCAATAAAACATCAACTATAATATATTTCGTTATCACATAAGTTTTGATTCATTCAAAAGTTTTCTATAAGTTTTCTTATTTATCTATATTGTTGATAAATATGCAAAATCTCCATCTATAAACCTTCAATAATGAATGAAACTGAAGATAATCAAGAAAAAATTATATGGAAAATGTCTTGATAAATCAAAAATTCCAAAAAAATATCCATAGAAATTATTTTCATAAATATGAAAACGTACACATCAAAATTCACGTTGACTAAAATAATTTTATCAATAACTTGATCATATATTCTATATATGAAGAGTAAATGACAATGAATATCTCCATGAAATGCATGATATAGGAGTGTATGAGAGAAATGAATGGTAAATATGATAATAAAAGGAAGACAAGTTTCGCCATTGGGTCCAAGCGAGTGTTGTGTAATGGAAGCTATTTACATTCATGCTTTAGTGTTCTTAATAAAAAATTCCCCATGTATGGATATTTTCTTGTGCATTTCATTTTGAATTACTTGTGTCCCACATGAAAAATTCTGGAACACCATCTTCTCCACTAGGGAATCAATCCCTAAAACTATGGTAAAGACAATATAAACAAAAATATTCCATAAACATGGATTCTCCACCATAAAAAATCAAAATTAACAAGCATGAGATATCATAATATAATGAAAAAATTAATAAAAATGAATAAAACCTCAACCGCTAAAACAAAACATGAATGAAAAAATAAATCCATAACATACTATTCCAAATCACTATTAAGATGCCCATTTTTTGATAGCAAGATTCAATCAACTCCATATTATATACATAGATGGATTAACCCATGTTTCTCACCTCATGTTTACCTACCAAAAAAACTAGAAAAACATGTGGACTATCATAGAAATCATGAAAGCCAAATCATTGTAGGAATCATATTACATGATTATGTTGCCTTATTGATTTGAACGATGAGGAAAGTTTCATATATAAATAAATTTATTATGAAATCATTACACAAATTATTTTTTAAAATAGTACCATGTTGATAATAAACAATATGAGATTGTACAAATTAATGGGGATAAAACAAAAATGATTCATCCTACAAAACTCATAACAAAAGTCATACAATCAATGTATTTGGCGTGAACGAATAAATTCACTAATATATACAATCTATTACATTTTTTAAAGGTTAATAAAATTATACAATGGTAAATATATTTACAAACCCATCCATTAATATATAAATCCAATACAAAATAGATTCATTTTAGAAGTACCACCTTGAAATTTTGAAAGAGTAAACGTTTATTCAATAAAGTATCTGAAACAAAACTCCTATCATAACAGATAATATAACACCCCAATATTTTAATGTATACTTATTTTAAAAAAAATAATTTATTTAATAGCTTATGATACATGAATCATCGAGTTTCTTTGATAGCTTATGTCACATTCAAGGACGAGTTTTATCGAAAAACAATATACTATTCATTATTTTGTATTATAGTTATATCCTAGATGTTTAAATGGGAATTATAAATTGGATTAAATAAATTATATTAATATATATAATACAAATTTTTATTAATTCTATGTTGATTGTAAATAAAATCAATTTATTTTAAATGAAGAAGACTGTTTTTCATAAAAGAATTTTGTTTTGTAAAATTTAGTTTATTCATGCTTTATGCATATAACATAAAGTTAATTTTTACCACTATTAGAATATATATATATATATATATATATATAATAATCTTTATTTTTTAAAATAATTATATTTAAATTATCACAAGTTTAATAATTTTTTAGTTTTCTGGGAAGTTTTATTTTTTGATAAATAGAAAAAATTACTGAATTTTAATAGAAATATTGATTTTCATTCAAAAAAATTATAAGAATAAATTAAATGTTGAATTATATTAAAAGTAAAATTATTCAAATTATATATAAATTAATATGATTTATATAATTCAAATTATTTTCATATTTAATTTAGATAATAAAAAAATTGTAAACCTTTAAACATTTTCACATTAAAACCATGCTTTCTCTTCTCGTCTACAAGATTAATTTTAAATAAAAATTTTCCTATTTTGTGATTTGAATTTGAAAAAATGTACAACATATTTGAAATAAAAATAAATAATACTTAAAAATAAGTCCAAATACAATTTTTACTAAAATTAATACAGAATCAAGTAAAAGTTAATTACCATTGTTAAGGTGAAAATTGATTTTTTTGGGGATACACTACAAAGTTAAGGGTTAAAATGACCTATAAACATTTATAAAAAACTATTGTATGGAACTATTTATACTATTACACTTATATGGATTGATAATTTTTTATTATTTCCCTTTTTCTACATTAAAAACTTGAGATCACTTTTTTATTTTCAAAAATATCAAATGCATCATCTCTCCCAATTATAAATGGGAACAAATATCTTCTATTCAATTAAACTTAAAATAACTTTAGTTATCCCAAGAAATAAAACAATATATTCCAAAATTCCCTCCCATAATCCTTGAATCCTTATTTTGGGTATAAATCCATCTATTTAAGGATTTATTGTAATCCTAATGAGAATACCCGAAGAAGAGGTAATCTTCTTCAACGAGAATCTTTATTTTGATTCTTTCCAAACCTCATTAAAATATTATTAAAACATAATGATATAATAAACTAAATACCTCCCATATGCCGGTATGTTTTTTGATAAATTAATGAGCTATAAATATCTACACTTCTATCAAATGGGATTAGAAATCATCAATCATCTACACGGGGGACTACCGACTCATAAACTGATGTCATTCATTTTATCATTTCCACCTCTCAAGGATGGTTAAGATGATTTATATAAAGTATATATTAATAATTATTACATATTTATACCAATTTTTGAAATATATCATATATATATATATATATCTTTCATACACTAAGATATATGATAATGTCTCTAGTGTGTACGATAGACAAGCGCCTAGTAAAGTGATGTGATTTGTCATTCCCTAACGATTCACCTGGAAGGTGATATATATAATGTCGTTAATTATATAAGATATACATGAGATAATTATTATATTAATTAAATATATATCCTTCTAGATTTATAATATATATAATTTTATTTCTTTTATTTTCACTAACTTATTGATGACATCATCATTCATGTATGTGTCGACAACCATCTTGAGGAAGTGATGTGACCCTCTTTTCATAACTACACCACATAGATTATATATATAATTATATAATATGATATATATGATATTTATAGAATTATTTTATGGTATAAAATAACTTACCACATTTCCTTAATGAGAATTGAAAAAATGGAAATGTTTCTCATGAGTACATATGACATATCATCTCCATGACCGCAACATACTTCATTTTTAATAACCATTATTCAATATTGGTTTGAAATTTAAATTTAATTTAAAAATATGATAATTATGTCATAATTATTATACTTGACATAATACAAATATATAATATCTATAATAAAAATATCTTTCATGATGAATCATGCTTGATAAAACATTGCAATTAAATCACCAAAAAATAAAAATAATAAATTATTATTAATGAATGGATAATCAAATATTATAAAAGGATCATATATGATATTATAAATATTAATATGTATCTAATATACTTTAAAATGGTGTTTAAACAACTATAAATTAGTTTAAATAACACCCAACCAAAATGAGAGTGACGAAAGGTATTTCTTCTCATTTTCTGAACAAGGAACTTTCCTATAATTCTTAAATTGAAAAATAAATTTACTTTTAAAATTTTACAAAATATATAGAATTAATTTAATTAATTAATTTCAATTGTTTGAATTTTTTTTTCAATTTTATATGTATATTTTTAGTGATTTATTTTAAAAACACAATTTCAATGAGTTGGATGTTTGAAACCCTTTTCTAAATGATAAGGATACTTTCCTCAAGAATTTTTTAAAAGATATTTTTATGATACATATTTTCATCAATGAATAAAATCCTTTATTATAACTCAAGTGGGTATATAATATATTTATACCATCCTTAATCTTCCATTTTATTTTTAATGATTATTCTGACCAAGTTCAGTATCGATATTCACTGCCTTTAGTGATTTTATAGCCATTAACATTCCATTGAATTATTCAGATTCTTGTGGATATTAAATTTACAATAAATTTTGATATTATTTATAATAGATATGTTTATTTACTGAACTGTATTCCATTTTTACATAATGTTTTTAAACTCATCATTATTTTTTTATCTGGGTAAATATTGATAATTCAATATCCTTTACTCAATGAGGATATTGTTTCCCTCTGGAAATGGGGATGACCTTGTTTGTTTAAGTTTCAAACTTTCCAATCGGTTTCTAATGGGTTTATTTGTAAAACCAGAAACACCCAATGATTCTATATCCATTTGGACCTACTTTCCAAAGGTAGGTGCTCATTAGTTGTGGATAGATGAGGCCTAAGAATTTGTATTGGTTGAGAGGATGGGAGGTCAGGCTCATCACGCCTTTTTGAGGGGAATTATTTCCTACTCCGGGACACTCTCATAGATTTAAGTTATGTTCAAAAATCCTTATTAATTCACCAAGCATGAAAATGAGTTTTCCTTTAGATTTAGCAATCGATGATTAATGTTTATGGGATTTAGAGAATCCTTTATATGTATTTGAGGTTCTCCATTGATAGAGAATCATCTGTATGTGCTATGGATTCTTAATCATTGCTATCCTTCAATGCATTATACAGAAATCTCTTGGTCATTATGATGACCATACTAGTTTTAAATCCACTCAGTGGGGCACTTGAAGTTTATTGTCATTCAGAAGGATAGGGGTTTATTTTAGAGTTGAGATCATACCTGCAGATGGGATACCTATGTATCCTTGTCAAAAAGGAATCAGAACCCATGTAGTTAGATTGAAGAAGTGTGGGGATTAAGTATGACTGACAGCCCATGGAGATTTTTCGTGGTTACTTTTACACTCTAAGCTCACGTGATTCATGCTCGGTGTGAGAAACAAGAGGTATCAGTAAACCTAACGATTGTTCCATGAAAGATGTGGTCAAAAGGAATGATATGGGGATTATGTATGTATGACTACCCAAGTAGATGAATATTAGGACTTGCTTCAAGAAATAATCCTAGGAACAGGGTCCATAAAGGTGTATGTGATTTATGGTGATTTATACTCTTAATTTGGGGCTTGCTCCTAAGGAGAATGCCCAGAAATAAGGGGGACTTTAACTTGTGATTGGGGCTTACTCTTAAGGAGGATTCCAATATTAATAGGGACTTATGATTGGGATTTATTCCTGATAATTAATCCCAAATCATAAGGAATTAAGATTGGGGCGTACTTTTAAAGAGGATGCCCTAATTAGAGGTGACTGACTTAGGGATTACTCCTAATAAAGATGCCCAAATTAGAGAGAGTTGGGAGATTACTCTTGAGAAGGAGGCCCAGGATAAAAAAAATTATGACTGGGGCTTACTCTTGAGAAGGAGGCCCAAATCAAAAGAAATTAAGATTAGGGATTACTCCTAAGGATGATGCCCAATGTTTAAGGGAACTATGACTGGGGATTACTCTTGAGAAGGAGGCCCAGGTTAAGGGGACTTGTAACTTGGGGCTTACTTCTGAAAATGATGCCCTGGTTAAAGGAAATTGTGACTGGGGATTACTCCTGAAAAGTAGTCCCAATAAACTCCTCTCAGATAATGAAGCCAACAAAGGAACCATGCCATAAACGACTTTGAAGAGGGTTTTAAGGCCATATCTTGAAGAAGAGATGTGGATTTGAGGAAAGGAGGTGACTAGGAAGGAGGCGCGCAAGTATGATTCTGGCACCCAAGTCCTGGCCGTGCAAGTATGAGTCACCTTGGGCGATAAATAATCTGTAGGGTAATACTTGGGCGACTTTGAACTGAAGCCCTTAGTATCATCCCTAGAGGCTTCCAAAAGTGTGGCGCACAAGTTCCCTTGAGAGGGTAAGGCAGCGTGCAAGTGTCTTCATTTACCTTAAGAGATAGACACTTAGGCGCGCAAGTATGGATGAAATACAATACTTGGGCCTTATTCTTCTTCTTTAGAACTTCCATTTTCGGTAAAGATTTACCTTAAAAGTGTTTGGAAGATGTCATAAGAAGACTTGGGCAACCAGAGCTTGAATCTGAGTTTTGGAAAATTCGTCCCCGAAATGGGGGGCCCACATGGGCTATTTATAGGCCACCTAATGTTTGGGTGAAAAAACTCTTTGGGTGCATAAGTGACATGCGCACCTTATGTCTGGCACGCAAGTGACTTCCGCACCCAAGGCTGGTGCGTAGGTATACATGCGCGCCTTAATGACTTTGCAATTTTTTTATGAATCTTCTCTCTTATTTGATTGAAGTACTCTCCTTAGTAAATATTTGGACTCTTTGATGGAATAGAGCATCAAGAAAAGTCCCCCCCTCAGAGTTGGATCTACAAAAGGAAAGTGGGTTTAGCTCTGAGGTGAAAGAGAAAACAGGGTCTAAAGGCGTGTAGATTGCGGCACGCAAGGGTACAGACACACCAATAAATATGGGTGTTACTTAACGCTTCTTATCCTGCCTTCCCAGTTTTTTAGCTTTCGTCGCGCAAGTGTCTATATCTACTTCGGTCGCTCGCTTTTCTTTTCTGTGTCGTACTTCTCCAGTAATATTTTGTGTTTTCATGATAGTACTTGCGCGACCATACTTTTGCGGTCACACTTGCGCGACCAAACTTGTGCGCCTTAATTCCTTATCCATTTTTTTCAATTTCTTCACAAATTTTATGAAAAACCAACTTACTTAAAAGTTAATTATTCTATCTTTGTGTAGATTCAATGGATCCCAAAATAATTGGATTGGTTGATGAGTTGGATAGAAAGAGAAATGATTATATGATAAATATAGTTGGCAATGACTACTATGATATATGCAAAATTACTCTCCTAGATTTGTCCAGGTACTTGAAGATGTATCATTTCAATTTCCCAAATATTATTTACTTGCCTTTGTATGTCCATGGACATTTACAAGGAGTCAACATCCCAGAGCCAAAGAACTATCTCCCGCATTCTTGGTTTCAAACTTACCCCAACTTTTCTTCAGAATGTGTTTCAGTTGAAGGATCATTTTTCAATACTTGAATAGTGGAGAAGGCATATATAATGAATCATATCCCTTGTGATCCAGATCTGAAGCCCCACACACTCAAGCTGCAGCCACATTGTTATCCTTAAATCTTCCAGAATTCTCAGATGGATCAATCCAATGGCTGGAAGAAGAGTTGGGACTTCCATCCCGGAGGAGGTGTGAAGCCAACTTGGATGTGGGAATATTGGGTGTGACAAAATTATGTAGAGTTTACTAATTATTTGAAAGGATATGGAATATATGAAGTCTTCTGGGTTGTGCAGACATACGTCTACAATAATGATGACTTCATGCCAGAATTGATCAGCCGTTGGAGCCCAGAAACTAATTCTTTCCATTTGACTCATGGAGAAGTAGGCATCAGTTTGTGGGATGTATACAAGATTTTAGGGGATCCTATTCCGGGGGACATGTATGATGAGTTCATTCCTCCCAAGGCAACCTGGAATGATTCGGAGAAGACTCCATCTCTAGATCGTGAGTTGTTGAAACTTTTCCACAAGATCAATAATGCCACCACCTCCAAGACCCATTATAGGAAAGATATCCATCCGGAGGAGTTGATGGACGTATTTTTGATCAAGAAGGGAGAGGATAGACCTTCTTTCACTCATCCTACCAGTTGTCCCAAAGTAGAGAAGATGGGTGCTCTTGGCACATTTTGGACCACTCTGGAAGCCAGAGAATTTGATAAGTGGGGGTATGAAGTGAACCCGAAAATTCCAGCGAAGACCCAACTGGTGGGCTTCTTAGCCCTGTGGCTCAGTGTTTATCATCTTCCAGTTAGGTATTAGAAGGGAGGCATCAGGACAGGGACCTCCGTTGTTGCAGCCAAGTTGGCTGAGAGAAAAATGGTTTGGTAGGCCACCCCAGTTTTGGCGAAGATTCACAGGAGCTTACTCCATGTCTATATGTGTAAGTATCCTTTGAGAATAGTGGTACCATTCAAAGTTTTGTGGGGATGGATCACCAATCACTTCCGAGCATACGTTTTACAGAGCAGAGTACAGGTTCCTGGAAGTTCTTTTAGGCCATCTGTACAGGCCTTTTCAGGAATTTCTTCTTTGTCCCTCAACACCTATGATATCAAGGTGAGGCTGAGCATGTTTAATGAATTTCATTTCTTTCCTTATGGAAATCTACAATCAGGGTGATTTGTTGATGATGGAATGGCTAGCCTAGAGTTAAGGGAATATAGGCTGGCATGTAGAGATGGTGCATTGGCTACCCGAATTGACGGTGAAATTGTATGTGAGGCCTATGCTCCATATAGATTTGCACGCCAATTCAAATGTCTGCAAAAAATTACCATATCCCCTCCTGTTCAAATTAGGTCAGATCAGCATCCAATGGTTTATCATCAACTATGGTTGCTAGCATCTATGGAGAACAATGTGGCAGTGTTTGATCTACCAGTTGCTGGAGCGACAAGTCAGTTGACCACATGGTATACCGAAAACTGGGTAGCATCATACCCAACCGGGGTATTGAATGTTCCTGTCCCTAGAGTGGGGAAAAGAAGAGAACTATTAGGAAAGAATCTCTTCATTTGGAATGTGACTCTTCATCATCTGGATTCGATTCACTAGATTCCCAGGATGGGGATGATGAGTCTAGAGATGCATCAAGACGGCCTCGTGTCAGATATAATCCGCCAGCCAGAGTTAAGAGGGACACTCCATCAACTCCTAGTATGTTACATCATTGAGGTGATTTAGTCACCATTATTCTAAAGAACAAAAATCTTCATCTTCTTATATTCTATCTGTGATTTCAGAATCTTGGAAGAAGTTGAAGTCCCAGATTGTAGGACCCTCCTCACAAACTTCTAGTTCACATTCTGAATATTTACGACTAGAGAATGTCCAGACATGGCAGAGTTGATAATACAATGCTGAAACTGCCTGGATGTACTTAGGAGAAGGGCTATATATTCCCAGAGTTGGGTATCTCCAGGCTTCTGTTGATATCTTCTTCTAGGATAACCCCGATGAAGTGCGAGGTTACATCAGAGAGCTGTAAATGCTCATATATGCCACTGATGAGTCAGTTCCTACCACCAAGCGGGTGAAGGAAATGATGGATCATGGTACCACTTAGGGGATTGAAAAAGAATGGAACGATTACATGGCTTTTGAAGATGTAAGTTTCTTTCCTTATTTTCTTTGCAACCTAATTTCAATCAACACTTTATTACTTATGGAAATTACTTTCTTCATCATGAAGCTTGTTAATGAAGGAACTAATAAGATCCCTTTAACGCAGTACATCCCCGGAGGCACTACTCTTGGAGTCCCTAGATCTCTTCATGAGCTAGGGGAGGTGTCTCTAGACCAGAAGGCCATGGATGAAGAGCTATACAGGGTGTTATTTTATCTGATACCTGCTTTTAGAGATGATGACGCCAATCCACCCAAGAAGTCCAAGAAGAAAAATCACTAAAGAAAGGACATAGAAAAATGCTTTATCAGTAGTGGTAAGTCTTTCTGATAGTCATGAATTTTAACTCATGAATAAATGCTCAAATTTCTTGGGATTGCAGGGGATTCTTCAATTTCCCCTTTGAGGGAGAGGACTGACCTTCCTCCGAGAACAACGAAGGGTGCTAACGAACAGTTGAAAATTTATGCTGACATGGATGCTCCTGAAGAAACGAGAAGAGAAGAGGAATCAGCTTATGTTCCCAATACTGATCTTGTCACTACTATAAGGAGAGGAGAGCCTACTTCTAGTAAATGAACAATATTTCAAAGAACGTTGAATGAAAATATCAGCTAACTTTCATTATGTGATGCTTTAGGTTCAACACATGCACCAAGATATTTGGTGACCACCGCAACTGACTCTGCCATTTTATCTGAGGAAGCTATCTAGGGTCAGAGATTGCAGGAGGAGGGTCATCAAGAATACATATCAAATGATCACACTGGTGAGACTAACCAAGAATCTGGGATATCACTGGAGGAAATTATGAAACTTGGAGTGTCTTTCGAAGAAATTTTCTATCATGTTAAATTACCATGTGATTTAGAAGATTTTGGATGTGAGTGTTATCCTCCGTGCTATAAATTTTCTTATGATTTACACTTCTAATCATGGTTGAAAAAAATTGTTCAGTTATATCTAAAGAAGTTTCTTCTCAAATAATGCTTGAAGAGGGTATGGACATTGATGTCAACCCTGTCACTGTAGAAACATTAGCCAAAGTGGAACTTAACATGGTAGACCCTCCTGAGACCCATCCTAAAAATCATGTTGAAGGTAGGAAATATGGGGATGAGTATTGTCAAGCTGTTGATCAACTGTTAGGTAAAATATGATGATATTTATGGCTATACTAAATCTGCAAGGCAGCCAATCAACTTTTATTGTCTTTTAAAACTAACCATACTTTTAATTGATCAGACAGGGCTGTCAACTTCAATGTCTAGATATGGAGTTGAAGCCTCAGCCTCATCCCAAATAGTAGTAGAAGGTGAAGCAACCAGGGTTGGGGAAGGAGCAGAATAAGGCACTTATTTAAGTGCATTAATCCCAGAATATGCTCCTCCCTGTGATAGTGATGATAAATCAGACCCGGAGGTACCGAAGGCACTCTGCTTTTCACGACACAAGGAATGGTAGAATATGTGTAAGATCATATCTGAAGTGCCTCTAGAAGAGCTGTTTTCGAATATCCCGTGACTTTCATCCTTGTTCGTCACGATAGTACTTGGAGGTTTTGGATATCAAGAGATCCAAACTGTAGTGAAATAAGTCATCTTACGGAGGGAGCGTGAGAAAAAGTGTCATCAAGATATGATCAGAGCGAGGCTGCTGACTAATATCGGTGAATTTGAGGCTACGACATCCCGAGCTGAGGCAGATCATGCTGCAAAGTTGAAGGATCTGAAGTAGAAGATCAAGGAGAAAGTTTTCCAGCTGATTCACCCTCATCAATAGCTAGATGTCGTTACTGGGGAACTTGATTGTCTTAACAATTCATTAGAAGGAGTCCAAATTGAAGGTTTAAAATCCACTGCAGATGCCAAGAAAGCACTCCATCAAGCTGAAATGAGTGAAGCTGGTCGAGTGAATAAACTCCAGGAGGCTGCTAATGAAGCCCGGGATGCTGTAAAATAGATGAGAACTTATGTTGAAAGACTTCTGTAATTCTTGAAAAAGAGATGAGACTCCAATCTATGGATTTCCTTCTAACTCTTATACATAAAATGAAAAATATATTTCATCTTCAATCATTTTCACCTGTCTTCTCTTTTTGGTAGTTTAAAGTCATGCAGGTCAGACATAAAAAAGGCTAATGTTTAAGGTCAAATAGCTTTGAACGAATGATTTAAAATTGACTCAATTCCTTGATAATTTTTTTGAAAATATATTACCACATTAAATTATGTGGGAAAACATGTAAACTATAAATTAAGAAATTTTGAATCTGAGAAATGATAGGAAAAAAGGCTAAAAGTCATTAGAGGAAGTATTTCATAAGAATGAAGTTTCCACTATTTGACAAACCCGTTAGGGGGTCAAATTATGCAGGGCCATTTAAAGTCATTGGATTCATAGTCATATAATAGCATCTTTTGGTTGACAGGTCCGTTATGTAGACTACTTATGCAAGCCCACCTAGGGGCATGTACTGCACAGTCCGGCAAAAGAACTATTAGAAATTTTACTCTTCTATTTATAAAATCCAGTGAAAGTTTATAGAGATTCAATTTTCCCAAAGTATAGAGTCTGATGTATGGAGAGTGGTACTTGACTATGGAGAGGATATTCCCAATCAAGATTGTCAAAGAATTGGATGAATGTCACTCCTACGAAGGTCTGACCCAAATGTAGGGAAGATAAATATAAACCATAGAATTGAATACTTTCAGATCATGAAAAAGAGTATGGGACAAATATATTAAGGATAGATGTTTTTGCAGATCCCTACATATTGTTGCTAAGAACAATAAGGAAAAAAAGTTTTGTTCTTAATAATAAAGTTACCACTATTTGATAAACCCATTAGGGGGGTTTAATTATGAAGGGCCACTTAAGGGCATTGGTTGTATAGTCAAATAATAGCATCTTTTAGCTGACAGGTCCTTTCTGTAGACTGTTTATGCAAGGCCGCCTAAGGGCACATGCTGCATGGTCAGGAAAAAGAATTCCCAGGTATCATACATTTGCTAACCAGATGTCAAGAAAATGGTTATGGAGATCTGGAAGTATTTAAGGTTAGGATTATGACACATAAAAAATGGGTATTTTCCAATGCAGCAAGGAGATACATGGACCAATGCTGAACATAATCATGTTTTGGTTAGGTCCAGAATTAAGTCACTGGACTTCACTATGTATCTCATTAGGATGATAATCAATACATACGTAGTTCTTGAAATACAGTTTAATGTCATGTGGGACAAGAGCATAGGAGATCTTATTCTAGTGTCATAGAGCTCAAACTATAATAAGGGAGGCACATCGTGTGTTTGTTATAAAGCTGATGTGAATAAATATCAGGGTTTTCATACCACATTCATGTGCTCACAGGGGGACTTTTCAGATAAGGGACTGAAAGTGGAATTTAGGGTTAGGCCCAAAGACTTGGGTCTAGATTCAAGGGATTCTAGAATGTTCCTATGTATCCCATAAGGATGGGAATCAAGCTACACTTAGTTCTTGAATTACCCTCTGTATAGATTTGGTTCGTACATGGGAAGGGTGAAAGGGGACTTTAGTGAAATGAGGGTTGGACCCAAGATTAAAGGTTCGGGTATTGCTATGTATGTATGTGGTCCTTGGAATATGACATGATTGGAGATCAATGTCAATAATGATTCCCTATCAGGTGAGGGTGTCAGAGACTATTGTAGTTTATTGTCATACAAGACAAAGAGTGAGAATAGTTTCAGGTCATATTCATGGACCGATGCTGCACATTTTAATGTCTTGTAGTGAAGACAATAGGGGACTATATAGTTTAACGTCATATAGCAAGGATGATGGTGAAATAATGTGAAGATATTGGTTTTTTTTGGGGGTGGGGGTGGGGGGGTTCACGAATCAACATCGTATGAGATGTAGGTGAACCGATGTGAAGATATTGGTTTTGGGATTGAACCTCGGGAGTTTTCCTACGTACCCAGCCTAGAAGGTAAGGATAAAAGTCTGCATAGTTTCATTGAGAATGAATTGTTGATCGAGTTTTAATTGAGTACAACCCGAAGATGGTGTTGGGATTTACGCGTGGTTACCGGCCTAGAGAGGGTGTTACAGTTAAAGCTTACTCTAAGCTCATGTGAGTCATACTCATTGTGAGAAACAAGAGGTAATAACAACCCTAACGATGCACAGTTTAACATCATATGGTAAAAACAAGTGCTGTATAGTTTATCGTCATGTAGCTAGGACGATTTATGGGACTTTTTCACAATTTAATGTGTTGTTGGACGATTGAGGGGATACACAGTTTAAAGTATTCCAGTGAGGAATAAAGGGGAGACTATTCTGTTTAAAGTCTTGTAGTGAGGACTAAATGGTGATGCACAGTTTAGTGTCATATAGTAGGGACAACACAGTTTAACGTCATGTTGGACGATAAAGTATTTGTGTTACACAAAATACTTCTTCAAGAATCTTGCATTGGTTGGAGTTGTAATGAGTTCTTCATCCATTGAGATTAATGAATAAGCTCTATTGGAATAGACCTTATGTATTGAATAAGGTCCATCCCATATTGGCTCAAACTTTGGAGGTTTCTTTCCTGGTATCATTGGAGTTATGAGGACCAATACCAATTCTCTTTTAATGAATGAACAAAGATGAAATTTTTTATTAAAAGCCCATGTTATTCGATTCTGATAGACTTCCAAGTAGCGTAGGGTGCACAATCTTTTTTCATCCAATCATTCAAATTCATCAAATCACTTCTGATATTGTTCATCTATGGATGACTGATCTCAAATGGCTACTCTGAGCGAAGGTAATTGAACTTCAATGGGTAAGACTGCTTATGTTCTATATACCAATGAATATGGAGTTGACCGTGTAGCAGTGCAGGTAGTGGTCTGATAATCCCATAAAGCATGAAAAAGTTTATCAGTCCATGATTTCTTATCTTTATCCACCATCTTTTGCCGTATGTTTGAGAGAGTCTTATTAAAGGTCTCTATTTGGATGTTGGCCGCTGCATGATACCGAGATGAATGGTTGGATTTGAGGTTGTATTCTTGATACAATTTTCTCACCTCGGATGAATAGTGTTTGGTGCCATTATCCGTCAATATGGTATGAGGGACACCAAATCTGGTAATGATGTTAGACTTGAAGAAGAAAACAATGCATTTAGAACTAATTGCTTTGAGAGGTATTTCCTCCACCCATTTGGAAAATAAGTCAGTAGAAGTAAGAATATACTTAAACTTCTTAGTTGTAGCTGAAGGGTAAGGTCCTACTACATCCATTCCCCATGTGGAAAATGGCCATGAGTATTTAGCTGTATAAAGTAACTCTGGGGGTTGATGAATGAAGTTGGAACATACTTTTCAAGAATGACACTTCTTAGTGAAATCAACACAATCTTGTATCATTGAAGGCCAAAAGTATACCAACCTTCAAATTTAATTATAAATTTTACGTTCAGACTGGTGGGGACCACAAACGCCTTCATGTACTTCATTCATGGCAGCCATTGTCTCTTAACCATCAATACATCTGAAGATAATTTCATCAAAAACTCTCTTGTAGAGAATTTTTTGGTGATTTGGGCAATCATAAAGAGTGAAATTGACCACACGTCGTCAAACATGTTCTTTCTCAGCGCTATCAGGTGGGAGTGTTCCATTTTGATGTTATTCTCTGATACGTGTCATACATCCTGTAGTATGACCATATGGTTCAGAAATAGGACTGATTTCATTGATTTCCGCTGTTCTGATTTGAACAAAAGGTGAAACTACATGACGGTGGGCAATACTGATGATTGTTTCGTCCTAGTTTGGATCTGCAATGGTTGTGGCTATATTAGCCAGTGCATCAGCTTTGGAATTTTGTGATCATGGGACATAATAAAATGTTGGTTCTGAATGAACTTCCGCCATTAATTCTCTGACGTAATCACACAAAGGGATTAACTCTTCCTTTCTGATGGTATAATCCCCATTGACTTGTTTGATTACCAAATCTGAATCACCTTTTACCTTCAAGTGATTCACCTGTTCCTGAAGCGCCAATTCCAATCCTACGATGAGAGCTTGATATTATTCTTCATTTTTTGTACCGCTCTATAATAATAATAAGGAATAACGTAGCACTTCCTTTTCTGGAGAAATAATCACAATTCTTATCCCACCTTTTTTGAATTTAGGATCTTCCATTTTCTTCCCTATTGGACTTCTGGAGGCACCATCAAAGTACATTTCCTATGTTTTAGGATTATCTTGACTAGAGAATACTTCCTCATCAATAAGTTCAATATTGAAAGATGTATCTTCTACGGATGGGTGTTCAGTAGGAAAATCGGCTAGAGCTTGGCCCATTATTGCCTTTTGAGACACGTACTGGATATCAAAATGCTGCAAAATAACCTCCCACCTTTCCAGACGTCCTGTAAGAATTGGACGACTAAGGATAAATTTGAGCGATTTATTGTGAGATACCAATAGGACCTCATGATGTTGTAGGTAGTGTCTCAATTTCTAAACTTCAAAGATTAATTCTAGGCAGCACTTTTCAATACTCGAATATCGAGTTTCTGCTTCATGCATAGTTTGACTAAGGTAGTAAAGATTGTTTTCATTCCCAGCATCATTCTTTTGGGCGAGAAAGGCACCTAGTGATCGCTCTAAAGTTGTCACATAGAGAATAAGGGGTCTTCTTTCAACAGGTGGAATTAATACTGGTGGACTCAAGAGATATTTCTCGAGGATATCAAATGCCTCTTGGAAATCTTCGGTCCATTGGTAAGTAACTCCATTATTCATTAATCTGGTGAAGGGTAAACATTTTCCTGCCAAATTGGTGATGAAACACCGAATATAGGCCAAGTATCCTTGAACTCCTCTTAACTCTTTCAAATTTATAGGAGGTGACATACCAATGATTACATTTTTCTTCTCAGGATCAACTTTTATACCACAATGGTGTACAACAAAGCCGAGAAATTTTCCTGATGTTACCCCGAAAGCACATTTCAAGGGGTTCATCTTCAAATTATGTTGTCAAAGTTTGTTGAATATGATTTCTAGATCGAACAATTGATCAGGATTTTGTATGGATTTAACCACCAAATCATCCACATAACATTCAACAAATTTCACTAAAAATGTTTTGAAGATATGATACATAGCACGTTGATACGTTGCACCTGTATTCTTCAGGTCAAAGGGCATTACCCAATAGCAAAACACACCTTGAGGAGCTCTAAAGGCTATAGACTCTTCATCTTATAGGGCCATTTGTATTTTATTGTGCCCAGAGTAACCATCCATTAATGAAAGAGATTCATAACTAGTTGTTGCATCAATCAAGAGTTCTGTGATCGGAACTGTAAAATCATCCTTTGGAGAATGCCGATTAAGATCTCTGAAGTCAATGCAAACTCTAATTTATCTATTCTTATTTTTCATAGGGACAATATTATCCAGCCATTTGGGATATTGAAAATCTCTGAAGAAGTTATCCTTGATAAGCTTATCCACCTCAGCTTCAATTTTGGAGGCATATGTTGGGTGTGTTCTTATTGCAGCTTGATTGAATCCTCGATGTTCTTCTAAAAAAACCAAATGATGAGTGGTAACATTGGGATCAAGACCCGGAATTTCTATATAATTCCAAGAAAATAAATCTCAGTTTTTCTTTAAAAATGAAGTATACATTTCATTCTCTTCAAGAGTCATGGCCACACTAACTAAAGTGGGGTGTGGATCTTCTTTTGTACCCAAATTCATTTCTCTGATTTCATCCACAGTGGTAGAGATACCTACTTCAAATGCTGGTGGAGCATCCCTAAGATCTTCCTCTTCTTCTTCAATATGTATTAATTTTTGTGTTTCTACTTTCATAGTAGATGACAAAGAAAAATTCGCATAGTCAGGAGAGAAGTTAAAGTTTAAACATCTTCAAGAAGAGGCTGCCATTTTTGACCATATTGATTATGAAGGGTCTTTTTGGGGTGATAGAGAGGAGATAATGGATTGAGGGTCGACATCATTTTTTTCCTCTGGTATTGCTATACCTTATTATGGCCAGATTGATGAAGGACAGAATAACTAGATTTTAGTGGATGAAATGAATACATCTCTATTTAAGATTTCATCACTGTTTGACAAATCAACAATTTCTCCCATGATGTCTGGCTCGATTTCTGTAATTGACATTGTGAATGTTTCCATAAGAGTGTTTGGATATAGGTCTACCTTGTCAATTTGACTGATATGCAACACATAATCAGTACTCACATGTATGAATGGGTTTACTGGAATCTTTTCCAAACCATATAGAGCATTAATTTTGGTGAACATTTTCATTGTGGATTTTTCCTTTCTCTCCATGTGATAAAATTCTACCTCAATGTATTGAGATTCACATGTTTTTAATGGAGCCTTGTCACCATACAATGTACCAATTTGACCATTTAAACAATATTTGAGAAATTGATAGTATGAAGAAGGTATGGCTTCATGTTGATGTAGCCAAGGTATTCTAAGAAAAATGATGAAGGTTGTGTCCTGATGAACAACCATGAAATCTGAACTAGATACAGGGTCTTAGAACTGAATTCTGAGTGTAATCTCACCCAGAGTTTCCTGTTCATTCTTATCATATCCTTGAAACATCAAAGTAGAAGGAGATAAATCAGATTTGGTGACGCCCAATCGACAAAGTGTACGAATAGGAATGAGATTGACTCCTGATCCATTATCAATGAAAGATCGTCGGATGTCTATATCATTGACTTTTCTAGATAGATACAAAGTTCTGATATGTCCATGTACAACATCATATTCATCTTTATCTATAAAATATATCACTACATGGAATTCTGCAGGATCATTCTCTATATGGTACACCTCAGTCGCAGCAATTTCAGTTTCAAATTCTTGAGGACTTGAAAAAGCCTCAATAAGCACCTCCGAGAGATATTTTGACAGATTCAAAGCATATAGAATTGATAACTTGGCCAATATTTGTTCCAAATGCTTTAAGACATCATATTTTTGGTCCAAAGGTCTGTGTTTTCCATCATGAAAGTGTGGTTTTTTAGGTTCCTTGAAGTTTATGATTTGGCAGTAGATGCATCCCGTATTGGAGTAGGAATTGGAAACACTTCTGGCTTTGGTAGATTCAACCTACTAGGTCTATCTATTTTCTGAGAGGAAGAAGGTGTGATCGCTAACCAGTCTTCCAAAATAACTCTATCAGGACTGAATCTTCTAGGTGTGGAGGAACTTCATTGTTCTTGTTGAGCTTATTAAAGGGCCTTGCCACGACTTTCATCCACATACGTAGTTCTAGAAAGAGTAGAATTGAAACTGTGGCTTCTGGAATATCCATGTATTCCCCTGTATCCTAGACCTATGTATCATCCTCTAATTCCTCTGTTAGATATACAAAACTTAGGCTCGTCATAATTGAAACTGTCACTGGCATAAGGATCTGTTAAATGAATCATGTTAACAAAACCAAAGATCAATTCTTCATTTGATGAATATTCTACCTGATGATCCAATTCAGATTGTGTCGTTTGGTGGGGTAGTGCCCGTGTTTTTGAAGCAGATGGCATAAAGTCTGTGAGATTCAAAGATAACTTAGGCTTTGACACGACCTCATCTTCTTCTAACTACTCTTATTTCTTCGAATTATGCTACTTATTCGAGGATTTTGCTGTGGAATTCATAGCAGAAGACACAATTGGTTGATTCAATTGTGTTCGTAAAATGGCATGAGTTCGGTTGATTTTTTTCCGGACCATCCAATCATCATATTTCTACGCATTTTTTACTTTTAACTTAATGCCACTCACCTTCTTCCTCTAGATTAGTAGAAATAACACATGCTACTTGGGATGAAGAGCCTTTCAGTTTTACTTGTCCAGAGTCCACCATCTTTTGCAGGAGGTATTTGAAGACAAACCACTCCGGAATGGGATACCCCATCATCTGATGAAATGGGAAATAGCTGTGAAGGTCTTAATCTCCTTCTTTCTTCGACCTTTTATTCCTCAGCAACTGAACCAGATTGTTTTCTAGAGCCGAAATGAAGTAACCAGGAATTATTTTATTCTGGAAAGAATAAACATTATTCTTTAAGTCCTCGAACTGTTTCCGCCTTTGACCTATTTGATCATCTTGACGAGGCGGCCATTTTTTTGACACTGAAAAGCTATATCCCTTCGATGTGATGAAGTTTTTGAAGTGGAAGAAGGTACAGGTTCTTATTTAAGTGTAATTGTATCAGTATCTGCTTTCCATATTCTTCTTCCCATAACTGATGGAATTACATGAGTTTTAACCTTAGTCTGTATAAGATAATCTTCTATATACTAAGCAATTGAAGTAAGGTCTTGAAACCCTCTTGTGTATTTCACATGAATCAATGGTGTGCGTAATTCATCACTCAAATTTTCCACAAAGATCGGCAAAAAAATCTTCTTGAGGGAGTGCTAAACTTAAGGAATATGTTAATCCCTTAAAAGAGAGAAATGAAATCTAAAACCCTTTCATTCTCCCTTTTCTTACAATTATTAAGATAAACAAATTTCATCTTTTGTAAATTTGAGCTAAATTGAAGAAGGAACATTTGACGGAGATCCTCCCACCCAGTAATTGACCGAGATGGAAAACTTGTATACCAAACAAAAGCAGGTCCTTGTAATGACTGTACAAAACACCAGAGCTTAACTGCTTCTTGTTGTTGAGGAGTTCCCATCATAGGATCACAACGAGAAACCAAATGTGTTAAGTTTTGTTCTGGATCTCCCAAACCATTAAAAATTGGGAATGTGGTGCTCACAAAATTTTATGGGGGAGGAATTTCATCCACCCATTCAGGGTATGCTCTCTTTTCCGGTTGAACTTGTGCACGCTTTCCTTCCATAGATTCCAACTGATCTGTTAATGACCCAATGGTAGTAATTAATTTTTAAGAAACATCTGGTTGATCTTGGGCTTGGGCAGGTGCAATAACTGGAGTTTGGACGGGTGTGGTGACTGGTACTGACACTGGTGGTAGTATTACCAGTTGCTGTCATGAATGACCCATAAGATTAGACCTGTGAGGGTTTACTTGTAAAGGGGGATATTCTTGATCCATCCCAGTAGCTGCAACAAAATCCCTATATTGATTAACTCCAACTTTATTAGAAATAAGACTACCTTGAAGTAGTTATGCATTTAACCTCCTTAACTGCTTCATTTCCTCTTCTTGACATGAAAACATTTCATCTATTGAGAGTGATTGGAATTCTCCAGAGGTAGGGTGGAATGTAACCTGAATTGTTTCCTTTCCCCTTTTTGAACATCTTTAGAAGAGGGGGGAGTTGGTTATTTGAAGGAATACCTAAATTCTGGGTAAGCTTTTGATTTTGGGTACGCACACCTTCACTTGTCTCTGTGTGCACAGCCTCTTGAACAAGAACTTCTTCATCTGATTCCTCTGAGTGAGCCTTATGTTCTGGGGGATCAGTGACAACAAAATTGATGACATTTATCGATGCATAATGCACTGCAGTTCTTTTGTCAGCATTTCTATGATACTGCCTTCCTCCATGTCCTTTATGAGACATTGCCTTTTTTTCGTTAATCCCTCATGAACTTATTGATGAACTGTAATTTTGAGGGAATTTCCTGATAATTAAGCTCTACGTTCCTCTTGTGTCTTCTTCCTTAATCGAGAGAAGACTGAATTTGGCTGAGGAAGAGATTGAGAATTTGAAAACGTCCCCAGTCCGATGGACTAGGGTTGTTCCTTTTGTTCCTGCTCAACTTCTCAAATTAGGTCTATTGAACCCGGAGGTTGGATTAAAAGAGTCTTCATCTTAGAAAGATGAGGTGGATCTTGAGCAGCTACATCTGGGACTTTCTTAAAATCTCTCCTGATTTTGCAGACTTTAGTCCGAAAATTGGACGGATGCATCATCCGGCATCCACTCAAATCACCTGGCTCAGATGACCGTTGGATTATTTCTAACACTTCTGTCACCTGACGATGTGCATGCTCTAAATGAGAAGCTTGTTCAATATTCTCATTTGCTTGATGAAAAGGTAATTCGACAACTTATTCTTTATATGCATGAATTTGGGAAGAACTATTTGAGGCATGTTCTTGAGAAAGCATTTGGTTACACACAAAACTAGTTAGATGTGGCCAGCCATGGGCAATAACATTGTATGAGACCACTTTTGGCAGGCTTTGTTGAATAGAGAGCACAGTGAAATACAATGCTCCATGAACACCCCATCCCCTGATATGAATAATGGATGGGGTATTGGTAATTAATTGGTGTAACCTTTTTAATGTGCCATGGCATGAACGTTGAAGGGTTCTCTGCTGCTTTTAAACCATTGGATGTTAGGAAACTAAGAGATATTCCAAGTAGATTTGGCATTGCCACCCTTCTATTATCTTGACATGATTTTGATATTCATCATAAGATAATATTTTCTCTTTTAACTAAAAAAGAGTTTTCCATATATTGAGACGAATATAATGAATACAATATTTTGTCAAAATTTCTGGAATATCTTACTAAGACTCAGCCAAAGGCCAAAACATGACTGGTATTTCACTTTTTTCCAGTTTTTTCTCATATTCAGCACTTCCTCTTTGTCATTTGATGAATATTATTCTACCTGATTGGACCAAAGATGGTGCTTCTTTGTTAATTTATCATATTCAACAAGATTGGTAGATAATTCATTTTTCAAATTAGAAGATGAATGACCCAGGGGTGGTTTGTAGAATGAACGAAACCTTAGGATATCTTCTGATTGATAAAGCATCTCACCTTCTAGCGATAAGGCATCAAACATGACTGGCTTCGCATTTGCAAGTTCCTCAAGATAAGAGGGCTTTCTCATCACTACATTGTCCATTGGATAATTTTCTAGGTAATGAAATTTACTACTACGGAGAGGACTTTTGCAGATAAATTCATCATCATGGGGAGGACCACCATGGTGGGTTACTGCAAGAGATGAAACCTCTTGCTCCTTTGTCTTCTGGCTATGCGAAAGGTTATCGCATCTCTCATTTGAAGATGAAACTTCAAGATCGACTGAATTGTCATAAAGCAATCCTTCATGAGGAAGTATCTGACGGAGAACTTTGGAATTATTGTTCCCACTATTGGGAAATGAGAGAGTAGAATCTTGAGTTTCAACAGATAATTGTCTGAGGGCTTCAAGGACTCCAGCGTTGAGAAAGGACTTATTGCAGATTGGCTCTTGATTTTTTAACTATACTGGATGGGTCTTTTTCTTAGAAACCTTCTTACTCACTTTGGAAACCTCTTTTTGATGAAAGTGGTTATTATGGGCAGGTGTATGTACCTGCTTAGGAGAAATGGCCAGGTTAGGCTGACGATCCTCATTTGAATCGGGTGTTTGTTCCTGACTCGATTGTCCATATGACATGGGGGAGTATGCCCCATGACCTTTCTGGACTAGAAAAGATACGTGTATATGATCTGGGGTGACATGTTGATGAGTTACTTCACTGATAGAGGTATATTTATGTTTCTTTCCCTTAGATGCTGCTAAAGATGTTATAATATCCTGACAAACATCCAGGATATGGGCTGGTATTTGCTCTTACTCTTTCACCATTGTCAGAATGTGCTTGGTGACTTTAGCTACCAGAACAGAAATATACATCCATTCCAGGTCTGGAGTAGGTGTATGTGATTGTTGTGTATTCCCCATTTATTATAGCTGACGGGTTTCCTTCAATACTGGCAGACGAGACTGCTAATAGAATTGGTGATTGTAAGCAGGTGTATGTGCATGTTTACAGGTGGTCACCACATTTGGTTGGTGAGATCCTCTGGATGCTGTCAGACGAGCCTGCTGACTGGATGATAAATTATAAATAAGTGTATGTGTCTGCCTATAGTACTCCATCAAAATTTCCTGAGGGGATTGGTGGGTTGCTGCCAGATGAGTCTGCTGGATAGCGGGATTAAAACAGACGGGTGTGTGTTCTCACTCGTTGCTTTCCATCAAGTTAGGTTTATGGACTTATTCGGAGGGGGCAGAGGTAAGAACCTGATCCCGATTGGCCGAATTTTACCTCTAATGATTCATCTTGGGCGCTCGGGTCTGAAGGACCTAAGTCAAATGCCTAGTGGTGATACCCTCATCATGTTGAGGGTGCCCTACTACATGAGTCTGGCAGCGATTGTTGATGGGATTCCTCAGGAAGGATTCCTGTCTTCTTTAACTGAGGCCTTGAGTGACCTCTTCATTCACCTCCCCATAATATGGGAGGGACTGTTTATTGCGTTCCAGAGATAACAACCCGAAATGGTTGGAGATGGTGGTTAGCACGACCTACTTCTTAATCACTGGTCGTCGTTGTCCGGACAACCAGGGTGAGTTGTTAACTCATTGGGCTTGTCGAGCGGCCTCCAGAGTCGGGATGGTACCATGTTGACGGTATTCCCTCACTAATGCATTCGAGACCCAGTGTTGAAGACACTGATTAGGTGATGTCCTCCTCAGAGCAGACGAGGATCCAGCAGGAGTAGCAACCGAGGCATTCACAGGTGTGAATTTTAAAGAAGCCATTTTGTGTTGCAGAGAGATCTTGGAAAAGGGTGTCTATTTGATATAACAGACATAATCAAGATAAGATCAGAAAAACTACATCTTTTGGATGAACACATATGTGTTTTATTGCTTTTTTCCCTCATATTGAATTTTATAGGGGCCTCACAAATAAGTAAAACATCATTTTAACTTGGTTAAGGATTCACGTCGAGTTTACCATTTTTGTTTCCCTCTGGAAATCGGGATGACTTTGTTTGTTTAAGGATCAAACTTTCCAATCAGTTTCTAACGGGTTTTTTCATAGAACTAAAAACACCCAATGATTATATATCCATTTGGACCTACTTTCCAAAGGTAGGTGCTCATTATTTGTGGACCGATGAGGCTTAAGAATTTGCATTGGTCGAGAAAATGGGAGGTCAGGCTCATCACACCTTTTTTAGGGGAATTATTGCCTACTTCGGGACTCTCTTATAGATTTAAGTTATGTTCACAAATCCTTATTAATTCACCAATCATGAAAATGAGTTTTTAGTTAGATTTAGTAATCATTGATTAATGTGTATGGGATTTAGAGAATCCTTTATATGTATTTGAGGTTCTCCATTGATAGAGAATCATCTGTATGTGCTAGGGATTCTTAATAAATGGTATCCATCAATACATTATATAGAAATATCATGGTCATTATAATGACCATATTGGTTTTAAATCCACTCAGTGGGGCACTTGAAGTTTATTGTCATTCATAAGGATAGGGATTTATTTTAGATTTGGGATCGTACCTGCATATGGTCTACATATGTATCCTTGTTAAAAAGGAATTAGAACCCACGTAGTTTGATTGAAGAAGTGTGGGACTTAAGTATGATTTATGGCCCATGAATATGTGTTGTGGTTACTTTTACACTCTAATCTCACGTGAGTCATGGTCGGTGTGACAAACAAGAGGTATCAGCAAACCTGAAGATTGTGACATGAAAGATGTGGTCACAAGGAATGATATGGGGATTATGTATGTATGACCACCCAAGTAGATAAAGATTACGACTTGCTTTAGTAAATAAGACTAGGAAAACAGTTCATAAAGGTGTATGTGCTTTATGGAGATTTATACTCTTAATTTGTGGCTTTCTCCTAAGGATAATGCCCAGAATTAAGGGGTAATTTAACTTGTGACTGGGGCTTACTCATACGGAGGATGCCCAGATCAAAGAGGAGGGGATTTGGGGCTTAATCCTAAGGAGGATTCTTATATTAATAGGGGATTATGATTGGGTTTTATTCCTGATAAGGAAGCCCAAATCAAAAGGAATTAAGATTGGGTCTTACTCTTAAAGAGGATTCAAAAATTATAGGGGACTAACTTGGGGATTAATCCTAAAGAAGTTGTCCAAATTAGAGAGATTTGGGGGTTTACTCCTAAGAAGGAGGCTCAAGTTAAAGGAAATTACGATTCGGGCTTACTCCTAAGAAGGAGGCCCAAATAAAAATAAATTAAGATTAGGGATTACTCTTAAGAAGGATTCCCAATGTTTAAGGGAACTATGACTGGGGATTACTCCTGAGAAGGAGGCCCAGGTTAAGGGGACTTGTAACTTGGGGCTTACTCCTGAATAGGAGACCCAGGTTAAAGGAAATTATGACTGGGGCTTACTCTTAAAAAGGAGGCCCAATAAATTCCTCTTAGATAAGGAAGCCAACAAAATAATCATGCCATAAACGGCTTTGAAGAGGGTTTTGAAGGCCATATCTTGAAGAAGAGATGAGGATTTGAGGAGAGGAGGTGACTAAGAAGGAGGCGCGCAAGTATTATTTTGGCGCACAAGTCCTGGTCACACAAGTATGAGTCACCTTGGGCGATGAATAATCTGTAGGGTAATACTTGGGTGACTTTGAACTGAAGCCCTTAGTGTCATCCCTAGAGGATTCCAAAAGTGTGGTGTGCAAGTTCCCTTGAGAGGGTAAGGTGGCGCGCAAGTCTCTTCATTTCCCTTAAGGGATGGACACTTAGGCGTGCAAGTATGGATGAAATCCAATACTTGGGCCTTATTCTTCTTCTTTAGAACTTCTATTCTAGGTAAAGAATTACCTTAGAAGTGTTCGGAAGACGTCACATGAAGACTTGGGTGACCAGAGCTTGAATCTGAGTTTTAGAAAATTTGACCCCGAAATTGGGGGCCCACAGGGGCAATTTATAGGCCACCTGAGGTTTGGGAAAAAACTCTTTGGGCGCGCAAGTGACCTGTGTGCCTCATGTCTAGCGTGCAAGTGACTTGCGTGCCCAAGGCTGGCGTACAGGTATACTTGTGTGCCTTAATGCCTTTGCAATTTTTTTATGAATCTTCTCTCTTCTTTTCTTGAAGTACTCTCCTTAGTCAATCTTTAGAATCTGTGAAGGAATGGAGAATCAACAGATATTTAATGATGAAAACCATTTTCATGAATTAAATTGAGTTTTTAAAATATGAGGAATGAATTTGAAATACATGACATGGGTTGGGGACATGTTAATGTATGCCCCTCGATGCGCTAGTAGTCTCATGGGATGAATCAGTTGGATAACCTTAGTTAATTGTATATTTTACCCAATATGTGTTATACTATATCGAGTGTATATATTGATAGTAAAGGTATCTTGTTCTTATGAACATCAAATCTAATAATTAAGCATTTCTTTCATCCAAAATTTATTTATTATTATCTATGATATTTCTACAATAACATAATCTCTGGATGCATTTTATTTTCAATTTATTTACTTAATGAACTATGATTTAAGTAATTTTACTTTATATATTTATTATTTATTATAATATTATTTAAATGTAAAATTTGATCAATTATTTAACTTCTCATGTTGATTATTCTCATCAATTCATTATAGATTCTATTGTACATAACCCTTAGTGAGAAGTTGATATCACCCCTAGTTTTTCCTTTTCATAAGATTATATGATGTTTTCAATGACTTTTATATTGGGATACATTATATGGAAACGTTATTCATGAAAAGAAATATTTTGAAATATTTGTATTCAATTGTAATTCAGAACTCTAGTATGCATCTATCTTACTAAGGCTTCTAAACTATTCAGTCCTTTGAGATGAGATTCCTTTCATCTAATGCCAATTCAGTTAATTGGACACTGGCTCTGGGATACTAGGGTCAAGGAGTATATAGTTGGTATTAAAGGATGTTTAGTAGATACATTAGGAACCAAATTTAGGAAAATACTGATTAGAGAACATGGATCTACGATAGACATTGAGGATATGTATTGGATAAAATCATAAATTTTTGGTAAGGTAGTGATTATGTGGTTTTACCTTGAAATAAATTCATTTCTAGATACTATATGTTCAAATGTTCTAGAATATATTTAACTGTGGATAATTACTCCAAAAATGGCATATTGGAATTGACATTATTGCCACATAGAGCCTGAAAATATGCCTTACTATAAACCTAGTTTGAAACTCTATGGGTATATTATTAGAATAATTCAAATATTCATTAGAACCCATTATGAATGATTGGATAGATAATTACACTGAATTACCTTGGGTAGATATACGTTTTATTAGATTGAAAATAATGTGTCATGATATAGAAATCCTATAAAATAATATATATTTTTACAATATGATAATTTTGATCCCACAATATTTAATGGTTTTATTAAACTACAGGAACACCAAGAAATCAAGATAAAACATTCAATGAAGAATAATGTGGAAACTATAATGAACCCCTCCCTCTAAATATACACCTATTGTTTCAGGAAAAAATTGAGATAATGACCCCTAAGTCCCGCCTCCAGTAGGCCCTGGTTTGGAGACTTGCACCAAGGGTGTACAAAACTAATAATATGGGAGGAATTTCCCTTTGTAAGGAAAAAATATTATGAGATATGATATATCAACCAACACCAATTATATGAAATATATATTAGAAAAGGAAAAAATATCCCACAATGCATGTATAAGTCAATGAAGATACATATAAACATCTCCAAATGAATACAAAAAATAATAAAAGCTAAGGTAGCGACACCGAAACAACTCCAATGATTTGAACTAAAAATTTCTTGAACGGTCCAAAAATTACTCCCAAAGTCATGAAAAAAATATTTATATACATAGGGTGAGCATATTGGTATAATTAGTAGGAAAACCAGTGTATCTGATTCACATGTAAAAATAGCATACTAATGCAACTGTGTGAATGTAGTAGACCCAAAAAATCACCTAAATAGGTATAAAAAACCCCAACCTCACTAAGGATCACAAATCAAATAACGCATCCAAGTAAAATAATATATAATATGAATCACATTGATGATATGGTACCCCGTACTAGTTTCCCACTAATTAACTACTCTCACACCCTAATGAAAATTGTCTTGGAGCTCCCACCTCTTTTGAATCACATCACATTATATCCCGCCATCACACATTTGGGCCATCAAAACACATTACATCCCACCCACACACATTAGGTCGATTGATAAAAAATCAAATTATGCCTGCACAAATATTCACCATCACAACACATCTAATCTCTAATACACATGGGAAAACACAACACTTCTCATCCCGAAGACCCCTGATTCATCACACCACATCTCACCCAAATGACACCTATTACCATGCAACACAACTCCCCCGAACACACCTAGACATCACAACCCCCATATAATACACTAAAACATCACTAACCATTATTGAATGTTCAATACATACCTCACCATCATGTGTGAGTAGGAAAGAGTGGGTGGCCAGCCATCCGACCTCCCATTTGGATGTTTGGTAAAGACACCCTCTCGCATGACTATGCGAGGGTTAGCATATAGTTCTAAACATGGGTGAGGTGATTATAGAAATAAAAAAGAACATATAGGGTATATGCATTTATATTTACAACACAGAAGCACATCCCATGAGTTTATTAGAAGAACTAACAATCTCAAAAAAAATCACAAAATTATTTCCACCACTAAAATCATAAAAAACCCAAACAAAACATAAGGCACAATCATAATTTAGTCTTTAATCAATTTTCCAGAGCATCTATCTTCAATAAATTACACATTATCATCCAATTTTTGTTGTGTAATCAAAATTCATTAGAAACCCCATTTCATTTAGAAATACATCTAATTTCATATTTCCCACCCATTTGTTTTTTATAAACATTATCCATTTAATCATACAACCCATCATCAATCCCATTATTAAAAATACACTTCTTAAATAATTCTCATGTATTTAATCCATTTAATAATTTGGTAAATAGAAAATAACCTACCACACAACACAAGCACAACATCATAGCCCAATAACTACACCCACATCTCTTTAAAACAATATCCAGTTTCATATCCCCACTGTATAACTATACCACACTCACCATCAGAGCCACATTAAACCACAATCCCATAACAAAAATATCATCACCACTACATAAAAACATCTCATCCACAACCCCCATAGATATAACAATATAGCTAATGCACATTACATCAATCTCACGCACACAAAACACAATAATTCCACACATCACATCATATATCACAACACAACACATATTAAAATTTAGAATGTAAGGGGGAAATTATTTATTTAAGGGTGTAATCATAGTATCCATTTAATCCTATCTCTTTCATTTAATTAACCGAATATTTGTGGTTAACTAGTTCTTTATTTATGATGATACCATTCAATCAAAAAAACTATGCATTTCAAAATGAATTTTCTATAGAAAATAATTCCAACAACAGGTATTTTTTTATCAAGGTAATACACCCATACAATCATAATATAAAATCAAATAAAATAAAATAAAAAAATTTGTATCATTATAATTCACATTCCCCCACCCCCTTCAAGTTTGAATTAAATGGATTAATTATCTTTCATAGTTCAATTGAAACATTATTCACATGATTTAATAATAATAAACCCAGAAAACATAATATATATAAATATAAACTATGGGAACCCCTTCTTGAAAGGAAGAATCATTTTTCACAGCACTAAAACATGGGGTGTGTATAAAAGGAAACTACCTTAGGGGGACTCAAATAAACTATGTCACGTCGTTCCAGGACTCCTATGGGTATAAGTATTTGGTACATATGGTCTCAAGAAAATTAATATGGGAGTAATGAAGTGATGGTCTCTTTTATATAAGTATTAGATCGGGAACTAACGTGATAGAATTTCCATTAATAGAGGATCTGACCGACAGCTCACGTTTTGACCATTTAAAATCCCCTGGACTTTTAGAAAATTAATGATATCATTTATTTCTAATGAAATGGACTTAGAACCTCTAAAATATGGAATTATATTCTTTTTATATAAAATTGATGCTTGAAAAGGGAAAAACATGAAAACAATGAAAATTTTGGAAATTTGAAAAACTGTTGAAGTGAGTAACCACCACTACTAGGATTAGTCAATTCCAGATGAGTCACCGCTAGATGAGTCACTGAAAGAAATGTCACTTCCAATGATTTCACTACCATTGAATTACAACTAGTGGGTCACCAATAGACAAGTCACTACCATGAAGTCACCACTAGTGATTGAGCCACCTCGACTGAGCCACTGCTAGGGAGTCATTTACAAGGAGCCAGATCCCAGGAGTCACCCTAAGGATCTACCTTCTATGAGCCACCGTGATGTGTCTATTACTAGGGAGCTACCGTGGGGTTGAGTCACCACTAGAAAATAGAAATTTGGAAAATTGATGATATGATTCACCTTTTTAATGAATTGCATGTCCCAAAAACGCCCTAAAATACCCACAAATACCTTCAGCGCTAATTTTTTTGAAAATTAATGAGTTGTAAGGTTAGGTACATTACACTAGATACCTCTCAAAATATTCTCTCCATTTATAATTAAAAAAACAAAAGAAAATAGGGGAAGGGTATGAACCACTATCCCTTTAGATACTACTCTAGGAACTCATTACACCTTAAGCACTACCAGCAACCAAACCTTCTATCCCCAATAAAATTAATAATTGATCAAAACAATACTTTCCTAAACATATTAATTGGGTAATTCCATCCTTAATGTCAATATATTATCTGATGTGGCTGGAACTGACTTGCCCTCACATGCTCAATCGCATCGTAGTAAAAAAAATTATTAGGATTCAGGTCTTCCACTTTTATAATGTCAGAACATTATCACACATCACTTAGTACATAGAAAATAAATTGGGGAATAACATATTTAATAAAATTATATGGTTTGAGTAGAAAATCACAAAGAAAATAGAGAATGGAAAACTCCAAACAACTCTATGTAGAGGGCTTGCATCTACATCTCACTCTCCTGAATACTCTCCATAGGGCCACTATGCCTCCCCATCATCTGAACCAAGGGAATGGTACATCCTTGAGAAACAAAAAAATAAGGAATGATAATAGTGGTATGAACAACAACCCCATGAGATACCTCAATGTTTCTTGATATATTTAGAATATAACAACCGCAAGGGAAAATAATTGTGAATCTTCATAATACTTTAAAAAAATCCCATGGGAGAGATACCTACCAAACAAGAACAAGGCCACCTATATGGTCATAAAAACACATAAAGAAATAAATATTAAAAATATATTATAATACATTCTTTTCAACACAATTCATCATTCATAGTTTTAAACAAGTATATTCTTTTCAAATTCATCATTTATTTAGAACTAAATGAATTTTTATTTTAATGCATTTTTATTATCCCCAAAAAATTTTATATTGTTAAAAAAATTATTTCACAAATAGATTACCTTTATTTAAATAGAAATATAAATCATTTTAGACAATTTCCAATTTATTAATTTTCTGCTTCAACCCATCATTTCAAATCCAGAATAATTTTCCAAAAAATAAATAATTTTTTAATGTTTTAATTATGTAACATTCAAGGATTTTCATCACACATAACATGTCATTCAAAATCATTTGTCATGTGTCTTAAATTTTACACATGACGTGAAATGTAAACAAAGAAAAATACCAGATTGGAATAATCCATTTTATCCAGTGGTAAAATTTACCAGGTTTTCTAACAAAATATTACTTAATTTGATAAAATGCATGAAAAAAAAATCATAATAGTTTTCAACCTACCCAAGAACTCATACTTAATATAAACAGAGCTACATAAAGCATAAAAATCAAAGTGACCCTTCCACCACATCATGATATTTTCTGCTTTCAGTGGAACTTAATCATCCAAATGATTTTAAAACATTTTTTATAATAATGTGTCTTAATGTGTTGAAATAGTTTCCCCCTATTCATTTTCTTTAGGTCATAACATGTTCCATAAATATAAGGTCAAATGAAAAAAATGAAATTAAAAGTTCATAGTCAAACATTCTCAGCACCTCCTTTATAAGAGATTTACACTTGGGAGGCATGCCCATCTTCATTAATTTCATGATTTCCAAAACAACCATTTTATTTTATTATCAACTTTAACTGATTAATCTTTCTTTTTGGGGGGGGGAGTTATTCTTTAAACGTAATCACACTACAACAAATGAAAATTAATATCACTATAAAAACCACACATATATATAACCAGACATTATTTCCAATCTACAACACAAACATTGTCCAAACTCACAATATAATGAAAAAGGTCACTAGAAATGTCATGAAACCACAAAACCACACCGCTTTTCCATCCACATGAAATTATCCTTTAAAGATAAAATTGTTTTTCACCTTACACTTCACACTGCCCCAACTAAAAATAACTACTATCACTACACAAAAATCCTCAAACACAAAAATCAAGGTATCCCTTTTCCCATTAAACATATTATCTGCTCTGGGTGGAACTCACTCGCCTGCATGGTTTCAGTAGTAAAAAAGTATAAAAAATCTCAATTAATGATCAGGCCATCAACTCCTCATATGCTTGAAATTTTAAATCATATGTGAAACAAGGAATAACAACAAGAATAAAAACACATTGAAATAATCCACTCTATCTCCTAGATCTGTTTATGGATTACATTATTTCATCTCATTATTTTACATGAGTACTTTCAAACAATTTACCATTTTTTCTAGGGAATTGGTTCATTATCCATATATAAGTTCTTATCGTTTTAATTAATGTTGAGTTTAAACAAGTAGTCATATCAATGGTCCCATAATCTACAACAATCACAACATAAATAATTTTTCCAATTGCTACTATTTTCCGCAAGGCATATCAACACATAAATGCAATGAGGACAATGAAACCACAAAAAAATCAACATTTATTATTTATTTATACTGAAAATTCTTTAATTTATTTTAAATTTCTCAAAAAATCATCCCAGTTAAATTCAAAATGGTACACTAGGTATATCACAAACCATGTTTAATATTATTAAAAATATATATTTTTGGTTCATAATATCCTCAATGAAATGAAGATACAACTTATTTTGACTAAAATTATACACGATAGGTTCTAATTTTAAATTCAATAGTTCAACATCGGACACGAAATTCTTTTAGAATATTCAATATAAAACATGATTTCTGACATTGAAATTAAACAATTCTCATTTTGTATTACTATATTTCATGCTTAATCGTTAGCATGCTAAACTTCCTTCAATATTTTCATTGATCAAGGAAACATGCTTTATAAGAAAAACATGAAAACTAAACATGTTGTATTACATTATTTAATGTTTTAACATGATCAAATACACCATTACATACATAAAATTCATAGAGAATCATAAAAATAAATCATTCTTTCAAAAAAATTAAATTAAAAACTGCCCATGTGGTATTAATATATTTCTTGATTTATCATGATCAGGCTAAATGCTATTTAATTATTTCTTTTCTCAAGAAAAAATAATTATATAATGAAATAAAAATAATATGATTCTACTTATAAATTTAAATGAATCATATTATATATGTTATATGCTCAAATATTTCATACTAGAATTTCTTTAATTACCAAACCAATGATTTCAAATTTGACCATTCATCCCATAAAAAATACTTCTAACTTGAACTATGAGGTAAGGATACTTTGGTACATAAATTTTTTTATCATTCATAAAATATTATGTTTAATCATTTAAATAGTTTGAAGTCTCAATAAGTTGCCACAATGAATGATTATACATTTCCTAAATTTAGAAAAAAATATCACAATGATTTCTACCCAAATAAATGCTTACATGATATTGTTATATCAATACTATGGACATGAAATCAATGAAAATTAAGGATAATGTCATTATTTTTAAGGTTTCCTAATTTAACTAATTATTAATAATAATGATGGTCATTTTCAGAAATTTTAGAATTTTAATGTTAAACCCATGTTTAACAATAGTTTCCTAACACATGCTCATGAAAAAATATAAATGGAATGACACAAAAGGAATATTTTTTTACATGGAAACAATAATACTTATAAGAATGGTTTTTAAATACATTATTTCATCATGATATAGTGAAATATACTTCAAGGTTGCATGCTTTATAATGTTTTTCACAATCAAATAGTTGTTCACAACAATATATTTTATTCATTATTCTATAACGGTTTCAAACATTATAAAAACTAAATGGAATATTATACATTTATAAAAATGTAAGAAAAATTAAATTCATTATGAATATTTCTATAATAGGAAAGGAAATAACTCATTAAAACCTCATGATGGTTTCGAATAAATATATTAGGTCAATTATATATAATTTTACTCTTTCGATTTACGAGATATGAAAAATTTAGAAAACGATAACATTTTATTGGAAGTAAAATCAATGGAGAATTAATATAAACACATTTAGAATCCAATGATTCATTTATTTCATTTTATCTTTATAAAATAAACCGATTAATATAGGAACATAAGTCATCAAGATGCATGTACCTCTCTTAGGTCTGTACTTTGAATGTTGTTCCATCTCAATTGTTCATTCGGTAGGCTTAGAATCCTTGTATCGGATCATTGGGGGCCCTAAAATACCTTGCCATAGCTAGCCTTCTCCGGCCTTTGTCATGCACCAATATCACCTGACATAGCTTCCCAACAATCTCATTCATTCCTCATTGTTCCTATCTTCGAACTCTACCATATCTTTCAATCATCACATAGGATAACACTCTGTCAAAACCCCCTCCCCCCAAATATATTCCTCATGGGATGGAATTGAATAAAGGTAGGTAACGAACCCTCGAGTCCTGCCTCTAGTAGTCCTTGAGATGGAGACTAGAACCAAGGGTGTATAAATGACACAATATAGGAGGTGTTAACCTTTTTAAGGAAACAAGACTATAAGATTAGATAAATCAAACAAAACCAAATCCATGACATATATATTATAAAAACAAAAAACCAATAAACAATGCATGTATAAATTACAACTAATGCATATTAATGTCTAAACAATAAAACCTAAAATAATAAAATCTAAGGCAGTGACACAACAATAACTCTATTTGTTTGAACTAGAAATTTCCACCATGTTCCACAAAGTCCTCCTAGAATCCTAAAAAACATTTCTATATACATTGTGTGATACTTAGTAGGAAAACCAAAGTATCTCCTGAAAATGTGAAAATATCGTACTAATGTACCCATATGAAATTAGTAGATCCAAACAACACGTAATAATTTTTACTAACAAGAAATAAATCCTCTCCATGTTTTACTCACAAAATAATGCATCCATGTTTAATAATATATAATTTGATGCAAAATAATGATGAGGTACCCTACCCCACATTTCCAATAAGTAGCTTCTCTCACACCCAAATGGTAAATGTCATTATTCTCCCACCTATTCTGAATTGTATCACATCATATCCTGCATGCACACACCTGTGACATCCCAAAACATCACATTATACCTGAACACACCTAGGCCATCACAACACATTAAATTTGGCCCACACACAACCAGTTCATCACAACACATCTCGTTCCTAAGACTCTTTGAAAAAATAACACATATAATCCTGAATACACCTTGGACAACATATCACTACTCTATTAAAGAAATATAGGTCATCACAACCACCACCTAATGCATTAAAATTCCTTCGACCACCATTTCTTGTGTAAATACCTACTTCACCTGGAAGAGGAAGCATGGAAGGCTTGGTGACCAGCCATCCATCCTCCAGCTAAGGTTGTTTTCGAAAGACACCCCCACGTGAAAATGCAGGTGTCGGTACATAGTTCTAAACAAGGATGGGGTGCATATAGAAATCACAAAAACATATAGTGTATATAAATATAGAGTTACATCACACTATTCATTCATCTGAGTTCATAAAAATAACTAACCATCTCACATAATCCCCATAATTGCCACCACCTCTAATGACTAAAAACAAACAAATAAAACATAAGACACAATTCATAATTTTGTATTCAATCCATTTTCTAGAGACATTATTTTATTAATATATTTCACTTTATCAGCCTCTTATATATGTTTAAACAAGCTTTTTTAGAAACTCAATTTCATTTAGAAAGATATTTTCTTTAATATATCGAACCCATTAATATATATATAAACGTTAACATTTTAATCCATAAAAACCATCAAAAATCACTTTGTTAAATATACCCATTTTAAATCATTATCATCATTTAATGATATTAGTACTTTGGAATATAGAACAGAAACAACCACAAAACACAAGAAAAACATCAATCCCAATATCCTCATCCACATCCATTTAAAACTGCATGTAGTTTCATAGCCCTGTTGCATAACCATATCATACCAACCATCGCAACCCCACTACACCACTATATAATAACATTAATCACAGCCCCTCTTCACAATAACATCTCATCCACTCCCCCACATGCATAAAAATATTTCTAATGTACATTACATCAATCCCACATACACAACCCACAACCATTACACACAGCACATCATATATTGTAACACATAACATTTTTATATTTATAAAGGAAGGGGATCTTATTCAATTTCACTTATTTATTCAAGGGTGTTATCACAAAATCTATTTAATCCTGAGGCATCTATTCCTTTAATCAAATATACATTGTTAACTGGTTATTTATTTATGATCATACAATTTAATCATAAAACCTAAGGATTTCGAAGGAATGTTGCTGTAGAAAATCATCCCACCAATAGACATGTTTTTTATCAAGTTAATACACCCATATGATTATTATATAAAATATATTAAAATCAAATCAATAAAAATATTTAACTTCATAATTCACTTTCCCAATCCCCCTTTAAATTTGATTTAAATCGATTCCATATAAATATTAATCTTGTTGAAACCATTTTCAATAGAGTTAAAAATAATAAAACCATTCTATATGATACACATAGTGATAAATGAATGAGAAACCTACATGGACGAAAGAAGCTATTTCATAGAATTTTTTTCAGAATAACAAGGGGTGCATATAAAAGAAAATTTCTTCCAAGGGGAATGAACCAAGTGCGACACAACATTCTTGGACTTATACAAAAAGAAGTATCTGGTACATCTAGTAACAAGAGAAGGATGAAAAAAATAACAAAGGTAGGTTGTACTCCTTAGAAAGATTATATAAGGAACTAACATGTTTTGAAATGGATTACAATTTCCATTAATGGAATATGTGACTATGACTAAAAGTATAGACTATTTAAGAGCCCCATGGATTTTAGAATATTAAATTTACCATTGATAGAATTTTAAATGGCTTCCAAACCTCTTAAATTTGGAATTAAAATAAATTTACATCATATATATACATCAAAAGAGCAAACCTAAAAAAATGGAAAAATATAGAAATTTGGAATACTGCGGAAATGAGTCACTCACATCGCTAGGATCATCCACCGCCAGATAACTCAATTATAGATGATTCATCGCAACTGGGTCACCAACTTTGATTCACCCTAATAGACGCCACAACCAGAATGTCACCTCTAGATGAGTCACTTCTAGTGAGCCCCTTCCAGACGAGGCACTACAAGGGAGTCACCACCAAGGAGCTACCGCCAGGGAGCCACTACCAGGGAGCCACCTCCAAGGTGCCACCACTCATGATCCACTATTAAGGAGCCACTTATAGGGATCCACTATGAGGGAGGCACCAACAGGGATCCACCTATAGGGAGGTGCTTCTAGGATGAGTCACCATAGGAAATATGTAAATTTGGAAAACTGTGGAAATCAATAAATATTAGAATGACTCGAAAGTTCTAAAAACACCATGTACTACCCTCGGTATCTTGGACCATCATATTTTTGTGAAATTAAAAGTATAGAAGGTTTATTCTGTTATAGTGATCATGAAAAACTAAATGGTATTTTGATAGGTGTGAATGATATTGTGATTATACCTAATCGATTTTCCCTAAATATGATTAAAAACCTATATATTGTCCAACTCCCTCACTCAAATAATAAGATAATGATGGATTTTTATAATAACTGTATTTTTGGATACAATGGAAGAATTAATTATCTATTTCTATCATGTTATAAATAATAAAGTAAAAGTTTATGAAATTTTATCAACGGAACAAAAAAATTAATTACATTTTTAAATGAACAAAATAAAGAAACTAATTTATTAAGATAAATGAAGAGTATGAGGGATGGAAATAAATATAATCATACTGTCCCATTTATAGTTCATTGACATAAATATGGATAACCTGAGAATTACCTCAATAAATTACCTCTTCTAAAGGATAAAACCTTTTCTAGAAATAACCTGTGTTGAAATAAAATGGGGGATGTATTTTTTAGATTTATTTTACCAATGATATTTTAGTTATAAGAATCGTGCAAGATCTTTGTATTATGTTAAGTTTTTGAACAATGTATGTCTTCATTATCTTAAGATTTATGAACACCATCAGGGGTAATGAATTTAATTTTGATCATCAGTTAAATGGATTAAAAACCCATTCAAAAAAATTGTTGCACGAATTTCAAAATATTGTGTAAAGTTTCTATGAAAGTTATAAGATGTACATTTTTTACTGGAAAAGATACTTGAGTAATAATTCCTTTACATTTTATAGATACTTATTTAATGGAATTTATAACATTTAAGGTCAATATGAGCATCAATGAAATTTTAATTATAGACAAAAAATGTTATTATACCTTGTAAAAATATAACTTATATTTAAATCCTTAGTAAAAATGTTTCTTTAATAATTAATTTTATTTCAAGGATGCCCATGATTTTTTTGGGAATGTTATTGGAATTATATATAGTTTATAAAAAAAGAAAGCTTGCGTGATGGGTGATTAACTGACACATCCGGGAAGGTCGCATACCTAGATCCCATGACTGAAGAATGATAAGGGTTTAACATCTACCCCTAACATGTGTGAAGTCAATGTTATGGTGTAAATTTTATTGGATAAATGATTGGAAAACATAAATATTAATGATGAAATTATAGTTCTAACTATTTGGTTTATAGATTAAATTGTTGGATTACCTTAACTAGCCATATTTTATTTATAAAATGGTTATAGATAGGCATAATGACTTGTTTTATGGATCGTACAATCCATTAAAAGTGAATTTTAGTGCTTTATAAAGAACAAAATTAATTTTTGGATATTAATTTATTATAGTAAGATTTGAATTGGATGTTGATATATGAACAAGCAATGGTTTAAATTATTCTTCTAAAATAAAAACATATCAAGTATTTATATTTCCCTAAATTCTATGAAAATAAAATAATTAATCTACATTCATAAAAGGATAATGAAATGTAAAAATTATCCTCTTAAATTAAAATATAATGAATCAAATAATCCATTATATCATTATATATTTATGTTCTTAATCCTCATAACTTTGCATTTATCATTTAACTTATTTTTATATATAACCACTATCACTCTCTTTAAATATTTATTCTCTTCTTATATGTAGAAATTTTCAATTTCCATTAAGGATATCCTACTTAGAAACATAGTTATGTGTTATTCCATTCGACCATTGTACTTCCCTTTCAATGTTATTAAGATTATTTTATAAAAAAAATTCTTATGATGTTGTTTCTTGATAAAATTATCTTTATATATAAATCTATGGATTTTTTATATAATGTTTAAATTTCAATGATATGATTTATTTAAGGTATAGAGAATTTAACACCCAAAACATATAAAAGAGTAACATATTATTCAATAGAATATGTGACATGCATGATCTATATTAGAATAAAATATAAAAACACAATAATTTAAAATATATTTATTTTAAAATAAATTTAATTTCTTCAATTAATTATGATACACGCAACAAAGAGTTTCTTTGATAGTCAGTGTCACATGTATGACTTAGTTTTATAGAACAACAATGTACTATGAGTATTATTATTAAATATGATAGATATATCCAAGACATTAGAATAGTGGGTATGAATATTATTAACAAAAATATTAAAATATATTGATTACCTATTTTTATTAATTATCTATTGATTATCAATAAATTAATAATTATTTAAATGAAAAAAAATGTTTTTTGAAAAAATAATTCAAAAACATCATCCAATATCGGTTTGAATTGATAATATAAAATAATTTTTTAAAAATATATAAAATTTATAGGAAAAAATAAATATAATTTTTGAAATGGGAATATCTAAATTATTTTAATGGTAATTTGTGTGATTTTTTGGAGAAGTTTTCTTTTTTGTGAAAACTCAAAATAATAAAATTTAATTGAAAAGTATCATTTCATTTAAATAATTTAATAGGATATGTTATATTATGAATTGCATTAAAGCAAAATTACATAAATTTTATATCAATTAATAAAATTCATTTCATTTGAATCATTTTTATATTGAATGTAGATATAAAAACATTGTAATATTTTGAACATGTTCACTTCAAATAGTTTCTTTCTCATGTCGTCTGTGATATTAATTTTAAATTAAATTTTAAAAATTATGAAAATTTAATTTTTAAAAATAGATTCCATATTTTTATGATAATAATATTTAATTAAAAATACTTTATTCATAATTATTTACCAAATTTTATAGTTAATTCAGTAAAAATTAATTACCTTGGTTAAGGTAAAAACTGATTATCGGGTTGTTAAACTAAATAGATAAGGTTACAAATGACCTATAAACATGAATAAAAACCATTTTCTATCAATATTTAAACAATTAAACATATATGGTTCTATAATGGTCTATTTTATAATATTGTTCTAAATTAAAAATGTAAGATCACTCAATTTCTTTAAAAAATACCATGTTTGTCCTTTCCACCACTTATAAAAGGTCATCCTTTATTATCTCTTCTAACAACCATTAAACCTATTTGGTTCAGCCATTACTGGCCCATATTACCTCCCAATTTCGATAAATTCATCCTAAAACTATTATGTGAGGCATACATTTACCCTTTTAAGACAATATTGCAAACCTAAGGAGGATACCCAAAGAATTTGTAATGTTTTTCAACTATCATATTTATTTTACTTCATTATCAACCCCCTTAATTAATTATTAAAACATGATGATATAAAATCTTATTTATATTAAATATAATGGGATGTAGTTATAACAATGTAATAAACTAAATCTATCACCACTTCAATCATGTGGTTTGTGAATTCATCACTCGTGCATATGGAAGACTACTACCTCGCGAGCAAATGTCATTTATTTAACCATTTACACCACTCAAGGTTGGGTATAATGAAGTATATAAAAAATATATAAAATATATATAACATATTTATACGTTTTTAGTCACTATATATTATATGTATTTTTACCTTGCATTTCATACAAGATACGATGACGTCAGTCATGTGTACGGAGGACTACCGCCTAGTGAAGTTATGTGATCCATCTTTCATTAACGATTTACATGGATAGTGATAAAGATAATGTTAATGCTTATATATTTTATAAATGAAAAAAATTATGATATCATTAAATATTAATCAATATGTAAGATAATATATAACATTATATTTCATTCCATTACACACACGTATAGATGATAACATCGTTCGTGTACGTGTGGACTACCACATTCATAAAGCGATGTGACTCTATTTTCATAACTACACCACATGGATGATACATATAAGTATATAATATGGTATATATTATATTAATATCATTATTTTAAGGTGAAATATTACTTAACACCTCTCTATAAAAATCATTTAAAAATTAAAATGTTACTAATGTGTATGTATGGCTTACCGTCTATATAGTCAAAACGTACAAAATTTTTCACAACCATTATTTATGATTTACTTTAAAAGTAAAGTTGATGTAAAAATATTATAATTATTTATTTATTTTTATTATGGAGATTATATAATTATTTATTATTTTTATGAAATGGATCTTTCTGGATGAAACACGCTTGATAAAACAAAGTAATTAAGATCAGAAATAACGAAATTAATAAATAATTATTAAGGAATGGAAAATTAGATGTTGTAAAAGGATAATATATGGTATTATAAATAATAATATGTTTCTTTAATATGTTAATAACATTTTTAAAACCACTATAACATATTTTAAATAATATCCATCAAAAGTGAGTGTTAGGTATGGGATTTCATCTCAATTTCATTTTAATGAGGCACATTGTAATGTTATGAACCAAATTTATTTTATTTGGTGTATATACTAACCCTTTGAAAATTAATATCAGTATTTATTAATAAATAATTTATCTTAATATTTTAAAATGAATTATTTCATATAAGGGGATTTGAATTATGGGTTACTAATTTTTAAGGGATTCTTTAACATGATTTCAACTCATTGGGTAAAACTTTTACATCATTAATTATGACATAAAAAGACTATTTGTATAATGAAATTTAAAAATATTATTTTTTATTTACATTTTTTATGTGAATTTATACATTATACACATAATAGATTCATTATTTTATTCTCACTTCAATTTTATGATATTCTCAATGGTTTACTTCAAAATTTCATTTTCATCGAAATTGTTTTTTCATGAATTTAAACTAATGAAAATTATACGATCATTGTTTAATAAACCCTTTAATTTTAATATAATATTGTTATTCTTGTTTTTTTCATGTAATATTACCATTTTCCACACTTTTTACTTAAATTAATTGAGAAATTTTTTTAATAATATCCAACATCATTTATCTTTTCTATCTAAAATTCGTTTCCTTCCAATTCCTAGTTTTATAAAAATGTTTGAAAAAATGTTTTTAACCTTTTTGGAATGATTTATCAAAGAAATTTTAACCCATTTTTACCCAATAAAAAAACACTCAAAGTTATATTATTTTTGTTTCAAAACAATACCATTTTGGATTTTACAAAAAATGTGAAAGGAATCATATCATCATTTCCTAAACAAGAAACATTACTAACAATTATAAAGTGAAAATGTAATGTTCTTTTTAACTTTTAGGGAATCTAATAAATTATCAATCATCATCATAATCATTTCATTGATTCAACATTTAGATAATTATGCGAATATATATAATCAAAATGTTTAAAAAAGTGATTTTCAAAGAAAATATTATTCAAAATATTCTTCATAATGAAAAGGTTGTTTTCATAAAGAATGACTATAGTAATTTTTTTTGGTAATTATATTAATCTATGAAAATACCCCATTATTTTTACTCCAATGGGTATATATTGTATTGATACATCATTAATGTTCCTATGAATGGTTTCTGATTATTTTGACCAAGAATAATATTAACATTTACTACCTGAATTCATTTATGGTATTCATTAACAATCTCTTGAATTATTCACTTTCCAATGTAGATTAAAAAACCCCTATATGTCAATATTATGTATTATGTATATTATTATTCCATAAACCATATAAATTTTCTAAATATAGTATTTACTTTGAAAGTTAATTATTTTATTGGAAAATATTGGTAAATATATATCCTTTATTGAATATTGATAATTAATGATAAGGTAAATTATTCAGGAATTAAATCAATCATTTGGTATATGAGGAATTAAATAGACATGAAAGAGATGGGTTTAGGATTTTTTTAATGTAAGGCCCTCAATACAGTGATAATATCATGGGATGAATTAGTTGGATAACATTAGTGAAGTAGGTATTTTACCTAATATGTTTTAAAATAACATGAGGATTTATCTTTCTGATAATGTTATAATGTTCCTGGGAATCATGAATTCTGATAATTTATCATTTCCATAATTATTATTTCATTTATTATTCTTTATTATATTTTAACTATGAAATTATATTTGGAATCATTTCATTTTATGCTTATTGATTAAATGGTTTGTTTTTTATGTATTTACCCTACCATATAGACTTTTCTATATCAAATTATTTAAATCACAAGTGTGCTAAGTTATATTCAATTCCATATTGATTATTCGTGTCAATTAATGATATATTATTTTAAACTGAAATAACACTAAGCATTTGATCTCACCCATATTTTCTTTCCTTTCCCCAAGATTCCATGAAGTTTATGATGTCTAATATACATGGATACGCTAGATGGAATAAAGATATTCTATAAAAATATATATTGTAATTTTTGTATTCAATTTTAATTCAAGACTGAATTATGTATCTATTTTACAAAAAATAATAAACTATTTATTTCTTCGGGATGCGTTTCTATGTGTCTTATGTGAATGTAATAAATAAGGCATCAGCTATAAGCTACTAGGTTTGGGGTCACTACATTAACTATGATTTAAAATGATAAGAATTTTGAAACATGACACTAATCTGTTGATATATAATTATACATAGAGAATAAAAACACCTCAAATGAAGAATAATTAAAATAATTCCTCATTTCACATGAGAATTAATAAATGAGGTAAAATAATATCCTAGTAGAAAAACATGAATTCTCCAGAAAGAATTTAAATTGAATTTTTTTTATCTCACACATAAGTGTAGAACACAAAAAATATATAAATTATATAATGATATAATTAATAATTGACTCATAAAGATACAAAGAATCCCCTATAAAATAATTGAATCATTTGAATCACTCCGACTATATTTCTTTAGTTAAAAAAGGTGCTCATGAAAAGTTCTCTCACTAGAAATGTCAACATTGTTCACTTCGGATAAGTCTTAAAGCCTCACTTATATCTCTTTATAAAATAGATTAAATACTCCCTCTATAGAAACTATTTTAACCAATTAGTTAATTATGTCCAAAAATTAATTAAAATATCCAACCACCTGCAATGTTAGAAAAATTGGGACCCTTCCTCTCAATCTTCCAAATCTATGTAACATAATGACATTTCTCCCCAACTAAATCAGTCCCAATTTGGGATATTATAAGTTAAAACCATTTAATCTATTGATAATAACTAGAATAAGTACATAATTTTTCATTAGGACATATATACACATGAAAATAATTTCTAAACTTCTTAAAATTATAGGAATTCAATATTACTCAAAAAATTTAAGAAAACACAACTCATTAATAAAAAATATACAATAGCTTCTGTAAAAAAGAATAATTGGAAAGTAACGATGTCTTTAAATTATTCAATACAGTTTCCCTAAAATAGAATTGAACATATCTGGATGATAAAATCATCCTTAAATTTCAAAAAAAAAATAAACAAGGATGTACTGAAGTAGTATTACAATATTTTAAATCAGCTAATTGATAAGGCTAAATAATAACAATTCTACTCTTAAAAATATCCATTGAAAGTTAAAAATTAAAGAGTGTACGAGAAAATAAGAATTGTGGGTTAACATTGAAAAAAATTGTGATGATTATTATATGGTTAAAAACTTAATTACACATTAATTAATTGAAAATAACACTCAAATAAGTAGAGAAAAATACATTCAACAAGAAAAATGAAAATGAAATTTATTTTTAATTTTTAATGGTAAAAATAGAAATATATAATATTACTGTATTAAAACATTTTAACATTTATACATAATGAATTAAATTTATTTCCACATTGTCAAATAATTATATTTTCATTCACTTATAAACCTAAATCTTATACAAACAAAAATTATATGAGGTTGAATTTATGGAAAATCAGAAAAGTGAAAAGAATTTAAAAATATGTGGGAATGTAGTTTGGAAATAAAGTATAAAAATTCCTAGTGTCCGTGAAATAACTCATTCTCTTTGGTGGTCTAGAAGTGGTTATATGTAAACATTTATGTGGGGAATAAAAACTTATTTTCTACATCCCTTTTTATTTTCATGAGACATCTAATTGAACATGGACTATAAAATGGTGAGTACCCTTATATTGGTTCCCTCACTACACCCATAGTATACACCCTCCTAACAAGTGCTGTTTGATTTACTATAACAGAAAACCACACATCTATTTTCTTATAGAAATTTACACCCCTTGTAATCTGAAGAAGTCAATTAAAAAAATTAATATTCAAAACCAATACCTGATGAGGTGGATATGTGAAATTATAGTTAATTGACATAAAATCAAAGGAATGACTGAGCATGAGGTTGTTGGCTAAACACATCAGTTTAAATAATTTTATAGCACACATCATTCAAGAATTTTCTCCATACCCAAAAAAATGAATATTTATCCAAAATTTTCATCTAGTGACCATAGAATCTAACAACTAAATAATAATGTACCTTTTTATTATAATAAATAATCTCGATTAAAAAATCAATATTTTTCTAGAAATTAAGACCCACTATATTCAAAAATTTATTAAAGATTGCTCAATGTTTTTTAAAACACTTGATAACCAGATGAAAAATGATGCTTTCTCTCCACAATCTTATAATATATAAGAAACATCCAATTCTAGCTATTACATATGATCTAGATTTTCACAATGATAGAAGTAAATCTATCTGAATTGCATCATGAAAAATGTTTACTCAATAATATATCTATAGATATTATTTATAGTTCAATCTCCATGATAAATTGATAAAAAATCACTTAGATAATGAAAACAATAGTGAAAATGATGATAAAAAAATAAACTATAAAATTAAAACACAACTTAGGTATAAAATGTGGACTCCAAGGCCCATAAATATAAAATTTCAGATATTGATTATCATAATACTTAAACACCAACATCTTTTCCATAGTTATTTTAGAATCAAACCCCCATCTTCTGTAATCATGAATTTTTCTCATGTCAAACACTTCATTTCACATTATAGTCAAATTAAAGTTCATACCAAGATAAGGTACCTAAATTATCTTATACACATCTCATTGGATATTCTTACAAAAAATGATATACTGGGTTATCTTCAATTTATGAAGTATTCCACAATTTATTTTTGTATTTGAGATAAATTTTAATTTATTTTTATTAGGCTTTTATTCAACTAGTTCATAGTGAGTCTAAATCAGATATATGCCTCATTAAATCTACCTAAAAAATAAAAAATAGTCCCTAATATTTATATGAATTCTGAATTCCAATAATTAGGATGAGAAGCCCGGTGGGATTACAATTGTTTTTCCAAAAAGTATTATATTGGTTCTGATTCTCAAAAACACTATAATTTTGTATATTGATAATGTTACTTTTAGTGTACATCAGGTTACATTTAATTGAATTTTATTTTAATTTATTCCAAGAATTAGTGATGATTTTCTTTTATTATATATTTATTTTGAGTTTAAATTTTATTTGATAAAGTATTCTAGTTTTTTTTAAGATGTATGGAATCAATTTTCAAATAATCTTTTAACATGTTAGTGCTTTTATCAATCCTATATTTTTTCCTAAATTTAATGTTTTAGAAACTAAATTTTGTTATGAAACCTCTTTTTTTATCCCCATGATTGAACTAAATGTTATGTATGGGATCCTAAAATTCATGAATCATCCTCACATTTGAGTATGTAACATTTGGTATGTTAACCTACTGTTGGTATTTAGTGTAACATTCATGTTTTTCACATTTGGTATCAAACCGTAATTTGGGAAAATAAATTAGGAGTTATACTCACATAGAAAACCCCCATATTGAATTAGTATTATATGAGATTTAAATTTTAAATTATTTAATGTTTTTTACATGGTTTTTATGGATTATATAACCTCTTAAATCAATTCAAACAGATTTTTAGAATTACTTAAAGAATTTATTTATCTATTCTTATTTATTATGGATGTTATGATTTTATAATGGTAGTTTAAATTAAAATTAAAAATGCACTGAGATTTTGTAAGACCATGTTTTATCATGTAATATTTCATGATTTTTTACCCATTATTAAACCCATCTTATTATTTATTTTTAATATATATTTTTTGGAGTAGATAGATGGATAGAGAGTTCAGTAGTTAATATATTTCCCTAAAAAAAATTTTTCTTAGAATATTCAAAATATAATTCTCTTTCTTTGATTATATATTAGATTCATAAATTTAAAAAGGATATTTTTAGTTAATTGTAAATTATTATATTCTTTTCTACTATATATCTACCATAATTCAACAAATCATTCCATGTTAAATCTTTTAATACATAGATGTCTAACTGTATTATATGTGTTGGGCTATCTATTACTATTTGGTTTATTTATACTACTGTGTTATCTAAATAGTTACTCTACAACATGTTTGGAATGTTATTATTGAATAAAATTCATTAATAAAAATTAATATATTCCTATAAATATCCCTTAATCTAACGGTTTCTGCATTTTCAAATGAATTCATTCTGTAATAATTTCTCAAACCAAATACAATCTCTATTATTTTTAAAAATTCATGTCTGGATTGTTGTTAGTAAATTTTTCATGTTTTGAGCCTTATAAATGTTTTTGTAATATGTTTTAGTTTCTTAAAATCATCTATAGAGATTACTTGTTAAAAGTTATTCTTTTGAATATAATGAATCTCGTAGAGAGATTATTAGAGGAGTGGACTAAAGTATGTTTGTTCCTTAATCCACTATAAAAATTAAAATGTTTATTTCTATATATTCTTCTTGAAAATATATTTAATGAAAATGGAAAAATATTTCATTCTTTATATATAAAATAGGTTATATTTTCAAAAAAGAACTCAATTTCTTTTAAAATGAAACAATTTACCTCTCTTATAGTTTATTCAGAATCCTTCTGAGAAAAACTAGTAATATTTGAGTTCTCTCTTGTAAAATCATGTTAATATTTAACATGAATGAGTTAAAGATATATATGGATAAATATATGAATATTTTAACTCAATTAATTAATGTTAATGATTAAAGATCTATAATTAAATGGTTTTATTTTTGATGTTTGAAATCTCAAATGGTTATTTATTTTAAGAATATCAGTTTGATCCTTTATATGAAGGTTCTTAAGACTCCTTAAAATTCCACCGATGATTAAGAAAAATGAGATGATTCCATAGAAAGATTATATGATATAAATTTTATTTTTATTAGTGTTATCATATTTTTAAATGTTCTAGACGAGTTATATCATCTTTCTCAATGTGATACTTCTTATACAATGTGTTATAAAATTGTAATTTCGTATGATGGAACTGATAGTGTCTGTAAACTATGTTTCACTAATAGAAAATTAATGATTTATACCTTCATAATGTATAAAGATGAAATAATAACCCATATGATTAAATTATAAAGTTGAAAGATTCAATTATATGAATGAATTATAAGTAAAATTGTCAATGGTTTTTTTATATTTGGAACTCCAATTCCAGAACTAGATTATGCGACAAAGGTAAATGGATTTTTACCCTCTAAGTGAAATGTAATATCATCTGAAATCATAAATTCATCACCAATAAAAGTGTTAAAAATAATGGAATTGATAGGAACTCTTATTATGTATAATGATTAGATGGAAACTGAGTTTGAAGATCATAAATTTTTTCTAAAAGGGAAATGACATTTTATTTTTATTCTATAAAAGGTAAAAATAAGTTAATTTTTGATGATATATCCTCATATTTCTCTATTTTTTCTTATTATGGAGAGGAACATGTTTAGTTTTCACAAAGATAAAAAATTATAAAGATAAGAAAGGTAAAAAGATTAATTTTGTGAATATAAGAAAAATGTTCACAGTATTATAGAAATAAGATATTATTAATGTAATTAGTCGGGGTATATTGAACCCAATTTCTCATAGAAAAAGGAGAAAAGGAAATAGGGAATAGGGAAATAGAGTATAAAATGGAATAATAGTATAAAAGAACATTTAATAATAAAATTAATTATACCTAGATTGTGTATAAATATTCTATCATCTCTTCGGGTTATAAATTTTAGAAGGACAAAACAAATTAGTAAACAAATATGTGTATTATAGACATTGATGATGAGGTAAAATCTTATTACCATTCTACTTATGATTATTATTATAAGACATTCCCAAATTATACAATAGATTCATATTATTATATTTTAAATAAAAAATATGATTCTTTTAGGAAAAATCATAAGTCTCATAAGAACAACATATTGATGTTTTATGTGGGAATGATACTTTGGGTAAAAAACATATAATTCAAAGATAAATTCAACAAATTTTATTCAATATTTATTGAGCATGGAAGTGAAAATAACAAATTAATTTATAATACTTTATCTTTAAAAAGTACTAATAGTGTTTTTAATTGTGGAGAAAATAATTTAAATATGATTCATGGAAAGAATGTGTGCAGAGGAGGAAAATATGGAATGGGTAATAATGGTCAAAAATCTAATCATTATAGAATGTATTTTTCACCTAGTTCACATTATCATAACATCTAAAGTGTTACCCTTCATAAAATTAAATTTCATTATACTCATAATTATTTCATAAATAATCATTATATTATGATTATAAATAAATATTATATGACAAGTAATTTGTATAGAGTTAATTCTGTAAATTTTGTAAGCATTAGATAGATTTAGTTTCCTAGATCATTAATCACTAACTTGATAGAACCCAAAATCATTTGGGTACTAAAATCAATTCTTTTATGAAATTCATATAGGTTAAAACCCATATGTAAAAAATGATATATGGTATATGGATAGTTTTTATTCAAGAAACATGAGTAAATAGTTATATAATATTCATGTACTATCTAATGTAGATGGAGGATAAGTTACCTTTAGTGATAGTGATGAAGGGTTGATCGTTGGAGTTGGGTAAGTTATAAATACAAACTTTATCCTAATAAACAACATTTTATATTCTAAAGGGTAAAATCATAATCATTTATGTATTTTTCAACTTGATGATGATTATTATTTTATTTATTTAATAATTATCATTCTATCTATAATGAAAATCTTCTTAAATTTAGATTACCTAGAATAGAAAATGATTATACATTTGACCTCATTCCCTTCTTTGATCAAAATGTGAACTATTTTAATTATGAAGTATATGAGTCATGTATATATGATATAAGTGTTTTTCATCAAAATATATTTTCTCTATATAAATTATATTTGTGGCTATTGGTTTTTAATACCCTCTTTTGTTTGATTAGGAAAAAAATTTATTTGTACCAAATAGGTAGGTATTTAAGGTCATCATTCAAATCAATCAATAATATCTCTATATATAAATAATTAGAACATAACCACTTGGTATTTTAGGCCTTATAGTGTATTATTATCATCTAGAAGATTCATTTTCAATGATTAATTTGATTATTTCTCTAGATTTACTTACGTTTAATTTTTTATCATTAAAATGGAGGTATTTTGATTTTTAAGTATTTTTGTAAGTCGGTTAAAAATGAAAATTTTTTAAAAATATTTTCAAAGATAAGTGATCATGGATGATAAATTTAAACCCATGAATTTAATTATTTTAATCAAATGTGAGTATTAAATATACTTATTCTACTCTATGAGAACCTTAACATAACGAATTAATCTAAAAAATAAATATAATTAATCATGAAATGGATAGAATTATTTTAAAATATCATAGGTTACCTATTAATTATGGTTAAAAAAATTAATATATTATTAATTATTATAAATAGGTTTTAATAATGCATCTTCTAAAAATGATACCATCTGAGTTATGAAATAATAAATGGCATATTGCTAGATTCATTATAGTTTTTTAGTACAAGGTGTACATATTGAATATTAAGGAAAATCAGGGTATGCTTTATTAAAAATATAATGATTAAATAATTCATGGGCATTATATTTATTCTAAATAATTTAAAAGTTTTAATAAAAATATAAGGATTGTTTATGAATATTTTCATATGATGGTTGAAAAAAGTGATCCTTTTGATCACAATAAAATTCAATCATCTAATACTATATACAATTTGAATACATTTAGTCTTGATTTTTATAATGATAATACTAAAATTAAATTAAAACACGGTCATTATTAATAAAAATTTTATGTATATTAAATTGAGGAACCTGAAAGTTTTTTACTTAGAAAAACTAAACCTTTAATGATCTATAATTTATAACCTATTAATGGAGGCCTAAAAAAAATTACGACGATGAGGACTATTTGAAACCAATTGATTTTCTACCTTTATTTCATATTTTATGATTATGTTTGTAGAACAATACTTGGAAAATGAGAGTGGGTTGTTGGATATGCAAGATGATCTAAAACTAATTAAGGGCATTTTTTTGGGAATTAGTTGATTGACCCTCTAATCATCCAGTGATTGTCACTAAATTTGGTTTTAAGAATAATCATGATGATAAATTTTTAATTATTAGGAGTAATTCTAAGATAGTGTTTAATGGGTATAATTACAAGGAAGGTGTAGATTATGGGGTGACATTTTCCTATGTTTCAATGGTTTATTCTAGTATGATTCTTTTAGCCTATGCGTCCTATATAAATTTTAAATTATAGAAGAATGATGTAAAATTTTATTTTTTAACATGTTAATTAATTATTGACTGTTATATTGATCAACCCCCATGATTTGAAGATCCACTTATTATAAATTCTATTTAGAAACCTTCTGAATCCCTTTATTACCTTAAACAATAACCAAGGGATTTGTATGAAATATCAACTTATTTGAATTAGAAAATTGGTTTTCAATAGATTTAGCTGATCCTAAACATTTCAAAAAATAAACTTTTTTTGATAATTTATTTTTTCATTTTTTAGTTGATTTTATTTTTGTTTCTACTAGTCAAAGTAATCTAAATGATGTTTTCAAACATATGAATACAGAAATTAAAATGAGTGTGAAGAATAATTGAATTATTTTCTTGGATTTAAAATCATTTATATTGATGTTATAAATTTTTTAAATAAAATTAAATATATAATTGTTTTATTGAAAAAGGATGGTGTAGAAAATAGTAATTCATACACATATCCTAGGTGTATTAATAAAAAAACCTGATTTGGATGATACTGGTAAAATAGTTGACAAAAAGTTATAGAGAGGTAGGATTTATATTTTGTTATGTCTTACTTCTTGTAGACTAATAAAAATGTTTATATTTTTTCAATGTTAAATATTTCAATCAAATTCAAATGTTTTTAATTTAACTTTTGTTAAAAGGATTTTGAGATATTTAAAATAAACTATTTATCTACCTCTGATTTTTCAAAAACCAATGGTTTCGATTTAATATAATATTTTGATATGAATTTAGGAAGTATCACATTAGATTGAAAAATATCCTTAAGAACCTTTTGGTTTTTAGGACGGTCTTCAGTTTCATGGTCTTGTAATATGTACCATTCATTTGAATTTTCAACTTGTGAGGAAAAATACATATCTACTGGTCATTTCTCTGAATAATTATTGTATATGAAACTAATAATTTTATATTTTTCACAAGTATTGGATCATATTAATATTTTATATGATACTATTAGTTCAATATTTATCTAAGAAATTATATTAGTAATTCTATATCTAATCATATTGATATTAGTATTCATTTTTTAAGGGATCATCTCCAAAAAAGTGATATATATATATATATATATATATATAATTTTTTAATACCAATTATCAACTTAATGATATTCTAACTGAACAATTTCCCATGGTTAGTTTTAATTTTATTAATAGGGACATATTTTAATACAATTTTATGTAATGATTTTGATATTCTTTTTAATTAATGTTTAGTTTATTAATTTTTTTTATTATAATGTGTTTTTTAATGATTTGTTTATTTTATTGTGTATTAATTATTTTAAATCATTATGTTGAAATTTCATTTTCATAATTTTTTTTTATAAATTATTTCCATTTTAAAATCTGGAATGATTACACTGAATAATTGTCTCATGAAACCAAAATTTTGCCTAAAACAATCAAAATAAATTTCCTTCTCTTTATCCAACATTCATACTCTAACCTTTTCCTCACCTATCATATAGATCGATTCAACCGTAGATTATATGAAACTGAAACCATGATATTATGATGCAAATACTAATAGGATATAGGATTATGAACCCAGTTTTATATAGAGGCATATAACTTCTTATTTGCAATGAAAAGAATTTTATATAAAAGTTATTGATTTGGAATTTTTATTATAACAACCCTGATTTTTCTTAAACACATAAACATAATTTATTAAATAAAACCTTCACTTGATACAACATATAAGATAAAGAGGTATAGTGTCTTTAAAGATTAGGAACATTACATAACGACTTAAAAACGAAACACAAATCTTTATTGAAAACATCTTTTACATGGCCACTACATTCCCTCGTACTTAGGAATGTATGGGATGACCTGAGGACATGCATAAGAAAAGTGTTAGCTATAAAGCCCAGTAAGGGATTAAACAAGGCATAACATGAAAAATAAAATACAAGTTAGGAAATAGGAATATCAATGGATCGTAAGATAAAAATGAACATAAAGGCATGATATAGCATGATTATCATAACATGGAAATGTGTCAACAACACTTAACATGGTATTAGCATGATCCAAGGCTCGTTGCACATGTATCATGAGTAAATCCTCAGTGTAATTGAATTAGTGTGAGTAAGCCCTTATTTAACATGACATATCATGATATTAATCTTTACCCAATGCATTAAAGCGCTATCAGGGCGCACCCTTCTTAATCATTTCACTTCATGCATAAGTGTTCCAAATGGATCATATAACATGGATTCATTATATATAATCATTTATTCCACAATAAAGTAATGTTTAATTCGTAAATTAAACTATCTAATCAATAAGTAAATGTTAATAAAGTTGGATACCCATGATAGATAAATGGGTATGTTATTCACTACACAATGACTTTGGCTTGGAAAATCACTGTGCAATTTCTGCAGTATAACGGCATGAAAAAAGAATTCATAATTTTTTTTGATGAGACAGAAAGGAGTGTCTCATAATATGTACATGAAATGGAAAGTAAGTGGTTCATATAGGTACATGTCCCAACAAACATAATTGAATTTATATTCATAATACAAAATAATTGCTTGAATGTAAAAGAGAAGAGAGAAAATCCTTATAGAATTTCATCATGGTAACAGCTGTAAATGGGAGGCATTAATGATAGAGAAAGAGGTATCGAATCATTTAAAACATAATTAGGGAAGTATGAGGGAGGTGTGAAATCATACCCCAACATTTTTTTTTGAAATAAAAAGGGTATAACAACTTAAAGAAATTTAGACAAAAATGAGAAAGGATGAAAATCCCTTACTTGGAAGTGTGACCCAAAGGATTTAGAGGGGCTTGAGAGAGGATTCCTGGGAGAATGGGGTGAATTGGGAGGCTTATGGAGAGAGGAGTGAAGAGGTTGGACTAACTCCAAATATTTTGAGAGAAGAGGAGTGGGAGATTTGGTGGGTTTATATAAGAAAAGTGAGGGGATTCATTATTATTTATGTTTTGGACCCTACACATTAAACTAACCAAAACCATAAACCATCTCATTATTTTTTCCCATATTTTGTTCCAAAGGGGATTTTCAAACAATATTTTATAAGGAAAATGCCCTAATTTGTTAAAATATTAGGCCTGCTTATGGGGAGGTGAGTCACACTCTCAAGGAAAACAATTTAAAAAGTAAAAATATTTTATAAGATTCGGAGGGTCCACTAAAGATTTGTAAAATAAATAAAAGAAACCAAAAATCAAATTATTTTAATTCTAAATCATATATTTCCTAAACATAATGTTTTTATTATTTTATTACATCGCTATTGGGTCATTATGATGTCATAAAACACATTATATATTTAAAAGGTATTTAATTTTTGCCCAAAAATTGACTATCTAAGAAAATAATGAAAAATTCACCATTGGATAATTTCAACATCCTAATTCCAAAAATAATATTAATTTTATCTAATTAATTTTTAAATATGTGAATTTTTACTTTTAAAATAAAAAATGGCATTTATCTAAAATTCATGGGTTTGGACAAAAACAGCTTTCAAGCCTTAATAAAAAATTAGAATTGTATTCATAAAAATTATATGATCATTTATATTTAATTTAAATTAAATTATTAAGAATATTTTATTAAAATATTTTTTAATTGAAAAATCTATTAATTCATCAAAATAGATTTTTTAACTGAATATTAAATAAAATACTATTTATGATTTAAAAAAACCATTTAAAAAGTAAAAATAATAAAATGAATGTATATTCTTTATAAAAAACTAATGTACATAATCATAGTGCTAGGGTCTTGTTACATAACCCCTTATAACAGCCTCATAAGACCTAAGGGTGAGTTGTGTGATGGTGATAGCCTCTTGGGGTGGCTCGGATAACATCGCTCGGGTGGTAATATCAATCAACTTCCACTTCTCCTGTAGGCAATTCCATCCAAGCATAACGTGTTCAATATCAGCTTCGGCTTGGTCAAGATAGAATCCCAATGATGCCACCTCCTTTCTGAGCTCTGACAAATGGGCCTCGTACGGATCAATTCTACTAGATGAGGCCATCACTTCCTTTTTCTGGGTAAATTGGATTTTTTAAATCCCTATATTTATACTAATCATGTGGTCACTGTTCAACGACTATGTTAGCAATGGTCACAATTCCTAACGGTATTTTAAAATCTAAAATCATAAAACCAAAGAAGTGAATATTTTATATAACCATTTTAAATAATAATACATTTAATTATATCAAGAGTAATTTTCATTGATAAATGTCTGGGTTGTTAAAATCTTCCCCCCATTAAGAAATTTCACCCTTGAAATTTTCTTTTCCTACACTAAAATAGATGAGGGTAACTCTACTTCATCACTTCCTCTGATTCCCACATTGCCTCTTCAAACTTGTGGTTTCTCCACAACACTTTCATGGGGAGCATTATCTTATTTCATGGATCTTTTTTCCTATGATCTAATATCTTCACTGGATTCTTCTCATATGAGAGGTCATTCTCCAATGGTACCACCTCTAGATTGAGTACATGCGATAGGTCATGTATGTACTTCCTCAAGAGTGATACATGGAATACATCATGTACTTAGGATAGGTTAAAGGGGAATTCTAGTTGATATTCCACTGCTCCAACGCAATCAAGGATCTCAAAAGGGTCGATGTACATTAGACTATGCTTTCCCTTCATCCCAAATCTCATAACTCTCTTCCACGGTGATATGCGGTGGAATAAAATATCTCTGGAAACAAATTCTTATTCTCACTGATGATTATCAACATAGCTCTTTTGTTTACTCTAAGCATCTTTAATGGGTTGTTTGATGGTCTTAACCTTCTCCATCATTTCTTTGACAATTTCTAGACCTAGGATTTCTCTCTCCCCAACTTCATCCCAATATTCCGGTGTTCTGCAACTATTCCCATACAAGGCTTCATAAGGATCCATTTGGAAGCTTGAGTCAAAAATTTTGTTATAAGAGAAATCAACTAGAGAAATATTTTGATCCCATTCTCCATTTAAGTCCATTTAGAATGCTCTCAACATATACTCAAGTGTTCAGATAGTCCACTCAGATTGGTCATCAGTTTGAGGATGATAAGTCGTACTGAAGTTAAGCTCGGTATTCAAAGCATATTAAATACTCATTCAAAACATAGATGTGAATCTTGGATCCTGATCGAATATAATAGATAGTGGTACTCCATCCATCCTTACCACATCTCTGATGTATATCTGTTCCAGTTGATCCAATGAGAAATCCTCCCGAGTGGCAATGAAGTGTGCAGTCTTTGTAAGATGATCCACAACAACCCAGATAGTATTATTTTCTTTGGATGTCTTTGGAAGTATGATTATAATGTCCTTGTTGATGTTCTACCATTTCCATGTGGGTATGGGTAATGGTTTCATCATCCCCTTAGACTTCTGCCGCTCAGCCTTCACTTGTTGACTTACCAGGCACTTTGATGTATACACAACGATCTCCTACTTCATGTTATCCCTCCAATAATAATCTCAAAAACCATGATACATCTTTGTGTTTCCTGGGTGAATGAAGAAATTTGAACTATTTCAGTCATCCAAAAGTTCATTCTTTAACTCTGGATTTGATGGAACACATAGTCTTGACCCAAATATCCCAATTCCTTCTTCATTGACATTGAACTCCAAGGATTTTCCTTTTTTGATAGTTTCCACCTTCTTCTGAATTCCCACATCATCCTTTTGGGCATCCTTTAACCTTTCCAAAAGAGACATTTGAGAAATCATTTATAAAAGTATTGATGATGTTCCCTTTATTATGATTCCCATGTCTATATTAATCAAATCTAAGAAGATTGGGTCCTTTTCAATTCTCATCAATGATAGATTCACTAGGTCCATTCTACTCTGGGCATCTACCACCTTGTTCGTATTCCTAGGGTGGTAATGGATTGAGCAGTCATAGCCTTTGACCAGATCTAACCATCATCATTGGTGCATATTAAAATCATTCTATGTGAATATATACTTGAGGATTTTGTGATCTGTGTATATTTCACAATTCTCCACAAAGAGGTAATTTTTCCAAATTTTTAAAGTGAAGATCACGAAAACTAACTCTAGGTCATGTGTTGGATAGTTCATATCATGAACTTTCAATTTACTTGAATCATAGGCAATGACTTTTTCATTTTTCATCAACACACAACCCATGACCTTCTTTGAATCATCACTGAATACCACAAAAATTTCTCCACTTGTGGGTAATGTGAGCACGGGCGCAATGATATGCCTCATTTTTAACTCCTTAAATCTCTATTCACATTCATCACTCCAAAAAAACTTTACACCCTTCTGAGTTACCTTGGTAAGAGGGTTTGACAATCATGACAAATTTCTCACAAATCAGTGATAATATCCAGCTAACCATAGGAAACTACAGATATCTATTAATGATTTTGTCCTTGGCCATCCCTCAATTTCAACTGTCTTAGAGGGATCCATATATATCTCATTGATGGTGATGACATGACCCAAGAATGATACCTCCTTCAACCAGAACTCACACATTCTATAATTTTCATAGAGATTCTCCTTTCAAACGGTCTCTAGTATAGTTCTTATATGCTCCTCATGCTCATCCTGGGTTTTGTATTATATTACAATTTCATCTATAAAGACCACCAAAAATTTGTTGAGGTAATCTCTAAAGAATCTATTCATCAATTCCATGAATATTTCTAGAGAATTAGTGAGTCTAAAATGCATTACTATGAATTCAAAGTTCTCGTACCTTATACGAAAAGCCGTCTTGGGGATATCCTCCTTCTTCACCCTTACTTGGTAATGTCCCGACCTCAAATCCAACTTGGAGAAGTATTGTTCTCCACATAGATGATCGAAAAATTCATCAATTCAGGGTAGAGGATACTTTTTTTATCGTGATTTTGTTTATCTCACTATAATCAATACAAAGGCATGTTGTCACATCCTTCTTCTTGACGAAGAAGACTGGTGCACCCCATGGTGATGCACTTGGGCGTATAAACCCTTTATCTAGATTCTCCTACATTTGTTTATTTATCTCCTCAAGATCTATAAATTCTATTCTATACAGAGTCTTGGATATTGAAAACGCCCCAGGTATAAGATCAATTTATAATTCAACATCTCTTCTAGGAGGAAGACCATGAAATTCCTCAGGAAACACATCAGTGAATTAACTCACAAAAGGCATGTTTTCAAGTATGGTTTATTCCTTAGACTCTATCATCTAAGACAAATACACATGATAATAGGGATGTAATATCCACTCTTGAGATAATGGTTCTAAAGAAGATTCATCTCCCTCCTTGCACTAGTATATAATCGAGGGTCGATTATCTATATAGAGAGTGATTTCCTTCTCACAACAATTTATGTTCGCACTATATAAGGAAAGACAATCCATGCAGAGAATTGCATCGAATTCCACCAGAGGGAGTATAACGAGGTTCTCCAGAAATTTTAATCCACAGATTGTGATCAAGGAGGAGTTAAATTCATGGGATACAATTATTTCCTCATTTTCTATACTCATCAGTATGTTTTCTTCCATGGTTTGTGGTGGTGTTGGGATTTTTCTAATAATCATTTGGGATACAAAAGAATACATAGAACTATGGAAGAGAACCCTACCTTTCACTTTTTGATTCTTGTTCTACTCTATCCAATATAGAAATAGGGATGAGTATCTTGATTTATTAACACATAAAGAGGAATCCAAATAAAAAAGGGATAACATATAAATTACTTTTATTTTCTTAACTTATGAATTTATAGTCTTAAACCTATATTATCCAAGATCTAATTACCATCATATATTTTTGGGGAATTTATTTATTCCCTTAATAATGGTTCATACTAATCTTATGAATTTACCAAAGCATATCCCCCGAGAGTTTCGTAACCAAGAGTGCAGCAAGGCCCGTTGTCGTGCACCAAATCCTGTTCGAGTCTAGCTCAAAGCGGTGTTTTTAGGTTTTACCCCTAGATACATCTGTGCCAGAGCCTCCTCTACCTACTCATATCCAGACATGGATTTATTTTCTTAATAAACCACTTACTCAATACTCACAAAATTTTAGGGATGTTTTTATTATAATTATTCTAATCCCTTTGGATTTTACTAGGGTTTTCTAATACTAATCCCAAAAAAAAACTAAACCTATCCTCTGATACCAACTATAACAACCCTACTTTTTATTATACACTTAAACATAATTTATTACATAAAATTATCTCTTGATACAACATAGAATATCGAGAGGTCTAGTGTCTTTGGGTCTTAGGAACATTACAGAACGACTTGAAACTTGAAACACAAATCTTTATTAAGAACTTCCTTTACATGGCCACTACATTCACTCATACTTGGCAATTCATGGGATAACTTGAGGACATGAATAATAAAAGGGTGAGTTATAATGCCCAGTAAGGGGGTAAACAAGGTATAACATGAAGAATACAATAAATGTTTTTCAATACGCATATTAATGGATCATAAGAGAAACATGAACATAAAGGCATGATATAGCATGATTATCATAACATGGAAATGTGGCAATAACACTTAACATGGTATTAGCATGAGAAAAGGATCATTAAAAATTGAGTATGAGTAAAACCTAATTTCACTTGAATTAACATGAGTAAAACCTAATTCCACTTGATGTATTAGGATACTAATCTTTACCCAATTCATTGGAGTTCTATCAGGGCGCACCTTTCTTAATAATTTAATTTCATGCATAAGTTTGCCACATGGATCATATAACATGGATTCATTACAACATATCATTTATTCCATGATAAAGGAATGTGTAATTCATAAATTTAAATTTATAATCAATAAGTGAATGTGCATAAAGGGTAATACTCTTAATAGAGAAATGGGTATGGTATTCACTACATAATGACTTTTGCTTAGAAAATTGGGGTGCAATTTCAGCAACATAACTGCGTGAAAAAAGAATTCATAAAAAGAGTTAATGATAGATAAAGGGGTGTCTCATAATATGTAAATTAAATGGATAGTACGTGGGTCATATAGATACATGTCACAACAAATGTAATGGAATTTAGATTCATAATAAAAAATAATTTCTTGAATTTAAATAAGATGAGAGAAATTTTTTACAGAATTTCGGTATGGTAACGGGTGTACATGGGAGGCATTAATGAGAGAGAAAGAGGTATATCATATTTTCAAACATGAATAGGGAAGTATGGGGTAGGGGCTAAATCATACCCCATCATTTGTAATTGAATGCAAAAGGGTATAACAACTTAATGAAATTTGGAAAAAAAATAAGAAAGGAAGAAAATCCCTTACATGGAAGTGTGACCCCCAAAGGATTGGGAGGGGCTTGAGAGAGGCTTCTTGGGAGCTTGGGGCACCATGGGATGATTTTAGAGAGAGGAGGGAAGTGGTTGGACGAACTCCAAAGGTTTTGAGTGAAGAGGAGTGGGATCTTTTTTAACGACCCAATTTTTTTCAAATGGAGATTACCATAATATAAATATGTATTAAAATTACATGAAAACAGGACATAATGAAATATTAAGTGCCTTGTGACCTTTATACATAAGTTTGTCTCTTATATGTTTGGACTTTTGAAAATATGACATACACAGTTTCTATCAGTAAGTTATTTAGAGTCTGATAAGAAAAATTAATTTTTTGGTGAATAGTAACTGTTGACTCTCCTTTTCGTCACATTGTCTAAAAGAATGAAAAGGGAAATGACTTAGCACAAATTAATTCATCCTTTTAAGAAAACCTCAAAAATTGACAAATGTATGAACAAGGCTTCAAATGCACAAGGGTCGCGAAAGTTCATTCATTGTCGTGCAAGTCTACTGGTGCGCAAACTAATGGTCGCGCAAGTGACTTGCGCGCCCTAAGTGATAACTGACCGAGGTCTTCTCCAGCCTATAAATAGACCCAGTGGACCCCCCATTTCAGAGATAAATTTTTCCAGAATTTAGATACAAAGATCTGAACGTCCAAGTCTCTTCTTCAAGTCTTCCTAACACTTCTAAGGTAATTCTTTACCTATAATGGATGGTCTAAACAAGAGGAGAAAGGTCTAAGTGTTAGAATTCACTAACACTTGCGCGCCTAAGGAGTTTTAACCTTAAGGGAAATGAACATACTTGTGTGCCGCCCTACTTATTCACTAAAACTTATGTGCCTCTCTTCTGGAAGTACCTTAGGATAATTATAAAGGCTTTGGTCAAGGATCTCCTAACTGTTACCCTACAGGTTAACAATCGCACAAGTACCCATGTGTCGCGCCGGTATACCTGCGCGACCAGGACTTGCGCGCTCACACAGTACCTACGTGCCTTCCATGACTTGCGCGCCCATGCCTTTTTGGGTGCCCTTCTTTCCCATTTAACCCCTCTTATACCATTCCACCTCTCCTATTCAAGATTCAGTCTTCAAAACATTCTTCAAAGCCATTTATGGCATGTTTTCTTGATTTACTTCCTTATCTGAAAGGAATTATGTGGAGCATCTCTTAAAAACTTAGTGATCCACATAATCTTTATGTCACTAAAGATTGAGATTTCATTCATTCAACCTCATCCATTAAGATGAGATAACCCCTTAAATTGGGCCTCCTTTTCAGGAATAATCCCCAGTCATAATTTTCAAATCTGGGCATCCTTCTTAGGAGTAAGCCCCAAGCCCTCATTAACCTGTTCCTCCTTTTCAGGAGTAATCCCCATTCATAATTCCCATTAATTTTGGGCATTCTTTTCAGGAGTAAGCCCCAAGTCCCCTAATCCAGGCATCCTCCTAAGGAGTAAGCCCCAATCTTAAAGTTCCCATATATGGGCATCCTCCTCAGGAGTAAGCCCCAATCATAATCCTCTTAATCTGGGCCTCCTTCTCAGGAGTAAGCCCCAGTATTAATTTCTCTTAACCAGTCCTAATTTCCTTTTGATCTGGGATTCCTTCTCAAGAGTAAAACCCAATCATATGTCCCCTCCTAACTTGGGCATCTTCATTAAGAGTAAGCCCCAATATTAGAGTATCCAAATCTCCATGAAGCACATATAACTTTATGGACCACGTTCCTGGATTTTTTCCATGAATTAAATCTCAATCCTCATCTATTTGGGCAGTCATACACACATAAGCCCCACATCATTGCATCTTTCATGGCACAATTGTCTGGTTTCACCAATACCTCTTGTTTCTCACACCGAGCATGACTCACATGAGCTTAGAGTTTAAAAGTAATCATGACATATTTCTTTGAGCCATAAATCATGCATAAACATCATACTCCCTTACTCGAACTACGTGGGTTCTGATTCCTTTTCCAAAACAAAGGATACGTAGGTAGCCCATCTGCAGGTACGATCCCAACTTTGAAATAATCCATGTCCTTCCGAATGACAATAAACTTCAAGTGCCCCACTAAGTGGCTTTAAAACTATTATGGTCATCGTAATGACCAAGAGACTTTTATGTATCAAAGGATACCATTGACTAAGAATCTCTAACAAATACAGATGATTCTCTATCAATAAAGAACCTCAAATACATATAAAAGATTCTCTAAATTTCCAACATATCAATCATTGATTGTCAGATCTAAAGGAAAACTCATTTTATACTTGGTAATGTAATAAGGATTCACGAACATAACTTAAATATATAAAGAGAGTCCCAGAGTAGACAAGAATTCCCCTCACAAATGGTTTGATGAGTCCGACCTCCTATCCTCTCGACCAATGAAAATTCCTAAGCCTCATCAGTCCACAACTAATGAGCACCTACCTTTGGAAAGTAGGTTCAAATGGATATGGAATCATTGGATGTTTCCAGTTCTATGAACAAACTCGTTAGAAACTGCTTGGAATGTTTGAATATTAAATCAATGAGATCATCCCCAATTCTAGAGGGAAACAAAAAATGGTGAACCCGGCGTGAATCCTTAACCAAGTCAAAATGATGTTTTGATTATTTGTTAGGCCCCTATTTAAAACTCAATGAGAGGTCCAACAAAAACAATCATAGACATACGTGCTCATCCAAAAGATATAGTGGCTGAATTTATCTTAATTATGTCTGTTATACCAAACAGGCACTCTTTTCCAAGATCTTCTGCATTTCCATAATGGCTTCTCTTAAGTTCACATCCATGAATATGTCTGCTGTGAAATGTTCTACTGCAAATGCCACTGCTGCTACTCCTACTAGATCATCATCCACTCTGAGGACGATATCACCTACTCAGCGTCTTCAATGCTGGGTATCAAACGCGCTGGTTAAAGAGTACTGTCAAAAAGGTACTATTAAAAATCTGGAGGATACCCAACAAGCCCTCCAAGTAAACAATTCACACCGGTCATCCGGACAATGATGACCAGTGATCAAGAAGCAGGTGGTGCTAACCACCGTCTCCAACTGTTTTGGGTCTTTATCCCCAGAACACAATCAACATTCACTCCCATATTTTGAGGAGATGAATGAGCAGGACCCTAAGGGACTTAATGCAATGAAATAGGAGTTCTTACCAAGGGCTCCTAACAATAATTGTTGCTAGACTCTTGCGGCAGTGCGCCCTCAACATGATGAGGGTACCGACTCCAGGCATTCGGATCAGGTTCCTTGAACCCGAGCAGGCAAGGCGAATCACCAGAGGCAAAATCCGGTTAACAGTGAGCAGGTTCTCATCTCTACCATCTCCGGAGAAGTCCACCAACCTAACTTGGTGGCAAGCAACGAGCGGGAACACACACCTACCTGTTTTAATTCTGCTGTCCAGCAGACTCATCTGGCAGCATCACGCAAATCCCGCTAGGCAATTCCGGAGGAGTATTATAGATAGGAACATACACTTGTTTATACGTCATCAGCTAGTCAGCAGGATCATCTGACTACATATGATGGATCTCGTCAACCACGTTTGGCAAAGTGCAATCAGTAGGCACATACACCTACTAGTATTAATCAAGTCTACCAACAGTCTCACTTGGTAGCACACGACGAAGTCAGTCGGAAAGCTCTGGCAACAAATAGGAGGCAGACTCAATTCTCTACCCCCACACTTGAGTACTTTCAGGATTCACTCATAGGAAAAGGAGGATAGGAGCAGGCACATACACCTAATCTAAGCACAGAATGGACATATATCCCCATTCCGGCAGCTGAAGTCACCACACATATTCTATCAATGGTGAAAGAGCATAAGAAAATTCCTGATCATATTCTGGATGCTTGCTAGGATATTATAACAGCTTCAGCAACATCTCAGGGAAATACACATAAATCCATCCCTACTAGTGGAGTGACACATCAACAGTTAATTCCTGAATAGACACACACATCTGTTTCAGTCCAAGAGGGTTGTGGGGCGTACTCCCCGATATCATACAGACAACCAAGTCGGCAACATACACCGGATTTGAGTGGGGATCATCAGCCTAACCTAGACATCTCCCCTGATCAGGCACATACACCTTCTCAGAGTAGCCACTTTCATCAACAAGTGGTTTCCAAGGTGAGAAAGAAGGCGTCAAGGAAGAAGACCCGCCCAGCATAGTCAAGAGATCAAGAGCCAATCTGTAACAAGGCCTTGCTCGATGCTGGAGTTCTTGAAGCCCTCAGACAGTTATCTATTGGAATGAAAGATTCTAATACCTCATTTCCCAATAGTAGGAAAATTAATTATAAAGGTCTTCAACAGACACTTCCTCATGAAGGCTTGCTTCTTGAAAATCCGGTCGATCTCAAAGTTTCATCTTCAGATGAGAGCCACAGGAACCCTCTGTTTTGTCAGAAGACCAAGGATAAAGAGATCTCATCTTTTGTTGTAACCCACCATGGTGGTCCTCCCCATGATGATGAATTTTGCTGCGAAAGTCCTCTCTGCAGTAGTGATGCACATTGACTGGAAAATGCTCCAGTGGACAATGTAGTGCCAAGAAAACCCTCCTATCTTGAGGCACTTACAAATGCGAAACCAGTCATGTATGATGCTTCATCATTATCAGGTGAAATAATTTCTCAATTAGAAGATAGCCCAGGGTGTACTTCATTCTCTGAACCACCCCTAAGTCATGAATCTTCTAGTTTGATCAGTGATTTCTCTACCAATCCAATTGAATCCAATGAAGCAACAAGGAAGCACCAACTCTGGTCAAAACAGGTAGAAGAATCTTTTTTGAATGATAAAGAGGAAATGCTGAACATGAGAAAACAACTGGAAAAAGGTGAAGTGCCAGTCATCTTTTGGCCTCTGGCTGACTCTCAGTATGACATTCCATAGATGTTGATGGATGATGGAATTCATGATATTTGTCTCAACATATTGAAAACTCTTTGTCATTTGAAAAAGAAAGTATTATCTAATGATGACTATGAAAATCATGTTAATATAATATAAGGGTTACAATGCCAAATTGACTTGGCATCTCTATCAGTCTCTCAGTATCCGAAGGTTGAAAAGCAGCAGAGAGCCCTTCAGCGTTCATGCCTTGGCGCACTAAAAATATTGCACCAGTTAATTTCCAATGCCCTATCTGGTATTCATGTTAGAGGATGGGGTGTTCATGGAGCACTTCATTTCACTATGCTCTCCAGTCAGCAAAGCCCTTCGAAAATGGTCTCATGTAATGTTATTTCCCATGGCCGGTCACGAATACCTGGCTTTGTTTGTAATCAAAAGCTTTCCAAAGAACAGGCATCAACTAGTTCCTCTCAAAATCAAGGATAAAGAGAACAAGTTGTTGAATTACTTCTACATCAAGAAAATGAGAATATTGAACAGGCCTCTCGTATGGATCAAGCACATCATCAAGTGACAGAAGTTTCAGAAATCATCTAATGGTCTTTCGAGCAGGGTGATAAAAGTGGATGTCGATTGATGCATCCAGTTAATTTCCGGACCAAGGTCCACAAGATCTAGAGATATTTTAAGAAAGTCTCAGACATAGCATGTCAATAGCCACCCCAGCTCACCAGACTGGGGACTCTTTTAAACCAACCCTCAGAATCAACAAATAGGATTCAAGGAGTTGAGAAAAGGCAGTTGGAACAACCCCAGTCCACCGAACTGAGGACTTTTTCAAATCATCAATCCCCTCCTCAGATAAAGTCGGTCTTTTCTCGATTTGGAAAGAAGCATCAAGAGGAACAAAGAGCCAAATTATCAGGATATTTCCTCCAAATTACGGTTCGTCAAGAAGTTCCTGTGGGATAAAATAAAAAAAAGGCAATGTCTCATCAAAGACATGGAAGAAGACAATATCACAGAAATTCTAATAGAAGGGATGTGATGCGTTAGGCATCAATCAATTTCTCAATTCCATTGTTTTTGATCCACCGGATGAGGCTCACTCAGGGGATTCAGATAAAGTGGTTCCTACTCAAGAAGATGTACGCACAGACACAAATAAAGAAGGTGTGCGTACACAAAGTCAAAGGATTACTCAGAATGGAAGTCATATTGGAAAAAAGTGTTGTATAGTTTAATTTCGTATAGCAAGGATGAAAGTGAACCAATGTAAAAATATTGATTCTAGGGGTGGTTTCACGAATCAACATCATATGAGATGGAGATGAACCGATGTGAAGAGATTGGTTTTGGGCTTGAACCTTGGGAGGTTGCCTACGTACCCAGCCTAGAAGGCAAGGATCAAAGTCCACATAGTTCAATTAAAGAATGAATTAGTGATCAAGTTGTTTTTGGGGACAACGATCTAAAAAATATTGTTGGTACTTACACATGGTTAGTAGCCCAGAGAGATTTTTGTGGTTGATGTTTGATCTAAGCTCACATGAGTCATACTCGGTGTGAGAAAAAAGAGGTAGAAACAACCTTAACGATGCACAATTTAATGTCATGTAAGACATATGAAGGGACTATGCAGTTTAAAGTCTTGCAGTTAGGACTATTGGTGCTGCACAGTTTAGTGTCATGTATCATGGAAAAAATACAGTTTAACGTCATGTTGGACATATTAAAGGACTTTTCGTATAGTTTAGTGTCATGTAGTTAGGATGATGGGTACAATACAGTTTAATGTCATGTTGAACAAAAAAAGGACTGTGCAGTTTAATGTCATGCAATGAGGACAAAAGAGTACACCATTTAATGTCATGTTGGATGTATTAGGGAATTTTTCACAGTTTAACGTCATGTTTGAACAAAAAAGGGATGATACAGTTTAGCGTCATGTTGGACGTAAGTGCGAATAGTTTAGGGTCATATGATGGACCATGGGTGGTGTAGTTTAATGTCATGCTGGATGTAAGGGACGTCTATACAGTTTAGCGTCATGTAGTTTGGACATCATAGTTTAATGTCATGTTGGACGAATTAGGGAACTTTTTCACAGTTTAACGTCATGTTGGATGAAAAATTTGAATAGTTTAAGGTCATATTCATGGACCATTGGTTATGTAGTTTAACATCTTGCTGGACGTGATGAGTAGTTTTAATGTCATGCAGGACGGTGGTGCAGTTTAAGGTCATACCGGACCGTGGTGCAGTTTAATGTCATACTAGACCTTGGTGTATTTTAAGGTCATACTGGACCATTGGTTATGAATTTTGTGTTTATAAAAAATACTTCTTCAAAAATCTGGCATTGGATGGAGTAGTGATGAGTTATCCATCCATTGAGATTAATGAATAAGCTCCATTGGAGTAGACCCTATGTTTTGAGTAAGGTCCTTCCCATTTTGGCTCTAGCTTGGGAGGTTTCTTTCCTGGTATAATTGGAGTTCTGAGAACTAATACCAATTCTCCTTGATTGAATGAATGAAGACGAACTTTTTTGTTGAAATCTCATGTTATTCGATTCTAATAGACTTCCTAGTGGTGTAAAGTGCATAATCATTTCTCATCTAATCATTCCAATTCATTCAATCACTTTTGAGATTGTTCATCTGTAGATGACTGATCAAAAATGGAAACTCTGAGTGAGGGTATTTGAACTTCAATGGGAAAGAAGGCTTCCGTTCCATATACCAATGAATATGGATTTGACCGTGTTGCAGTGCGGCTGGTAGTCCGATAAGCCCATAAAGAATGAAAGAGTTTATCAGGCTATGACTTCTTATCTTTATCCACCATCTTTTGTAGTATATTGGAAAGAGTCTCATTGAAGGCTTCTATCTGGCCATTGGACGCTGCATGATACCGAGATGGATGATTGGATTTGATGTTGTATTCTTGATACAAATTCTTCACCTCAGATGGACAGAAGTTGGTGCCATTGTCCGTCAATATGGTATGAGGGACACCAAATCTGGTAATGATGTTAGACTTGATGAAGCTAAAAATGCATTTAGAACTTACTTCCATGAGAGGTACTACCTCTACCCATTTGGAAAAGAAATCAGTAGCAGTAAGAATATACTTAAACTGCTTGGTTGTAGCTGAAGGGTAAGGTCCCACCACATCCATTCCCCATGTAGAAAATGGCCACGAGTAATTAGCTGTATGAAAAAACTCTGGAGGTTGATGAATGAAGTTGTAATGTATTTGGCATGAATGACACTTCTTTGTGAAATAAACACAATCGTGTATCATCAAAGGCCAAAAGTATCCAATCCTTCGAATCTGATCAGACAGACTATGTCCAGACTGGTGGTCACCACAGACTCCTACATGCACTTCTTTCATGACAGCCATTGTCTCTTCACCATCAATGCATCTGAAGAGAACTCCATCAAAAGCACATTTTTAGATAATTTTCTCTAGGTTATCTGGGCTATCATAAAGAGTAAAATTGACCACAGGTCGCCAGATTTGTTCTTTATTGGCTCTATGAGGTGTAAGTGTTCCATTTTGAATCTATTCTATGATAGGTGACATCCATCCTGTAGTATGACCAAATGGTTCAGGAATGGGACTAATTTAATTAATTTCATCTGTTCTGGATCAAGCATAAGGTGAAATTTCATGACGGTGGGAAATATTGATGGTTGTCTCGTCCCGATTTGGATCTGCCAGAGCTGTGGCTATATTAGCCAGTGCATCAGCTTGAGCATTTTGTGATCTCAGGACATAAGAAATTTCAGTTCTGAAGGGAATTCCGCCATTAACTCTCTGACGTAATCATACAAAGGTATTGATTCTTCTTTTCTGATGGCATAATCCCCATTGACTTTTTTGATTACCAGGTCTGAATCACCTTTCACCTTTAAGTGATTCACTTGGCTTGAAGCGCCAATTCCAAGCCTGTGATGAGAGCTTGGTATTCTACTTCATTATTGGTACCACCTTCCCATAATAGGAAGGAATAAGGTAACACTACATTTTCTGGAGAAATGAGCACAATTACTAATCCAACTTTGTTGAATTTAGGATTTTCCATTTTCCTCCCTGTTGGACTTCTGTAAGCACCATCAAAATACATTTCCCATGCCTGATGACTTTCTTGAATAGAGAAGATTTCCTCATTAGGGAGTTCAATTTCTGAAGATGTGTCTTCCACTAAAGGGTGTTCATCCAGGAAATCATCCAGATCTTGGCCCTTTATTGCCTTTTGAGACACATACTGAATGTCGAATTGCTGCAAAATAACTGCCTACCTTGCCATACGTCCTGTAAGAATTGGACGACTAAGGATGAATGTGAGCGGGTTATTGCGAGATACCAATTGGACCTCGTGATGTTTCAGGTAGTGTCTCAACTTCTGAACAGCAAATATTAATGCCAAGAAGCACTTCTCGATACTTGAATACTGGGTTTCTGCTTCTTGCATAGTCCGACTGAGGTAGTATAGGCTATTTTCATTCCCAGCATCATTCTTCTGAGCAAGAAAGGCACCCAATGATCGCTCTAAAGCTGTCACGTAAAGGATAAGTGGTATTCCTTCAATAGTTGGCATGAGTACCAGTGGACTCAAGAGGTATTTCATGAGAATATCGAATGCTTCTTGACATTCTTCAGTCCACTGGTAAGTGACTCCCTTCTTCATCAATTTGGGGAAGGGAAAACATTTTCCTGCCAAATTGGCGATGAAACGCCAAATATAGGCTAAGTGTCCTTGAAGTCCTCTTAATTCTTTCAAATTTTGAGGAGGTGACATGCCAAGGATTGACTTTGTCTTCTCAGGATCGACTTCGATACCACGATGGCGTACAAAAAAGACGAGAAATTTTCCCGAGGATACCCCAAAAGCACATTTTAAGGGATTCATCTTCAAATTATGTTGTCGATGATTGCGGAATATGACTTCCAAATCAGCCAAGTGATTAGAACGTTGTTTGGATTTGACCACCAAATCATCCACATAGCATTCCACAAACTTCCCTAAAAAGGGTTTAAATATATGATGCATGGCACACTGATATGTTGCGCCTACATTCTTTAATCCAAAGGGCATTACCAGGTAGATAAACACACCTTGAGGGGCTCTAAAGGCTATGGATTCCTCATCTTCTGAAAAAAAGTGTTGCATAGTTCAATTAAATAATGAATTAGTGATCAAGTTGTTCTTGGGGACAATGATCGAAAAAATAGTGTTGGGACTTACACATGGTTATTATCCCAGAGAGAGTGTTATGGTTGAAGATTGATCTAAGCTCACATGATTCATACTCGGTGTGAGAAACAAGAGGTAGAAACAACCTTAACAATGCACAGTTTAATATCATGTAGGACATATGAAGGGACTATGCAGTTTAAAGTCTTGCAGTTAGGACTATTGGTGCTGCACAGTTTAGTATCATGTAGCAGGGACAAAATACAGTTTAACATCATATTGGACATATTAAAGGACATTCTATACAGTTTAGCGTCATGTAGTTAGGATGATAGGGACAATATAGTTTAATATCATGTTGGACAAAAAAAAGGACTATGTAGTTTAATGTCATGAAATGAGGACAAAAGAGTACACCATTTAACGTCTTGTTGGAAATATTAGTGACTTTTTCATAGTTTAACGTCATGTTTGAACAAAAAAGGGATGATAAAGTTTAGCATCATGTTGGACGTAAGTGCGAATAGTTTAGGGTCATATGTTGTACCGTGGATGGTGCAGTTTAATGTCATGCTGGACGTAAGGGACGTCTATACAGTTTAGCATCATGTGGTGAGGAAGTCATATTTTAACGTCATGTTGGATGAATTAGGGGACTTTTTCACAGTTTAACGTCATGTTGGATGAAAAATGCGAATAGTTTAAGGTCATATGCATGGACAATTGGTTATGTAGTTTAACGTCTTGAGGACGTGATGAGCAGTTTTAATGTCATGCAGGACGGTGGTGCAGTTTAAGGTCATACCGGCTTGTGGTGCATTTTAAGGTCATACTGGACCATGGTGCAGTTTAAGGTCATATTGGACCATTGGTTATGCATTTTGTGTTTATACAAAATACTTCTTAAAAAATCTGGCATTGGTTGGAGTAGTGATGAGTTCTCCACCCATCGAGATTAATGAATAAACTCCATTGGAGTAGACCCTATGTATTGAGTAAGGTCCTTCCCATTTTGGCTCTAGCTTGGGAGGTTTTTTCCTGGTATCATTGGAATTCTGAGAACTAATACCAATTCTCCTTGAGGGAATGAACTAAGATTAAATTTTCTGTTGAAATCTCATGTTATTCGATTCTGATAGACTTCCAAGTGGTGCAAAGTGCACAATGTCTTCTCATCTAACAGTTCCAATTAATTCAATCGCATTTGAGATTGTTCATCTGTAGATGACTGATCACAAATGGCTACTCTGAGTGAGGGTAGTTGAACTTCAATGGGCAATACGGCTTCCGTTCCATAAACCAATGAATATGGAGTTGACTATGTTGCAATGCGGTGGTAGTCCGAAAAGCCCATAAAGCATGAAAGAGTTTATCAGGCCATGACTTCTTATCTCTAACCACAATCTTTTGCTGTATATTGGAATTAGTCTTGTTGAAGGCTTCTATCTGTCCGTTGGTCGCTACATGATACCAAGATGAATGATTGGATTTGATGTTGTATTCTTGATACAAATTCTTCACCTTGGATGAACATAAGTTGGTACCATTGTCCATCAATATGGTATGAGAGATACCAAATCTGGTAATGATGTTAGACTTGATGAAGATAAAAATGCATTTAGAACTGACTTCCTTGAGAGGTAGTTCCTCTGACCATTTGGAAAAGAAATCAGTAGTAGTAAGAATATACTTAAACTGCTTGGCCATAGCTGAAGGGTAAGGTCCCACCACATCCATTCCCCATGTGGAAAATGGCCACGGGTATTTAGTTGTATGAAGCAACTCTAGAGGTTGATGAATGAATTTTCCATGTACTTGGCATGAATGACACTTCTTTGTAAAATCAAAACAATCTTGCATCATTGAAGGCCAAAAGTATCCAAGCCTTCGAATCTGATCAGACAGTCTATGTCCAGACTAGTGGGCACCACAGACTCCTACATGCACTTCTTTCATGACAGCCATTGTCTCTTCACCATCAATGCATCTAAAGAGAACTCCATTAAAACCACGTTTGTAGAGAATTTTTTCTTGGTGATCTGGGCTATCATAAAGAGTAAAATTGATCACAGGTCGCCGGATTTTTTCTTTCTCGGCTCTATCAGGTGGAAGTGTTCCATTTTGAAGGTATTCTCTGATAGGTGACATCCATCCTATAATATGACCATACGGTTCAGGAATGGGACTAATTTCATTAATTTACTTTGTTCTGGATCGAGCATAAGGTGAAATTGCATGACGGTGGGCAATACTGATGGTTGTCTCGTCCCGATTTGGATCTGCTAGAGCTGTGGCTATATTAGCCAGTGCATCAGCTTGAGCATTTTGTGATCTCAGGACATAAGAAAATGTCGGTTCTGAAGGGAATTTCGCCATTAACTCTCTGATGTAATCATACAAAGGGATTAATTCTTCTTTTCTGATGGCATAATCCCCATTGAATTGTTTGACTACCAGGTCTGAATCACCTTTCACATTTAAGTGATTCACTTGTGCTTAAAGCGCAAATTCCAAGCCTGCGATGAGAGCTTGGTATTCTGCTTCATTATTGGTACCACCTTCCCATAATAAAAAAGAATAAGGTAACACTTCCTTTTATTGAGAAATGAGCACAATTCCTAATCCAACTTTTTTGAATTTAGGATTTTCCATTTTCCTCCCTGTTGGAATTCTGGAAGCACTATCAAAATACATTTCCCATGCCTGAGGACATTCTTGAATAGAGAAGACTTCCTCATTAGGGGGGTCAATATCTAAAGATGTGTCTTCCACTGAAGGGTGTTCAGAAAGGAAACAATCCAGAGCTTGTCCCTTTATTGCCTTTTGAGACACATACTGAATGTCGAATTGCTGTAAAATAACTGCCCACCTTGCCAGACATCCTGTAAGCATTGGACGACTAAGGATGAATTTGAGTGGGTTATTGAAAGATACCAATTGGACCTAGTGATGTTGCAGGTAGTGTCTCAACATCTGAACAACAAAGATTAATGCCAGGCAGCACTTCTCAATACTTGAATACTGGGTTTCTGCTTCAAGCATAGTCTGACTGAGGTAGTATAGGCTATTTTCATTCCCATATCATTCTTCTGAGCAAGAAAGGCACCCAATGATCGCTCTAAAGCTGTCACGTAAAGGATAAGTGGTCTTCCTTCAACAGGTGGCATGAGTACCGGTGGACTCAAGAGATATTTCGTGAGAATATCGAATGCTTCTTGACATTCTTCAGTCCACTGGTAAGTGACTCCCTTCTTCATCAATTTGGTGAAGGGTAAACTTTTGCCTGCCAAATTTGCAATTAAATTCCGAATATAGGCTAAGTGACCTTGAAGTCCTCTTAATTATTTCAAATTTTGAGGAGGTGACATACCAAGGATTGAATTTGTCTTCTCAAGATCGACTTCGATACCACGATGGCGTACAACAATGCCGAGAAATTTTCTTAAGGTTACCCCAAAATCACATTTTAAGGGATTCATCTTCAAATTATGTTGTCTATACTTGCAGAATATGACTTCCAAATCAGCCAAGTGATTAGAACGTTGTTTGGATTTGACCACCAAATCATCCACATATCATTCAACAAACTTCCCTAAAAAGGGTTTGAAGATACGATGCATGGCACACTGATATGTTGCGCCTGCATTCTTTAAGCCAAAGGAAATTACCCGGTAGCAAAACACACCTTGAGGGGCTCTGAAGGCTGTGGATTCCTCATCTTCTGGACAAAATTGTTGTATAGTTCATTTAAAGAATGAATTAGTGATCAAGTTGTTCTTGGGGACAACGATCTAAAAAATAGTGTTGGGACTTACACATGGTTAGTAGCCCCGAGAGAGAGTTATGGTTGAAGTTTGATCTAAGATGACATGAGTCATACTCGGTGTGAGAAAAAAGAGGTAGCAACAACCTTAACGATGCACAGTTTAATGTCATGTAGGACATATGAATGGACTATGCATTTTAAAGACTTGTAGTTAGGACTATTGGTGCTGCACAATTTAGTGTCATGTAGCAGAGACAAAATACAGGTTAACGTCATGTTGGACATTATAAAGGACTTTCTATACAGTTTAGCATCATGTAGTTAGGATGATGGGGACAATACAGTTTAATGTCATGTTGTACCAAAAAAAGGACTGTGCAGTTTAATGTCATGTAATGAGGACAAAAGAGTACACCATGTAATGTCATGTTGGACGTACTAGGGACTTTTTCACAGTTTAACATCATGTTTTAACAAAAAAGGGACGATATAGTTTAGCGTCATGTTGGACGTAACTGCGAATAGTTTAGGTTCATATGCTGGACTGTGGATGGTGCAGTTTAATGTCATGCTGGATGTAAGGGGCGTCTATACAGTTTAGCATCATGTAGTTAGGATGTCATAGTTTAGCATCATGTTGGAAGAATTAAGGAACTTTTTCACAGTTTAACGTCATGTTGGACGAAAAATGTGAATAATTTAAGGTCATATGCATGGACCATTGGTTATGCAGTTTAACGTCTTGCTGGAAGTGATGAGCAGTTTTAATGTCATGCAGGATGGTGGTTCAGTTTAAGGTCATACTGGACTGTGGTGCAGTTTACGTTCATACTAGACCATGGTGCAGTTTAAGGTCATAATGGACAATTGGTTATGCATTTTGTGTTTATAAAAAATACTTCTTCAAAAATATGTCATTGGTTGGAGTAGTGATGAGTTCTCCATCCATCGAGATTAATGAATAAGCTCCATTGGAGTAGACCCTATGTATTGAGTAAGGTCCTTCCCATTTTGGCTCTAGCTTGGGTGGTTTCTTTCCTGGTATCATTGGAGTTCTGAGAACTAATACCAATTCTACTTGAGTGAATGAACGAAGACGATTTTTTTTTGAAAGCTCATGCTATTCGATTCTGATAGACTTCCAAGTGGTGCAAAGTGAACAATCTTTTATCATCTAACCATTCCAATTCATTCAATCGCTTTTGAGATTGTTCATTTGTAGATGACTGATCAAAAATGGCTACTCTGAGCGAGGGTAGTTGAACTTCAATGGGAAAGACGACTTCCATTACATATACCAGTGAATATGGAGTTGACCGTGTTGTAGTGCGGGTGGTAGTCTGATAAGCCCATAAAGCATGAAAGATTTTATCAGGGCATGAATTATTATCTTTATCCACCATATTTTGCAGTATATTGGAAAGAGTCTTGTTGAAGGCTTCTATCTGGCCATTGGCCACTGCATGATACCGATATTAATGATAGGATTTGATGTTGTATTCTTGATAAAACTTCTTCACCTCGGATGAACAGAATTTGGTGCCATTGCCCATCAATATGGTATGAGGGACACCAAATCTGGTAATGATGTTAGATTTGATGAAGCTAAAAATGCATTTAGAACTGACTTACTTCAGAGGTACTGCCTCTGCCCATTTGGAAAAGAAATCAGTAGCAGTAAGAATATACTTAAACTGCTTGGCCATAGCTGAAGGGTAAGGTCCCACCACATCCATTCCCCATGTGGCAAATGGCCATGAGTATTTAGCTGTATGAAGAAACTCTAGCGGTTGATGAATGAATTTGTCATGTACTTGGCATGAATGACACATCTTTTTGAAATCAACACGATCTTGTATCATTGAAGGCCAAAAGTATCCAAGCCTTCAAATCTGATCAGACAGTCTATGTCCAGACTACTGGGCACCACAGACTCCAGCATGCACTTCTTTCATGACAGTCATTGTCTCTTCACCATCAATGCATCTGAAGAGAACTCCATAAAAACCACATTTGTATAGAATTTTCTCTAGGTCATCTGGGCTATCATAAAGAGTAAAATTGACCATAGGTCGTCGGATTTGTTCTTTCTCGGCTCTATCAGGTGGAAGTGTTCGATTTTGAAGGTATTCTCTGATAGGTGACATTCATCCTATAGTATGACCATACGGTTCAGGAATGGGACTAATTTCATTAATTTTCACTGTTCTGGATCGAGCATAAAGTGAAATTGCCTGACGGTGGGCAATACTAATGGTTGCCTCATCCCGATTTGGATCTGCTAGAGCTATAGCTATATTAGCCAGTGCATCAGCTTGATCATTTTGTGATCTCGGGACATAAGAAAATGTCGGTTCCGAAGGGAATTCCACCATTAACTCTCTGACGTAATCATACAAAGGGATTAATTCTTCTTTTCTGATGGCATAATCCCCATTGAATTGTTTGATTACCAGTTCTGAATCACCTTTCACCTTTAAGTGATTCACTTATGCTTGAAGCACCAATTCCAATCCTGTAATGAGAGCTTGGTATTCTGCTTCATTTTTGGTACCACCTTCCCATAATAGGAAGGAATAAGGTAACACTTCCTTTTCTGTAGAAATGAGCACAATTCCTAATCCAACTTTGTTTAATTTAGGATTTTCCATTTTCCTCCCTGTTGGACTTCTGGAAGCACCATCAAAATACATTTCCCATGCCTGATGACTTTCTTGAATAGAGAAGATTTCCTCATTAGGGAGTTCAATTTCTGAAGATGTGTCTTCCACTAAAGGGTGTTCAGCCAGGAAATCATCCAGAGCTTGGCCCTTTATTTCCTTTTGAGAAACATACTGAATGTCGAATTGCTGCAAAATAACTGCCCACCTTGCCAGACGTCTTGTAAGAATTGGACGACTAAGGATGAATTTGAGCAGGTTATTGTGAGATACCAATTGGACCTCGTGATGTTTCAGGTAGTGTCTCAACTTTTGAACAGTAAAGATTAATGCCAGGCATCACTTCTCGATACTTGAATACTGGGTTTCTGCTTCTTGCATAGTCCGACTGAGGTAGTATAGGCTATTTTCATTCCCAGCATCATTCTTCTGAGCAAGAAAGGCACCCAATGATCGCTCTAAAGTTGTCATGTAAAGGATAAGTGGTATTACTTCAACATTTGGCATGAGTATCGGTGGACTCAAGAGGTATTTAATGAGAATATCGAATGCTTCTTGACATTCTTCAGTCCACTGGTAAGTGACTCCCTTTTTCATCAATTTGGTGAAGGGAAAACTTTTTCCTGCCAAATTGGCGATGAAACGCCGAATATAGGCTAAGTGTCCTTGAAGTCATATTAATTCTTTCAAATTTTGAGGAGGTGACATACCAAGGATTATCTTTGTCTTCTCCAGATCAACTTCGATACCACGATGGCGTATAAAAAAGCCGAGAAATTTTCCTGAGGTTACACCAAAATCACATTTTAAGGGATTCATCTTCAAATTATGTTGTAGATGCTTGCGGAATATGAATTCCAAATCAGCCAAGTGATTAGAACTTTGTTTGGATTTGACCACCAAATCATCCACATAGCATTCAACAAACTTCCCTAAAAATGGTTTGAAGATACGATGCATGGCATGCTGATATATTGCACCTGCATTCTTTAATCCAAAGGGCATTACCCGGTAGAAAAACATACCTTGAGGGGCTCTGAAGTCTGTTGATTCCTCATCTTCTGGAGCCATTCAGATTTGAATATATCCGGAATATCCATCCATGAAGGAAAGTGCTTCATAGCCAGCTGTTTCATCAATTAAAAGTTATGTAATTGGAACTGGGAAATCATCCTTAGGACAATGCTAATTAAGATCTATGAAATTGATGAAAACTTTAATTTGTCCGTTCTTCTTCTTTATAGGGAAAATATTATCCAACCACTTGGGATATTGATCTTCTTTGACAAAGTTAGCTTTGATAAGCTTATCCACTTCATCTTAAATTTTGGAAGCATAAGTTTGGTGTGTTCTTGTCACGGCTTGCTTAAATCCTCGATGCTCTTCTGGTAAACCCAAATGATGAGTAGCAACATCAGGATCAAGCCCGGGCATCATTGTATAGTTCCAAGAAAATATATCTCGGTTTTTCTTTAAAAAGGAAATATACTTCTCTTGTTCTTCAAGAGTCATGGTCGCACTGATTAAAGTGGGGCTTGGATCTTATTTTGACCTAGATTTATTTCTCTGAGTTCATCCACGGTGGTAGAGATACCCTCTTCAAATGCTGGAGGAGAATCTTTGATATCTTCCTCTTCTTCTTCATCATGTGTTATTTCTTCCGTTTCTACGTGAATAGTAGATGATGAAGCAAAATTTCCATGATTAAGAGAGATGTTAAAATTTTAACATCTTGAAGAAGAGGCTTCCATTTCCAATCCAATTGATGATGAAGGGTCTTCCTTGGGTAATAAAGAGGAGATGATGGATTGAGAATCGACATCATTGTTTACTTCTGACGTCACTATCACTTCTTCTGTCCTGGTTGGCGAAGTATAGACTTGCTGGATTTCAGCAGACGAAACGAAGACATCTCCATTTGAACTTCCATCATTTCCTGGTGTGTCACCAGTTTCTCCCATGTTGTCTGGCTCGATTGCCGTAATTGAAATTATGGATCTTTCCATAAGATTATTTTGATTTGGGTCTATCCTGTTAATTTGACTGATAGGCAACACATAATCTGTACTCACATGTGCAAATGGATTTACTAGAATCTTTTCCAAACCATACGGAGCATTAAATTTGGTAAGATCTCTTATTGTGGATTTATCCTTTCATTTCATGTGATATAATTCCGCCTCAATGTATTGAGACTCACATGTCTTGAATGGGGCCTTATCACCATACAATGTCCTAACTTGACCATCGAAACAGTATGTGAGTCATTGATGGTTTGATGAAGGGATAGCCGCATGTTGATGTAGCCAGGGTCTTCCAAGCAAGATGTTGAAGGCTGAGTCTTGATCAACAACCATGAAATCTGAATTAGATACAAGATCTCTAAACTGAGTTCTGAGTGTAACCTCGCCCAGTGGTTCTTGTTCATTTTTATCATATCCTTGTAACATAATGGTAGAAGGAGATAAATCAGATTCCGTGAGGCCCAATCATCAGTGTGTACGAATGGGCATGAGGTTGAATCCTGAACCATTATCAAGGAAAGCTATTCGGACGTCTACACCATTGACCTTTCCAGATAAGTAAAAAGGTATAATATTTCCATGCACGACATCACCATCATCTTCATCAGTAAAAGATATTACTACATGGAATTCTGCGGGATTATTCTCTATGTGATAGACTTCAGCTACAGCAATTTCAGTTTTAAACTCCTGAGGACTTGAAAAAGCCTCAATGAGTGCTTCCCGAAGATCTTTTGATAAATTCAAAGCATCCAGAATTGATAACTTGGCCTGTACTTGGGCCAGGTGTTTCAATACATCATACTTTTGATCCAGAGGTCTGTGTTTCCCAACAGGAACATGTGGTTTAGCAGGTGCCTTGGAAGCAGATGCTTTAGAAGTTGATGCATCTTGTATCGGGATAGGAGTTGGCAATATATCTGGCTTTTGAAGATTGGACTGATTAGATCCATTTACTTGCTGAGAGGAAGAAGATGGAACCTTCAACCGGTCTTCCAGAATAACTGTTCCAGGACTGAATTTTCTATTGGTGGAAGAACATGCTTGTTCTTGTTGAGCTCGCTGAAGTGCTCTGCCACGAGTTTCTACTGCATACACAGTTATAGCAGGTGTAGAATTGGAATTGTGGATTCTGAAAGATCCATGTTTTCCCATGTATCCTGAGCCTCTAGAACTTCCTCTGATTCCTCTGTTTGATACAGGGAATTCAGGCTCATCAAAATCGAAACTGCGATTGGCATATGGATCTGTTAATTGAATCATATTAACAGAACCAAAGATTAAATCTTCATCCGATGAGGACTCTACTTGACTAGCCAATTTTGGCTGAGCCGTTTGGTGGGATGGTGCCCATTGCTTCGAAGTAGATGGCATGAAATCTGCCAGAGTCAAAGACATCTTAGGCTTCGACACATACTCGTCATCTTCTGATTGTTCCCCCTTGGAATTATGCTGTTTCTTTGAGGATTTTCCCTCTGATGAAGAGGGTTTTGCTGCGGCATTCATGGAAGAAGGCACAATTGGTTTTGTCAATTGTGTTCGCAAAATAGCATGAGTTCGGTTGATCATCTTTATGACCATACAATCATCATATTTTTGTGCATGTTTTATTTTGACTTCTTTCCACTCACCTTCCTCATCTGGAACTGTAGCAGTAACACATGCTACCTGATTTGAAGAACCTTTCAGTTTTACTTGTCCCGAGTCGACCATATTTTGCAGGAGTTCCTTGAAGACAAAACACTCCTGGATGGGATGCCCCAACATTTTATAAAATGGGCAATAGTTGGGATGTTCTTCATCTCCTTCTTTGTTTGGCCTCTTGGGCATTGGAAATTGAACAAAATTATTTTCCAGAGACAAATGAAATAACCAGGAACATGTTCATTTTGGAAAGAGTAAACTTTTCTTTTCAAATCCTCAAATTGTTTTCGTCTTTGATCTCCTTGATTATCTTAACGAAACGGCCTCTGTTTTTGGCGCTCAGGAGGTGGAGACCTTTGGGAAGATGAAGGTTTTGAAGTATAAGCAGGTACAAGTGTTTGCTTAAGCATAACTGTAGCAGTCTCTGCTTTACTCATTCTCCTTGCTGGAGCTGATGTAATTACACGAGATTTAGCCTTAGTCTGAATAAGAGAATCTTAAATCTGTTGAGCGATTGAAGTAAGTTTTCGAAACCCGCCTATGTATTTCACAAGGATCAGTGGTGTGCGTAATTAATCATGCATATTTGCCACATATATTGGCAACAGTTCCTCTTGAGGGAGTGTTAAGCTTAGGGAATATGTAAATCCCTTCTAGCGAGCAATGAAATCTAAAACCCTTTCATTCTCCGTTTTCTTAGAGTTTGTAAGATCGAAAATTGTTGTCTTTGGAAAAGTTGAGCTGAATTGAAGAAGAGATAGTTGACGGAGATCTTCCCATCTGGTAATTGACCGGGATTGCAAGCTTGTGTACGAGACAAAGGCTAGTCCTTGTAATGTTCACACGAAGCATCTGAGTTTCACTGCTTCTTGCTGCTCTGCAGTTCCCATAATAGGATCACAACAAGACACGTAATGCATCAAATGCTATTCAGGATCCTGATCCATTGAAAATAGGGAATACAGGGTTCCCAAAACTTGATGGGGGAGAGACTGAATCTACCCATTCTGGGTAAGTTCTCTTTTCTGGTTGAACCTACGCACGCTTCCCTTCCATAGTCTCTAACTGAGCTTTTAATGAATCAATGGTAGTTATTAACTTTTGAGAAACATCCGGTTGAACTTGTACTTGGGCAGGTGCAATGACTAGAGTTTGGATAGGTAAGGCAGTTGGTGCTACAACTGATGGCAACACTGCCAATTGTTGTTGCACTTGACCCGTAGGATTAGACATGTGAGGGTGTGTAGATAAAGGAGGATATTCTTGATCCATATCAGTAGCTGCAAAAAACTCCTTTGGCTGATTAACTCTAGCACGCTTAGGAAGAAGACTACCCTGAAGTAGTTCTGCATTCAACCTCCTCAATTCCTTCATTTCTTCCTCCTGTTGTGCAAACCTTTGCTCTAGTGAGAGCAATTGGCCTTCTCCAGAGGAAGGATATGTAACCTTATTCTTTCCTTTCCCCTTTTTTTGATCCCTTTCAGAGAGGGGTAAGTGAGTTACTTGAAGGATTACCTAGGTTCTGAGTAATCCATTGACTTCGTGTATGCACACCTTCTTCATTTGTGTCTGTGTGTACATCTTCTTGAGCAGGAACCTCTTAATCTGAAACCCCTGAGTGATCCCCATCTGGTGGATCAGCAACAATGGAATTGATGAAATTTATTGATGCATAATGCATCACATCCCTTCTATCAGCATTTCTGTGATATTGTCTTCTTCCATTAATTTGATGAGACATTTCCTTTTGTTGATTTTATCCCTTAGGATCTTCTTGAAGAACCGTAATTTGGAGGGAATCTCCTGATAATTTGGCTCTTCATTCCTCTTGGGGCTTCTTCCCCAATCGATAAAAGACCAAATTTCTCTGAGGAGGGGATTGATGATTTGAAAAAGTTCCTAGTCTGGTGGACTGGGGTTGTTCCTGCTGCTTTTTCTCAACTCCTTGAATCCCATTTGTTGATTTAGTGGGTTGGTTTAAAAGATTCTCTAGTCTGACGAGCTGGGGTGGCTCTTGACATGCTATGTCTGAGACTTTCTTAAAATCTCTCATGATCTTGTGGACCTTGGTCCAGAAATTAGCTGGATGCATCAATTGAAATCCACTTTTATCACCCGTCTCGAAAGACCATTGGATGATTTCTGACACTTCTGTCACTTGATGATGTGCTTGCTCCATACGAGAGGCATGTTCAATATTCTCATTTTCTTGCTGCAGGATTAATTCAACAAATTGTTCTCTGTATTCTTGATTTTGATAGAAACTAGTTGAAGCCTATTCTTGGGAAAGCTTTTGATTACAAACAAAGCCAGGTATTCGTGGCTGGCCATGGGCAATAACATTACAGGAGAAAATTTTCGGAGGGCTTTGCTGACTGGAGAGCACAGTGAAATATAGTGCTCCATGAACACCCCATCCTCTAACATGAATACCAGATGGGGCACTGGAAATTAACTGGCGCAATCTTTTTAGTGCGCCAAGGCATGAACGCTGAAGGGCTCTCTGCTGCTTTTCAACCTTCGGATATCGAGAGACTGATAGAGATGCCAAGTCAGTTTGTCATTGTAACCCTACTATTATCTTAACATGATTTTCATATTCATCATAAGATAATAGTTCTTTTTTAACTGAAAAAGTGTTTTCAATATGTTGAGACGAATATCATGAATTCTATCTTCCGTCAACATCTCTGGAATGTCATACTGAGAGTCAGCCAGAGGCCAAAACATGACTGGCACTTCACCTTTGACCAGTTGTTTTCTCATGTTCAGCATTTCCTCTTTATCATTCAATGAAGATTCTTCTACCTATTTTGACCAGAGCTGGTGCTTCCTTGTTGCTTAATTGGATTCAATAAGATTGGTAGAGAAATCACTGATCAAACTAGAATATGCATGACTTAGGGGTTGTTCGGAGAATGACCTACACCCTTGGTTATCTTCTAATTGAGAAAGTATTTCACCTTCTAGCGATGAAGCATCATACATGACTGGTTTTGCATTTTCAAGTGCCTCAAGATAGGAGGGCTTTCTTGGAACTACATTTTCCACTAGAGCATTTTCTAGGCAATGTGCATCACTACTGCGGAGAGGACTTTCGCAAGGAAATTCATCATCATGGGGAGGACCACCATGGTGGGTTACAGCAAAAGATGAGATCTCTTGCTCCTTGGTCTTCTGACCACACAGACAGTTCATATGGCTCTCATCTAAAGATGAAACTTTGAGATTGACCGAATTATCATGAAGCAAGCCTTCATGAGGAAGTGTCTATTGAAGACCTTCGGAATTAATGTTCCCACTATTGGGAAATGAGGGAGTAGAATCTTGCATTCCAACAGATAACTGTCTGAGGGCTTCAAGAACTCTAGCATAGAGCAAGGCCTTGTTACAGATTGTCTCTTGTTCTCTTGACTGTGTTGGGCAGGTCTTCTTCTTAGACTCCTTCTTACTCACCTTGGAAACCACTTGTTGACGAAAGTGGCTGCTCTGAGCAGGTGTATGTGCCTTATCAGGAGAGATTTCCAGGTTAGGCTGATGATCCCCACTCAAATCAGGTGTATGTTCCTGACTTTGTTGTCTGTATGATATGGGGGAGTAGGCTTACAACCCTCTTGGACTGAAACAGATGTGTGTGTCTATTCCGGAATGAACTGTTGATGTGTCACTCCACTGGTAGGTATAGATTTATGTGTCTTTACCTGAGATATTGTTGAAACTGTTATAATATCTTGTCAAGCATCCAGAATATGAGCAGGAATTTTCTTCTACTCTTTCACCATTCATAGAATATACTTGGTGACTTCAGCTGCCGGAATGAGGATATACGTCCATTCCGTTCTTGGAGTAGGTGTATGTGCCTGCTCCAATCCTCCTTTTCCTGTTAGTGAATCCTGACAGTACTCAAGTGTGGGGGCAGAGAATTGAGTTTTCCTTTTGTTTGTCGTCGGAGCTTTTCGACTGACTTCTTCGTGTGCTACCAAGCGAGACTGTTGGTAGACTTGATTAATACTAGCAGGTGTATGTGCCTTCTGATTGGACTTCGCTGAATGTGGTTGAAGAGATCCATCATATGTAGTCAGATGATCCTGCTGACTAGTTGATGATGTATAAACAGGTGTACGTTCCTGTCTATAATACTCTGCCGGAATTACCGGGCGGGATTGGCGTGATGCTGCCAGACGAGTCTGCTGGACAACGGAATTAAAATAGGTATGTGTGTGTTCCCGCTCGTTGCTTTCCCCCAAGTTAGGTTGGTGGACTTCTCCGGAGATGGTAGAGATGAGAACCTGCTAACTGTTAATTGGATTTTGCCTCTGGCAATTCTTCTTTCCTACTCAGGTTCAAGGAACCTGAGCCGAACGCTTGGATTCGGTACCCTCATCATGCTGAGGGCGCACTGCCGCACGAGTCTAGAGGCGATTGTTGATAGGAGCCCTTGGGAAGAACTCCTGTTTCTTTTCATTAAGTCCTTGAGGGGCCTGCTCATTCACCTCCTCAAAATATGGGAGTGAATGGTGATTGTGTTCTGGGGATAACGACCCGAAACGGTTGGAGATGGTGGTTATCACCGCCTGCTTCTTGATCCTTAGTCATCGTTGTCTGGATGACCGATGTGAATTGTTTACTTGGAGGGCTTGTCGGGCAGCCTCCAGAGTTGGAATAGTAACGTTTTGATGGTACTCTTTAACCAGCGTGTTTGATACCCAGCATTGAAGATGCTGAGTAGGTGATATCGTCCTCAGATCGAATGATGATCCAGCAGGAGTAGCAGCAGTGGAATTTGCAGCAGAAGTTTTCATACCAGACGTATTCATGGATGTGAACATAAGAGAAGCCATTCTATAAATGCATAAGATCATGGAAAAGAGTTCCCATTTGATATAACAGACGTAATTAAGATAAATTCAGCCACTACATCTTTTGGATGAGCACATATGTCAATGATTTTTTTTTTGCCCTCTCATTGAGTTTTAAATAGGGGCCTAACAAATAAGCAAAACAACATTTTGACTTGGTTAAGGATTCATGTCGGGTTCACCATTTTGTGTTTCCCTTTGGAATTAGGGATGATCTCATTGAATTAAGATTCAGAAATTCCAAGCGGTTTCTAATGGGTTTGTTCGGAGAACCAGAAACATCCAATGATTCCATATCCATTTGAACCTACTTTCCAATGGTAGGTGCTCATTAGTTGTGGACTGATGAGGCTTAGGAATTTGCATTGGTCGAGAGGATGGGAGGTCGGACTCATCACACCTTTTTCGAGGGGAATTATTTTCTACACCGGGACTCTCTATAGATTTAAGTTATGTTCGTGAATCCTTATTACATTACCAAGTATAAAATGAGTTTTCCTTTAGATCTGAAAATCAATGATTGATATGTAGAAAATTTAGAGAATCTTTTATATGTATTTGAGGTTATTCATTGATAGAGAATTATTTGTATTTTTTAGAGATTCTTAGTCAATGGTATCCTTTGATACATAAAATTCTCTTGGTCATTATGATGACCATACTGGTTTTAAAGACACTCAGTGGGGCACTTGAAGTTTATTGTCATTCAGAAGGACATTGATTATTTCAAAGTTGGGATCGTACCTGCAGATGGGCTACCTACGTATCCTTTGTTTTGGAAAAGGAATCAGAACCCATGTAGTTCGAGTAAGGGAGTATGATGTGTATGCATGATTGATGGCTCAAAGAAAGATGTCATGATTACTTTTACACTCTAAGCTCACATGAGTCATGCTCGGTGTGAGAAACAAGAGGTATTGGTGAAACCAGACAATTGTTCCACTAAAGATGCAATGATGTGGGGATTATGTGTGTATGACTGCCCAAATAGATGAGGATTGAGATTTAATTTAGGGAAAAAATCCAAGAACAGGGTCTATAAAGGTATATGTGCTTCATGGAGATTTGGATACACTAATCTTGGGGCTTACTCCTAATTAAGATTCCCAAGTTAGTAGGGGACTTATTATTGGGTTTTACTCCTGAGAAGGAAGCCCAGATCAAAAGGAAATTAGGACTGGTTAACTGAAATTAAGAGTGGGGCTTACTCTTGAGAAGGAGGCCCAGGTTAAGAGGATTATTATTCGGGATTACTCCTGAGGAGGATACCCATATATGGGGACTTTAAGACTGGGGATTACTCCTAATGAGGATGCCCAGATTAGGGGACTTGGGGCTTACTCCTGAAAAGGATTCCCAAAATTAATGGGAATTATGACTGGGACTTACTCCTGAAAAGGAGGCCCAGGTTAATGAGGACTTGGGGTTTACTCCTAAGAAGGATGCCTAGATTTGAGAATTATGACTGGGGCTTATTCTTGAAAAGGAGTCCCGGTTCAAGGGGTTCTCTCATCTTAAAGGATGAGGTTGAATGAATGAAATCTCAATCTTTAGTGACATAAAGATTATATGGATCACTAAGTTTTTAAGAGATACTCCACATAATTACTTTCAGATAAGGAAGTCAATCAAGAAAACATGTTATAAATGGCTTTGAAGAATGTCTTGAAAATTGAATCTTGAATAAGAGAGTTTGATGGGCAAGAAGGTCACCCAAAAAGGCATGGGCGCGCAAGTCCTTTCCGGCGCGCAGGTACTGCGTGGGCACGCAAGTCCTGGTCGCGCAGGTATACCTGCGCGACACATGGGTACTTGCGCGATTGTTAACTAGTAGGGTAACAGTTGGGAGATCCTTGACCAAAGCCTTTATAATTATCCTGAGGTACTTCCAGAAGAGAGGCGCGCAAGTTTTGGTGAAGAAGTAGTGCGACACGCAAGTATGTTTATTTACCTTATGGGTAAAACACCTTAGGCATGCAAGTGTTAGTGAATTCTAACACTTAGACCTTACTCATCTTTTTTAGACCTTCTATTCTAGGTAAAGAATTATCTTATAAGTGTTCAGAAGTCTTGAATAAAAGACTTGGGTGTTCAGAGCTCTGTATCTGAATTCTGGAAGAATTCCTCTCCGAAATAGGGGGCCCACTAGGTCTATTTATAGGCTGGAGAAGACCCCGGGCAGTTATCACTAAGAGTGTGCAAGTCACTTGCGCGACCATTAGTCGGTGCGCAAGTAGACTTGTGCGACAATGAGGGAACTTGCGTGACCCTTGTGCATTTGAAGCCTTGTTCATGCCTTTATCGATTTTTGAGGTTTTCTTCCAAGGATGAATCAATTTGTGCTAAGTCATTTCCCTTTCCATTCTTATAGACAATGTGACGAAAAGAAGCGTCAACAGTAACCTACCTTTATGAATAGTAACATACCCTTATTAATAGTGATATACTCTAATGAATAGTAACCTTACCTATGATACTATAAAAATAATATTCAAGTGAAAGTATGATGTACCTATATTTTAGAATAAGTAAATGAATGTTTTAAAACAGTTTTTTTTTATAATAAATTTTGAGTTTAATTAAATATTAAATTAACCATATTTATAAAATTATTTTTGAAAAATGTAATTCATTTTTGGATTCTACAAGTCGAAAAATGGTTAGGGTGAATTTTTGAGATTTTTCTAAAATACTTGAATTTTTTATGAATAGTAAAATACGATAATTTAAGATAAATGCTAAATAATGGATTTATAGAGTCATTGATGATGATCAACTATTGTAAGACCAATTGGTTCAAAGTCACACACATTTATTACTATTTTTGGTCATTGAATCATCAGTATTTCATGTCTTGAGAGAAAATAATAAACTAATTATTATAACATTATGAAAACCCTCCTCTCCTCCACTATAAAACCCCCCTCACTCCCTCTTCTCTTTACTACTCTCAAGCCTTGTTCATTTCCAATATTATGCCCAAACCTCTCCCAAATCTCATTCCCCACGTCCAAATTCCCCTAGCCTCTTTAAAATACCAAAACCACTCCCCTTAAGAGGTTCTCAAAGGAGGATGTCTTAAGAGGTAAATTCCACTTTCCAATTCCTTCATTTCTTTTAAGTTCTTTTCTTTTTGTTTCTTTCCTCACCTCCCTTCACCCAAATAGTATGATAAATCCAGTAACATATATGTACTGGAATGTTTTATTCTAATGGGATATTTAATTATCTTCTCTCCTTTCCCCACCTTTTATTTAAATGAAATGAAAGCACCGTTTGAGATGTGTTAATTTAGCACATTCAAGGACAATAGTATATTAATTTCTATTATCATCTTTAATTTTGGTCATGAAACCATTTGTGTTATGGTCGAACCAGATTATTATATATTTAATATATCCAATTTTTGGTTCTTTAATCCATTTGTACAAATGGTATTAAGTTATAAATTAAAACATGTTCTTTGTAATCAAACCCACCGATTAACAAATATGGTTGTCACTATGGTTTTATATAATAATTCGACTTCACTCTAAGTAACCAAATTAAATTTAAAACCATATAATCTCCTTGATGTTAACTAATAGCATATAACTTCAATTCTAGAAAAACACTTTCATCTTACATGTTTATCCAAACATGAATATAAGCGAACCGGTCATTAAAACCAAGTAAACAAACAAGGCCAAACAATGAAATTGAACCTCATAACCAATCAAAATGGTAATAAATGAACTTAAAATGATTAAACTAAACCAATTAGATATATAAAATGTTATATAATTATTAGTTAATAATCCTAATTTGTTTATTCAGTTTTTTAATAACAAGTGGAGAACACCAACAGATTTAAGGTAAGGGATCCTCCCCATTTCTCTCTTAATTATGATTGTCCTTTATGCTATGCATTTTATGCATAATCCAAAATTATGGGGTGTGTTTTAGAACCTTCACCATACTTTAATCATGATTTATAAGTGATGATAAACCCATTTGATCTCTCATCAATCCCTCTTGGGTACACCCGACACCATGCCAATAAACCGTAACGAATTCTACCCAGACCTTTTTTGTTCTTTCGGGTTGCCTTATCTTTCTTTATATCAAAATGGAGTTATCTTATCTGTTTATGTAAATATTGTAATTTTTTTTATGTTTTATAAAATCATTTATTAAGACCCTTTCATCACTCTCTTTTGGGGATATACATGTTTTTAAAAGATTCCCTCCATAGAAATTTCCAATAAGCAAACCTGTTTTAAAGGAACTTCCTAAATTTTTTTACCCAATTTCAAGTGCACTATATACTATATTTTAACACACAATTGTATTTATAAAATGATTATTTTTATTATTAAAACCTTCTTTGTTAAATTATGATTTTATATAGAATATTTTCCACTTTTCTATTTTAAAAGCTCTATAGTATTTTCCTTAAAACCACACAAAAATGATTAAATGATATTGTTTATCAAATACATTAATTATATTTTTTCACTTCTATTTGACATAAAATAGCATGTTATATTCCTATTTTACCTTATGAACGTCCATGTATGTGTTAATATCTTTCTTTCAAGGACACTTTCATGATACACCCATTGGTTATGCTTTATGTCATGATTGTGGTACCCACTTCTTTCCATGGGTACCCTTATGTTTATGTATGGTTTATTATGTATGATTATTTATGTGGAAAGAATATTCATGAAAATTTTGAGATGGGTGCACCTAGATATCACTCCAATAAATTGGGTAAAGTTATGTCTCATGAGATGCAATGTGAAACAGGATTGGTGGTTAGGCTTGACCTGTACTGAAATGGGAAACTGGATTGGAGGTTAGCCTTGACCAATACTAAAATGGGAAGTGGGATTGGCGGTTAGCCTTGACCCGTACTAAATACATGTTTTATTATTTGGCCACATTTATTTTATTCCATATTTATATGATTCCATGCTTATATGATACAATTTTATATGTTTTATGATTTGGATATCATTATGTCATGCCTCCTAAATCATGTGCTTAAGACGTATCCTTATGTTCATTCCCTTACTGGGATTTTCAGCTCATCCCTTTTTTCATGTGTTCCCTAGGGCACCCTGTGAATATGTAAGGGCTCAAAGTAATTTAGGAGCTCTTTATGGATATTGAATAATGAAATGTGTTTTTTAGCCCCATGTTTTATGTTTTATGTACCTAGTCATCCAAGATACTATACATAACGATCCTTGTCTTGTACTTTGATGTATAATTATGCTTAAAATCATGTAATGTTGTATATAAAAGGCTTGGGTCACTATAGTTGGTTTCAGAGAATGGTCTATTTATTTTTGGATATTAGTAATAGATCGCCTTAGTGAGAACCTTAAGTATGAGACTAAGTATAAGAAAACATTCCTAAATTTTGGTGAGTATTGACTAAGTGGTTTATCAAGAAAATACATCCCTTTCTGGATACGAGCAAGTATAGGTAGATCTGGTATAGATTTATCTGGGGATAAAACCCAAAAACACCACTTTGAGCTAGACTTGAATGAGAATTGGTGCACGATAACGGGCTATGTTACACTCTTAGTTACGACACTCCCGAGGGATATGATTTGGTAGATTCATGAGATTAGTACAAACCATTATTAAGAGACAAAAAAAGCCCATAAGAATATAAGTTATGAAATAGATCGAGGATAACATATATTTAAACCTAAGGAATCACTAGTTAGGATATAATTATTCTTTATATGTTTATCCTTTTATGTTAAATGTTTCCTTTTTATGCTCAATAGTTAATTATTCAAGACCTCTAATTATACATTCATTTTCTTAGTTAATGAAGAGAAATATAAGAACATGTTTGGACAACAAATGTGATAGGAAATGTGAAGATTTCCCTAATGATATGCCTGATATGACGAGAGCAGGTTCTCAAAAACTCATGACAGTACTTGTTCAGCTGGCTCAAGTTATGAATAATAACTTGAATCATGAGGAATTATATCATTCTCCAAGAAGTGAGAAAGTTTCCATAGAATCCTTCATACAGAAAAGGCCTCCCATGTTTAGTGGATCTCCTAATCCCCTCCTCATGAACCAATGGATTAACTTCATTGAAATGATATTCTTCATCCTCCAATGCTTGAAAGAAGAGAAGGTTGTACTGGCAGTCTATCATTTTGATGGGGAAGCTGATCAGTGGTGGAAACTGATCATGAATACAAATTCCCAAGAGGAAATTGATTCTGTGGTGTGGAAGGAATTCAATAGGATTTTTTTCAAAAAATATTTTCCTCAAACCCTCTGTATCAATATGGAAACAGAGTTCCTTGGACTGAAGAGAAGTAAGATGAGTCCATCAGGGTGTATGAAGAAAAATTTACAAGGTTTTCAAGGTACACCTCTGGCTTTGTCATGAACATCAAAAGAAAGGTGGATCACTTCTTTAGCAGACTAAATCTGAGTCTATGAAAAGTATTGGTGATTTGAGACATCAACAGTTATGAGAATACTGTATGTTGTTCCTTCAAGGATGAAATAGAGATTGGAGACTCTCAGTGGTCTCAGGGGCCTAGTAAAAAGAAGTAGAAAATGGAGAACAAAATGGGTGGTTCATGATAAAAATCCCATGATGGAAAGAAGCCTGACTTTTCACCTTGTAAAAGTTGTGGGAAGAATCATCTAGGTAACTGTCTGAAGGTAACCAATAATTTCTACAAATGTGGAAAGTTTGTTCATTTGGCCAACTGCCGAAGGGATATGAAAAATCCCGCTAATGCTGAAGAAGAAAGTAAGGTTCAGATCAACACTCAGCCTATATTGCAGTGTTACAACTACAAGAGGAATAGGAATTATGCATGCAATTACCCTAAGACGAGGGTTGTCGGAGGCAATTAGCAATAACCTACAAGGCAACAAGGAAGGGATTATGTTATCACTACTGTTGAGGTGGAGTCGGAAAATGATGTGGTGATAGATACACTAGTTATTAATTCATGAATAGCGAACATACTATTTGATTCTGTTTCTATGAATTCCTTCATATCATGCAAGTTTAGTAGAACTATTCAAACACCACCTCAAAATTTGGAGGAAAATTTATCTGTGAGAAAATAAAATGGGGAAATTATTGTGTCCATGGTTTATAAATCCTCCCTGGTTAATGTTTGTGGACTGAACCTCCCAGAAAATCTCTTCATTCTCCCTTTAGTGGAGTTCGACACTATATCGGGCATGGATTGGCTAAATTTAAACAAAGACAACATCAATTGTTTGGAATGGGAGATCACACTTCACATCCCAAAGCATCCTCCGATTCATTACAAGTGTAAGGAGGAAGATGAGTCTCCTTTAGAATCTTCATCTTAAGTGTGGATATTTCTACCTTGTGATCAGGAATATCTAGCTCAAATGATTGAGACAAAGGATAGAATCATGCTTAAATACATGCCCATTGTGAGAGATTACACTGATTTATTGCCTGAATAGTTTCATGGTCTTCATCCTAACCAAGAGGTTTAGTTTTCAATTAAATTTATCCCTGGATCTCTTCCTATCTCAAAGACACCTTACAGAATGTCCACCTTAGATCTGGAAGAGTTGAAGAAGCAGTTACATGAGAATATAGAGAAGGGTTTTATACACCTGAGTGCTTCACTGTGGGGTGTGTCAGTCCCCTTTGTCAAGAAGAAGGGTGGATCAATGAGCCTCTGCATTAACTATCTTGAGCTCAATAAAATCACAATAAAGAACAAGTCCCCCTACAATGGATAGATGAATTGTTCAATCAGCTTTGTGGGTCCAGTTATTTCTCTAAGGTGGACCTTCACTCAGGATATCACCAATTAAAGGTGAGGAAGGATGATATTCCCAAGACTTCCTTTCGAATGAGGTATGAATACTATGATTTCATAGTGATTCCCTTCATACTCAATAATACTTCAGCAAATTTCATGGATTTAATGAATAAAGTATTTAGAGATTACCTCGACAAATTTATGGTTGTCTTTATTGATGATATTTTGATATACTCTAAGAGAAAGGAGGAACATGAGGAGCATTTGAATACTGTGTTAAAGACTTTTCAAAGGGATAAGTTTTATGAAAATTACAGTAAATGTGAGTTCTAGATAGAGGAAGTATCATTCTTGGGGAATGTTATCAGTAGCAAAGGGATATCTGTGGACCCTTCCAAGATGAAGGCAATTAAGGATTGGCCTAGGCCAACTTATGTAACGGATATCTGCAGATTTTTGGGTCTAGATGGGTATTAGCGACAATTTGTGAAGAACTTTTCAATATTTTCAAACACAATGACCAAGCTGACACACAAGGGAGTAAATTTTGTATAGACTCGGGAATGTGAAGACAGTTTCTTGGAGTTGAAAAAGAGGCTTATCACTGCGCCAGTACTCACACTACCTACAAGTGGAGAACTCTTTGTGGTGTATAGTGATGTTTCTAAGAAGAGATTAGGATGTGTGTGAATGAAAAATGAAAAATTTATATCCTACGCCTCCTGGCAGCTGAAAATCCACAATCAAAACTATCCTACGCATGATATGGAGATGGCGGTGGTGATCCTTCCATTGAAAATCTGGCAGCATTATATCTATCGGGAGAAGTGTGAGATATATATTGACCACACGAGTCTCAAATATATATTCTCACAAAAATAGCTTAATATGCACCAATGAAGATGGATAAATCTCATCAAGGATTATGACTCCTCAATCCACTACCATCTCGGTAAGGCAAATAAGGTGGCGGATGCTCAATGTTGAAAGGATCCTACATCGTTATCAATGATGAGAATTGAAAAGGATATGATCTTCTAAGATTTGAAAAGGATGGAGATGGGAATCATTAAGGGTGGAACTTCATCAATCCTTTCTCAAATTATTTCTCAACCATCACTCTTGGATAAAATAAAGGATGTTCAAAGAAAAGATGTAGAAATTTAGAAAATGGTGGAAGCTATCAGAAAAGGGAAATCCTAGAAGTTCAAGATTGATGAGGAAGTATTTGTAAGATTTGGGACACGATTATGTGTAATATCCGATATACAGATAATGAAGGAGGTATTGAATGATGCACATAGCTCGACCTTCTCTATCAACCAAGGGAGCACAAAGATGTATCGAGATCTCTGAGAAAACTTTTGGTGGGACAATATGAAAAGGGAGATTGTTGAATATACATCAAAGTGCATGGTATGTCAATAAGTGAAGGCTGAGAGGAAAATGTCTAAATAGATGATTCAACCACTACCCATACCATCATGGAAGTGGGAGAACATTACCAGGGACTTTGTCACTGGACTACCAAGGACATATAGAGGAAACAATGTTGTATGGTTCATTGTAGATCATCTTACAAAGACATCTCACTTTATTACGATTCATGAGGACATCTCATTGGATCAACTTGAATGAATTTAAATCAGAGAAGTGGTAAGGGTAAATGGAGTACCGCTATCTATTGTATCCAATCATGATCTGAGACTCACCGCGATGTTTTGGAAAAGACTCTAACATGCTCTAAGCACTAAACTGTACTTCAGTACAACCTATCATCCTCAAACTGATGGGAAATCTGAGTGAACTATTCATACACTGGAAGACATGTTGAGAGAATGTTCTAGGGAATTCAAAGGAGGATGGGATAAAAATCTTCCACTGGTTGAATTATCCTATATCAAAAATATCCACTCAAGAATCTGAACGGCACCATATGAAGCCCTTTAATGGAAAAGGTGTAGAACACCAGTGTGTTGGGATGAAGTTTGTGAGCATAACCTACTAGGACCTAAAATGGTCTAAGAAATGGTGGAGAAGGTGAAAACCATTCTGTAGCATATCAAGGCAGCCCAAAGTCGAAAGAAAATTTATGCATACAATCATCGATGAGACCTTGAGTTTAAAGTTGGAGACAGGGTATTTTTATGCATATCTCCATGGAAGAAGGTCATGAGGCTTGGAAAGACAGGGAAGTTAAGTCCCAAGTACATCGGCCCATTTGAGATCCTTGATCGAGTCGAAGTTGTGGCCTATCAACTTGAACTTCCACCTACTATGTCAAAAGTACATGATGTCTTTCATGTATCCCTCTTAAGGAAGTACATATCAGACCCTTCACATGTAATCTCTTCAGAGGTGGTACAGTTGGAGGATGATCTTTCCTATGAGGAGAAGCCAATGAAAATCTTGGATCGTAGAGACGAAGTTCTATGCAACAGGACTACTCATCTGGTCATGTTACTATGGTGAAATGATAAGTATGAAGAGGCAACATGGGAACTGGAGGAAGAAATGATGGAAAAGTACCCCCACTTATTTTTGGCCTAAAATGTAAAATGAAATTTTGAGGGAAAAATTTATTAAGGGGGGAAGAATGTAACGACCCAATTTTTTTCAAATGGGGATAATTTTATTATAAATATGTCATAAAATCACATGAAAACACAAAATAATGATCTATTAAGTGCTTTTTGACCTTTAAACATATGTTTGTCAATTCTGTGTTTGGAATTTCAAAAATCTGACATATACGGTTGTAATCAGTAAGTTATTTGGAGTCTGATAAGAAAAATATAATTATTGGTGAATAGTAACCTACCCCTATGAATAGTATCATACCCTTATGAATAGTGATATACCCTAATGAATATTCACCTTACCTATGATAGTATTAAAATAATATTCAAGTGGAAGTATGATGTACCTATATTTTAGAATAAGTAAATAAATGTTTTAAAACGGGTTTTTTAATAATAGATTATCAGTTTAATTAAATGTTAAATTAATCATATTTAGAAAATTATTTTTGAAAAATAGAATTCATTTTTGGATTTTACAGGTCGAAAAATGATTAGGGTTAATTTTTTAGATTTTTCTAAAATACTTGAATTTTTAATGAATAGTAAAATATGATAATTTAAGATAAATGCTAAAAAAAATTGATTGATCGAGTCCTTGATGATGATTTTTTGATCTAATACCAATTGTTTCTAACTCACATGCATTTATTACTATTTTTTTCATGAAATCATCACTATTTCTGGTCTTGTGGGAAAACAATAAACTAATGATTATAATATTATTAAAACCATTATCTCTTCCACTATAAAAACCTCCCTCACTCTCTCTTCTCTTAAAAACTATCAAGCCTTGTGCCTTGAAAATATTATGCCCAAATCTATCTCTAATATCATCCCTTACGGATAAAAACCTATAGCCTCTTTAAAATACCAAAACCTTTCCTCTTAAGAGGTTCTCCAAGGAGGAAGTCTCAAGAGGTAAATTCCTCTTTCCAATTCCTTCATTTCTTTTAAGTTATTTTCTTTTTCTTTCTTTCCTCACCTCCCTTAACCCCAATAGAATGATAACTCCAGTAAAATACATGTACTGGAATTTTTTTATGCTAATGGGATATTTCATTACCTTCTCTCCTTTCCCCACCTTTTCTTGGAAAGAAATGAAAGCACCGTTTGAGATGAGCTAATTTATCACATTAAAGGACAACAATTTATCAATTTCTATAATCATATTTAATTCTAGTCATGAAACCATTTGTGTTATGGTTTGACCAGATTATTATATATGTTATATATATCCTATTTTTTGGTCTGCAATCCTTTTGTACAAATGGTATTAATTTTTAATGAAAAATATGTTCTTTGTAATAAAAACCACCGATTAACAAAAACGGTAGTCACTATGGTTTTATATAATAATTAAACTTCACTCTATGTAGCCAAATTAAATTTAAAACCATGTAATATCCTATATGTTAACTAATATCATATAAATTCAATTCTGTACAACCAATTTCATCTTACATGTTTATCCAAACATGAATATAAGCGAACTAGTCATTAAAACCAAGTAAACAAATGAGCCCTAACAATGAAATTGAACCTCATAACCAATCAAAATGGTTATAAATGAACATAAAATGATTATACTAAACAAATTAAATATTTAATAGGTTCTGGAATTATTAATTAATAAACATAATTTTTTTTATTAAAGTCTATGATAACAAGTGGAGAACACCAACGGATTTATGGTAAGGGATCCTCTCCATTTCTCTCTTAGTCAAGATTGTCCTCTATGTTATGCCTTTTATGTGTAATCCCAAATGATGGGGTATGTTTTTTCACCTCCCCCATACTTCCTTCATGATTTATAAGTGATGATAAACCCATTTTCTCTCTCATCAATCCCTCTGGGGTACACCCGACACCATGGCAATAAACCGTAACGAATTCTACCCAGACATTTCTTGTCATTTCGGGTTGCCTTATATTTCTTTATATAAAGATAGATCTATCTTATATGATTATGTACATATTCTAAATGTTTTTTTTATGTTTTAAAAAATTCATTTATGAAGACCCTTTCATCACTCTCTTTCGGTGATATAAATGTTTTTAAAAGATTCCCTCCTTAGAACTTTTCTTTAAGAAAACTTGTTTTAAGGGAACTTCTCGAATTTTTTTACCCAATTTCAAGTGGACTATATCCTCCATGTTAAGTCACCATTTTCTTTAAAAATAATTATTTTTATTATGAAAACCTTCTTGGTTCAATTCTTATTTTATATTGAATATTGTCCTCTTTTCTATTTTAAAAGATCTATATTATTTTCCTAAAAACCACACAATTTTTTTTAATGATAATGTTTCTCAAATACATTCCTTATATGTTTTCACTTATTTTTTACATAACTTACCATGTTATATTCCTATTTTACCTTATGAACGCCCGTCTATGTTCTAATCCCTTTCTTTTATGGACACTTTCATGATACGCCCATTGGTTATGCTTTATGTCATGATTGTGGTACCCACTTCTTTACATGGGCACCCTTATATTTATGTATGGTTGATTATGTATGATTAATCATGTGCCAATAATATTCATGAAAATTTTATGATGGGTGCACCCAGATAGTGCTCCAATGCATTGGGTAAAGTTAAGTCTCATGATATACAATTTGAAACGGGATTGGCGGTTAGCCTTGACCTGTACTAAAATGGGAAATGGGATTGGCGGTTAGCCTTGACCCATACTAAAATGGGAAGAGGGATTGGAGGTTAGACTTGACCCATACTATATACATGTTTTATGATTTTGAAACATTTATATGATTCCATGTTTATATGATTCCATTCTTATATGATACAATTTTATATGTTTCATGCTTTGGATATCATTATGGAATGCCTCCTAACTCATGTGCTTAAGATGTATCCTTATGTTCATTTCCTTACTGGGCTTTTCTACTCATCCATTTGTTCATGTGTTCCCCAGGGTACCCTATGCAGATGTAAGGACTCAAAAGTTGTTAATATCTCTTTATAGAGAATAAATAAATAAATGTTTTTTAGCCCCATGTTTTATGTTTTATGTACCTAGTCTTCCAAGATGCTAGACTTAACAATCCTTGTCTTGTACTCTAATGTATTATTATTCTTAAAATCATATAATGTTATTTGAAAAAATATTGGGTCGATATAGTTTTGGTGGGTTTATATAGGAAAAGTGAGGGAATTCATTATTATTTAGGTTTTGGACCCTACACATTAAACTAACCAAAACCACAAACCATCCCTTGGTTTTTGCCAAAGTGGAGTGGAAAACAATATTTTACATGGCCAATGGATGAACTTATTAAATTACTAGGCTTTCTTATGTGGAGGTGAGTCATACTCTCAAGGAAAACAATTTAAAAAGTTAAAATGTTTTATAATCCTTGGAGGGTCTACTAAATCATTGTAAAATAATTAAAACTAAACTAAAATCACATTATTTTAATGGTAAAACATATATTGGACGAAAATAAGGTTTATATTATTTTATTACATCACTGTTGGATCATTATGATGTCATAAAACACATTATATATTTAAACAGTATTTAATTTTTACCCAAATATTCGATTGTCTCAGAAAATTATGAAAAATTAACCTTTTGATAATTTCGATGTCCTGATTCCAAAATTAATATTCATTTTATGTAAATAATTTTCTAAATATTTGAATTTTTAATTTTAAAATAGAAATTAACATTTATCGAAAATTAATGGGTTTTGATAAAAACAGCTTTCAAGCCTTAATAAAAATTACAATTGTATTCATAAAAATTATATGATCATTTATATTTAATAAAAAGTAATTTCTTAATAATATTTTATTAAAATATTATTTAATTAAAAATACATTAATTCATCAAAATATATTTCTTAATTGAATATTAACTAAAAATACTATTTCTGCATAAAAAACTATTTACAAAGTAACAATAATAAAATAAATGTATTTTATTTATACAAAATAATGTACATAATCATAGTGCTAGGTTCTTATTACATAACCCCGTATAACATCCGCATAAGACCTAAGGGTGAGGTGCATGATGGTGACAGACTCTTGTGGTGGCATGGATGACATCGCTCGGGTGGCTATCTCAATCAACTTCCACTTCTCCCGTATGAGATTCTGCTCATGCTTAACGTGTTCAAGATCATGTTGGTAATGGTCAAGAGAAAAGCCCAATGATTCTACCTCCTTTCCAATCACTGAAAAATGGGCCTCATATGGAGTAATTCTACTAGATGAGCCAATCACTTCCTTGGTCTGATTAAATGGATTTGTTAAAGCCCTATATTTATACTAATCATGTGATCACTGTTCAACGACTATATTATCAACGGTCAAAATTCTTAAAGTTATTTTAAATTCAAAAATAATAAAACCAAAGAAGTGCATATTTTATATAACTATTTTACATAATAAGACATTTAATTAGATTTATAGGAATTTTCATTGATAAAAGTTTGGGTTATTACATTTATTTCATACCTATATAATTCTGATGTAAAAATTATGATTTTGAGGACTGGAATATAAGTTTTAATGAAGTAATTTTGAGTTTTATATGAAAAATAATTAAAATAATTTTAGGGAAAAAACAATTTAGTTTTAGAGATTTCAAAGATGTTGTTTCCTAAAATGTAAATGAATAAGATTTTTCATTTTCTACAGTAGATATGGATCAGTTCTTTAATTTTCCTTATAAAGGACATTCACATTTCAGTATTAGATCTATTGGACATAGTGATAAAAATTATAAGGACATTATGTACTTTATTTTTTTGAGACACTCAATTAAATATGCTGATATTGATGGATTTTAAATCTGGCCAAAAGATATTTTTCAAATTTATTCAAACTATAGTTATGCTGGAAATTACTAAATTTGAAAAAAAATCCAATCATGTATATCATGTTTCTGATGGTAAGACACCTGAATATTAACAGAAATAGGTATATATTAAGGTACATGAACCATTAATATAAAAATAATTAGATGAAATTTTAACTATGTTCTACATTGGTAGATCATGTTCTATAAAAGATAGGACTACTAGCTAACATATGGACTAACATAAGATCTTAATAGATCAGTTTTTTATCATCTAGAAGTCTAATTATGTTTTTATTATTCTAGAAAGTAACCATGTTTAAGAAGATTCCATTTGGTTCCAAGGAAGATGGTCAATCATGAGATTGTGAAGAGGGGGGACAAGATAATTAAATCAACTGGTCTTTTAGGCTTGGTACAAAAGAGATTTTTGAATCTTGAGTAAAGGGATCGGTTATTCTTTCACAAGTGGGTTATAGTTTGGAAAATTCTTCCATTACTAATTTCAACATCTAGGTAATCTCTCAATGAATGATATTCATTTATGAGAAAATCCCATCAAGTATTGGGGTAATTAATTTGTTTCATATAATATTTCAATTGCATTCTGTTGAAACTTATAGTACAGTAATACTTGTTTAGAGGCTGAGATGAAGAGGAAAGCCTATACCTCTTGAGAAAGTCATTATTTCTGTGGTTAGTGATGATAAAAAACCTAATACATATTTCTTAGAAAAGGTTTAGGATGTTATATTTTATAGAATAAATATTTTATAAGGTCACTCCTGTTAAATAATCGCTGGTTAAATAATCATCTCAATCAGCAATGTTGGGCAGACCAATGGAAGCTCATTTTGGTGAGCATGGTAGTTCTCTAGTTTCTAATAAATTTTAATTGATCAAGGATATTACAATCTCATTGAATTATAATTTAATTTAGATTAATATTTTAATGGATACTAAAGCTACATAACTTTTTATTGAATTTTTACATCCATCAATTGAAGATATAGAAGTTCAGTCACTCCAATTTGTTGAATCTAGTGAACCATAATTGGGAAAAGATAACAAATTATTTTATTCTTATGATTCAAATTGTTAGTATAAAAAACATTTCATTAATGTACATATGTTTACAATGTTTTATCTAATAAAGTATCATGTTGTAAATATTCAATGATATATTTATAATTAAAGTAATTTTGTTGAAGACATATGAAGTGCTCGAGTTTCTAGAATAGAATTTTAAACTCTTCAGGTATAGAAGCATAGTTTAAAGGATACTTCAGTATCAATGAATTATTTTGATTATTTTAAGAGAGATATATCTGAACATGTTGGGGTGATCATTATTAATATTAATTATCAGTCTCATTTCAATTATCTAAAAATGTTTTTCTGAGCCTACTCTAAGTCTATATGATCTCGTTCATGTTAGGGAAGGGTTTCTACATTATGTGGAGTAAGATCTCTAGATGTTTTGAGAAGGCTTGAGTTTCTTTATAATGATATATCTTCCATTTCTTAGAGGATTAAATGGCTATATCATTATTTTGTGCCACAACACACATTGTTGGAAAATAAAAATAAGTTAGTTGGAACATTGATTTTTATAGAACCTTGTGTCATAAGTTTTTTCAACCATATGGGAAGAATGATAGAAAAGTTTATTTAGCCTTCTAAGACTATTCATAATGTTTTGAAAGTAAATTTATATGATGTTCAAGATGTGAGTTAGGATTCAATAAATCTTTCTAGATAGTGGGCTGCACATTTGAGATAAATTTCAATGAGCTAATAGAGGATCTATTTGTCATGTGCAAAACAATTAGGGATTCTATAACATCATACTACTCATTCTAAGAATATATTATATTTATTACACTCCCTATCACCCATATCCACAAACTATTTTCCCTTAATCTATCATTCAATTTTACATATTCTCATTTATAATAATAAAAAAAAATTAAATTTCTTGTGTTTTTTGTCATTTATATATGATACTCATTTTTTGTTATAGTCCTTTTATAGATTTTTATTATGTTTTAGTTTTTGTCTTAGTTGACATTCAAATAAATTTATATGAAAAATAAAATGTATTATATTCCATTTTTACAGTATCTTTTTTATGATAATAAAAAGAAGATAAATCTGTATAAACAGAACATTTTTAGAATGTTTTAAAAAAATAATCTTTTATCCTTAGTTCTAGTACTATTTCTCCAATATAGAAATATTTTTAATATTTTGTTTATGTTTAACTTGATTCCATTATACATTGAAAAATCCAGATAAGAAAAAAATTCAGAAATAATCTTCAATAACCATTGAAAACATTAACAATATCCTTTGATTAATATTTTTCACAACCTATTGTGTTTAATTTTATTTATTTAATTACAATTTTATGGGTTTCATTATCAAAAAAATGGGGGAGATTATTGGGAATACAAACATTGTCCCAATAATAAATTTACTGATTTCATTTTTCAATAACACTCCCATTTATTTTATTGATAAATTTACATTGATTGTATTTTAGGTGTATATTTAATTCAATAATTATTTAATTTATTCATATAATTCGAGAAGATTGCATGTTATTTTATCTCTATTTTTGATTGAATGTTTTTATGAATATTATTCTATATTTTTTGAAGAAAATAAGAATGAATATTATGAATGTGATGCTAGAACAAAACATTGGTTTTGAACCCTACATTTTAGTTGAACATTATGTTCCAAAACCAATGTTTTATTAAGGAACCTCGCTTTTTGATCACCATGTTTAAACTAAATGTTTGGATTGGGAATCTAACATTGATGAAGAAACCTCAAGTTCGATTATCTAACATTTGTTATGTTAACCTAACATTGGTATTGACACGACTATTGTTGAAATTGAGTCAAAGTTTAAAATTTATGTTTTCCTACTACTACACTCTAGTGGCAAGTAGGGTTGAACCCATAAAGAAGGAAGGTAACCACTTTCCATTATAAATCATTTGTAACAACCCACTGCTGTTGTCTGTATATGGGAGACTTTTTTATTTCATTTTTGTATATATTTGTAGCATTTTTATTTTTTTTTATATTTTTGTTTCAAGAAGAACTAAGTCTAAACTAAAATAAGAAGATAAATAGTTAAACAGTGATTAAAACACAGACACAGAGAATGAAAACTTCTAATCTTAAGAAGCCTAGGGAATCTAACTTTTTGAGATTAATAATTGGCTTCTTCATTTGTTTATGACTGTATCCACGACCTCTAAGATTTGATTGATTAAACTCCCCCGCTAGGAGATTAATCTCACATCTAAATGAAACTAGAAGCTCACCACCACTAGACTCACCTAACTTTGATAGTGTTTGAATTTATGATACAGTAATTAGTATCACCAATCTAATCCTGTAGAAATGAAATAATAATTTGAAAAGAATGTACTCCTTGATATTTATCTCCAAATGATCAGGGATTATTTAATTTATGATCCTGAGGCATGAAAAAAATTTAAAATCTAAGATTGATATTCAACATCGCCAGTTAAATCTGCTTCTTTGTTTGAAGAGAACAAATGAATTAAAGAGATGAATTAACCAACTAGTATAAATTCCTCGAACTATTAAAATCTAGCCTACAATCATCTCTATTGCATAAAATGAAATCATTTGACTACAAAGGATTTTTTTACAAGAACAGAGGAAGATATCTCCCTCTCCAAGCTTGAATCGTTGATGCTCCTGGTCATCGGGTCTCCAAGAATAGTTCTCCAAGAGGAGTTCCAAGGTTTTCACTACTCTTCCTCCGATAGATGAACCGTATGTTATCCATTAATCCCCCTATGCTGCTCTGATTTCATTTTTTTAAACAACTTGTAATCTTTTGTTCGACACCAGCTTGTTTCTACCGACATAATTTGGTTCTTCACTTATGCACCACACACTTGCACATTTTCACCCCATCACAAATCATTTTAGTGAAACCCATGTAACTAACACTGCATGAGTTAATTGAAAGAACCTGGATGTGTTTTAGGCTTTTAGATGTATCTACATACAAAACTCAAAGAAAAGTTAAAACAGTTAAAAATAAAAGATAAAATAAATCATTACATATATAATAAATTATATTATAATTGTTATAATAATTTATATTAATGAATATTCTACATTTTTTACTTTATTTGATAGATTTAATGTTTGTTATTTGTTATTTAATGTTATTTAAATTATTTAATATTATAGTAAAATTTATTAATTAATTAATTTATAATTATATTAAATTATTAATTTTAAAATTGGATATTTATTTATTTGATTATTAAATTATATTAATATTATTGGTAGTTATAATTTAAAATTAGATTATTATTAATTTAGTTAAATTAATTACTTTATTTCACATTAATTTATAGTTGTTATAATTAATTAATTTAAGATGTTATAATTGTCATTATTATTTGTTAAGGTTAATAGTTTATTTATTTAGATTCTTATTTAGACATAAAAATTATTATTATTATATTTATTTTGTAATTTATTAGTTTATTAAACTTATAATAATTAATTATTTTAATTTTTTAAATTAATTATTTTATTTCAATAATTAGTTTTATATTTTATTTAATTATTATTATCAATTATTTATTTTATATTTTTATTATTTTATTTATTTTATTTATAATTAAAATTTTTTTATTAAAAAGTTAATTTATAATTATTATATATATATATAATTAATATTTTTTGTTAATTTTATTATTATTTAAAATTGAATATTAATATTATGTTTAATATATTTTATTAGATAATTATTTTTATAATTTATTTTATTATTCTTATTATTATTTAATTAAATTTATTTAGTTATTTTTAGGTTTTTAATTAATTTTAATCCTTTCTCCCCTCCCCAATTTCGGTGCAAGGGGGGAAAATTTGGCATAAGGGGGTTTTTTATTTTTTTTATTTTTATGGGTCTAGGGTGCAAAGAATTAAGAAAATGGGTTGCTTGAGCGCCACATGAAGTGGCGCTCAAAGGGTGAGGAGGCCAAGCGCCACTTCAAGTGGCGCTCGGCCATTTCGTGTGATTATCCCTTCACCGCCACTTGAAGTGGCGCTGAAGGCCTATCCAACCAACAAACAGCACCACTTGAAGTGGCGCTGCTCCTTTAACACCTACTCATTCGGCGCCACTTGAAGTGGCGCCGAAACCCTCCCCCTACCTATAAATAAGGCCGCTCACCCTCCCCATTTCTCATCTCCTCACTTCCCACTCTCTCTCTCTCAAATTCCCATCTCCTCACTCGCCCCCTCTCTCTCTCAAAGTTCTCCGGATTTTTCTGCGCTTTGCCTCTCGGTTGCTTTGCCTGCGTAGCTACGTCTCCACAAATTTGAGGTAAATCTTTCTTTAAATTTATTTAATAATTTGATTTATTAATTTAGTTGTTTAATTTATAGAATTCGGTTGTAATATTTGTATTATATAAATAGTATAGTTTTTTTAAATGTAATGAGGTAATGAAATGATTATAGTTAGTTAATTAATTAAGTAATTATAATTAGGTAATTAATTAATTTTAATTAGGTAATTCATTAATTATAATTAGGTAACTAATTAATTATAATTAGGTAACTAATTAATTCAAATTAGGTAACTAATTAATTCAAATTTGGTTAATAGTTAATTATAATTAGGTAATTAATTAATTAAAATTAGGTAATTAATTAATTCAAATTAGGTTAATAGTTGATTATAATTGGGTAATTAAATAATTATATTTAGGTAATTAATTAATTATAATTATGTAATTAATTAATTATAATTAGGTTATTAATTAATTATAATTAGGTTATTAATTAATTATAAGTAGGTTATTAATTAATTCTAATTAGGTTAGTAATTAATTATAATTAGGTAATTAATTAATTATAATTATGTTATTATTTAATTCTAATTAGGTTATTTATTAATTATAATTAGATTATTAATTAATTCTTATTAGGTTATTTATTATTTATAATTATGTTATTAATGAATTATAATTAGGTAATTAAGGAATTATAATTAGGTAATTAATGAATTCTAATTAGGTAATTAATTAATTCTAATTAGTTAGTTAATTAGGTCTAATTAGCTAATTAATGAATTCTAATTAGCTAATTAATTAATTCTAATTAGGTAATTAATTAGTTCTAATTAGGTAATTAATTAATTCTAATTTGGTAATTAATTAATTTCAATTAGGTTATTAATTAATTTTAATTAGTTTAATAATTAATTCTAATTAGGTTAATAATTAATTCTAATTAGGTAATTAATTAATTATAATTAGGTTAATAATTAATTATAATTAAGTTAATAATTAATTATAATTAGGTTATTAATTAATTATAATTATGTGATTAATTAATTATAATTAGGTTATTACTTAATTCTAATTAAGTTATTAAGTAATTCTAATTAGGTTATTAATTAATTCTAATTAGGTTATTAATTAATTATAATTAGGTTAATCATTGATTATAATTAGGTAATTAATGAATTCTAATTATGTAATTTATTAATTCTAATTAGTTAGTTAATTAGTTCTAATTAGCTAATTAATGAAATCTAACTAGCTAATTAAGATTTTCTAATTAGATAATTAATTAATTATAATTTGGTAATTAATTAATTCTAATTTGGTAATTAATTAATTATAATTAGGTTATTAATTAATTTTAATTAGTTTAATAATTAATTCTAATTAGGTTAGTAATTAATTCTAATTAGGTAATTAATTAATTATAATTAGATTAATAATTAATTATAATTAGGTTAATAATTAATTATAATTAGGTTACTAATTAATTATAATTAGGTTATTAATTAATTATAATTAGGTTAATAATTAATTATATTAGGTTACTAATTAATTCTAATTAGGTTACTAATTAATTCTAATTTGGTTAATAATGAATTCTAATTACGTTAATAATGAATTCTAATTTGGTAATTAATGAATTCTATTTAGCTGATTAATAAATTCTAATTGAGTAATTAATTAATTCTAATTAGGTAATTAAATGATTATAATTTGGTTATTAATTACTTATAATTAGGTTAATAATTAATTCTCATTAGGTTAGTAATTAATTCTAATTAGGTTAATAATTAATTATAATTAGGTTAATAATTAATTATAATTAGGTTACTAATTAATAATAATTAGGTTACTAATTAATTATAATTAGGTTACTAATTAATTATAATTAGGTTATTAATTAATTATAATTAGGTTAATAATTAATTATATTATGTTACTAATTAATTCTAATTCGGTTAATAATTGATTCTAATTAGGTTAATAATTAATTCTAATTTGGTAATTAATGAATTCTAATTTGGTAATTAATGAATTCTAATTAGGTAATTAGTTAATTCTAATAGGTAATTAATTAATTCAAATTATTTAGTTAATTAGTTCTAATTAGCTAATTAATTAATTCTAATTAGCAAATTAATTAATTCTAATTAGCTAATTAATTAATTCTAATTAGGTAATTAATTCCTTATAATTAAGTAATTAATTAATTCTAATTTGGTAATTAATTAATTCTGATTAGGTAATTAATTAATTCTGATTAGGTAATTAATTAATTCTAATTAGGTAATTAATTAATTATAATTAGGTAATTAATTAATTATAATTACGGTAATTAATTAATTCGAATTAGGTAATTAATTAATTATAATTAGATATATTAATCAGCGATGTAGTTATATTAATCAGCGAAGTACTTATATTAATCAGCGAAGTAGTTATATTAATCAGTGAAGTAGTTATATTAATTAGCAAAGTAGTTATATTAATTAGCGAAGTAGTTGTAAATTGCTTTTGGAATATACCTTTGCATTACATTCTAGGTATGATAATGAAGTTAGTTTCCAATCTACCTTGACCTCGGTTTGTAATTGATGTTATGAACGTGAATTTAGTAGTTGAATATATTTTTTGCATATTAAGTGTTAGAGTTGTCATGAAATGATTGATCTCTTGAGTAAAGTATCCCCGAGTAGAGGGGCTTTGGGTCAGACCACTTACTTTCCTGGAGTCTTGCCTTGTCTAGGCAAGTGAATGGGGTTGGCTATCTGTCGCTCCAGGCTTACTCACGTGGAGATTTTCAATTTCATATTACTCTATGCTTTTACATGATGTGTTCATGTACCTCATGCATATAATGCATGTGGATATGTATAAATATGTTTGACTTCTATTTTTGGGTAATTAACACAAACTTGTGGGTTGTGTAAATAGTTACACATCAATATGGTTTGAAAATATTTATTTGGTGGAGGGATTAGGATTCCAACCTAAATTACTAGAAGCATGCATACATAAATTGATTCTTTAATCAGATTTAAACAATGGTTTATTTTAGATAAAAAAATGGTTGCCGCCTATATTTATTTAAATGGTCAAATAATTGAGACAGAACAAGGATGTAGTTATAGTATACATCCAGAAGCTATTGTGATGCTTGGAGGATGTACTACTTTGGAAGCTGTGCAAAGGAAAATTCATCGAAAGTTAAAACTGGCGAAGAATCAAGTGATAGAGTCCATCACATTCAGAAATCTCCAATTTATAGATAGGTTTTGGCATGTGCCCTATCCGCTAAATGATGATGATGATTGGGAATATATACTTTCATTGGTTAAGTATATACCTGAGAATCAAATGATGGAGTTGTATTTCACTATATCTACAATGGAGGTTCCATTGACATTGGTAGTTGACCCATCTCAAATTCATGAGACTATGTCATATACTCCTTCACATCAAGAAGTTCCATCAGCATCGGTAGTTGTTCCATCATTTCCATCGGCCACAGTTTTAATGGACAGTCCTCCACATACTTTAGATGCATTTGTCGATGAATTTGAGGATGATGGAAATTTCGAAGAAGAAGATGAAGAGGAAGTTGAAGAAGAAGAAGATCATGTGGAAGATCAGTATGTGCCAACTCATGTGAGGTTTAACTGACCATTGAACCCTCCTCCACTATTGGATTCAGGGTCGACTGAAGGCATGAATCGCTTGCCAGAATTTGATTATTCAGTTATTACTCCCAGTTCAGAATTTCTAGGAATCATTGATGGCACAAATCGAGTGTCAGATAACGGTTTTCTGTATATTGGCAGAGAGTTTGAGAGCAAAGAAGCAATGAAAAATGCGATAAAACAATATCAAATTGAAATAAAATACCCATATGTTGTAGAAGAGTCAAAGAGGTCTTACTATTTGATCCATTGTGACAAATATGAATCGAACTGTCAAATGCATCTGCGAGCTATTATTGATAACACTTTTCACAGCTGGCGCATCACTAGATTTACTCCACACACCTGTGTGAACCCAAGATTTTCACAGGAACACTCTTCATTAGATGTTGAGTTTATTTCAACTTTTATTTTTGAAATGATTAGAGCATGTCAAGACGTTCTTGTGGTTCTTTTCATTGAGCGAATCAAAAAACTTTTTGGGTATCAAATATCTTACTGGAAGGTATGGACAGCATGACAGAAGGCTATTGTGAAAGTGTACGGTGATTGGGATGACTCTTATCGAGTTTTACCACAACTGTTGGAGCTTCTACGCCACAATAATCAAATAGTATATCTGTTGCATACTGTTGAATATGTTAACCAACATAACCAACTTGACTAATCAATGGTTGTGTTTGATAGATTATTTTGGACATTTTTACCATGTGTGGCGGATTTTAGACATTGCAAGCGGTTCATACAGATTGATGGCACATTTCTGTATGGAAAGTATATAGGAACTTTATTGATTATCGCTACACAAGATGGAAATCGAGCCCCTCTACCTATAGCATTTGCAATTGTGGAGAAAGAGAACTTCTAATCATGGAGATGGTTTCTGGCATGTCTCTGAGAGTTTGTTACAGATACAGAAGGGATTTGTCTTATTTTCAATCGCCACCGTGCAATCAAGGAGGCGATACAGTCTGAGGGTCTTTCATGGAGACCACCATCATCGATACTGTATTCAACGCATTGCTAGAAATTTGTGAAAGAAGTTCAAGAATGAGTCGATGAAGAAGGAAATCTTAAAAATTGGTATGAACATCCGTTTTTGTTTTAAATTTGTTTTCATGGTAATTTTCATAATTGTTTAGATGAATGCTTGTATGATAGCATATGAGCCTCAACAACAAAGGATGGATGAGCGTCTTCAAGATATTCACAGAGTGAATCCAGAAGTGCATGATTACATGAGGCAAATTCCAAAGCAGAAATGGTTATTGGAATATGATGATGGGAGGAGATATGGTCATATGACGACCAATATCGTAGAATGTATAAATGGAGTTTTCAAGGGAGTTTGAAAACTACCTATCACAGGTAAATATGAATATTTGAATATATGTTAATCAAAAGAGCTACTATTATAATATAATATTTGTATAATGCCATAAATCTAAATTTCAGGGTTGGTACAAGAGACCTTCTATCATAGTGTAAAGTACATTCTGGAACGAGGAAAGTAGGATGAAGAGGGCTTGAACCAAGGGATGTGCTATGGACACCATTTCCAACGTGAGCTGGATACAGTTCTTCAGGAGGCTGCAACTTACTGTGTAACTGCATTTAATCGTCCATAGAAACGATTTGAGGTTGTTGAGCCTGGTGATGTTGTGGCATGTAGCAATGGTCGTGTGCAAGTTGTTTTACTGGGGAAGCATTATTGTGAATGTGGAAAATTTCAGGCACTGAGATATCCTTGCAGCCATGTGATTGCAGCATGTGTTTACGTGCACATATCTTGGGAGCAGTTGGTTGATTCGTCTTATCGACTCGAGAGCATCAACTCCTACTACAGTACTTCGTGGATGCCAATTGAGGAATATCAAAAAAATTGGCTACCTGATGGCAAACCCACGCTTCTACCGAACAACAGTAGACATCGACCTAAAGGGAGGCCAAAGTCGACTCGCATTCGGAATGATATGGATTGGCCTAGTGAACATCCAGCTAGATGGTGGTGCATCATTTTCCACCAGGAAGGTCATACAAAGACACGTTTCCCTAGACACATAGGGCAATCATCTAATGGTTAAAATGAATCATGTATTGTATTAGTTACTGTAAAATATTGTTCATGTAATCATTTGTATAAGAAAACATTTATACGCCGTGTGCGAGTTCATTAAAATGATGTATTATGGTTATTTCTATTGTTGTTTCTACTGATGTAGTGTGTTGGAAGAATACTGAGGTTTATTTGGCTTCATTGATCAATGAATCGAAAACATGGATTGGTTGTGCATCACTTCCAAATTTAATAAACAAACTATAGATTCTATGTTCATTTCACTACTGGTGGTTAACTATCGCTTAAAATAGTGTGTTGGAAGAATATTGATGTTTATTTCGCTTCATTCATCAGTCTTTTATAGTGAAAGATAAACTTACAATGGCCACACAAAAAAAACAAGGAAACTTCGAACGTCTTCACCCCAACACCCCAACACAAGAGACAACAACTGAGACAATGTGTTTATGCTTCTTTCAATCATTAAATTATAAATTTCATATCTTACATGATAAATGTCATATCTTACATGAAATTAATGTTTTACTGTTTTCACATTCAGATGGAGCAACCACTTTTATCTGTCCAGGAGACGCACGTGTCGCGTGATGTGTTGGCACGACGACCTGTTAGACATCTTCATGTTCGAAGATTGCATCGTTTCCATCATGAGGCACTGTCGGCAGCTATTTGTCCACACCTTAGACGTGCGTGCTTTTATGGAGTCACTATGTGTGACTTCAAGATCATTGACCATCATTTGATAGTTGCGTTGGTTGAGAGATGGCGGCCACAGACACACACACTTCATATCCCTGAGGGGGAGCTGACTATTAAATTAGAGGGCGTCGCCTACATGATGGGGTTACCTATCCATGGACATGCAGTTACGGGTACCAGTACGGGCGATTGGGCTGCAGTCATACAGAGGCTGCTAGGCATTAACGTCATCGGTGCACGGGGTGTCCTCTAGGGTTCACGCTTGCGCTTGAGGTGGCTTGATCAGCATTTCGACGTCATTCCTGATGATGCAGAGGAGACGCTTCTTCAGCACACACGTGCAAACATTTTGCGGCTGCTCGGGGGCATGTTGTGCGTCGACTACTCCACCGCTTTGGTACACATGATGTACCGCCCATTACTTGAGGATCTGGATCGGACAGCTACATACAGTTGGGGGTCCGCTATACTAGCACATCTATACAGATCTCTCTACACCAGTTTTCAGGACGATTCACATCAGATTGCAGGTTTCATGGTGTTAGTACAGATGTGGTACTGGGAGAGTTTGCTATGCATCGCTCCTCGAGTTATCGCACCGCTTGCACCAGAGCTACTTCAGGACTGTCCTCAAGGACGATGGTATGTCTACATCATTACTTTCATCTATTTAGTACTTTTGTTATTGATTTTTATAAACTTACTGTAGATTACTCTTTTTTACCAGGTAGAGTCAGTCTCAGAAGTTTGCACATACTCCGAGACATAGTGTGCACAGCTTCCGACAGATATTCGATGTCATAGTGTCAGCTGGTGTAAGTTAAACAATACTTTTTTGTAGGCAAATTTGTTTTGTTATCACTATTTTAAGTTATTTCAATATAATCTCAGTAACATTATCATGCTACTATATGACTTATTTTTTGAGTTTGCATTTCAGGTTTCATGGACTCCATATACCGGTCATGTCTACGCATCACTTCCACTATACTGCACAGCTATGGTTGGAGATCATGCTGCAGTGGTGCCACTCATTTACTTCCACATCATTGAGTGGCACCAGCAAGACCGGGTCATGCGCCAGTTCGGTTTTATACAGCATATCCTGATGGCACCATGACAGTCTACCGAGTTACATTCAATTGTGCTTATAGATAGATAGACGACAGACTGGCAGCAGCAGCATACATCTTATATCGAGCTTTGGGACAGGTGTGCCCGATTCAGTATCTTTCCACATGGATATACCACAACACACTCTCAGTTATCTGATCAGGGGGATTATGCACACTGGTATCGACGTCACACCATTATGCACCTTACACGTCAGGGGATTGGCCTTCAGCAGTTGGTATGTTTACTAAGATTTATTATTTTTGTTTAACTCGTTTTTTATATTAATTTGAAGGTTATTTCATTTGCAGGTAGACGCCATTGGTCGTCTTGCACATTCCACACAGCCTCAGGAGCATGCATATATTCTGCGAGAGGTAGTTCATCGGGATGTGGTAGCTCTATTAGATCTTCTCCTGTTGATACATGACAGTTTTTTTGATGAGGAGCCACAGATATATCCTGATCCATATCTTCAGGCTGAAGCACCTGAGGATGACGATGTCCATGCTGTGCTTGCTGAGGAGGATGCACCGCCACTGCCGCTGCCAACTGGATGACAGAGACGAGCACATCAGGAGGGGCAGAGGCGATGACATCGACATCCTAGAGCGGCTCCTGCAGATGTCGCCGCACCACAGAGAGATGATCTAGCCCAGCCAACTGATGATTTTGCACATCAGGGAGATGCTTATATACCACATATGGCGTCTCTGCAGACTACTCTGGACTTCGATCTGGGTGTAGTCACACAGCTTATGGTGGCCCCCTCCTCCCGACGAGGCCTTCTTCAGTACCCCATTTCTACCATTTATAGGAGCTTCGGGGCCATATGTCACCCCATATGATTTTGGGGCGTCCTCCTCACATGGTTTTGGTCAGTCCTCTACACAGCACCATGAGGAGGCACCAGAAGCACCGGAAGAGGAGGAACTCGCAGAGAGGACACCGGAGCGACACAGATGTCGGACGCGGGGAGGACATGAGATATAGACGTCTCGTTGTGGTACCAGGGGGCATCGTCGTTGATGTTTTTGGATGTCATGTTGTATATATTAAATAACTTATTTACTATGATAAGTAATTGTTGTTTAATATAAATAACAAGAAAATCAAAAATATTGTAAATACAAACTAATTTAAATTAAGTATTAAATTATAAAACACAAGTACAATATAAACAAAATTTGTCACACAGACTAAACATCTGATAATTTCTTGAAAAATGAAAAGAAAAACATACATATAGTAAACAAAAAATATTTTACATGACTACGTAAATATTTAAAAACATTACATTTATAATTATATAATGATAAATATATTTATAAATGTAAATTATTAATTAGTAATTAATTAATTAATTAACCATTAATAATTAATAATTATAATGACGAATAATAATTAATAATTATATTACTAACTAATTAATTATAAAGTCACATACTTGAAACATTTTCAAGTTTCAACTAGGTGGTTTTGAAAGCCTATAAAATATTTTTTATCGACATTTTTTACGTAATTTTTTTATTTTCATCTATTTAGTATATTTTTAATCCTTGTTTTAAGTTTCATTCATATTGGTCATATGGATTATATTTCATAGGCTTTCAAAGTCACATACTTAAAACAATTTTAAGTTTCAACTAGGTGGTTTTGAAAGACGATAAATTATTTTTTATCGACCTTTTTTACGTATTTTTTTTATTTTCATCTATTTAGTATATGTTTAATCCATGTTTTAAGTTTCATTCATATTGGTCATATAGTTTATATTTTATAGGCTTTCAAAGTCACATACTTGAAACATTTTTAAGTTTAACTACGTGGTTTTGAAAGCCTATAAAATATTTTTTATTGACATTTTTTACATAATGTTTTTTATTTTCATCTATTTAGTATATTTTTAATCCTTGTTTTAAGTTTCATTCATATTGGTCATATAGATTATATTTTATAGGTGTTCAAAGTCACATACTTGAAACATTTTTAATTTTCATGTAGGTGGTTTTGAAAGACTATAAAATATTTTTTATCAACAATGTTTACGTAATTTTTTTAATTCCATCTATTTAGTATATGTTTAATCCATGTTTTAAGTTTCATTTATATTGGTCATATAGTTTAAATCTTATCGTCTTTAATAATATTGTTGTTATTACCAATTTATTATATGTTTAACAATATTTCAAATTTATTTATAAATAATTACTTATAACTATATAAACATAGATTAGTAATTATAGATTTAAAATTTTATATATATATATATATATATGTACAAATATATAATTATAAATATATAAGTATAACTATAATTACAATATAATTCTAAATATAATTATAAATATAATTATACATATATATATATATATATGAATATTAAATATATTTATAACTAAACTTTAAATATATATGTAACAATATTTTCATAATTATATATTTATAAATATATTCGTATTTATATAATTATAAATATTTATTTTTAACAATTAGTTTATAAATTATATAATTACAAATATATTTTCTATTTCAAATATATATAAATAGATTTTTATTTAAAAATATTTAATTTTAATTATATATATACATAATTATATTTATACACACACATATATATAACTATTTATAATTATAATATTTATAATATTTATATGTAAATATATAAATAAAACACAGAAATCCGAAAAAAACCCTTATATTTTATATAATATAACTATATAAATATAAATAAACCATATATTTTTTATTTAATACATGTTTTTTATTTACAAAATTATATATAAATTTATAAATTAATAAAAAAAAATATATATAAGGTTTATTTCATTATTTTATTATATAATTAAATAAGGTTTATAACTATATAAATAAAAATTTATAAATTATATATTTATAAATATATTTATAAATATAATTAGGAATAATTTAATGTTTTTAAATACATATTCGAAATTATATTTTTAAAATTTTAATTATTTATTATTAAGAAATGGATGGGGTGCAAAAAAAAAAACAAAACAAAAAAAGAGGGTGCAAAACAAAAAAAAGAAAAAAAAGGGGGGGGAGGGTGGCAAAGTGCCACCTGAAGTGGCGCCAGCCCCCGAACAGACTAACCCATTTTCTTAAATATTTTCACTCTAGACCCATTAAAATAAAAAAAAAAAAAATTAATAAAACCCCTTTACACCAAATTTGCCGCAAGGGGGTTTCTTCTTCTTCGGGAGGAAACACCAGAAAACGCGACGACAGAATCCCTGCTCCAAGACGAAGATCAGATGTTGTGCCGCGGCAAACTCCTCTATAGTGTAGCAAAACCCTGCTTTGCTCGTAGTTCCCACAACGCGGCGGTAAACAGTGGTGCGACCCAGGCTTCAACGGCGGCGTGGCCTTCTTGAAACATCAGCTCGTCCTCTGCACACGACGACACACATGCCTTCGAATCGAAATCCTCCAGAACCAGCGGTGGACCAGCTGGGCGTCTCGGTTAGCAGGGGCGCGGATCGGCTGAACTCGTAGGAGATAACGAACTCATCTTCCAGCGGCAGTGCCTCTGGTTCTACAAATTCAGGCGGCTCCCCAGTGCGGAACCAGTCCAGCGACTGGTGCGGCTTCATCCTTACGCAGCGGCGGCACGACGTCTCCTTCAACCCACAGCAGAGGTGGAACCATCTCCATCATCATTTGACTTGGATCTAGTTCGAATCTAAAAATAAAAATGATGATTTTGTTAAGATTAGAAATGATTTTGTGTTTCAATACTGGTTCGAGTATGTGATTGGGTCATAGTATTGCGATGAGATGATATTGAAGGTCATGGTGATGGCCAAAAGTGTTGGTGAGATGTGAGTGAAGGGTGGAGGTTACTTCGGTAGCAGGGAGACTGCATAAGGGCATCGGTGAGACAACCAGAATTAAAAAATACCAGTGACTTAAAAATTTAAACTACATCATAAAATAAAAATATTAATGTTAACTACAGATTTAATAATCTAAAATAATTTATTAGTTAACTAAATTAAGACTAAAATTACTTTATTTTATTAAATTAAAACATAACAGCTGAACTTATACCAATTAAGAGAATAATTAAACATAAAAAATAATTATTTTATTTTATTTTAATCAATATAAATTAAGAGATAAGATTAAAAACTAAGTTAACTTATATGCAAATAAAAATGATAAAATGATTATTTAAAAATAATGTCAATTTATTAAAAAGTAAGAATATATAAAACAAATAAAAAATTGGTAAATTACAAGACTATAAAAATTACTAAAACTAAATAAATCATTTTAAATGCTTAAAATACATAATTTGTTAAAAAAATAATTAATTAATAAAATTAGTTATAAAAAAGTGCATTTATTTAGTAAATTGTGTTAAATTATTTAATAAATAATTAAACATTAATTAAAAATATGTGGCAAACTCTATCAAAATAAGAGCACATCAAATTCTTACACTTAAACATTTTTTGTCCTCAAACAATCTCATGCTTTATTAACCTTGAAAAACAGTTTGTTTATTAGTCCATTAAAAATAAAACATGATGTACATCAATTTGAAACAGAGGACAAAAACAAGTCAATAGGCTGTTGAAAAGAAACTTTTCAAATGAATGTTGCCGTAAAAAACTCCCATGGGTATTCTAGAGAGCAATGAATCATCAAGTAATGAAAGTGTCCTTCCTCATGTGTGATACTGCTTAATGACTCATTTCAATCCAAGTTGAAGTTCTAAGTCCAAAATGACAACATGTTAAAAATATGTGGAATTAAAAATGTTAGAGCAGGAACCTTATACATTGACTCACTTTAAGGTTCCAAAAATAAACTTTTTTTATCACCTTTTTTATACAACCTAAATGATTTCCATATAAACCATTTGTCCTCTTTTTCATCTAGAAATCATCATTCTCCTCACCTTAATGAACTCATTTTTGACCCTAGACACGTTATTTATTTATTCCCAAGCCATGTATCATGGGAAGAGAACTGTGCAATTCACTTATTCAAAGTGAACAAAGGCCTTAAAGTTAACAGAAACACACCCCATATCGAGGGTCTCAGAGATTCACCGTGGGATCCAAAATGCCAAAATTACTCCAGTTTCAAATTATTCATATGAAAACCATTTAAATTGGCTCACTAAGCTTATTACTCTATTATAAATTAAAAAGAAAGTGAGTCCCCTAGGAAAGAGTTCAAACATCCAATTCCCAGAGCTATGATCTCAACTCCATAAAAATATAACTCATATCACCCTCAAAAGAAGTTCCTAAACCAAATTTTCTTAAAATTACTAAACATGTTTACTCAGAAATCATTCACCCACAATAATTTCTATCTCAATGTGTAAAGACCCGGAATTTTTGTATATTTTTTTTAAATACATGGGAATTTTTCGAGTCTGCAAAAATTTACGGCACTTGATTCTGAGGCCCGGTGTGCCTAGAATCAATTTTTGAAGTTTTGTTCGGGTACGTTCAGTAAGCGTACGAGCGAATTTTTATAACTTTTGAACCGGTGCTTGGAACTGAAATTCGAGGGCACCGTTGAACTAGCAGCGCCGATATTCGCTTAAGAAGACTTTCACCACAACGGTAGTTGGTTGAGAATGGAAGTTAGATTTTGGGTTTTAAATAAAATTAAATAAAAATAATGTGTTAGCTTTATTTATTTATTTGGTGGTTAAAACCTCTAAGAGAAGGTTAGAGGTGGGGGCCACCACACCATAACCTCCCATGAGAGGTTATGGTGGTGGGGCCCACCCGAGGTTTAAACACCACTATCAATTTAAGGGGGTGGGGACCACCCGGGCTTTAACCCCCTTGAACTCTCTATAAGTGGGGGGAAACTCTTGAACTTCCCTCATAAATTATGCCAACCTCTCATGGATTAATTGGAGGAGCCTATGTAATTAATCTTCTTTTTTGAATTACGTGCCAATAATAAAATAATAGACAACCTAATATTATTATTTTGTTGGCGTTCTCTTTTGGGAAATGGAGGAAGAGGAGAGCTAGGGAGAACCATCCTCCCAACGAAGAACGCGAAGAATGCCGACGACGCTTCTTCCTCGGTCTTCTACCCTGGACACTTTCCAACGTAGAGCAACTTCCCTCCTCATCATCGTCAACGAACCAACGCACGAGCTTGGATTGGAAGAGTGTGACGAACGAGAAAAACGATGAATGACTTCGTCTTCTTCCCGCAACTCCGTCAACGAATGTCGAGCGGCGAATCAAAGGTAGGGGTTGTTTTATGATTGAGTTTTACCCTCTGTTTTCGTCGTTAGTTGTGCTCTTTGAGGCCGATTGATATCACCATAACGTGGTTGGCTCGGGCCGCATGAACACGGCCCGACCCCCCCCCCCCCCTTCGTTTTACCCCGCTTGTTGACGACGGCGGCGGCGCAACGGCGCCGCTGGAAGAGTGGACCACGGCGGAGCAACGACGGCCGGTGACGGGCCGACCGTGAAAGAAACCGGTGGCACAAGGCCGCCGAGTCGCCGGAAGGGCATGACAACGTCGTGCCACGTGGAAGAAAGGGTCGCGGCCAGGCCGCACCGCGGCGGAAGGATGTGGCTCCGTCATGCCACGTGGAGGGGAAGGGGGCCGCGGCAAGGGGGGCCGCGACGGAGGGGTGCGGCGCCGTCGCACCGCGCGGAGGAGCAGAACCATGACAAGGGCGGGCCGTGATGGAGGAGAAGGGCGACTGGCCTCGGGCCGGCCGCCGGCGGAGCAAATGGGCTGGCCGCTTGGCTAGCCAGACAAGGAGGGACCCTCCAGGGTCCCGCGGGATACCGAACTGACGCCTAGTGCCAGTTCTGATTGGGAGACAGGGGGCGTGACACCCCCCCCCCCCTCACGTGGCTAGGGAAGGCCCTGCAGGGTGCCACCAGATGCTAGATAGCTGAGCCAACCCCTCGGGTCGGGCCACTTTCGGGTCGGGCCGCCCCCTCGGGCCGGGTCGGACTCGCGGACTGGGTCGGACCCGCTGACCGGGTCAGACCTTAGTCCGGACCCATTTGACCCGAAACCACCTTTTTGCCTATAACATGGGCTTCGGGTGTCCGATTGACGAACCATCTGTGGCGACAGAAATCTTGGAGCGTGAAGGTTCTTTTGGCATACCGCACTTGAGGTTTGGACACAGTTGGGGTATGGTCGGGTTGGATTGAACCTAAATCCAACTAGGCCCTCGGAGCGGAAATGACAATAACTCTCAGACCAGATGTCCGATTGACGCATTGTCTGTCGCATTGGGTTCTTTATTAAGAGACAGAACTTCATGATACATCAACTTGAAACTACGAAGAAGTTGACGAATCGGCACTTGGATTGAGGTGTGGACCCTCCCGGAATCAAGCATACCCGAGCGGAACCCTGTGGATGGCTATGCATTGTTGACTGATCCTGGATCATGTGTTGGTCCAACAGCTCTAACTACTGTTCCTGGATCATGTGTTGATCCAACAGTTCTAAACTTCTGTTTCAGGATCATGTGTTGGTCCGACAGAATAGCTGGATATGAATCATGTGTTGGTCCGACAGCTCCAACGACTGTTCCTGGATCATGTGTTGGTCCGACAGTTTTGACTTCTGTTCCTGGATCATGTGTTGGTCTGATAGAATAGCTGGTCCTGGATCATATGTTGGTCCGACAGCTTAGATGATTCAGTGGCTATATCTGATCGTCTGTACCTCTCTACAAAAGTTGTATACCTGTGTGAGTTGAGTCAGTAACTCTTGTGTTTTCTCACGATTGAGATGGTTCATTTGATAAACTTAGGTATATGTATGGGCATATACCTAAGTGGGGTTTTCGGTTGATCTCATACTTTTTGGTTTATCCTAGTTGGATTTTGTGAGACCTAGAGGGTCTCGGGGTCCTTACTGAGTATCGTTATACTCACCCCTGCACAGGCTTTGCCCGCACCTCATTGTGTTGGATGCAAATTACGGACAGCGCTGACCGAGGCAGAGTGTACGAGGACTGGATGGTACCCGGAGGTGGACCACATGACGAGTTGGTAACCGGAGGAGACTAATAGACGTGGAGCACAGAGAAGGCTATCTGTACCTACCCTTCAGGTAGGATCTGTGGTGGACGATCCAGGAGCTGCTTTTCACCTTTCAGCTGTCTTGTCCCTTTTTAGTTTTACTTGTTTTCAGTTTTCCTTCTACTTTACAGTTGAGCTTGTATTTCCAGCCCCCTTTACTTTTAACAGTTTTTTGTTTGTTGTTTTACTTAGTGTCTTGCTTCCAGCTTATACCCTGATTTTGTGTGTTTATAGTTTATAAAGACAATGTCTTCCCAGATTTAGGGATTTACGCCTTTGGTGCTAGTCGCCAGCCCCTAGCCTATGGAAGGCGAGCTTGGGGTAGTCACGGCACAGGCCCCAAAGACGGGTCGTGACAAATTGGTATCAGAGGATTCGGTTCTTCAACAAGAATTAGGACTCTGATCTTTCTTCTATGAATAAATTTTGTTGAGAGTATTGAGTATGGTTTTCAGTCCAGGGAGTCCAATGTTGGTGCGACGGCCGACGTATCCATACACCAGGACCCTGACCTCTAATTTCCGACTCAGTACATGAAAACACTGATTGTGTGTGTGTTTCAAGTATTTTCTTTGTGATCTCTTTGAGTCAGCTCACCAGGTATAACTAATTGACCATGGCACACCTGTTTCTTTTCAGGATGCCTCCACGCAGATAGCCAACCAGGGTTTTGAGAGTCGTACGAGTTGACAGTCCACCGAGCGACGAGGCCTCGGTGTAGGGACCTATCACAGCGGAGGCACCAGCGGTACCACTACCTGTTGGGCCACCGATGACACCATCCCCAGCAGCAGAGAGTGCACGCCACCTGAGCACATTGCACGAGTTCCAGTGCCAGAGGCCACCTAGGTTCAGGGGAGAGACGGACCCGCAGACAGCTGAGGATTGGCTGGTGGCTATGGTGAGAGTTTTCAGGCTATTAGGGACACCAGCTGACCTTATGGTGATCCTTGCCACGAGTCTCCTTCAGGTAGTAGCAGGCAGATGGTGGAGCCTGATGCTCTTGGTGCATGACGAGGCGACACTACTCTAGGTAGACTTCGAGAGCCTATTTCGGGCGGAGTTTGTCCCAGCCACCCTACATGCGATGCAGATACAAGAGCTACTTTATCTGCATCAGGGTAGCATGATAGTGGCACAGTACTCAGTGAGGTTCACCGACCTCTCGCGCTACTCCACCGATATGGTGCGGGACCCATTCTTCGGGGCTCGGACTTTCGAGCATGGGCTCAGGCGAGAGATCAGAGCTTCGATAATATCTCTCAGCATCCCGATGCAGGTGGGGGTGTTGGAGTGATCCCTCTTAGTGGAGAGTTTCCATACTGAGAAGACACCAGCAGCAAGACCCACCACCAGATATCACGTAGCAGAGTCTTATGCAGCTGGAAGCAGGCAGCTGTCGAAGAAGTCCAAGCAGACCATACCATCCGGTGGACGACATCAGGATACGGGTTCAGTTGTGCGGGGTACATGAGATAGATCCAGACATGCCATGAGTGGGTAATTCTACTCTTGTGGTAGGCAGAGTCACATGGCTCATGACTGTCGGACCCATCGTACTGACGATCAGCAGACATTTGAGGGACCTCCTAGGCAGAGGCAGAGGTTCAATCGAGGTGGTACGCAGGGAGCAGGAGGACGTGGAAGAGGAGATGGCAATGCAGCTAGTGGTGGACGACGATTCAAGGTGTTACCTCCACCACCACCAGGAGTTCCACACTGACCGCAGGGAGCAAGTGGACAGGGGAGAGCTCAACTCCAGGCAGCTGAGACATACGACCATGGCGCTTCGGAGATGATTTGAGGTACGATCTGTGACTACTCCACCTTAGCTGCAGTTCTTATAGAAACAGGTGCCAGTCACTCTTTTATAGCCACTTCCCTCTTTCGGAGATCATAGATTCTGACAGAGCCATTGGCTCGATCCTTACGGCTACAGACTCCTATGGGAGCAGAATCGATGATTATGCACTGGTTCCGGCAGTGTGAGCTTACTCTAGGAGGTGAGAGCTTTGACTGTGATCTCCTCGTAGCGGCGTCGAGGCCTTACGACATCATCTTGGGTATGGACTGGTAATCTACAGTCCATGCTCAGATCGACTGTATTAGGCGCAAAGTGCGGTGTGCCCACACAGATGGGACCAGGTTCACCTTCACCAGCGAGAAGGGAACCTTTGCAGCACAGGACGAACTTTTTCAGCGGAGGGTGCGGCAGATCACTCACAAATTGGCTTGCCTTACCCTCGGAGCAATTTATGTGGAGAGTCCGACTTATCCTATAGTGTTGGACCAATACGCGAAGAAACACTAGTGTTGGACCAGTACACGGATGTTTTCCCTGAGCTTCGTGGGCTGCAGGTACAACAGGAGGACTTTTAGGGAAAGGGATTCATCCAGCCTAGTGTTTCTCCCTAGGTAGCCCCGATTCTATTCGCTAAGAAGGTGGATGGGGGCTTGAGGCTTTGTGTTGACTACCATCACCTGAACCAGGTGACTGTGAAGAATAAGTACCCACTCCCAAGGATTGACAACTTCTTTGATCAGCTGAAGGGAGCACGATGGTTCTCAAAGATAGACTTCAGATCAGGCTATCACTAGCTCAGAGTTCGAGATGAGGATGTACAGAAGACGTCCTTCAGATGTCAGTACATCCACTATGAGTTCTTGGCTATGACATTTGGTGTAACCAATGCTCTATTAGTGTTCATGGGACTCATGAACAGGATCTTCCAGCCATACCTCGATCTCTTTGTCACAGTCTTCATCGATGACATTCTGATCTACTCGACTACTGAGGAGGAGCATGCCTACCATTTGTAGGTAGTACTGGACACACTCCGAGAGCACCAGATTTATGATAATCTCTCGAAGTTCCAGTTTTGGATTCGAGAGGTTCACTTCTTGGGACATGTCATCTCGGAGGCTGGAGTTGCAGTGGATCCATCGAAGATTGAAGCAGTACTTTATTGGGAGCCACCCAGGAGTGTGACGGAGGTATGGAGTTTTCTGGGTTTGGCTATATACTATCGGAGGTTCGTTCCAGACTTCTCCATAGTTTCAGCACCACTATCATCCTTGACTAAGAAGGAGAAACCCTTTGTGTGGTCAGAGAGATGCCAGCAGAGCTTTCGGGAGCTAAGGCAGAGGCTGACTAGTGCCCCTATCTTGAGACTTACAGAGGAAGGCGTAGGGTATGTAGGGTACGTAGTCTACTATGACACATCAGGGACCAGACTCAGGTGTGTCCTAATGTAGGAGTGAGCAGTGATCGCGTATAGGTCTCAGCAGTTGAGATAACATGAGAATAACTACGCTACCCATGACCTGGAGTTTGCAGCAGTGGTCTTCGCCTTGAATATGTGGCGACACTATCTGATGGGCGAACGTCTTATCATGTACTCTGATCACAAGAGTCTCAGGTATATATTCTCTCAAAAGGACCTAAACCTGAGGTAGTGGTGATGGATCGAGTTCCTCCCGGGCTAGGACTTCGAGATAGTCTATACTCCTGGGAAGGGGAACGTTGTAGCAGATGCTCTCAGCAGGAGATCTGGTATACATCTTCTAGGAGAGGTGACAGAGCAGCTAGCTGCCTTACAGATATCCTTTGTGGATAGAGATGAAGCAGCCTATCTACAGTCTCTTACAGTCACTCCCCCACTTCTTCAGCGAGTTAGGGAGGCACAACATGGGGACGATGACTGTGAGACGCGACATACACAGATATCCACAGGGCATGCACCTGTTGGATTTTCAGAAGGTGGGGAGCACATCATTCTCTACAGAGGATGTACTATGGTGCCAGTTTCACTTCAGGATTAAGTGTTGAGGGAGTTTTACATGCACCCTCTAGCGATACATCTAGGAGTGGAAAAGATGTACCAGGATCTTCGACGACAGCACTGGTGGCCATGTATGAAGAAGGTAGTAGCAGATTTTTTCTCGCGGTGCCTCACTTGTCAGCAAGTGAATGCAGAGATCAAGGTACCAGATGACTTGGTTTATCCTTTAGAGGTCCCAGAGTTGAAGTGGTATGGGATATCCATGGACTTCGTGATGGTTCTTCCATGTACATACAAGGGTCATGAGTTGATTTGGGTGATCGTCGACCGACTCACCAAGTCGGCGCACTTCCTATCAATAAGAGAGTATGGTTCAGTAGAGAGATTGGGACACCTCTATGTGCAAGAGATTGTGCGTCTACATGGTATACCATCGACGATTGTATCCAACCGTGACACACAATTTACTTCCTGACTATGGAAGGGGTTGCAGAAGGCTTTTGGGACACAGCTTCGCCTGAGCACCGCCTTCCATCCTCAGACAGATGGTCAAACTACGAGGACCATTCAGACTCTCAAGGACATGCTCCGTGCATACGTCCTCGACTTTGGTTGCAGCTGGGAGGATCAATTAACTTCGGTGGAGTTTGCCTATAACAACAACTATCACTCCACCATCTGAATGGAACCATTTGAGGCCTTGTACGGGCGACCTTGTAGATCGCCACTGTGCTGGACAGACCCTGGGGAGTCAACACTGGTGGGACCAGAGATGGTACGAGCTGCCACGGAGAAGGTGCAGATCATCCATGAGTGGATGAAGACTACACAGAGTAGGCAGAAGTCGTATGCTGACAGGAGACGGAGACCTATGGAGTTTGAGGATGGCGACCACGTCTTTCTACGGGTCTCACCTCGATGAGGTCTACAGAGATTTGGCCAAGGTGACAAGCTTTCTCTGGGATTCATTGGACCTTTCTAAGTCTTCATCCGGGTAGGTAAGGTGACTTACCACTTAGCTCTTCCACCTTAGGTTTATTGGTTACACGACGTCTTCCACGTATCTCAGTTGATGAGATATGTGCACGACCCTTCCCACATCATCGACCATGGAGAGCTAGACATCGATGATGGGGAAACTTTCACAGAGGTTCCAGTGGAGATTGAGGATCAACAGGAGCGGGTCCTACGTGGACGATCGATACCTCTGGTGCGCATTCACTGGTAGCAGGAGAACCTCCATGAGAGCACATGGGAGCGGGAGGCTCAGATGCGTGCTCGGTACCCCCATTTGTTCCCTTAGTTCGAGTTGTAGCTTATGGGGATGTAAAGTCCTAATGTGGGGAGAATGTAAATAAATGGTATTTCCATGGATTTTTTTAAAATAAATGGTAATTTTAGGAGTCCGTGAAAATTTAAGGCGCTTGATTCCGAGGCCCGGTATGCCCAGAATCAATTTCTGATGTTTTGTTCGAGTACGTTCAGTAAATGTACGAGCGAGTTTTTATAACTTTTGAACCGGTTCTCAGAACTGAAATTCGAGGGCACTGTTGAACTCACAGCGCCGATGTTCGCTTAAGAAGGCCTTCACCTCAACGGTAGTTGGTCGAGAATGGAAGTTAGATTTTGGGTTTTTAATAAAAATAATGTGTTAGATTTTATTATTTATTTGGTGGTTAAAACCTCCTAGAGGAGGTTAGTGGTGGGGGCCACCACACCATAACCTCCCATGAGAGGTTATGGTGGGGGGGGGCACCCGAGGTTTAAACACCACTTGTCAATTTAAGGGTGTGGGGACCACCCGGGCTTTAACCCCCTTGAACTCTCCATAAGTGGGGGGAAACTCTTGAGATTCCCTCATAAATTATGCCAAACTCTCATGGATTAATTGGAGGAGTCTATGTAATTAATCCACTTTTTTGAATTACGTTCCAACAATAAAATAATAGACAACCTAATATTATTATTTTTTTGGCATTATCTTTTGGGAAACGGAGGAAGAGGGGAGCTAGGGAGAACCATCCTCTCAACGAAGAACACGAAGAACGCCGGCGACGTTTCTTTCTCGGTCTTCTACCCTAGACACTTTCAAACGTAGAGAAACTTCCCTCCTCATCATCGTAAATGAACCGACACATGATCTTGGATTTGGAGTGTGTGACGAATGCGACAAGCGACAAATGACGAACAACTTCGTCTTCTTCCCGCAACTCCGTCAACGAATGTCGAGCGGAGAATCAAAGGTAGGGGTTGTTTTATGATTGAGTTTTAACCTCCGTTTTTTGTTGTTAGTTGTTCTCTTTGAGGCCGATTGATATCACCATAACATGGTAGGCTCGGGCCGCACGAACACGGCCCGGCCTCCCCCTTCGTTTTACCCCGCTTGTTGACGACGGTGGCGGCGCAACGACGCCACCGTCGCGTCGCGTGGAGGAGAAGGGGGCCATGACCAGGGCAGGCCACGGCGCCGTCGCGCCGCGTGGAGGAACAGAACCGCAACCAGAGTGGGCCGCGATGGAGGAACAGGGGCGACCGGCATCAGGCCGGCCACCGACGGAGCAAACAAGCTGGCCGCTCGGCCAGTCGGACAAGGAGGGACTCTCCCGGGTCCCGCAGGATACCGAACCGGTGCCTAGTGCCAGTTTTGTTCAAAAGACAGGGGGTGCGACACCCCCCCCCCATCACGCAGTAAGGGCGGGCCCCATAGGGTGCCACCAGCTGCTGGCCATCTGGGCCGCGCGGGCCGCCAGCCCGGCCATGCGGGCCGCCGAGCCGCACCAAGCGCGGGTCGGGCCGCTCCCTTAGGTCGGGCCGGACCCTCAGGCCAGGCCTCCCCCTCGGGCTGGGCTGCCCTCGAGCCAGGCCACCCCCTCGGTCCGGGTCGGACCCGCGGACCGGGTCAGACCTTACTTCGGACCCGTTTGGCCCGAAACCACCTTTTTGCCTATAACTTGGGCTACGAGTGTCCGATTGACGAACAGTATGCACTGACGAAAATCTTGGAGCGTGATAGTTCTTTTGGAATACCCTACTTAAGGTTTGGATGAAGTTGGGGTATGGTCGGGCTGAATTGAACCTAAATCCAACTGGGCCCTCAGAGCGGAAATGCCAATAACTCTCAGACCGGGTATCCGATTGAAGCACCGTCTGTCGCGTTGGGTTTCTTTTGACGAGACAGAACTTTGGGATACATAAACTTGAAACTGCGAGGAAGTTGACGAATCAACACTTGTCTTGAGGAGCGGACCCTCTCAGAATCAATCATACCCGAGCGGAACCCTGTGGGTGGTCGTGCACTGTTCACTGTTCCTCGATCATGTGTTGGTCTGACAGCTCTAATGACTATTCCTGGATCATGTGTTGGTCCGACAGTTCTAAAATTCTGTTCTTGGATCATGTGTTGGTCTGAAATAATAGTTGGACCTGGATCATGTATTGGTCTGATATCTCTAATGACTGTTCCTGGATCATGTGTTGGTCCGATAGTTTTGACTTCTGTTCCTGGATCATGTGTTGGTCCGACAGAATAGCTGGTCCTAGATCATGTGTTGGTCCGACAACATAGATAATTCAGTGGCTATATCTGATCGTCTGTACCTCTCTACAAAAGTTGTATACATGTGTGAGATGAGCCAGTAACTCTTGTGTTTCCCCATGATTGAGATGGGTCATTTGATAAACATAGGTATATGTATGGGCATATACCTAAGTGGGGGTTTTCAGTTGATCTCATACTTTGTGGTTTATCCTAGTTGGATTTTGTGAGACCTAGAGGGTCTCAGGGTCCCTACTGAGTATCGTTATACTCACCCCTGCACGGGCTTTGCCCGCACCGCGTTGTGTTGGATGCAGACGACGGATAGCGCTAACCGCGACGGAGTGTATGAGGACTAGACGGTACCCGGAGGTGGACCTCACGATGAGTCGGTACTCGGAGGATATTGACGGACGTGGAGCACGAAGGAGGCTATCTGTACCTACCCTTCAGGTGGGATCCATGGTGGACGATCCAGGAGCTTCTTGTCACCTTTCAGCTATCTTGTCCCTTTTTAGTTGTACTTGTTTTCAGTTTTCCTCGTACTTTACAGTTGGGCTTGTATTTCTGGCCCCTTTACTTTCAGCACACCTTTTTGTTTACAGTTTTACTTAGTTTCTTTCTTCAATCTTATACCTTGATTTTGTGTGTTTATAGTTTATAAAAGAAATACCTTCCCAGATTTAGGGATTTACACCTTTGGTGCTAGTCTCCAGCCCCTAGCCTATCAAAGGCGGGCTTGGGGTAGTCACGACACGGGCCCCGAGGACGGGTCGTGACATAATGAAACTATCAGCTACCATCAAGATACTTTCCTTAGGAGAGACTCAATTGAAGTTGAATGTGAATCCTAAAGAATATAAATTTGCGAAATAATCTTGAAAAAATTTACCCATTTTTTACAAAATGGTGCAGTGGGAATTTAAGGGCTTTCATTTAAGCGCAATTTAGCTTAGTCAAGAATTGATCCCCTCCCCTACGCTTACAACTTAACTTTTTCCCAAAAGTTTAATTCAAAATTTGGAGAAGAATAATTTAGCACTTAATGTTCAAAAAAAGATTTTTAGATAAGTAGATTAATGACATGGTAAGGGTCTCATTAAAGCTCACAAAAAATGTGTTTACTGCAATAAATAACATAGCAGTCGGTTCACATTATATATCATTAATGTAAGTGGAAAATATTTTCATTAAGGTTCAAAAAGTAACAAGTGAAACATGTGGGTGCAATGTGAATAGGCGGTAGTAGTTTTAACAGATTGGGTTCAGTTGGATGTTTAATAAAACAAAGTTCATGTTGTACATCCCATAAATGTAAGAAGATTCAAAAAGATAAAAACCATCCTACACGTACCCCCCACACTTACGTTCAAAAGTCGAATGATTTTATCAACGAGACTCAATTTGGAACAAAGAACATGCAGAATTTTTGTATAGCATATCGATATATACATAAAAATATTCATCAAAGTGACAAGTAAAAGATTTTATTAGTATATCAACAATAAAAATAGAATATTTTATAGTACACTAAATTTCCCTGCAACCCGACACTTGAAGAAAATGTTTTAGAAAACAAAGAATATGCAACAATAAATTCTAGTAGAGCAGAACATGCAGCAGATTTATCCTTCCAGTAGAAGCAGGATTTTTAAAAAATTTACTACCACTGAGTCACTAAAAACACTACCCATGAGTCACCGAAAGAAGTGTATCGGTGGCTCAAGTGCATCGATGAGTCATAGACACACATATAATAGTAAAAATGTGACTTATTAGTGATTTTCTAAGTGAAAGGAGTTGAAAAATGAAAGCAGAATAAAGAGTAGAGTACTTCCCTGAATAAATGTCTATCATTAATCCTCCATAAAAGGAAATTCAACTCCCATGTGACACAATAGTAGCATATTGACATTGAAATTAATAACAAAGAATTTCACAAAAAGAGAACAAGAAGACCAAGAACAAGCATCAATTGGACTTTCAAAAAAATAGAGCATGCAAGAAGCAATTTATTCAATGATAAAAATGAAACAATGAAAAGGAAAAAAAAACCATGGGTTTCCACCCATATAGAGATATGTTTTAAATCCCTCATCTATACATTATTCAGAATTAGTTTTGAGGCATAGTGATGGCAGTCAATCCATTCATCTTTCCTTCAAAATACAATTTCACTCTCTACCCATTAACCAGAATGGTATTGTTCCCCTAACCAACTATCTCAATAGATCCATTATTATGTAATCTCACGACACTAAATGGTCAAGACCACATGGAATTAAGTTTCATAGGAAAGAGTTTGAGTCTAGAATTAATGAGATGGACCTTTTGTCTAGGTTTGAACTCCTTGGGTTGAATGATAGAATAATGGAAGATTTTAGTCCTCTCTTTGTATATTTTTGAATTATCATAGCTCTCTCTCCTTATCTTTTATAACTTACTCAGCTCAAGAAATTTTCTCCCACCATCCCTCTTAAAATCAACATTTAAGGCCTTAACTATCCAATATGACTTATGTTGCAACTCTATAGGAAAATGAAAACACTTCCAAATCAACAACCTGTATGAAGACATACCTATTGGTGTCTTGAAAGTAGTTCTATATGCCCATAAAGCATCATCATATTTAAGAGACCAGGTTTTCCTAAAATGTGCTACAATTTTTTCAAGAATTTGTTTCAACTCTCGGTTAGAAATTTCGACTTGTCCAATGGACATTGGATGATAAGGAGTTCCAGTCTTATGAACACATAGATATTATTCCATCAAAGACATAAAATTGTAGTTCTTAAAATGTGTACCATTATCAGTAATAAAGGCTTTTAGGACTCCAAGTCTTGAAAAGATGTTCTTTTAACAAACTTTATTAAAGATTTTTTTTTGATTGTTTGTTAGTGCTGCTACCTCAACCCAAACATACTCATAATCAATAAAAACAAAAATTTACTCCTTCCCATGACATGATGGAAATGTACCCATGAAATATAAACCAAATACATCAAAAATTTATACTTCTAAAATACCCATTTTGGGTAACTCATGTTTCTTACCCACATTGCCTAATCTTTGACACTTATCAAAACCAAAGACATAGCTCCTAGAATCCTTAAAAAGTATAGGCTAATAAAACCCAGTTTGTGTTACTTTTTGAGCAGTCATTTCACCACCATGGAGACCTTCCCAAGGTGAGGAGTGATAACTCTCAAGAATAGGAAGTATTTCTTCCTCAGGCACACACCTCCTAAGTATACCATCAACACAGTTACTAAACAACAAAGGGTCATCCTAAAGGTGGTACTTAAGTTCAGAAATAAATTTCTTCCTTTGGTTATTGGACAGATCTTTGGGAAAAACTCATGCTGCCAGAAAATTGGAAAAATGCGCATACCATGAAAACTAACTGACTGACACTCTATTAAGTTTTTCATCGGGAATGGAAGAATTTATCTCCCTTGGATCTTCAAAATGTGTGTTTGGAACCCTAAAAAGATGTTCAGAAACTAAATTTTCATCTCCCAACTTATCCCTTATTTCTAAATCAAATTTATGTAGTAATACAATCCATATAATCATCCTAGGTTTGGTTTCCTTCATAGACATCAAGTACTTCACAGAAGAATGATCAGTAAAAATGATGTCTTTATAGCCTAAAAGGTAAAGTCTATACTTCTCTAAAGCAAACACAATAGCTAACAACTCATTTTTCTTGGTAGTTTAATTTATTTGGGCTTCATCTAGCAACCTTCTAGCATAATACACCACATGTAACATCCTATATCTCCTCTGTCCAAGGAGAACACTTACATCCATCTCACTAGCATCAGACATACGTTCAAAATGGAGTTTCTAGTTAGGTGTAGTGATGATAGGTGATGCATTGAGTTTTTCTTTAAGAAGATTAAAATATCTCAAACATGTAAAGACCCGTAAATTTCAAGGAAATGTTTTTCTTAATTTTCTTTGGAATTTTACAAGAGCGCAGCTTCTGACAGCACCTAATCCCGAGGCCCGGTGTGTTCGGAATCATTTTCTGAAGTTTGGCTCGGGTACGTTCAGTGAACGAACGTGCGAGTTTTTCTAACTTTTGAACCGGTGCCCGGAATCAAATTCTGAGGGCACCGATGGGATCGCAACGCCGTTATTTGCTTATAAACACCTCTTCCGGAGTTGCGTTTTCCCTGGTGTCATTTTTAATTTATGGGTTTTAAGTTATGAAATAAAATAAAATTGTGCGACAATTTTATTTTTCATTTCACTTGAAGCCGCTTGAAGCCACTTAAAAGCGGCTTAAACTGAGATGAACCGGATAGGATACTATCCAGAAATATCCTACCCTCTTGGTAGGATATTTGTGAGGTGGGGCCCGCACGAGCCCCGCCGTTTCTTTCTGCTAAGTAACGCACCCGCGAAAACCCGTCATTATGAAAGTCAACTGACGCGTTTTCTTAATTTCTTAACAGACCATTTAATTGGGCGGTTTATTTTCGTAAATTAAATGAGCTGTTTCTTTCGTTGAATTAATTCAACGAATTGATGGGTCGTTACTTACCCCCCTTTCGTGTGTTGGTATAATAATAAAATAAGACCAACCAATCTTTTTTTTGGAGGATTTCTCGTTGAGACATAATCCTTGTATCTTCTTCCTCCTTCGTGAAGAACGCGAAGCACGCGAAGAACGCGAAGAACGCCGAACCCGGAAATCGACGACGCGACGCCGTGATCCGCGACGCCTACAACGTTCTTCTGCGACGTCTCTTCCTCCGCGACGGGTCTTCGATCAGCTGCTTGAGGTAAGAGTCTCGGACCTTCCTTTTTATCTCCTTCTTGGTTCTTAACCAAAACATGGATTTAATTAATTAAAATTAAATCTGCTGTTTCATGGTGCGTTGAGTTCGCCGACTCAACACCGTGTTCCGCGACGACGCGACGCCTTCCCGCGACGACGCGACGATCCCCCCTCTTCTGCGACAAGCAATTCCGCGAAGAACGCTCACGCGCGACGACTCTGAGGTAGGGATTTTATATTTTGGAATACCCCTCTTTATATTCTCGTGAACGTTCTTTAAAACTCAAAGAACCGGTTTCAAATGAACAATTTTATTTTATTAAAATTGACGGTTCATGTGTTGAACAATTTCTCCCGTTTCTTTTATCTAACGTGGAGGGAGCGGGTCAAACGAACACGGCCCGACAACCCTCCGCCGTTCTTCGTGTTTTGCGGATTTGGCGGGCGACGACGGAACGTGACGCAACAGATGTTTGATGATCCCGCAGTAAAGAACGGAACCCGGGAGGAACAACGACACAGACGGGAGGGAAAACGGGCCACCAGAGCGACTCCGGCGGCCCGCGGAAGCCGGTGGTGGCGCGGGTCGCCAGCGCGGCGGCGCCGACGGCCAGAGGCGGCGGCACCCCGCGGGTGTCCAGGGCGACACCCCGCGGGTGCCGCGGGTGTCCAGCGCGCCACCCCGCGGGTGCCGCGGGGTTGGCACGCGGCACCCCGCGGGTGTCCAGGGCGACACCCCGCGGGTGTCCAGGGCGGCACCCCGCGGGTGTCGCGGGGTTGTCACCAGGCACGTCCGGCTGTCTGGCCGACACCCCGCGGGTGCCGCGGGGGTGTCACGCGTGGCGGCGGCTTTCCCCCGCGTCGGCCGCTCGGCCGCTCGGCCGAGCCGAGCCGGGCCGGGCCGGGCCAACCAGGGGGGGTCGGGCCAGGTCGGCTCGGGCACAGACCCCCCGTCTTCGGACGACTTTCATTCAAACGCCCGTAACTTGAGCTACGGGCCTCCAAACGACTCGCTGTCAGCGGAAACACAATCCTTGGAGCGAGTCGGACGTTTCGGTTTATCGCACTCAAAGTTTCCGAATACTTTGGGTTCAGCCGGGTTGGTTCGTACACGAAACCAACCGGGCCCTCGGAGCGGAAACGCTCATATCTTGAGCTACGGACGTCCGATTGACGCGCCGTCTATTGCGTTGAGTTCCTGTTGACGATACAGAACTTTTGGCATCCTTCTCCCGAGTTTTGGATACAGTTGGTAGTGGCCGGGTTGGATCACACACGAAATCCAACCGGGCCCTTGGAACGGAAAAGCTGATAACTCTCAGACAGGACGTCCGTTTGACGAACCGTCAGCGGCGTTGACGATCACGTTGAGAAATGGTCCCTATGAGTATACCCTATGAGAGCTCGGGGTACAGTTGAGATACGGCTGGGTTTGGTTCGCTCACGAAACCAACTGGGCCCCTGGGATGAAAAGGCTAATAACTCACAAACCGGGCGTCCGATCGACGCGCCGTCTGTTGCGTTGAGACCCCTGTGACGAGGTGGTCCTTTGAGATATACTTCTTCGTGGGACCTTGAGATACTTGGAGTATAGACTTGCAGCTCGTGGAGCGGACCCTCCCAGAGACGAGCGTGCGGAGTACGGAGACCGTGTAGCCGACTGAGACCTGACGACTGCTTGACCGACTTGACATAGAGTGAGTCGACTAGCCCAGTGGACGGAGCACTACTTTGTTTGGGTGCAGACCCATGGCGGACGGAGCACTACCTGTGTGATAGTGCAGACCCGCGGTACTCGTCCGGAGAGTACCTCTGCAGGCTACTAGGGGGTGTGCACTACTGTGTTTGAGTGACATACCTCGGCGGAAGCACTACTGTGTTTGGGTGGCTGGCCCGTAGTACTCGACAGGAGGAGTACCTCAGCAGTCTTAGGTTAGTGAGCAGTACCTCGGAGTCGTGACAGGACCACTGTACACTCTAGGGATGGGGCTCTTCAGTAGTTACAGTTTCGATAATGAAAATCCTGGTTTGAGCTGAGACTTTTGACCTTTGTGTTTCCTCATGATTGAGATGAGTTACTTGATAACTTAGGTATATGTATGGGCATATACCTAAGTGGAGGTTATCTGTTGAGATCTTCTTTGTGGTTATCCTTGTTGGATTTAGTGAGACCTTGAGGGTCTCAGGGTCCCTACTGAGTATCGTTATACTCACCCCTACACGGGCTATGCCCGCACCTCGTTGTGTTGGTTGCAGACGACAGGCAGTGCTGACGGAGGCCGAGTGTTCGAGGACTGGACGATACCTGGAGGTGGACTACATGACAAGTCAGTGTCCGGAGGTGGACTTCACGGCGAGACGACACTCGGAGAAGGTTGACGGACGAGAGCACTGTGGAGGCTATCTGTACCTACCCTTTAGGTAGGATTCGTGGTGGACGATCCAGGAGCTGCGCCATCTGTACCTACCCTTCAGGTAGGATCCGAGGAGGACGACCCAGGAGCCGCTTCCGTCCCTCCAGCTATTGTCTTTTTCTGTTGTACTTTGTTCAGTTGTAGTTGTACTTTCTTTTGGGTTTGTATTCTGGCCCATTTACTTTCCAGCACTTCTTTTTGTACTTAGTGTTTTACTTCCGCTTGTACTCTGTGGTGATTTGTTACTTTTATAAAGGCAATGTCTTCCCAGTTATCGGGATTTACGCCATTGGTGCTAGTCGCCAGCCCCTGGCCTATGGAAGGCGGGTTTGGGGTAGTCACGGCACGGGCCCCGTGGACGGGTCGTGACAATTGGTATCAGAGGTGGTCGGGTCTACCGCAGACTCTGATCTTTCTTTCTGTGAAGCAATAGTGTTAAGGGTACCGAGTGTGGTTTTCAGTTCAGGGAGTCCAGTGTTGGTGCGGGCGGCCGACGTATCCATACACCAGGACCCTGGCAACTGATTTTCGACTTTGTGCATGAAAACACTGTTTGCGTGTGTGTTTTCAAAGGTTTTCCCCTTAAAACAGCTCAAACTAGGTCAGCTCACCAGGTATAATCATTTGACCGTGTTACGTTGTTTCTTTCAGGATGCCTTTTCTCGGACGACCAGCTAGAGCCCAGAGGGATGTGCGTGCTGACAGCCTGTCGAGTGACGAGGCTTCGGTACAGGGCCCTCTTGCAGTTGAGGCACCAGCGGAGGCGCCAGCGGCACTACCATACGTTGGGCCACCGATTCCACCAGCCCCAGCAGTAGGCGATGCCCGCTACTTGAGCGCACTGCATGAGTTCCAGCGCCAGAGGCCACCCAGGTTCGGGGGAGAGATGGACCCACAGGCAGCTGAGGATTGGCTGGAGGCTGTGGTGGGAGTCTTCAGGCTAGTGGGGACGCCATCAGACTTCATGGTGACATTTGCTACCAGCCTTCTTCAGGCAGCAGCAGGCAGGTGGTGGAGCCACTTGTTCCAGTTTTGCGATGGGATGGCTTTCACATGGGAAGACTTTGAGACCTTCTTCAGGGTGGAGTTTGTGCCAGTAGCTCTACACCCCGAGCGTGTTCAGGAGCTGCTGCCTTTGCCGCGTGTTTTTCGATCAGAAGCCGAGTCATCTTTGGGCAGTAGACAGATGATGCAGAGGTCCAGGAGGACCAGACCAGCAGTTGGGCGATCTCGGGTTTTAGGACCGGTGGTGCGGGGCACCCGGGGTGGGGTCAGAGCCAAGCGTGCCAGAAGCAGACTGTGTTACTCGTGCGGTGGAAAGGGGCACCTGGCACGTGACTGTCCGACTCCTCGTATAGTTGATCCATAGGCTTTTGAGGAGCCACCGAGGCAGAGGCAGCGATGAATGCTTGAGCAACAGTAGAGCAGTGGACAAGGCAGTAGAGCTCCTGGAGCATGTGGACAGGAGCGGAACTAGTGGATACGTCTCTTGTACTTTTAGTTCCATGTTGATGTTGTTTTTGTGTCTTTGTACCATGAGCTGAAATAAAATAAAGACACTTATCTTGTGATGTTTGCTTTCCTGTCCTCTTTTGTGATGTTACTAAGTGGTCCTGGTTAAGACTGTTGACTTGACCCTCACTTTCGAAATTCCTACTGGAGGAGACCCAGTGACCTCACACTGATGCCGACAGTGTGACTCGACCCTTGGAGGTGAGAGTGACAGTTGGATCTCTTAGTAGTTACGTCGAGGCCTTACGACGTCATCCATGGCATGAATGCATCCTTAATGCCAGGATTGACTGTATTAGGCAATGAGCGTGGTTCATCTAGAGAGGGGATGAGACCGGGTTTCTCTTTTCTGCAAAGGAGAAATTTTAGCAGCTCTTCCAGATCGTATGAAAAGGAGGTGCAGTTCATCCAGGAGCGGATGAAGACTGCATAGTGCAGTAAGAAACAGGAAACCAGTGCCAGTCTTAGAGACTCAGGCATGTTAAATGTTTCAAGAAGAGAAAGCTTTTAAAGAGAGATGAGTCTGCGAAGCGGTAGACGTGGAGGCAGAGCTAGGGGAGCAGCATGAGGTGGTGTACATCCTAACATGGTACAACCACCCGCCTTAGTTATTCCCGCCAGGATCAGGGAGATGGAGGGCGGTGGAAGAATGCGGCTGCATGCGGTCCAGAAGTGTGACCCAATGGCTCTAGAAATGATTCAAGGGACAGTCTGTGTCCACTACTTACTGCTGTAGTAACAGACGTTGATATGAATCATTCCTCACTTTCAAAAATCTTGTTCCAGACCTAGAGTTTCCGGTAAGCCGTGGACTTGACCCTCACGTCTGGAGATACCTTGAGAGGAGACTCGATAATCACACTTACGCCGACGATGTGGTCAGACCCTCGAGGTGAGAGTTCTGGTTGGAATCTCTTGGTGGCAGCGTTGAGGCCTTACGACGTTAGTTTGAGTATGGAGTGAGCAATAACTGTTCATACTCAAATTGACGGTTTTAGGCCAACGTCGGGATGGGTTTTCCTTGGTCGGTGGAAAAAAAAACCCCAGGCAGCGCAGGGTAACTCTTGCATAGGAGGGTGTGACCGATCACTCTTGAGTCGGTCAACCTTACTCTCGTGGTAGCAGTCGTTTTGAGTTTCAGTTCCAGCAAGAATTGGATACCTCTGGAGTTCGAGGATGACGATCACGTCCTTATACGGGTCTCACCTCGACGAGGGTTACGAAGATGTGGCCAAGGCGGCAAGTTATCTCCGAGGTTCAACGGACCTTTCTAGGTCCTCAGCAGGGTAGGTGGGATGGTTTACCACTTGGTCCATCCACCTCAGTTGCACTAGGTGCACGACGTTTCCACGTATCTTAGCGGAGGAGATACATGCACGACCCGACACAAATCTTTGACCATGGGGAGCTGGTCTTTGGTGATGAGGTGACTTTTACGGAGTTTCCTGTGGGGATTGAGGATTGACAGGAGCGGATCCTAGGAGGACGGTCGATTCCTCTTGTGCACTTTCTTTGGCAGCTCGGGGACCTCCAAGAGAGCACTTGGGAGTGGAAGGCTCAGATGCGTGCTCAGTACCGCCCTTGTTTCCCTAAGTTTGTGTTGGAGCTTTACGGGGACGTAAAGCCCTGTGGTGGGAGTAATGTAAAAACCCGTAAATTTCAAGGAATTTTTTTTCTTAATTTTCTTTGGAATTTTACAAGAGCGCAGCTTCTGACGGCACCTGATTCAGAGGCCCGGTGTGTCCGGAATCATTTTCTGATGTTTGGCTCGGGTACGTTCAGTGAACGAACGTGCGGGTTTTTCTAACTTTTGAACCGTTGCCCGGAATTAAATTCTGAGGGCACCGATGGGATCGCAGCGCCGGTATTTTCTTAGAAACGCCTCTTCCGGAGTTGCGTTTTCCCTGGTGTGGTTTTTAATTTTTGGGTTTTAAGTTATGAAATAAAATAAAATTGTGCGACAATTTTATTTTTCATTTCACTTGAAGCCGCTTGAAGCCACTTAAAAGCGGCTTAAACTGAGTTGAACCAGATAGGATACTATCCAGAAATATCCTACCCTCTTGGTAGGATATTTGTGAGGTGGGGCCCGCACGAGCCCCGCCCTTTCTTTCCGCTAAGTAACGCACCCGCGAAAACCCGTCATTATGAAAGTCAACTGACGCGTTTTCTTAATTTACTAACAGACCATTTAATTGGGCGGTTTATTTTCGTAAATTAAATGAGTTGTTTCTTTCGTTGAATTAATTCAACGAATTGATGGGTCGTTACTTACCCCCTTTCGTGTGTTGGCATAATAATAAAATAAGACCAACCAATCTTTTTTTTGGGAGGATTTCTCATTGAGACATAATCCTTGTATCTTCTTCCTCCTTCGCGAAGAACGCGAAGAACGCGAAGAACGCCGAACCCGGAAATCGACGACGCGACGCCGTGATCCGCGACGCCAACAACGTTCTTCTGCGACGTCTCTTCCTCCGCGACGGGTCTTCGATCGGCTGCCTGAGGTAAGAGTCTCGGACCTTCCGTTTTATCTCCTTCGTGGTTCTTAACCAAAACATGGATTTAATTAATTAAAATTAAATCTGCTGTTTCATGGTGCGTTGAGTTCGCCGACTCAACGCCGTGTTCCGCGACGACGCGACGCCTTCCCGCGACGACGCGACGATCCCACCTCTTACGCGACAAGCAATTCCGCGAAGAACGCTCACGCACGATGACTCCGAGGTAGGGATTTTATATTTTGGAATACCCCTCTTTATATTCCCGTGAACGTTCTTTAAAACTCAAAGAACCAGTTTCAAATGAACAATTTTATTTTATTAAAATTGCCGGTTCATGTGTTGAACAATTTCTCCCATTTCTTTTATCTAACGCGGAGGGTGCGAGTCAAACGAACACGGCCCGGCAACCCTCCACCGTTCTTCGTTTTTTGCGGATTTGGCGGGCGACGACGGAACGTGCCGCAACGGATGGTTGATGAACCCGCAGTAAAGAACGGAACCCGGGAGGAACAACGGCGCAAACGGGAGGGAAAACGGGCCACCGAAGCGACTCCGGCGGCCCGCGGAAGCCGGTGGTGGCGCCGGCGGCCGGAGGCGGCGGCACCCGCGGGTGTCCAGGGCGACACCCCGCGGGTGCCGCGGGTGTCCATCGCGACACCCCGCGGGTGCCGCGGGGTTGTCACGCGGCACCCCGCGGGTGTCCAGCGCGGCACCCCGCGGGTGTCCAGCGCGGCACCCCGCGGGTGTCCAGCGCGGCACCCCGCGGGTGTCCAGCGCGGCACCCCGCGGGTGTCCAGCGCGACACCCCGCAGGTGCCGCGGGGTTGTCCCGCGGCACCCCGCGGGTGTCCAGCGCGGCACCCCGCGGGTGTCCAGGGCGACACCCCGCGGGTGCCGCGGGGTTGTCACGCGGCACCCCGCGGGTGTCCAGGGCGGCACCCCGTGGGTGTCGCGGGGTTGTCACACGGCACGTCCGGCTGTCTGGCCGACACCCCGCGGGTGCCGCGGGGGTGTCACGCGTGGCGGCGGCTTTCCCCCGCGTCGGCCGCTCGGCCGCTCAACCGAGCCGAGCCGGACCGGCCCTGGCCGGGCCGGGCCAGGCCAACAAGGTCGGACCCGACCCGGTTCGGGCCAACCAGGGGGGGTCGGGCCGGGTCGGCCCGTGCACGGACCCCCCGTCTTCGGACGACTTTCGTTCAAACGCCCGTAACTTGAGCTACGAGCCTCCAAACGACTCGCCGTCAGCGGCAACACAATCCTTGGAGCGAGTCAGACGTTTCGGTTTATCGCACTCAAAGTTTCGGAATACTTTGGGTTCGGCCGGGTTGGTTCGTACACGAAACCAACCGGGCCCTCGGAGCGGAAACGCTCATATCTTGAGCTACGGACGTCCGATTGACGCGCCGTCTGTTGCGTTGAGTTCCTGTTGATGATACAGAACTTTTGGCATCCTTCGACCGAGTTTTGGATACAATTGGTAGTGTCCGGGTTGGATCGCACCCGAAATCCAACCGGGCCCTTGGAACGAAAAAGCTGATAACTCTCAGACAGGACGTCCGTTTGACGAACCGTCAGCGGCGTTGACGATCACGTTGAGAAACGGTACCTATGAGTATACCCTATGAGAGCTCGGGGTACAGTTGAGATACGTCTGGGTTTGGTTCGCTCACGAAACCAACCAGGCCCCTGAGACGAAAAGGCTAATAACTCACAGACCGGGCGTCCGATCGACGCGCCGTCTGTTGCGTTGAGACCCCTGTGACGAGGTGGTCCTTTGAGATACTTCTTCGTGGGACCTTGAGATACTTGGAGTATCGACTTGAAGCTCGTGGAGCGGACCCTCCCAGAGACGAGCGTGCGGAGTACGGAGACCGTGTAGCCGATTGAGACCTGACGACTGCTTGACCGACTCGACTTGGAGTGAGTCGACTAGCCCAGTGGACGGAGCACTACATTGTTTGGGTGCAGACCCATGGCGGACGGAGCACTACCTGTGTGATAGTGAAGACCCGCGATACTCGTCCGGAGAGTACCTCTGCAGGCTACTAGGGGGTGTGCACTACTGTGTTTGAGTGACATACCTCGGCGGGAAGCACTACTGTGTTTGGGTGGCTGGCCCGCAGTACTCGACAGGAGAAGTACCTCAGCAGTCTTAGGTTAGTGAGCAGTACCTCAGAGTCGTGACAGGACCACTGTACACTATAGAGACGGGGCTCTTCAGTAGTTACGGTTTCGATAATGAAAATCCTGGTTTGAGCTGAGACTTTTGGCCTTTGTGTTTCCTCATGATTGAGATGAGTTACTTGATAACTTAGGTATATGTATGGGCATATACCTAAGTGGAGGTTATCTGTTTAGATCTTCTTTGTGGTTATCCTTGTTGGATTTAGTGATACCTTGAGGGTCTCGGGGTCCCTACTGAGTATCGTTATACTCACCCCTGCACGGGCTATGCCCGCACCTCATTGTGTTGGTTGCAGACGACAGGAAGTGCTGACGGAGGCCGAGTGTTCGAGGACTTGACGGTACCCGGAGGTGGACTACACGACAAGTCAGTGTCCGGAGGTGGACTTCACGGCGAGAAGACACTCGGAGAAGGTTGACGGACGAGAGCACTGTGGAGGCTATCTGTACCTACCTTTCAGGTAGGATTCGTGGTGGATGATCCAGGAGCTGCGCCATCTGTACCTACCCTTCAGGTAGGATCCGAGGAGGACGACCCAGGAGCCTCTTCCGTCCATCCAGCTGTTGTCTTTTTCTGTTGTACTTTGTTCAGTTGTAGTTGTACTTTCTTTTGGGTTTGTATTCTGTCCCATTTACTTTCCAGCACTTCTTTTTGTACTTAGTGTTTTACTTCCGCTTGTACTCTATGGTGATTTGTTACTTTTATAAAGGCAATGCCTTCCCAGTTATCGGGATTTACGCCTTTGGTGCTAGTCGCCAGCCCCTGGCCTATGGAAGGAGGGCTTGGGGTAGTCATGGCACGGGCCCCGTGGACGGGTCGTGACAAAACAGTTTTCATCAAATTTGAATGGTGCATCCTTAACAAGTAGAGAAAACAAGGTGTAGGTTATTTTGAAAAAATGTTTCATAATCCTCTGTTAGAAACCATCATGACCTAGGAAACATCTAAAACCTTTTACATTTTCATGAGGTGGGAGTTTTTGAATGACTCCTATATTTGTAGTATCTACTTCCAGACCTTTCTTTGAAACTTTATGACAAGCATAGTACCCTCAGTGACTATAAATTGAAACATTTACCAATTAAGAAAAAGGTTGGATTCAATGCATCTATCCAAAACGAACTCAATATTACCTAAACATATATCAAATATACTACCCACAATGGATAAATCATCCATGAAAACCTCAATGATTATCTAAATCATATCAGAAACAATATCCATCACACACCATTGAATGGTCTATGGAGCTCCACACAACCAAAAGGACATCCTCCTATAAGAAAATGTCGCAAAGGGGCATGTCAAAGTAGTCTTCTCCTGATCTTCTGGGGAAATATAAATCTAGTTGTAACTATAATAACCATCCAGGAGACATAAAAATTAATTTCTATAAAGCCTCTCAAGACTTTGATCCAGAAAATACATAGGAAAATGTTCTTTACTAGTGGATTCATTTAATATCCTATAAACTATACAAAATCTCCATTTTTTGGCTTTTCTAACAAGGATTTATTCATTTTTTTCATTTTTAACAACACAAAATCCTCCTTTATTAGGGACAACCTTGACCGGGCTGACCCATATGCTATAAGATATGGGATATATAATACCAGTGTCTAATAGTTTAATAAAATCCTCTCTCACAACTTCTTTCATGATTTGATTTAACCTTCTGTGACACTCTACCTTAGGCTTATGATCTAACTCCATATGAATGTTATGCATGAAGAATGAGGGACTAATACACTTGGTGTTTTCTATGGTACAACTTATAGTAGATTGATACTTTTTAAGAATATTAAGAATTCTATCTTCTATATTATTATTCATCTTAGTAGAAACAAAGACATGAAATTTGGAATTCTCACCCAAGAATGAATATTTCGAATGTGAAGGAAGTGGTTTAAGTTCCAGAATCGGTGGTTTTTAACTAGAAGGAAGACTCTTGGTCCTAGATGGACCAAGTTCTTTAACATATATTTTTCAAGAAGTTTTAATAGATGAAATATTTCCAATATCTAGCTTAGATTCATAATTTATAGTGTTGTTGTCCAAAGTGGACATCTCACAACCCATATTTTCTAGATTTGAATTTAATAGGTTTATTAAGGCATAATTATCACGTTGTCTCAAAACCTCTCCATAAAAATCATCATAGGGTAAAGAAGTGTTGGTGTTAACAGAAATACCCTCAAATTCACTAAAAAAGAACCTATGATCAGAAACTTAAGACTCTCCTATAATAGAAATTGAACAATTGTCTAGATCTGGAAAACATTCCAAATTCACTATTTGAGGAGAATTTTCAACTTTTGAGATAATAAAATCTATATTTTTAGCTTCCAAATGAATTTCATAAACATGGGATTTTTTTTAGATTCTACAAGATTTTCATAAGAACTTTCATTGTCTAAGGACTCTACCATTGAATAGTTTTCAGGGAATGTTGGTCCTTTAACATTTTTAACACATTAATCTCTTCTTGTTGACCCCCAATTTTGAAAATTAGCTAACCTTTAGAGACATCATTGATAGCTCCACCAGTGGCCTTGAATTAACAACCCAAGATGATGGACACCTCTTGATCACACTCCATATCAAGGACTAAAAAGTCACCATGAAGAAAAAATTTACCAACTCCAACTAGTAAATCATATACCATACCCACGTGATGAGTAAAAGAATAGTCAGCTAACTAAAGTATGGCTTTGGTGGGTTAAAGATCACCCAATATCAATAGTTCAAATAGTGATTATGGGAGCATGTTGATACTAACAAATAAGTCACAGAGGAAATTATCCTGATCTGAATTTCATAAGGTACAAGGGATGCCAAAGTTATATGAGTCTTTCAGTTTGGGTGGGATTTTATATTGGAGCACAACACTACACTCTTCAGTGAGGCTGTAAGAATAATATTCTGCAAGGGTATTATATTTGAAATAGTTTTCTTAAGAGATTTATGATATGAATGGATTTGAATTAAATCTTGGATGAATGGAATGTTCGCTTTCAGTTTGGTATGATGTATATGGAAATGAACATGTTCATCCTTGGTGTTTCTTTGAGGTTTCATCTTCTCAGGGAAAGGGATGGGTGGGGGAAAAATTATCAGAACAGAGGGAATATCCCTAACCTCTTCCTCAACTTTATATTTTCCTCTATTATTTTCGTTTTTTGAAGAATTTTTAGCATGATTTTCATGTGAAAACTTTAGATTTTGATCATTTTCACCAACTTTCATTTGATTTCCAAATTAAGTACAAAGTAGATTTTTATTTCCAAATTCACACCATTTCTCATCTTGGGAATTCTTAGTGTGTTTTTTAGAAACGGTTTGAGTATTCAGACCACTCCTAGTGAAAAAAGTCATTTCCTTCTCTCTAGGATTAGGTTTAGTTATACTAGGCAATCATCATTTATCCCTAGATGTAATGTCTCTATCTATTTTCCCAATTGAGTTTCTATATTCTGCATTCAAGCAAATTTTTTCATTTTATCATGATTTTGATGTTTATTTAACTAAGACATGAATATTTATTCTTGAGAATTCATTTTATTGAAAATTATATCCATCATAGAAGACATTTTGCCATCATTATTACCTTGTGAGTTTAAATATTCACCCCTTTATTGATTTTGAAGGTTTTGTCTTAGTTGGTTCTGATAATTAGGGGCAGTGGATTGTTTAATAAGTCATTGTCCTTTCCAAGAAAAATTTGGATAGTTCCTACAACCTTGATTGTAATTTCCTGTGATTGGATCTTCTTTAGGAGGAATTCTTGGAGCATATTTGAAAAAAATTGAGTTTTCTTATTATTGGGATGGCATGTCAATGTTAGGATAGTAATTTTTAGTAAGCCCAAACATTCCACAATGGGCACATTTTTCTCTAAGTGATTGGTTGGTGTTTTGATAACCCAGTTGATTAGCAGATTGTTTTTAATTATGGTTCATTGAAGATTGAAGTTGGTTGGTGATTACAAAAAGTTTTCCTTGAGTTCAATTCATTAAACCAGGGTTGACATTAACATTTCTATTGGCTCTTTTTATTCTTTAATTCATATGTTTCAGTCCAAGATTGTTGAAAATTTGACTCAGTTCTTCATCAGTCTGATCATTAGAGTTACCCCCAGCAGCATGGTCCACTATGTTCTGACATGAGGAGGATAGCCTGTTCATAGAAGGTATCCATGAGAAGGAGAGATAAGAGTTGATGATGGGGACACTGCCTAAGAAGGTCCCCAAATCTATCTGAAGCTTCATGGAAAGCTTCTCCATCATATTGATAAAATCTATTTATCTTTGTTTTTAGTTCTCATTTTAATATTTGAGGATAATATTTCATAATGGCTGAGTTATAGACTTGGTACCATTTATCAAATATGTATTCATCTAGATTGAGAAACTAGTTCATAGCCTTCCCTTTCAGATAAAAGGGAAAGACTCTCATTCCCAGCTCATTTTTAGTGAGTCTTAGAAGATGTAACTGCTACACAACATTGTAAAAGTCTGTAATGAAGGAAAGAGAGTCCTTATTAGAGAGTCCATTAAATGTAGGAATAAGTGAAATGTGGGACTATTTCAACTCATAGTTTTGGGTTCTATGTGAAAGTTAGATTGAAGAAGGATTGCATGACACTTGAGGGAGTTGTAATTACCTCATCAAAGGGATTTCATTTTCTAAGAGTTCTAGATAGTTCTAAAAGTTATTATCAGGGACACTATCACACAAGTTCTCCATTTAAATTTTGTACTTATTTTTTCTATGATCGGGGAGATGGTTGTCAATTTATGGGTTTAGAGGCTCTTGACTAATAGCAAAGGTTCTTGTGCTCATGCAATGTGTAACAATAGTTGAATTCAAAAAAATAGTTCAACACAAAAAATAATAGAACTAAGCAGGAACTAAAGTAATTACTAAATGAAGTACAGTAAAAACAACAACAATGTAACACACAAGATTTGACAGACCTAATTTTTTTTAAAGCATTTTTTAAAATTTTCCATTTTTTTGGGATTGTTTTTATATGTGTGATTTTTTAAGTTTTTTTATATAAGGGAATTGTCGCTTGTGGCCTCCCAAACAATGGGAAAAAAAACCTGACATGACAATCATTGAAATTGAGTCAAACTTTAAAATTTATGTTTTCCTTCTACTAATGTCTAGTAGAAAGTAGGGTCGAACACACAGTGAAGGAAGGTAACCACGTTTCTTTATAAAACATTTGTAACACCCCACTGTAGTCAGAAAAAGGAGACTTTTTAATTTATCTTGTAAATATTTGTATATTTTCAATTTTTTTCTTTTTTTAGAAGAACTATGTCTAAACTAAACAAACAAGACTAATAGTGTAACAATGATTAAAACACAGAAGGAGAGAATGGAAACATATGATCTTAAGCAGCCCAGGAATATAACTTTTCTGGTTTAATAATTGGCTTCTACATTTGATTACGATTGTATCCAAAACCTCTAAGAATGGATTGATTAAACCCTCTTTCTAGGAGACCAATCTCACAACTAAATGTGACCTGATGCTCGCCACCGCTTGAGTCACCTAACTTTGAAAGTTTTTGAATTTAAGATACTGTAATAAATTTGATCGATCTAATCATGTAAAAATGAAATAATTTTTTTAAAATAAAGTAGTCCTTGATACTTCTCCCCAAAAGATCAGGGAAATTTTGAATTTAAGCTCACCAGGCATGAAAACAATTTAAAGTGTAAGAGTCAACTTCAACTTCTCCGGTTGAATCTGGCTCTTTGTTGGAAGAGAACAAAAAAATTAAAGAGATGAATTAACCAGCTTGTTTAAGTTCCCCGACCAATTAGAATCTTGCCTACAATCATCTCTATTAGATAAACTGAAATCATTTGACTAAAACGAAAGAAAATTTGGAAAGAATAGAGGAAGATATCTCCCTCTCCAAGCTTGAACAATTGCTGTTCCTTGTCCTCGGTTCTCCAATAATGGTACTCTGAGAGGTTCTCCCTGGTTTTCTCTGCTGTTTCACTTAGAGATGAATCATCAGTTATCTGTTAATCCCCCTATGCCGCTCTACTTTTCACTTTTTTTAAACTTACGGTCATCTGTTGTTCATCCCCAGTTTGTTTCCACCGACATAATTTGGTGCTTCACTTCACTTCTGTACCGCGAGGAAACACCATAATACCGCGACGACGTAATCCCTGATCCAAGACGGCGATCAGATGTTGTGCAGCGGAGAACTTCTATTTAATGCAGAAAAACCCTGATTAGCTCCTAGTTCCCAGAGCGCGTCAGAAAACAGTGGTTATACCCCGACATCAATGGCTGTGCGGCCTTCTTGCAGCATCGGCTCCTCCTTTTATCCTGACCGCACACAACCCTTCAAATCAGACTCCTCAAAAAACGGAGGTGGATTAGTTTGGTGTCTCATTTCGCAGCGGCACACAACGACTAAACTTGCAAGAGGCAGCGAACTTATTTTCCAGCGGTAGTGCCTCTAGTTCTGCAACTTCAGCAGCTCCCCTATGTGGGTCCAGTCCAGCGACTGGTGTGGCATAATCTTTATGCAGTGTTAGCACGACATCTCCTTCAATGGGAATTTTATATGCACAAGAACAATAGATTGATCCATTCCAATATCTAAGGGTTGATATAATTTTATAGTGGATTTTTACAATGAAATTTCAAACACATTTACTGTGTAAAATATCACATTTTATGAGGAAATATTTTCATTCCCATTTCACCATGATTGAATGAGGATACTTATTTATTCTTAAAGGTCATTTTCTAGAGGGTAGATGGATAGATATCTGATTAGTTGAACACATTCACTAATAAACTTGTTTCTCTAAAACTCAATTATATAAACCTCATTCTCTGATTTCAGATAAAATTCATTCATTTACAAAGGATATTATTCAATATACCATAGTTACGGCAATTATTATATATTTTTTATATGAATCAATATCACAATGATGTCCTTTACAACAAAATGGGGATATTGTTGATTTAGCTGTTCTTATGTGTTCATATAGCTGCTGCTAAATATATTCGTATTTATTTCGTAGTATCTTAATATTTTATCTATAGAAATATTTAGATATTTTTATTAAGAAAAATTAATTACTGATTAGTAATTCATCCCTTTTCATATATATTCTTCAATTAGTTTCAAAATTTTTATTTAAACTCTTTAAACATGAATTTTTATAAACAAATAAAATCTACATTTCTTATATATACTCAACTGTGTAATGTTTTGGGGAATTTTGGTTTCCTTTTTTGATGCATTGTGAACACTTTTATTAACATATGTAATTTATTCTACTAAAATATCGACATCACTTACAAAAAACGGTTCTAGTGAAAATAATCAAACTCATGGAGAGAGTGTTCGTGCAGTTGGCTAGGGGCTCATTATTCCCCAATCCACTATAAAAATTATTTTATTTATTTAATTATATTTTTTTTGAATAATATTTTAAATTAAACTATATTGTTATTTCATTTTGTATTTTTGAATGGGGGATCAATTCTATAATTTTAAAGTGTTTTCCAAACGAAAAATTCCCCCACCTCTTGTATCTTCTTCATCATTATAACTTACAATGATATTGATAAGGGATGGGTAGTTGATGAATATATTAATATTATTTATGAATATATGGATTCTCTTGGACGAATCAATGTTGATGATTGGTGAACAATGTATCAACAATCTAATAAAATGGATGTTTGTCATGTTATACTATTATAAAAGGATTTAGGTGTTAACATAATATATTAATGTAATGAATATTTTACTGAGTGAATATTTTATGGTCATCGTAATTGTTAATGTGGGATGCAATATGATCAACAAAAAATAAGGATCCGACCATACTCAAATATTTCAACCCACATTAAACACAAAACCCTAATAGATCTATTCTAAATTATAAATCCCAAACATGAACTTAAATAAAATAGAATCTGAACATTTAGTTGGTGAAGCCTCCTCCAAACACATATCTTTACATATAACTAAACACCACCGGTATTATGTTTATACCTACTTATTCAAAACCCCTCATAAATAATATTCATAGACACCCAAAAAAAAGGGAGTAGATCAAAATTACACACTTCACTACAAATTGATTAGTAAAATGCTCAAATCAGGATACCATATTTTTCAAGATGGAGGATATCATTTACACTTAGTTTTTAGTCTCTTTGGAGATTTTGTAAGTCCTACAATTACATGAAACTCATCCATTTTATTAAAATATAAATCCAAAATGAAAAATAATAATAAGTAGATTGTGTTAAAGAATAAACCATCAAAAATGGGTTGGATTATGTTACAAGTGAACTTATTTAGTTTTAAAATATAGTTGACATGCCATTAACCTAACCAAAAAACCAACATTTTTACATTGAACTTCACATATATCATAAAAAGATTATAATGATTCTATAGAGTAACATTTTGCTACATCAACATTATATGAATTGATTTAAAGAAAATAAAAATCAAACAATGTATAAAATCTCAAAATAAGAATAATATATTTTGTGAAATTCAAAAAATATTAATGATAATAACATGCCATATATAAAATATATATTTATATAACACACACACACACACACATATATATAATTAAAATATATATAGAGAGAGTGATATCCATGTAATATATATATATATACATAACCTATAAATATATAGAACATGTATATATAATCAATATACAAAAATATGTGTATAAAAAATCTCCACAATAATGTAAGAAAGAGAATAGTTATAAATCCTTATATAAAGTATCGGAAACTATAGAAGAATCCCTATAACATTTCAATATATAATATCGATTTTATTTTGGATGAAAATTCTCATAAAAAATAATATAAAACTGAAACAAATAATTTATCATATTAAATTGAGTAAAACTAAAAATAAAGAAAATTTAATATTGAAATGTAAATGATATTTTCTTACTTAATGTTCATACAATGAATAAAATAACCAAAAAAATTATATCAATATTTTTCATTACACTTATATATAGAATATCATCTAACTTTGAAAGGTAATCATTATCAGAAAAATCTAGAACATGTTGAGGAATTCTACCATTTATAAGAAACCGTATCAAAATTTTTAATAAGCTTCCATAACATTCATAATCCTTGGTTTAAAAAAATTGTAAATATATCTGTTTTTTAACCTTTAGGAATATTATTTTTGTTATAATAAAAACTAAAACTCACCAAAAAATCAAAGATGAAAATGAAACTTTTGTACCCCTTAAAAATAATTCAAAAATCATAATAAAAATCTAAAAAATTTTGGATTATGAAAAATAATTTTATAAGTATTCATGTTAAAAAAGAAATAAAGGATCAACTATTGTTGAGCCATTATAGCTGATGAAGACAAAAAATCTAAATTATAAGATATTATGAATAAAAAAATCAATGGTGATAATAATAATTAATAACACTCTAATTATGATGGAAATAAAATTTCAATTTTAAAATAACATTTTCTATATTATCGATACCTTTAAGAGGGTGTCTAGTGTTACTCAAGACATAGAATTATATGGTACTAAGAAGAAATCATTATGCCTATGTGGACCAAACGAATCATTTTTTTAGATCATTCTTTTCCACGACACTATTGGTCATAGATGAGGGTAGGTGATTAAAGTGAATAAATATTAGGGAATACCATGTTGTTGATCAATTATGCTAGAGAAAGACACCAAACACAATGTCAACATTCACACATAGGGAATGACATGGAAGGGGGTAGAGTGGGGAAGGTAGTGGATAGTGAAGGTCACATGATAAAGGATATGGATACTGGGGGTTATCCATTGGGGAAGAAAAGGTTTACATGGTCAGTGATGAAAGAGGGAATTAGTTTTGGTTGTTCAGTGAAGAGGCGGTCAGTGATGTTGGTAGAGGGGCATGGTGGAAGCGAAAGGGGTAACAGATGAGGTGGGTGGCATGGATTGATAGTTGTGGGGGAAGTGATGGGGTTCATTGAGAGTAGTGGTGGTAAAAAATGTTATAGAGATTCATATAGGTTGATGTGAAAGAAGTGCCAACGAAGGATAGTGATGTCATCGGTCACCAAAGAGTGATGAGTTTGGGGTGTATCGTGTAGTGTTGGGGGAGGAAAATTAGAATTTAGGATTGGTAATGAATGATAAAAATAAAATAGAATATATAAAATATAAAATATCGTATAGTTTTTTAAAATTTAAAATATAACATGTTTATATAATAATGCTATAACATTTTATAAAAATAATTAATTTTACTTCATAATTTAAAATAAATTTCCAATATGTGAATATCAATTATAAATTAAATAATATTACTCAATTGATTATAAGGTTTTTAATTACTAATTTGTATAATGAATTTCTAGAATTTATTTTTATTATATTTAATTATGTTTTCTAAATTTATATACAGAAATTAAATTATAATATATATATATATATATATATAATATCAAACATATATGTAACTATATCAATTATCATTACTATTTAATTTTTTTAGAAGTTTTTTAAATTGTATTATATAAAAAACATTAAAAAACCAAAAACCATATTTATATATAGACAATTTTTTCTATTAAAATAAATTAATGAGATTTTTTTAATAACATCGAAAAAATGGATATGGACTTTGATAATAAAAATAAAAATATATTAAAAATATTGATTCTCTTAATTGGTTATACATAAAATATTTGTTGTTATTCAATGGTTTATTATAATAATTTTACTGAATGGTAAAATATTTTTTGTTATTTTTGTCATACTACCAAATTCTTATGTTGGTAAAAAAATATTTTACTAGTAAGATAAAGGAATAGATTCAAGAGTTTGTAAAAGAAGTTTTTTTGTATTGAAAATTAAATTTAAAAAAAATATATGGTGCTAAAAACACGTATCGGTAATTAAAATTAATACCAACAAAACATTTTCTCTTTTGGAATTATCCACTTTTACTAATAAATCTATTTCATGTCAATTGATTACAATTTTTATATGTTATTTATTTTTTAGTCACCCAAAACATCAATATCCCCTATAATTCCAATCAATCTTGGAAACATCAAAATCCAAAAACAAAATTCATATCCCAAGACAATAAAATAACATCTCAATAAACTATTAAACAACAGTACCAATATTTAAATATTGGTGTACAATAATTCAATAAATATGACCACCAAACTAGTCATTCATATTGGATGTTACTTCCCCTTTCAATTTATACCTGTAACATCCTCCAAAATCCCTAAAATAAAATATAACCACCCAAACAATAACATTCATACCTAATTCCATCAAAGGAACCCATATATAATAATTTCATCTTAAATAAACCATTTCTTAATCCATCTCACATAGAAGTAAAAAATTTAACAATATCATTCTATTTAACATTAAATAGCCCAATTTAATCTTTAAACAAAATGCAACCAAACCACTAAATCATCCATCAAGTGAATCAAACCTTATTAAATCACAATCCAAAACCATAGAAGAAATTAATTAATTAATTCAATATATCCAATTGTATAACATAAAAAATTTCATCCCAACTATATAATCATCAAAATATTCTATAATCCATTTTAATTGAACAAAATAATTCATAATGAACATGCTAATTTTTTTTCAAAACTAAATTTCAATTTGATACCTTTATTTTAAATAAAAATATTATTTTAAATCACACAAAAATTTAAATTCCAAAAATTATAAATTAACCACTTTTAAATTAAAAATCAAATATGCCAAAGATAATACAAACAAGCATTTGAAAAAAAGTATCACCCAATACCAAAATGATTAAACAATTTTCATGTAATTTAACACAGAGAATTTAAATCCTCAATACAAAATTATATGATTTCATTTTGTTTGATTTTATATCATTTATAGTGGGTGGTATTGAACATTGAAGTGTATTTTCCTTAGGAATTTTTTTTTTCATGAGAAGAAACAAGAAATTTAGTACTGATATAGATGAAAAGGTGAAATAAAAAATTATACGTTTTATTATGGTACTTTTAAATTTTAAAATCTATTTTATACATAATATATCATTAATTTTTTCAATAACATCCATTGGGGAATTTTATGGGTAACATCCTCATAACATTATGAAATATGATCATTTTCAATAGATATTAGCTACAAAGAACCATTGAAGAGTCCATTAACAACACGCGAAGAGTTTCATCCCAACTAGGTATTGGACCACATTAGATACATCTAAAATATTTTGAATCAAATATTTTCAATAATCTTATCGATATGAAGTATATTCCCATGCCCAGGTAGAAGTGGATACAAATTTATCAATAAAATGACATGAATGAATAAAAAAGGCTAAATAGTTGTTTTCGAATACATGGAATCTTTATGTCCATTTATACAACTAGATACCAGCATGATTATTGATACATATATGTTAACAATCCAATCAATATATATTTCACCTAGTGATGGCGATGATAGTACTAGTAGTGGGTGAGGAGATGAGATTCCAGATAATGATTTTGATGGATATGTAAGAGGCAATGTTTCCACAAAAGAAATTGATGATTGATATAATGTACATGATGTTAATGATTTTAATAAGGGAGATTTTGATCCTCTACATTTCAGACTTAAGAAATTTAAATTAACAACTTGAATGGTTATTGATAATTAAAATCGAAGGTATTTGGGTTTTTATTTATTTTTTAATATTATGATTTTATAATATATGTAATTTCAGTAGTGAAAGATATAAATATGTCATTTTTCATCAATGTATTAGTTAAAAGGTGTTTGATGAGGCCAAATGGCTTCTTGATATAAAACATGGACATACTAATGGTTTTTTGATCTTATGGTATATCCTCTACTCAAATGGTTCAATTAAACCATTGGTATTTCTAGAATAAAACCCCTCTATACCACTAGTTGTAAAAAACCATTGATGTAGGTGTATTCCCATGTCCTACATTATAACTATTCTTGGAACCATTGCAATACCCTATAATAAATTCCATTGGGGCTATACAAATGATTAAAACTATTCTTATATGATCTTTTTCTTATAGTGATCGTATTCCACAAATATGGTTTGATCTATCTATATCAAACATAAATTATTAATTTCAAAAACAAGATTGTATTATGTGGTATAAAATGATGTATAATTTCAAAAAAAGATGATGCCACTATAAATAATCATTAATATTTTTAGACCTATATTCAATTAAATTTATGCATGGAATACATTATAAGTAATAACAACATTCCTTCCTAAAACATTCATTGAAACTCTTGAACAAATTCAAGGATTTAAATACATTATTTAAGTATATTATGTGACTAATCCATATAAATTAATCAATGTATGAGAATATGTATTTACCAGAAAATTTCAATTAATTCTTTATAAGAACACCAATATCTAAATGGACATGTTTAAATGGTCAATTGTTTGAATCTTCACATTTTTATGGGAAGAGTTTAGAATCATCAACTTTCAATTGTAAGGCATTACAATTTGATATTTATTTTTCAATATCACATAATAATAATTTTCTCCAAAATTAAATTTTAGGTTCTTTTTTCCTATTTGACCATGTAATAAATGTTAAAACTCTATTTCATCCTTCAATATCGAGTAAGATAATTTTTTTGTCTCATAATTTAAATAGTATTTCTCTTATGTTTTTTCTTTTATTAACAATACTTCCATTATTTAATCTCATAATATGAAATCCAAATTTTCAAATGATAACTTCTTTTCCAACACAACATAGAAAATAAAAAATTATATGTTTGTGTTTAAAAATGTCAACAAAGTGAACACTTTATGATTTTATATTCTTAAATTCAATTTCTATTTTTCAAACTCATTTGATTTCATGTACATATTAATTAACAAATATAAATAATCCTTCTCAACACATTCATAAGCCATTATAAAATCCCATATCACCTATAATTTTATAGGAAAACCCACTATCATGTATGCATAGGTGATTCTATTGAGATTCATTCAAAGAAAAATATACCTTGATATTGTATATTCTATAAAAATTATTCAGAAAATGTAACTATTTAATCAATTGAATTCATGATTTCCTAGATTCATTTTGAACTTGTATTATTTCAATACGTTGTATAATTTTAAATTATAACATTTAAACACTATTACGTTTTTTTTAAAATTACATATATTTAACCAAAAATTAATTTCCACAAGTGAGATTCGACCACAACACCAACATTATCCCAAAAGTGAGAATCTTTTAGAAAAATATTCTTGCGGTGAAGATTATATATAACACCCTGAGACATTGCAATATTTTAATTTTCAAATAAATTTAATTTTTCTTCTTGCATTATTTTTAAAAAACACTATGTTAAGCTAACGCTACAAACAACGATGAGTTGGATTGCATTACACCCATGTCCCAATTTTACCGAACAATAATATATTAATAGAATATTATAATTAAATATAATAGATATAATAGCTATTAAATAAGAAGATAATAATATTTTTAACAACATTTTCAATTTTATATATTCCATATTATATTAAAATTCATCTTATCTGTTTTCTCGACATGATATAAGAAAAAGTTAAATTTTTCCGATAAAAGTACTATTTTTAAAAAAATTGTAGTTTTTCCGCCTTTTGATTGTGCACCAATTTTAAATGTAGTTTTTGAAATTAGTCATTTTATATTTAAAAAAAATTAACTTATTCTTTGAAATCATAATATAAAAATTTACTTTTGTTCAATATTTTGTATTTTTTCTGATAATTTTCATGTTTTAATGAATAGTAAAAAATACTAAATTTTAATTGAAATCAAACTTTTTCTTCAAAATAATTTAGAGTGTTAAATAATAATTTAGATTTATTTTAAATAATAATTAGATTATAATTTTATAATTTCATATAATTTAGGTCATTATAAGTATTCTTAGATTAAAATTGGAAATAACACATGTCAATCTCTTGATGGGTTTTTTACTTTTGAAAACTCATCTTCTCGCACCGTGAACATGATTAATTTTGAATTGATTACTATGAATTTTGTGTTTTAAATTTTGAAAAATGGATTACATACATGGAATAAGTGGTAAAAATAATTTTAATAGGTTACTTTTATTTTTTGGAAATTATGAATAGTAATTATGGTATTTTTTTTATTTAACGCGATTAAAGGTAAATTGAGAAAATTAGTTAACCAAATAAAATTATAAGGACTATAAAATTACCCTAAAACGTGAAAAAAATCCAATTGGACGATTAACCATCAACCTGTAACACCTAGGTATCATATTTGACTCATTTAATAGAAATTGTTCCTTGAAAATGATAGAAATATTATTATAATAAATGAAAGTGACATAAAAGTGAAAAAATGTCACCCTCCTATTTCTTATAAGTATAATAAATTTAATATTGAGATAAACATGATAAAACATTGATATTAAATAGTCTCTATAAAGATAATGAAATTATCTACATCATTGGACTATATTTAGAATTTTTAGCAATTAAATAATTACCTTATATACTAACACTACAATGATACAATAATTATTTTATTAATAGAAATATCAAATAAATGATATGAAAAATATTAAAACAAATATAATTTAAATTAATTAGGGGACTACATAAATTTTATAGGTTACTATAAAATCATTTTACTATATTAAATTATTTTTTCTTCGAATTAAACTTTCAGTTTGAATTTTATTATAAGTCATAAAATTGAATTGTTTCAAAATTGACACTATTGAAATTTTATAAAAATAATATATTATTAAATTATTTAAAATTGTTAAAAGTAATTATAAAATTAAAAGGGATTATTATATGGTAAAAAATTTCATAAAATGCCCATTTATAGACAATTGACACCATATAAATAATAATTTATAATATTTTTACATTTATAATATTATTAACACAATTAAAATTTAATAGATTAATTATGGTTAAATCAAAATAATAAGGTTTCATATAAAACCAAAACTAGTAAAAAATTTATTATATGGATTATATTAAATCCTTGTCACATTAAGACCAATTTTGATCTGTTTAAGGAACACTCTTCCTTGATGATAAATTATATATTATTTAAATAAAAAATAGTTAGGAAATTTCACTATCGTGTATTTTAATATATTTTACCTATACACATAATTCCAAAATCAATATATTAATGAACATAAATTCCTATTTTTTAAAATAAAATTATTTTTATTAAATGAATTTATTTTAAATTTTTTAAGTTATATAATAACATTGCAAGTTTCTTCAACTCTAAAACAAATATTTATTTAATTAACAGAAAAATAGAAGATATGATTTTAATTATATTAATTTTGATATATATTTGCTTATTTAATGTTTCTAACAAATTTACTAGATCTATAAGATATGTTATAGTTGTTTTAATGTATTTTATTCGAATTCCCACTTTGTTGTAATGTATTTTAAGTCAAATTAAATGAATAATATTAAATCTGGAAATAATGATATCTAATTGAAATAATTTATTATTATTTTATTTAAAAATTACAATAATGTAATGTAATCACAAGAGGATACGATATGGTCTAAAATTTATTATAATTTTAATTTATGGGATATTTTTATGTATTTGGATCTATAATAGTATTGTTATATTTAAATATTTTGAGAGTTTGCAAAAGTACTCCTCCCATACCATATAAAATTAAACCTCCTCCATTACTTCCTCACACCACAATGATCCATTTATTTCATCCAACCCTTATCTTATCTCCTTAAAAAATCCCTTGCTTTATCCTAGAGGCCATACGTTTTGCAGAAATCTAACCTAATATGTCCTTTTGTGAAAATCAAAAGGAGATAGTCGAAGAAGAGGTAATTGTTTTTCCATTTTACTTCAACTTATTTTATACTTCTACTTATACATACTAAGTTGTTTATAAACATAAGTAATAAATATTTTATCGTATCCATGTTGATATGTTATTATGATTATGGTATAACCATGTTCCTTCTTAAATCCATCCTATGAATATCAATATCACCATGTGTGCGTACATACGGCTTACCATATCCACACTGTGGGGTAATTTTTTGTTCAATAATACTTTCTTTGGATGGGTATAATTATGAGTATAATAGATATAAATAATTAATATGGCATTATAATAATTATTTATAATTAATATAACATCATATTCCATGCCATTTAACCACTAAGGTACCACTGCTCTTGCGTACATACAATATACCATCTCAATGACACGATGGGCCATTCAATAATGATAATTAATATATATATAATTTTTAATTTTGAAATATATTCCATAATAATTATACTATAATATATATATATATATATATTTATATGTTGTTTACATTCTTTCATTCAATATGATATGAAAAGAGAAACATTGTTCATGCGTACATATGACTACCCTCTCCATGAATAGTGTATTTTGTAACAGCCCAAGATTTTATAAAAAAATATATTCTTTTAATTTTATTAATGTCTTGTGTTGTACGCTACACCAAAAGGAGCTTGCACAACACACATCCTTGACTTGACTTGCATTACACGCAATCGCGACCTTCCTCGATAGCGTGTGTAGTACGCAATACCGAGTTTCACTAAACAACGATATGCTATAAAAATATTATTAAAACTAGCCGTTATGAATAGTAATAACCACTTTTTGAAATCCAGTAAATCTTATTTTTCAAAATGAACTTTATTTTTGGATTCGGAGTATCAAATTTAGCCTAAGGTGAAATTTTGGTGATTTTCGGATAACTTTCATATTTTGATGAATAGTGAAAATTACTAAATTTTAGTTAAAAACAACTTTTTCAATCGAAATAATTAATAGTGATAAATCATTAATTTGAGTGGTTTTAAAGTATATTTAGAATATATTTTTACAATTTAATACAATGTTGGTCATTGGATGTAGTTTCACATTTAAACTAGACATAAACAACTGTCAATCTTTTGATAGATATTGTTTCCTAAAAACACGCTATTTATTTTAACAGCAGGATTTAATTATAAAATTAATTAATGCAACTTCTATGTTATGAATTTGGTAAAATAGATTTCATTTTTGAATTCGGAATATGAAATATAGCTTAGGATGAAATTTTGGTATTTTTCTGAAAACTTTCAATTTTTGATGAATAGTGAAACCACTAAGTGGTAGGTTAAAAACTGAATTTTGCATAAAACATAATTTTACCGCTTCTATGAATGGAATTTCGAAAATCCGAGAGACACGGTTAATATCAAGGACTAAAATGTGGTTCAATGAGATGAAAATAATTTTTGGTGAATAGTAACTTTTTACTTTTTTTTACCGTGGTTAATAGTAAATAGGGTAACTAAGGGTAAATATGATATTAATATTACCCTAACACATGTCCTAATTCTATTGGACAAGTGGAATTCGACCAAAAACAAACTTAGGAATAAAATATGACCATTTAGGCCCACTTGGATTAGATTAGGACATTTATTATTAATTTATTTAAAGAAGGGATAAAATAGTTAAAATCAAAGTTTAATAAGTAAATAATTTTTAATATGGGGTTATACATAAGATAAATTCGATTGTAAATATTCATTAGAAAGCTAAAAATATTTCCTACATGATGGTATTTTATTTGTAATTTTTAGACATCAAATAATTTAATTTATTTATGACACAACGATGATGCAGTAATTATCTTTTTAATGAAATATTGACATAATTGATGTTATAAGCACCAAAATAAATGTAATTTGAGATTTTTTATGAATTCCACTAATTTTCTAGGTTACTATGATATATTAATATTGATTTAATCAACTTGGTTCGAACATTTAATTCTGTTATGACTTTCACAAAAATCATATATCAAATAGTGTCAAAATTGACACAAAATAGTTTTTAAATCAAATATTATATTACTAATTGTTATTTTATTCCTAAAAATCTAAGGTTCGGCCAAATGACTTATATAAGGATATATATATTAATAATAAACAATTTGGGGTTCGTTTGGCATGTTATAGTAAGTGTATTAACCATATAGTGAAAGAAAACAAAAGACACGGTAAAAGTTAAATTATTTAACTTAGAGTTAAATCTAATTGATAAGGTTTAAAATAATATCCAAACATGTATAAATTTGATTGGTTGATGAGATTACAACCCTATCTCATCTAATCTTCGAATATGAGTCATTTTTGGAGGTTTTTAAGTGGGGTTAGATTTATTATAAATTAATATTTTTAAGAATTCCTAAGGTGCCCCTCTCCTCCCCTATAAAAGGACACCTCCTCCCCTTCCTCCTCACACCAATTTGAGCACTCAAGCTCGCCCAACCCCTGCCAAAATCTCTTCTCCACTTCCCTAGAAACATCCTAGAGGTTCTGGTCTTCCTCAAAGACCAATTCAAGTGCCCTAAGAGGAGGTCTCAAAGAGGCACTTCAAAGAAGAGGTAATTACCGTTACCAATTCTTTCATCTTTATTTCTTCTTCCACTTCTTCTTCTTAGGTTGTCTCATTATGAAGTAATAACATCAGTATCACTCATATACTGATATGTTATTATAAGTATGAAACAACCCTATTTCACCATCTATCCATCCTACGGAAAAAGAAATCACCGCGCGTGCGTACGTACGGAATACCGTCTCCACGCCGTGGTGTAATCTATTTTCCACCACCACCTTACATGGATGGGTATAATGGTGTAAATAATAACTATACATAGTTATTACAACATCATATTGATTCTGATATATTGTATAATCCACTTCAACTCAGTTCAATATTTATGGAAATGATATCATCGCTCGTGCGTACGTACGGACTACCGTCTCCACGACGCGATGAGATTCATTCTCCATGTTAACCATTTAAGAATGATTATAATGTATATATAAGAAATAATAATGAAATATATGACATTATAAAGCTACTGGATTTATGTATATATACATATGTATGTCATCTACTTACTTTCATTTCAAGACAATAAGGAAAGTAAAACAGCGTTCATGCGTACGTACGGACTACCGTCTCCATGAACGGTGTTTTTCATTTTACTTATCTATCTATTATATATATATATATACTGAATATATATGATATATAAATCATATTTTATATTCTGGAAGTAAGTAAATCATGATATAAGTAATAATGATGTCAAGAACAACAAGTCAAAACACCTAAGATAAATGAAACGATTTTACCCAAAACGCTTCTTTAACATGGAATTTACAAAAGAACGGGTAATATAATGTTATAAGTGAACCATATATGATATCATAACAATGAATATGATTCTGGAATAAGTCAATAACATGATTTAAATCATTATACAGGAGGTTCGGACACTTACAAAGCAAGTCGGACCTAAGGTAAGGGAAATATCACAATCTCATTTTTATCCGAGATTGTTTATACTTTGGTATTTACTGGGGTGTATTTTATCATCCACATCCATGTTTCTTCAATATGTAATATTATTTCCATCCACCTACAATTGTTTAAATCCAATTTTACCCTTCGGTGAGTTTTTAGTAAAAGATATGAAAGGAATCTTTTGTCGTTTTTATATGAGGTACTTTTTGACTTTTCCGACAAAAGTACGAAGAATGTTTTTTTTAACTTATACGGCACGAACGGATTTATACTATTTTATAAAGCCTTATTTTCATGAAGCTTCCTCTAAAAGATTTCATGACTATTTTCAATAAAATCTCTTTCTTTTAAAATTGCATGATGTTTTGTGAAAAGAAATTGATTTTGAAGAAGAGAGGATATTTTCCTCAAGAATTCAATTCAAGTGTTTTATCAAAATTATTTTCCATATAAGATAATAAAGGGTTCTGTTTCTATCCATATTTTTACATTGATTTGACTATGTTGTGATGGAATTATGTTTATGAATTCCTTTATCTTATATGAATGGTTTTATGATGTCATGTTGTTTAAGAATCCCATTTTTATTACATGGGTTATGCAATGATGTATGATTTATGATTTTGTGGCACACATAAGAAAGGATTCATTAAGAGATGGGTGGGACCTATATCTCCCTCCAATGCATTGGGTAAAGATTTCATATCTCATGAGATAGACATGGCTGGAATGGTAGGTTATACCGGTTCAGTGAAACAGGACTGAAACGAGGATTACTCGATTCAGAAAGGGACTTTGTCCACTAAGATAGTCTTGACAATGAGTCTTGACTAACAAGAAATGATTCTCTATGATTATGTGTGTATGCCACCATGAGTAATGTTTTATGTAAGGGTTTCATTTTCACTACTATGATTTATCCCATGTTATGAAATTATGCTCTCTTTTGCAGGTTAAGATTTCCTAAAATGTTATGTTCTTATGAAAATTATGTGATTGATATTTCTTTTGTTTACCCTTACTGAGCATTTGAGCTCACCCTTTTATGTTTTCTTTTCCCCAGGATATAAAGAAAGGTTTTAGGTAAAAAAAGGAAGATCTTTGTGGGAGATTTTGAAGATCTTTCATCAGGATTAGAAGATTACGTTCCGAGTTTCCAAAGACACTAAACTATTACGATCCTTGTGTGTATATTTTTGTTATGTATTAAGTATTCCGCAAAAGTAATGTAATGTTCATGTACGTTAGGCTTCGGGTCTCTACAGTTGGTATCAGAGGAAAGGTTTAGTCAACCTTTGGAAACTAGGATGCGAAAACGTTAGTGAGATCCCTAGAGATATTTCTAAGGTATGTCTAGGGATGTCCCTATGGTTAAGTATACGTATAGGTTATAGTACTAGAACTACGTTAACGATCATAGAATTAAACCTAAGATGTTAGATATTGAAGGTACTCCCCCTTTATAATGTTGTTTTCCCTAGCATGATTTTTTTCCTCTCACACTATTCTTTTTGGGTTTTATAAAATGGCTGGAAACAAGGTGATTCATGATAATGGAGGATATGCTGGACAATGGAATGATATTTTTCATGAGCAACCAAATGAAATGGGATTTGGATGTCCAAACATCATTATTATGCCGAATCAGCAATCTCATAATATGATCAATAAAGTAAAATTTGGTAAGTTTCCTGACTCGGCTAATAAGAGAAAGATGGAGTTTCATGATGATCATAGAGGAAAGAAAGTTCAATTTCCCATATGTAAATCATGTGGAAAGAGGCATCAAGGAGAATGTTTCAAAGGAACTAGAAGATGCTTTGGGTGTGGAAAAGAAGGACACAAAGCAAGTAAGTGCAAAGGAAAAGGTTCAATTAACACCATGGATGAGGATAATGGTATTGCTACGACATCAACAATGGTTAAATGCTTTAAATGTGGAATGTACGGGCATTATGCAAACCAATGCCCTAAGGGAAAGTCTCATGAAGAGAATCAGTATGGTCGTATGGGAAGTATTTATGTTGACGATGATGAAGAAACTACAAATGATATGTGATATGAAAGAAATGTTGAAGCTCGGTCAATGGTCTAAGAATGTAGTGGAATGATTACATGTTTATCATGTGTAATGTTGTATAAGTAATCTCATGGAATAAGGAGACATCTAAGGATTGTTACACTGTTGTCTTTCCTTAAGTTTTGAAAGTGTATGATGAATGGTACCAGTATCCATGAAAGGTTATTCAGATATTTTTGGAATGTTGATGATATGCGCATAATGAAGGGATAAGGAGAAAATTAAATGTTTGATAGTATTCATGAGCTCATGATTGATATAAGGACTAAGTGATATCATGGTTTGAGTATATAGAATTTTGAGGATTTTGGTATGTGGAAAGTGTTAACTTTTAACTGCACTCATGTTTTCACTAAGGTATTCAAGAGAATACACGATTAAGGACTTTGAATGTTTGAAATGTGACCAACAAGACATATCTTATGATATGTGGGGATCAACGACAGTATTAAATCTCTGGTAATCGTTGTCACTATATTATGAGAGTGGACTGCAGTATTATGTATAAGCCTAAAGATTAGACTGGATTATGTTGGACATAAGTTAGTATTGTTTAAAGATAGAAGATTTTCGATATTATTGATGGGATGTTATAGTAACGTAGTTTTAGAAAAAGGACAACCTGCAGGACGGGCGACAGCCCATCGCTTCGGACAAGGCTGTGGGAATCGAACCCACAACCGAAGTGCGACTGGCCTTTATCGCCTACCACTGGCCTACAGGAAGTCCCTGTTTAGTAGAAACTAGTTTTATTATATTAAGCAGTATGATATATGAAGTATAAGTCCATTTTAGGAACCATATATGATTAATCTCACTATAGATCGAATTATGCATATAATTTTTGCTAACCTTTTGTTTGAGACAGATGGAATGACCTGTCATTCTATCACATGATCTGCTAACACTTCACGAATAACAAATTCAACTTCATTTATTTAAGAGATGAAGTGGAAATTGTTCAAAGCACGAACAACAGTGAGATTGTACCAAAATAAAGTAAGTATTTATTCTAATTCAAATTTTCAACTTTAGGGGAAATGATCTTGAAAACCAAAAATGTTGTCCTAGTGATCTTATACCTGATGAATCAGATGGTACCTTATATCATCACAAATCTATGGATTTGTGATTACTGGCTTTTCCATAGCCATGTTCTCTACCACTCTCCATCAGAACATGATGGTTAGATTTCTCTTCCATATCCATATTTTCACCTATGTGGAAACCCAGTGATTCGTTTATTTGGGTAATCGTTACATTTCATACTTTAATTTTTAAAGCCAAGTTTTGGTATTCCCTTTTACGATGTGGGTTTCTATTAAAGAAACATTCAAATAGTAAACCATTTATAACCCCGACGAATTTCGAGGGAGAAATTCATTTTAAGGGGGGTAGAATGTAACAGCCCAAGATTTTATAAAAAAATATATTCTTTTAATTTTATTAATGTCTTGTGTTGTACGCTACACCAAAAGGAGCTTGCACAACACACATCCTTGACTTGACTTGCATTACACGCAATCGCGACCTTCCTCGATAGCGTGTGTAGTACGCAATACCGAGTTTCACTAAACAACGATATGCTATAAAAATATTATTAAAACTAGCCGTTATGAATAGTAATAACCACTTTTTGAAATCCAGTAAATCTTATTTTTCAAAATGAACTTTATTTTTGGATTCGGAGTATCAAATTTAGCCTAAGGTGAAATTTTGGTGATTTTCGGATAACTTTCATATTTTGATGAATAGTGAAAATTACTAAATTTTAGTTAAAAACAACTTTTTCAATCGAAATAATTAATAGTGATAAATCATTAATTTGAGTGGTTTTAAAGTATATTTAGAATATATTTTTACAATTTAATACAATGTTGGTCATTGGATGTAGTTTCACATTTAAACTAGACATAAACAACTGTCAATCTTTTGATAGATATTGTTTCCTAAAAACACGCTATTTATTTTAACAGCAGGATTTAATTATAAAATTAATTAATGCAACTTCTATGTTATGAATTTGGTAAAATAGATTTCATTTTTGAATTCGGAATATGAAATATAGCTTAGGATGAAATTTTGGTATTTTTCTGAAAACTTTCAATTTTTGATGAATAGTGAAACCACTAAGTGGTAGGTTAAAAACTGAATTTTGCATAAAACATAATTTTACCGCTTCTGTGAATGGAATTTCGAAAATCCGAGAGACACGGTTAATATCAAGGACTAAAATGTGGTTCAATGAGATGAAAATAATTTTTGGTGAATAGTAACTTTTTACTTTTTTTTACCGTGGTTAATAGTAAATAGGGTAACTAAGGGTAAATATGATATTAATATTACCCTAACACATGTCCTAATTCTATTGGACAAGTGGAATTCGACCAAAAACAAACTTAGGAATAAAATATGACCATTTAGGCCCACTTGGATTAGATTAGGACATTTATTATTAATTTATTTAAAGAAGGGATAAAATAGTTAAAATCAAAGTTTAATAAGTAAATCATTTTTAATATGGGGTTATACATAAGATAAATTCGATTGTAAATATTCATTAGAAAGCTAAAAATATTTCCTACATGATGGTATTTTATTTGTAATTTTTAGACATCAAATAATTTAATTTATTTATGACACAACGATGATGCAGTAATTATCTTTTTAATGAAATATTGACATAATTGATGTTATAAGCACCAAAATAAATGTAATTTGAGATTTTTTATGAATTCCACTAATTTTCTTGGTTACTATGATATATTAATATTGATTTAATCAACTTGGTTCGAACATTTAATTCTGTTATGACTTTCACAAAAATCATATATCAAATAGTGTCAAAATTGACACAAAATAGTTTTTAAATCAAATATTATATTACTAATTGTTATTTTATTCCTAAAAATCTAAGGTTCGGCCAAATGACTTATATAAGGATATATATATTAATAATAAACAATTTGGGGTTCGTTTGGCATGTTATAGTAAGTGTATTAACCATATAGTGAAAGAAAACAAAAGACACGGTAAAAGTTAAATTATTTAACTTAGAGTTAAATCTAATTGATAAGGTTTAAAATAATATCCAAACATGTCTAAATTTGATTGGTTGATGAGATTACAACCCTATCTCATCTAATCTTCGAATATGAGTCATTTTTGGAGGTTTTTAAGTGGGGTTAGATTTATTATAAATTAATATTTTTAAGAATTCCTAAGGTGCCCCTCTCCTCCCCTATAAAAGGACACCTCCTCCCCTTCCCCCTCACACCAATTTGAGCACTCAAGCTCGCCCAACCCCTGCCAAAATCTCTTCTCCACTTCCCTAGAAACATCCTAGAGGTTCTGGTCTTCCTCAAAGACCAATTCAAGTGCCCTAAGAGGAGGTCTCAAAGAGGCACTTCAAAGAAGAGGTAATTACCGTTACCAATTCTTTCATCTTTATTTCTTCTTCCACTTCTTCTTCTTAGGTTGTCTCATTATGAAGTAATAACATCAGTATCACTCATATACTGATATGTTATTATAAGTATGAAACAACCCTATTTCACCATCTATCCATCCTACGGAAAAAGAAATCACCGCGCGTGCGTACGTACGGAATACCGTCTCCACGCCGTGGTGTAATCTATTTTCCACCACCACCTTACATGGATGGGTATAATGGTGTAAATAATAACTATACATAGTTATTACAACATCATATTGATTCTGATATATTGTATAATCCACTTCAACTCAGTTCAATATTTATGGAAATGATATCATCGCTCGTGCGTACGTACGGACTACCGTCTCCACGACGCGATGAGATTCATTCTCCATGTTAACCATTTAAGAATGATTATAATGTATATATAAGAAATAATAATGAAATATATGACATTATAAAGCTACTGGATTTATGTATATATACATATGTATGTCATCTACTTACTTTCATTTCAAGACAATAAGGAAAGTAAAACAGCGTTCATGCGTACGTACGGACTACCGTCTCCATGAACGGTGTTTTTCATTTTACTTATCTATCTATTATATATATATATATACTGAATATATATGATATATAAATCATATTTTATATTCTGGAAGTAAGTAAATCATGATATAAGTAATAATGATGTCAAGAACAACAAGTCAAAACACCTAAGATAAATGAAACGATTTTACCCAAAACGCTTCTTTAACATGGAATTTACAAAAGAACGGGTAATATAATGTTATAAGTGAACCATATATGATATCATAACAATGAATATGATTCTGGAATAAGTCAATAACATGATTTAAATCATTATACAGGAGGTTCGGACACTTACAAAGCAAGTCGGACCTAAGGTAAGGGAAATATCACAATCTCATTTTTATCCGAGATTGTTTATACTTTGGTATTTACTGGGGTGTATTTTATCATCCACATCCATGTTTCTTCAATATGTAATATTATTTCCATCCACCTACAATTGTTTAAATCCAATTTTACCCTTCGGTGAGTTTTTAGTAAAAGATATGAAAGGAATCTTTTGTCGTTTTTATACGAGGTACTTTTTGACTTTTCCGACAAAAGTACGAAGAATGTTTTTTTTTAACTTATACGGCACGAACGGATTTATACTATTTTATAAAGCCTTATTTTCATGAATCTTCCTCTAAAAGATTTCATGACTATTTTCAATAAAATCTCTTTCTTTTAAAATTGCATGATGTTTTGTGAAAAGAAATTGATTTTGAAGAAGAGAGGATATTTTCCTCAAGAATTCAATTCAAGTGTTTTATCAAAATTATTTTCCATATAAGATAATAAAGGGTTCTGCTTCTATCCATATTTTTACATTGATTTGACTATGTTGTGATGGAATTATGTTTATGAATTCCTTTATCTTATATGAATGGTTTTATGATGTCATGTTGTTTAAGAATCCCATTTTTATTACATGGGTTATGCAATGATGTATGATTTATGATTTTGTGGCACACATAAGAAAGGATTCATTAAGAGATGGGTGGGACCTATATCTCCCTCCAATGCATTGGGTAAAGATTTCATATCTCATGAGATAGACATGGCTGGAATGGTAGGTTATACCGGTTCAGTGAAACAGGACTAAAACGAGGATTACTCGATTCAGAAAGGGACTTTGTCCACTAAGATAGTCTTGGCAATGAGTCTTGACTAACAAGAAATGATTCTCTATGATTATGTGTGTATTCCACCATGAGTAATGTTTTATGTAAGGGTTTCATTTTCACTACTATGATTTATCCCATGTTATGAAATTATGCTCTCTTTTGCAGGTTAAGATTTCCTAAAATGTTATGTTCTTATGAAAATTATGTGATTGATATTTCTTTTGTTTACCCTTACTGAGCATTTGAGCTCACCCTTTTATGTTTTCTTTTCCCCAGGATATAAAGAAAGGTTTTAGGTAAAAAAAGGAAGATCTTTGTGGGAGATTTTGAAGATCTTTCATCAGGATTAGAAGATTACGTTCCGAGTTTCCAAAGACACTAAACTATTACGATCCTTGTGTGTATATTTTTGTTATGTATTAAGTATTCCGCAAAAGTAATGTAATGTTCATGTACGTTAGGCTTCGGGTCTCTACATATTTCATTCCATATATCTATCTATTATATATATAATTAATATATATGACATATAAAAATGTTTTATATTATGAAAGTATGTAAATCATTATATATGTGATATGATTTATAATTACAATTAATAAAAAATATGATAAACAAAATGGTTATTACCTGAAATGTTGCTTTAACTTGGAATTGTTAATAAATAGGAAATATAAAGTAATAAATGAATAATAAATGATATCGAAATTATTATTATTAATATTAAGTTAATAATATATTTAAAACCATTATTCATGATTTTTGAACATGTATGTAGAGTATCAGACCTAAGGTAAGTGTTAATTTCACAATCTCATTATTATCCAAGATTGTGTATATGTAAGTTTTTACTGGGACATATTTATCACCAATGTCCATGTTTCATACAAATGTTTTCAAATGGAATGATTTTAAGCTTTTATGGAAGTTTTTATTTATATAAAATTTATTTTTAAATGTTCTAAAGATTTATTCTTCCAAATCTTTCTCAATAATGTTCATGTTTTCAAAATGGTTTAGCTATTTATTTACAAGGACATGAATGATTAAAAATGTTAATTCTCAAATTTCTTTTAAAAATGCAACCTTGTAGTATGGGAAACATTGATCGAAAAAACTCCTTCTAAATTTCATATTTTATTAGTGTGCGGAATTTGAATAAATGATTTCAAATAAAAGTGTATTTATCTCAAGATGTTTTTAATGATTTATTAGAGTATTTTCACCCATTTCAATTTCATTTGTTAGATATTTTGATTATTTGAGTTTGTTTCTTCATGATATCATTTACCATATTTTATTTAATGTTTTATCAATAGTTTGATTATGGATGTGCTACTTTTATACCATTCATGGTTTATAGATAATGTATGAAGATTTCAAATGCTAGTTTTAGTATGAATGTTTATGTTGGTTTTGTTTTCCCCCTTTCATATGAGGAATACAATGGACTTAGTAAGTAGCATGTGGGGTGATCTATAGCCCCTTGATGCATCGGTAGGTCTCATGAGATAAACTATTTTGGATTTTTATCTGTATCTGTATGGTCTTAGGATGATGCCTTGATGGTGTAGTTATGTTTTACGAAATTGTGCATTCCCTCATAATGAAATTATTTATTGATAATATATGTTATTATTTGAATAGTAGAATATCAATGTGAATTTTTATATAGAATTATTTGATTTATTCTTTCCATATTATGATAAAGATCTGTTTAAAGGGCCTGCATTTTGGTTTTGTACCACACCATAAAATTCTATGCTTATTTTTAAAAGCTTCTATTGTACTGTTTAACCTTAATAATCAAATGAGATCTCCACTTTCATATTTTTTATTTTATGAGGATTCCATGAAGTGTTTATTTATTGATATATAGGGTTAATCTAGGATAATATTTGAGTTATAAATGAATTATATATGTTATATATTTTTTAAATTGTAATGATAGTTTCATGTATACAATCTATTTTCCAATACTACTAAACTGAATGGTCCATTGAGATTTTATTCCTTGTAATTAATCCAATTTATTAAAATAATGCACTGAATCTAGGATTTTGGGTTGAGGAAAAAATAGTAGTTATAATAGAAATTTTATCAAAAACCTTGGAAATTAGATTTAAAAAACATAGATTAGAAAACCTTACAATATGAATGACTTTGAGGATAAATCAATGTATAATAGATCATCCTTTATATTTGGTAATGTATAACCTAGGTTAATCCAATGGATATATGGATTGGTAATAATATGGAATCATTTAGATATCCTACAAATGATTCTTCATGAAAATAACACTATGATTTGTATTTCTCACTTCATGATTTGAGTTTTCATCAATGGTTAGAATCATCAAGGTTTTATATATAATGGTTATAATATTGATGACAGATAGATTATGAAAGGTAAATTTAATGAAGAAGGTATTAAAGAATATGATTCTTAAGAGTAGTTATGGTTTTAAGAGTGAAGTGGAATGATTAAAGTGGTTTTGTAATTGGATTCTAGATTTATTTCAAAATTTGTTCTATGGTTATAGGAATCATGATATATGTAAGGATTGTACTGTAGTACTTCTTCATCAAGGATATGGAAGTTCAAATGACTTCATTATAGTTTTTAAGGTGATAAAGGTATGTGATAATAAGAGTTACATTATATTTTTGTGGAATCTAATTTTATGATTGAATTTGGAAATTTATGGGACTTTTTTGATTATTAATTTGGAATTAAGTATTTTGGATAAGTCTTAAGGTTAGAATAGAGTAATTTGAATATTTGATATTATTGTTTCAGGTTAAATTATGATTTATTGGATAATTGTGGGCCTAATTATTTATCAAAAGGTATTTAAGCATGAAAAATTCATTTTTAACTTTCATTTCTAGGTGTAAGGGATGAAAAGAAAATAGATCGAAGCACAACCAAAGAATGCGATTATTCTTATGAAATTGAAATAAATCAATTAAGTGATTATCTGCATAGTAAAATATTCTTTAACTCTATGAAAATAATATTGAAACAAAAAATTAAATCCTACTAAATTTTTTGATGAATAAAATTTTCCCTCATATCATTGCAGTTTTATAGTTTTTTGACTGTTAACATTATCCAAAACATTTTATCGATCACTCTCCATCAGAATATGATAATAAAAAATTTACTTTCTTGTCCATGTTTTCCTATATTGAACACTTGTATATATTATATTTGGTGACCTTCATACTTAAATTTATTTAATTTAATTTGGGGTTATCATTAATCATTTTTTTATGTGGGACTATAACAAAGATGTTTTGAAATGTCAAACCCCTAGTCGTGGTCTTGAGATTAAATTTCGAGGACAAAATTTACTGAAGAATGGGAGAATGTAACAACCCCAGACATTACAATATTTTCGTTTATAAGTAAATTTAATTTGTTTTATTTATTTTTATGCAAAACAATGTTAAGCTTACGCTACACATAATAATGAGTTGGCTTTCATTATACACATGGCCCATTTTTATTGAACAACAATATATTAATAAAATACTATTATTTAATATAATATATATCCTAGCCATTAAATTAGATGTTATGATTAATATTAACAAAATTTTGAGTTTTATATATTCCATATATTATTATAATTCATATTATGTGTTTTATAGATATGATATATGAAAAAATCAATTTTTTTGGATAAAAGATTTATTTTTAAAAAAATTCAGTTTTGTCACCTTTTGATGGTGCACCCATTTTAAATATATTCGATGAAAATTTTTTATATTACAATTTTCAAAATAAAATTATTATTTGAAATAATAATATAAAAATTTACATTGGTTCATTTTTGGTTTCTGGGTTTGGATAAGTTTCATGTTTTGATGAATATTAAAAAAACTATATTTTATTTGAAAACAACGTTTTCCATCAAAATAATTCATTGTGTTAAATTATACATTCGATTGGTTTTAAATTATAATTATATTATATTATTATAATTTAATATAATGATAATCATTGGAATTATTTTTACAATAAAAATGGATATAAACACATGTCAATCTTTTGTTGGTTTTTACTTTTAAAATCATGTCTTCTTTTTTGTTAATTAAAATAAATTCAAATTAATTACTTTAAATTTTCTTTTATAAATTTGGAAAAATGGATTCCATACATGGAATATGTTGGTCAATATTATGTTAATAGGTTAATTTTAGTTTTTGGATATTATGAATAGTAACTAGAGTAATTTATATTTTATGCGGTTAAAGGTAAATCAGGTAATTTAGGTAACCAAATAATATGATATGAAAAATATAATTTTCCTAACACCTATAAAAATCTTATTGGTTTAGTATTAATAAACCATTAAAACTGAAGGATTTTAATTTAATCATTTAATGTATGATTTCTTTGAAAATGATTGAAATATTATTAAAATAAAAGTAAGTGACATGAAAGTGACTAAATGTCACCCTATTATTTCTTATAAGTATAATAATTTTAATATATTTATATAAATTATATAAATATGATAATAAATATTCTCTTGAAATCAAATTAAATTATCTACATTATTGGAATTTATTTATAATTTTTAAAAGATTAAATAATTTCCATAAATAATGACACAATATTGATAAAATAAGTATATGTAAAATTCTTAAAAAATATAATTTGAATTAATTAGGGGTCTCCAAGAAATTTATTTGAGAACGTGAAATGCCAAGAGTATATTAAATGACTTGGTTTGAAGTCATATTTCTTTTTGGATTTAATTTAATGTCAAAAGATGAATATGGTCAAAATTGACACTATTTTAATTTTATAAAAAAATATTTATTAAATTATTTTAAAATCCTTAAAATAATTAAAAAATGAATATTATATAGTATAAAATGACATAAAATTCCATTTATAGACAACTGATACCATATAATAAAAAATTTATAACCGTTTAATATTTGAAATTTTATTACCACAATTAAAATTAAATAGATTAATTAAGGGTAAATATATATAATATTTTTTAAAATAAAACTAAAACATGTAGAGAAATATTATATGAAGATGATTAGATCATTGTCACATTAAGATCTATTTGTATTTTTTTAAAGGTCCCTTTTATTGAAAATAAATTATATATTATTTAAATCAATGATAGTTACAAAATATCACTATCTTGTATCTTAATATATTTTATGTGTCCACATAGGGATAAAACCAAGATATGAAAGAATATACATGTATATTTTGAGAAAAACGAATTTAGTTTTATTAAATAAATTTATTTTTAATTTTTATACATCATATAATTATCTTTAAAGTTTCTTCAATTCTTGAATGATGTTTATTTAATTAATATAAAAATAGAATATATGATTTTAATGATATTATTTTTCATATATTTTGGATTTAAAAAGGGGTATAATGAATTTACTAGATCTATAAGATATATTATCGTTGTTTTTAATTCATTATATTTTAATTCTGACTTTTTTTTAATTAATATTAAGTCAAATTAAATGAAAAGTATTAAATTTTATTGTAATGATATCAAATTGAATTAATTTACTATTAAATTATTTAAACAAAACAAAAAATGGTAAATAATTTTAATATGATATGAAATGGTCAAAAATTTATTCTAATTTTCATTTATGGGTCATTTTTATGTATTTGGTTTTAGACTAGAGTTATTATATTTTAATATTTTCAGATATTCCAAAAGTTCCCCTCCCATACCTTATAAAAAACCACCTCCTCCCTCACTTCCTCAGACCACCTTCAGCCCTTTATTTTGGCCAAACCCAACCCTTTTCACATCCAAAATTCCATTACTTCATCCTATAGGACATACATTGAGCTGAAATGCAACCTAAGAATTATTTTTGGGCAAATCAAAAGGAGGTACTCGAAAAAGATGTAATTGTTTTACTAATTTAATTCAATTTATTTTCATCTTCAACTACCACTTACTATATTATTTCCATAAAATAGTAATAAATCTAGTATCATCTACATTATGATATGTTATTAGGATTATGGTACAACAATATTCCCTCTTGTATACACAGTACAAATAATAATATCACCATGTGTGTGCGTGTATGGATTATCGTCTCCATGTCGTGGTGTAATTTGTAATTCTACACTAAATTATTTGGTTGGGTATAATAACAAGTATCATGGATAAAAATAATTAATATTATATTATAATAATTATGTATAATTAACATAACATCATCTTCCTTACCATTTAACCATTAAGGAATTTATAATATCGCTCATGTGTACATATGGCCTATCGTCTACCCGACATGGTGAGATTCATTCTCTAAGTTAATCGTTATGAGATTAGTTATTGATATTATATGTGATTATTTGACTAGTATAATATCCATGTGAATGCTTATCTAGATTTATTTGATATTTTTGGTCCATATTATGATCATGATTTGTTTAAAAGGCTTCAGTTTCAGTATAATACCTTGTCTTAAATGTTTATGTTAATTTATGAATTCTTATGTTCTGTTGTTTAACCGTACTAATAATCTGATATTACCCCTTTCTTATGTTTTATTTTCCCAGGATTCCAAGAAGTATTTTTTGATTGATATGAAGGGTTTTGCTAGTATAATAATGCACTTCTCTGAGAATTATATATGTTGCATTTTATATTCTAAATAGTAAAAAAATTATCCCAGGAACCATAAATTCTAATTATTTTTTTAAGGAAATAATTATTAACATTTATGTCATTAATTTTTTTTTCATTTCATACTTTTAAATTTTTTTATTTCATCAATAATTTATATATTCTTGATACAATTATCCAAATACAATGATTTTTAAATTTATCAGCTACCAGGCCTTCTTATTTCTACTACTAGGATTACATGACCTACTTATACCATGAATGTGTGTAACATACAATTTATAATTATATGATTTCCTATATTCTAGAATTATTTTTAGTATCTATATTATTTCATGAAATAGTTATATCATGAATTTTATTCTTCATGCATGGGGAAGATAGTTACAGCCTTATGTGTAAAAGTTATTTCATAGTCATTTTATTTTTATAAATCCCATTGTTTGTTTCTATTTGACCCAATAATTTTAGAAATTTTATTTCCTAACACATCACCAGATTAATTGTAAAGACCCAGAAATTTGGTGGAATTTTTTTTCATAAATACATGGGAATTTTACGAGTTCGCAAAATTTGATGGTGCATGATTCCAAGGCCAGGTGTGTCCGGAATCAATTTATGATGTTTTTTTCGGGTACGTTCAGTAAACATATGAGTGAGTTTTTATAACTTTTGAACCGGTGCTCAGAATTGAAATCCGAGGGCACCTTTGAACTCGCAGCACCAGTATTCTCTTGAGAAGTCCTTGACCTCGACGACAGTTGGTCGAGAATAAAATATATTTTTTGGTGTTTTTAGAGATTGAATTAAATATAAAGTGTGTGGCTTTAGTTTTATTTGACGGTTAAAATATCCCCATGGAAGTTGGAGGTAGAACCACCACACCTTAACCTCCCATGAGAGGTTATGGTGGTGGGGCCCACCTAAAGCTAACCTCCCGTGAGAGGTTATGACGTGAGGACCACACGGGGCTAAACTCCCCTATTAATGGTGGGAGCAGAAAACCTCTCAACTCCCCGCATTAATGATGGAGAGTTTTTACACACCCTCCCTCCTTTATGGTGCCACCTTCCCTTTAATTAAATTGTGACAACTCCACTAATTAACTTGTGCCAATCCTTCACATTAATTTGGTGGAGCCAATTAATTTATTTCACCATTTTGAATTCTGTGCCAACAAAATAATAGATAAACCTATATATTATTATTTCTTTTTCTTCTTGGTGGAAACTTGGGAGAAGAGGGAAGAACTCTCCCAACGAAGAATGAAGAACTCCGACCTTCTTCAACTTCTTCCTCAGAGCATCTTCTGATGTGGGATGTATTCAACTGACATACCCTCCGAATCATCGTCAATGAGCCGACGCAACTCGAGATTGGAAGCATGCAGTGGACAAGATGAACGACGATATTCGTCATCTACTTTCTGCGACTCCGTCAACGAATGACGAACAACGAACATAGTTAGGGGGTTTTTACATGTTTATGTTTTCCTCGAATCTTCTTCAACAATTGGAAAGGAATTGTTTTCGGGCGAGTTGTTGTTCATACTCTTACCTCTTGATGAGCCAATTGATACCACCATAAATGTGGAGGTTGCAGGACAAACCAACATGACCTGACCCCCTTCTCCGCTCTTGTTTGTGACAATCTTAGGCATGGGGATGTGGCAATAGAATGAAAAAGGCGGCGACAACAAAGGTCGCGCTACCCGCGGCCCCTGCAAACTACGCCGCCCCCGCGGTGCTCCAGTGGTCCGGGCTGAACCACGGACCTCCGGCCGAGCCAACACAGCCACACCGCCACCGGCCCACGCCACCCGGCTCCCGGCTGCCTTCCAGCCTTGCCGCGCCCTACCCGGCTGCCCGTCGGCCACCCTTGCCGTGCCCTGCCCGGCCCCCTGTCGGCCCACGTGGCGCCCTGCCCGGCCGCCCGCCGGGCCACCTAGCGCGCTGCCCAGCCGCCCGCTGACCCGTCTGGTGCCCTGCCCGGCTGCCTGCCGGCCTGGCCGGCCGCACGCTGGCTCGCTGGCCCGCCTGGAGCCTTGCCCGGCCGCCTTCTGGCCTTCCCGATCACCACCTGACTGAACCAGCGCCCTGGCCGCGCCGACATACCGAGTTGGCCCGAAGCCCCCCTCGCGGTGCCTAGCCCGAACCGGCCCGTTTGCGCCCTCTGGGCCAAGTCGCGCCGGGCCAAACCACCCACGCGGCCTGCTGGGCTAGGCCGAGTAGGCCGACCCTAACCTAACAGGCTGGCCCGCCCAATGGGTCGGGCCAGACCCAACTTTTATGACCCGGTCGACCCAGACCGGGTCGGACCGGACCCGGGCCCACTACCAACCCCTTTTTTTCTTTGGGCATATCTTTGGCACCAGACGACCGTATGACGAACCGTCAGAGACGCTGGTTTTCTTCGAGCGTAATGGTCCCTTTGAGTATACCCCACTAGAGTTCAGGATAAAGTTGAGATACGATCAGGATGGATCGTGGACGAATCCAACCAGGACCCCAGGACTAAATGGAAAACAACTCACAGACCAGGAATCCGATTGACGCGTAGTATATTGCGTTGAGACCCCTATGGCGAGGCGGACCTTTGAGATACTTCTACGTTGGACTTCATGATAGTTAGAGTATCAAAATGTAGCTCCTGGAGTGGATCCTCATAGAGATGAGCGATCATATTATGGAGACCTAGTAGCTGGATGGGACCTTATGACTGCTGACCGATTCGACTCAGAGTGATTCGACTAGCCCAGTAGGGAGCGCTTTGGTGTCGTGGAAAACCCATGGTGGGGAGCGTCTCTGTGTGATGCGGAAGACCCACGATACTCGATAAGAGGAGTACCTCAGCGGGCTATGAGGGGGAGCACCTCTGTGTGACGTGGGAGACCCATGTTGGGAAGAGCCTCTGCGTGACGCGGTAGACCCACGATACTCAACAGGAGGAGTTCCTCAATAGTCCAAGGTCAGTGGGAAGCGTCTCTGTGTGATGCGGCATGCCCACTATACTCGATAGAGGAGGTGTTCTCTAGTAGTTGAGGTGTTCAATGATGTGACTGGGGATGTTACATGATTCTACCCCTAGAATAAAATCTTGGTTTGAGCTGAGTCAGAAAATTTTGTGTTTTCTACATGATTGAGAAGGATTACTTGATAACTTAGGTATATGTTTGGGCATATACCTAAGTGGGGTTATCTGTTTATTTTATTCTTTGTGGTTTGTCCTTGTTGGATTATGTGATACATTGAGGGTATCGGGGTCCCTACTAAGTATCGTTATACTCACCCCTGCACGGGCTATGCCCACACCTCATTGTGTTGGTTGTAGAAAACAGACAGCACTGACTGAGGCTGAGAGTACCAGGACTGAACGGTACTCGGAGGTGGACCATACGACGTGTCGATACATGGGGTAGACTGACAAACGTGGAGTTCCGAGGATGATATCTGTACCTTACCTTCCGGTAGGATCCATAGTGGATGATCCAGGAGCTACTTTTCACCTTTCAGCTGTTTTGTCATTTTCAATTGTACATTTACTTCACAGTTGGACTTGTATTTCCGGACCCTTTACTTTTCATCACTTTTTATTATACAATATTTACATAGTGTTTTGCTTCTAGCTTGTGCACTGTTGTGTGGGTTTTTAGGATATAAAGGTAATGCCTTCCCAGTTTTAGGGAATTATGCCTATGGTGCTAGTCGCCAGCCCCAAGCCTAGGAAGGCGGGCTTGGGGTAGTTACAGCACGGGCTCCGGGGGACGGTTCGTGACAAATTGGTATCAGAGGAGTCAGTTCTACTGTAGAACATAAGATTCTGATCTTTTCTATGAAGAAATAGTGTTAAGGATACTGAGTGTGGTTTTCAGTCTAGGGAGTCCGGTGTTGGTTCAGCAGTCGACGTATCCATAAACCCGAACCATGACTACTGATTTCCGACTCAGTTCATGAAAATACTGATTGCATGTGTGTTTTCAAACGTTTTCTTTAAGTCAGATCAACCAGGTCAGCTCACCAGGTATAATCTTTTGACCATGTCACGTCTGTTTCTTTCAGTATGCCTCCCTGAGAACGACCAACGAGAGTCCCGAGAGTAGTACGCACAGATATCCCACTGAACGATGAGGCCTTGGTGCAGGGCCCTTTATCAGCGGTGGCCCCAACAGAACCACTTCCTGTTGGGCCACTGATGCAGCCAGCCCCAATAGCAGACGATGCATGCCACCTGAGCACATTGCATGAGTTCCAGTGCCAGAGGCCACCCAGGTTCAGGGGCGAGACGGACCCGCAAGCAGCTAAGGATTGACTGTAGGCAGTGGTGAGAGTCTTCAGACTGGTAGGGACACCAACAAACCTTATGATGATACTTTCTGAGAGTATCCTTTAGGCAGTAGTAGGAAGATGGTGGAGCCTAATTCTCCAGGTCCATGATGAGGCGACACTTCTCTGGGTATACTTCCAGAGTTTGTTTCGGGTAGAGTTTGTCCTAGCCACCCTACGTGCAGTGCGGATACAGGAGATACTTCACCTGCAGTAGGGCAGCATGGTGGTGAAACAATACCCATCAAGGTTCACCGACCTCTCATGTTACTCTACTGATATGGTACGAGACCCATTCTTTAAGGCTCGGACCATCGAGCAGGGGATCAGGTGAGAGATCAGAGCATCGATGATCTCACTCAGCATCCCAACGCAGGCGAGGATGCTGGAGAGATCCCTCTTAGTGGAGATTTTTCTTACTGAGTAGTCTCCAGCAAGGAGACCCACCACTAGTTGACATGTAGAAAACTCTTCTATAGTTGTAAGTAAACAGATGTTGCAGAGGTCCAAGGGGACCAGACCCATGGGTGGACGACCGCATGACTCAGGATCAGTTGTGCGGGGCACCCGGGGCAGAGACAGACATTCCAGGAGTGGGCGGTGTTACTCATGCGGTGGATAGGGTCACATGGATCATGTCTGTCTGACACACCATTCAGATGATCAGAATATGGTCGAAGGACCGCCCAGGAAGAGACAGAGATTCAATCGAGGCAGTCCATAGGTCGAAGGCAGACGTGGTAGATGATATGGTCAAGTAGCTAGAGATGGACGACGTTATGTGGTGTTACCACCACCACCACCAGGAGGTCCACCCCGATCGCAGGGAGCAGGTGGATATGTAAGAGCTCAGCTTCAGGTAGCTGAATCATATGACCATGGCGCTCTGGAGATGATTCAAGGTAAGACCTGTGTCTACTCCACCATAGCTACAGTTCTTATAGACATAAGTTCAGTCACTCTTTCATTGCCACTTCCTTCGTTCGGAGCTCAGAGATTCTGACGGAGCCGTTGGATCGATCCATATGGCTAGAGACTCCTACAAGAGTAGACTCGATGATTACACATTGTTTCCATCAGTGTGAGCTTACTCTAGGAGGTGATAGCTTCGGCTGGGATTTCCTCGTAGCGACATCAAGGCCTTATGACGTCATCTTGGGAATGGACTGATTATCAACAGTCCATGCTCAGATTGATTGTATTAGGCGCAATGTGCGGTGTTTCCACAAGGATGGGACCAGGTTTACCTTCACTGGCGAGAAGGGAGCCTTTGCCACACATGACAGACTTACTCGGAGGAGGGTGCAACTGATCACTCATCAGTTGGCCTGCCTTACCCTCAGAGTAGTTGATATGGAGATTCTGACTTATCCTATAGTGGTGGACTAGTACGTGGATGTTTTCCCTAATTATGTCCCATGTATACATCCTTGTAGATAGGTGGACTTCTACATCGACCTGTACCCCATGACGACATCAATATCTACACCAGCCTATCGGATGGCTCCCGTAGAACTTCGCGAGCTACGGGTATAGGTAGAGGACTTGCCAGAGAAGTGATTTATCTGGCCCAGTGTTTCTCCCTAGTCAGCCCCGGTTCTGTTCTCCAAGATGGCAGATGGGAGCTTGAGGCTTTGTGTCGACTACCGTCACCTGAACCAGGTGACCGTGAAGAACAAGTACCCACTCCCGAGGATTGACAACCTCTTTGATTAGTTGAAGGGAGAACGGTGGTTCTCGAAGATGGACCTCAGATCAGGTGATCACCAGCTCAGAGTTATAGAAACGGATGTGCAGAAAACGGATTTCAGATATCGGTACGACCACTAAGAGTTCTTTTTTATGACTTTTGGTGCAACCAATGCTCCAACAGTGTTCATGGGTCTCAAGAACATGCCTTTCCAGCCATACCTCGATCGCTTTTCCATAGTCTTCATTGATGACATTATGATCTACTAGACTACTAAGAAAGATCATGCTTACCATTTGCAGGTAGTACTGGACACACTCTGAGATCACTGGCTTTATAGTAAGATCTCAATGTGCAAGTTTTGGATCTGATAGGTTCACTTTTTGGGACATGTCATCTCAGAGGCTGGAGTTTCAGTTGATCAAGTGAATATTGAGGTGGTACTTTCTTGGGAGCCACCCATGATTATGACAGAGGTATGAAGTTTCCTGGTTTTGGCTAGGTACTACTGGAGGTTCATTCCAGACTTCTCCAGAGTTTCAGTACCACTATCATCCTTAACGAAGAAAGGGAAACCCTTCCTGTGGTCGGAGAGATGTCATCAGAGGTTTCAGGAGATGAGGTAGATGCTGACTAGTTCCCCTATACCGAGGCTTCAAGAGGAAGGTGCAGGGTACATAGTCTACTGCGATGCATCAGGGACCAGACTCAGGTGTGTCTTGATGTAGGAGAGAGTAGTGATCACATATGGTTCTTGAAGACTGAGAAAACATGAGAAGAACTATGCTACCCATGACCGGGAGTTATCAATAGTGGTCTTCTCCTTGAAGATGTAGCAACACTATATGATGGGAGAACATTTTACCGTGTACTATAATCACAAGATTCTCAGGTAAATCTTCTCCCAGAAGGACCTGAACTTGATACAACAACGTTGTCTTGAATTCCTCCGGAACTATGACTTCTAGATAGTCTATACTCTTGGGAAGGGAAATTTTTTTTCAGATGCACTCAGTAGAAGATCTGGTATACAGCTGCTAGGTGAGGCGATAGAGCAGCTGGGTACCTTAAATACATCATTTGTGGATAGAGATGAAGCAGTTTTCCTTCAGTCCCTTACAGTCACTCCCCCATTTCTTCAGAGAGTCAGGGAGGCACAACATGGGGACACTGACTGTGAGACACGACGTGCTTAGATATCCCCAGGGCATGCACCTGATGTATTTTCTATAGGTGGGGAGAACGCCATCCTTTTCATAGGATGCACTATGGTACCAGTGTCATTTCAGGAGGAACTGTTGAGGGAGTTCGACACATCCACTTTAGCGGTACATCCAGGAGTGGCGAAGATGTACTAGGACCTTCGACGGCAGCACTGGTGGCCAGGTATGAAGAAGGTAGTAGCAGAGTTTGTCTCTCGATGCCTCACTTGTCAGCAAGTGAAGGTAGAGCACTAGGTACCAGTAGGGCTAGTTCAGCCTTTAGAGGTCCCAGAGTGGAATTGAGATGGGATATCCATGGACTTCGTGATAGGACTTCCAGGTACATCCAGGGGTCATGACTCGATTTGGGTGATCGTTGATCGACTCACCAACTCGTCCCACTTCCTACCGATCAGAGATCAGGGTTCAGTAGAGAACATGGGACGCCTCTATGTGTAGGAGATTGTGCGGCTACATGGAGTAACTTCATCAATTATATCCGATCATAACACAATATTTAATTTCTGGCTATGGAAGGGGTTGCAGGAGGCTTTTGGGACACAGCTTCATCTGAGCACCACCTTCCATCCTCAGATGGATGTCTAGACTAAGCAGACCATTCAGACCCTCGAGGACATGCTACGTTCTTGTTTCCTCATCTTCGATCGAAGTTGGGAGGACCACTTGCCTTTGGTGGAGTTTTCCTAAAACCATGGCTATCACTCCACCATAGGGATGTCACCTTTTGAGGCGTTATACGGGTGACCTTGCAGATCTCCTTTGTGCTAGACTGACCCTGGGTAGTCAGCACTATTAGGACTAGAGATGGTACAAGCTACCATGGAGAAGGTGCAGATCAACTAGGAGCAGATGAAGACTGCATAGAGCAGGAAAAAGTCATATGCTGACAAAAGATGGAGACCTCTAGAGTTCGAGGATGGAGACCACATCTTTCTACGGGTCTTACCTTGATGAGGTATATAGATATTTGGCCGAGGCGGAAAGTTATCTTCGAGATTCATCGGACCATTCCAGTTCCTCAACCGGGTTGGTGAGGTGGCATATCGCTTAGATCTTCCATCTCAATTTGATTGGGTTCACGATGTCTTCCACGTATCCCAACTGACGAGATACGTGCATGACCCTTCTCACATAATCGACCCTGGTGAGCTAGACATCGACGATGGGGCGACTTTTACGGAGGTTTCAGTGGAGATTGAGGATCGACAGGTGCAGGTCCTACGTGGACGGTCGATACCTCTAGTATGCGTTCACTGGAAGCATTGGAACCTCCAAGAGAGCATGTGGGAGCGAGAGGCTCAGATGCATGCTCAATACCGCCATTTGTTCCCATAGTTCGAGTTGTTGCTTACGGGGACGTAAAGCCCTGAGGTGGGGAGAATGTAAAGACCGGGAGATTCTGTGGAATTTTTTTTCATAAATACATGGGAATTTTATGAGTCCAAAAAATTTGACGGCACATGATTCTGAGGTCCGGTGTGACCAGAATCAATTTCTGACGTTTTGTTCGGGTACATTCAGTAAACATACAAGCGGGTTTTTATAACTTTTGAATCGGTGTTGAGAATTGAAATCCGGGGGCACCGTTGAACTTGTAGTGCCGATATTCACTTAGGAAAACCTTCACCTCGATGACAGTTGGTTGAATATAAAAGATAGTTTTTGTTGTTTTTCGAGATTGAATAAAATTAAAATAAAGTGTGTGTCTTTAATTTTATATTATAGTTAAAATATCCTCATGGAATTTGGAGGTGGGACCACCACACCTTAACCTCACATGAGAGGTTATGGTGATGGGGCCCACCCGAACCTAACCTCCCACGAGAGGTTATGATGTGTGGACCACACGGGGCTAAACTCCCATATTAATGGCAGGAGCGGAAAACCATTCAACTCCCCTCATTAATGAGTGAGAGTTTCTCTACACCCTCCCTCCTTTATGGTGCCACCTTCCCTTTAATTTAATTGTGCCAACACCCATAATAAACTTGTGCCATTCATTCACATTAATAAGGTGGATCCAATTAATTTATTTCACCATTTTGAATTTTGTGCCAAAGAAATAATAGATAAACCTATATATTATTATTTCTTTGGAATCTTGGTGGAATCTTGGTAGAAGAGGGAATAACTCTCTCCATGAAGAATGAAGAATTCCAACCTTATTCAACTTCGTCCTCTGAGCTTCTACCGACGAGGGACATCTTCAACCGACCTACCCTCTACATCATCATAAACGAGCCGATGCAGCTTTGGACTGGAAGCGTGCAGTGGACGCGACGAACGACGATCTTCTTCATCTACTTTCTGCGACTCTGTCAGAGAATGACAAACGATGAACAAAGGTTGGGGGTTTTTACATGTTGATGTTTTACTTGAATATTAATCAATGGTTGGAATGGAATTGATTACGGGTGACTTGTTGTTCATCCTATTACTTCTTGATGAGCCAATTGATACCACCCTAATAGCGAAGGGTGCGGGCCAAACCAACATGGCCTGACCACTCTGTCGTTCTTGTTTGTGACAATTTTCGGCATGGTGATGAGGCGACGAATCGACGAAGGCGGCGACGACAAAGGATGTGCTACCCGCGACCTCTGCAAACCGCACCACCCACATGGTACTCCGGTGCTTCAGGCCGAACCACAACCCTCTGGCCGAGCCACCCCGGACACACCGCCACCGGCCCGCGCCACCTGGCTGTCTCCCAGCCAAGCTGCGCCGTACCCGACCACCCGCCGGCCTACCTAGAGCCCTGCCCATCCGACCGCCTGGCGCCCTACCCGACCGCCTTCCGACCGGCCCGGTTGCCCGCTGGCCTACCTGGCGCCCTACCCAGCCACCTGCCCAGCCCCTAGCCAATATGCCCGGAGGCCTCTTGGACGCCTGCCAGCCTTCCCAGTCGCCACCCGATCGAGCCGGCGCCTTGGCCGTGCCGGCCACCCGAGCCGGCCCGCGGCCACCCTCGTAGCGCCCTGGAAGAACCGGCATGGCCGCGCCCAACCACATTCTCACGATGCTCAGGGCCAAACCGGCCCCGAGCCCGGGCCGAACCACCCACGCGGCCTGTTGGGCTGGGCCCAGTGGGCAGGGCTGAACCTAACAGGCTGGCCCACCCAATGAACCGGCCCAGACCCAACATGTCTGACCAGGTTGACCCAGATCAGGTTGGCCTAGAATGGGTTAGACAGGGTCAGACCGGACTCAGGCCCACTTCCGAACCCTTTGCTTTCTTTGGCCATATCTTTGGCACCGGACAACCGTATGATGAACCATCAACGGCGCTGTTTTTCTTCGAGTGCGATGGTCCCTTTGAGTATACCCCAATAGAGTTCGGGGTAATGTTGAGATACGGTCAGGTTGGATCGTGCATGAATCCAACCGGGCCCCCGGGACCAAAAGGCAAATAACTCATAGACTGGACGTCCGATTGACGCATTGTCTATTGCATTGAGACCCATATGACAAGGAGGACCTTTGAGATACTTCTACGTGGGACTTCATGACAGTTGGAGTATCGACCTATAGCTCGTGGAGCAGATTATCCCGAAGAAGAGCGAGCATAGTGTGGAGACCTAGTCGCTAGCTGAGACCTGATGACTGTTGACCGACTCGACTCAGAGTGATTTGACTAGCCCAGTGGGGAGCACCTTGGTGTTTCTATAGATCCACGGTGGGGATCGCCTCTGTGTGACATGACAGACCCACAGTACTCGACAGGAGGAGTACCTTAGCAGGCTATGAGGGGGACCACCCTTATGTGACGCGGCAGACCCATGGTGGGGAGCACCTCTGTGTGATGCGGCAGACCCACGGTACTCGACAGGGGGAGTACCTCAGCAGTCCAAGGTTAGAGGGAAGTTCCTCTGTGTGACACGGCATGCCCACTGTACTCGATAAAGGAGGAGTTCTTCAGTAGCTGAAGTGTTCGATGATGTGACTGGGGATGTTACTTGATTCTACCCCTTGAATAAAATCATAGTTTGAGCTAAGTTAGTAACTTTTGTGTTTTCCTCATGATTGAGATGGATTACTTGATAACTTAGGTATATATATGGGCATATAACTATGTGGGGTTATCTATTGATTTCATTCTTTGTGGTTTATCGTAGTTGGATTTTGTGAGACCTTGAGGGTCTTGGGGTCTCTACTAAGTATCATTATACTCACCCCTACACGTGCTATACCCACACATCGTTGTGTTGGTTGTAGACGACAGACATCGCCGGCTGAGGCTGAGAGTCCTAGGACTGGATGGTACCTGGAGGTGGACCAGACGACATGTTAGTACACAGAGGAGACCGACAGATGTGGACTGCTGAGTAGGATATCTATACCTACCCTTCAGGTAGGATTCGTGGTGGATGATCCTGGGGATTCTTTTCAACCTTCAGTTGTTTTGTCCTGTTCAGTTGTACTTGCACTTTATAGTTGGGGTTGTATTTCCGCCCCCTTTACATTTCAGCACTATTTTTTATACAGTCTTTACCTAGTGTTTTGCTTCCAGCTTGTACTCTGTTGTGTGCGTTTTTAGGATATAAAGGCAATGCCTTCCCAATTTTAGGGAATTACGCCTATGGTACTAGTCGCCAACCCCTGGCCTATGGAAGGCGGGCTTGGCATAGTCACGACACAGGTGCTGGGGGATGGGTCGTGACATGCATGAAGAAATGCATAACTAAAATTTTAGATACCCTTAAACAATATGATATAAAGTTTTTATTATTTCTATTAGCATTGTAATTTATTATTGAATAATGTGCGATTGTGAATTCTAACCTATGACTAAAAAATAATGCCGTAATCAGCAACCATGATCTTCGAATGTGGATTGTGTTAATGGACTATCACCATGACCTAAAAGTGTGAATTATAGTTCTGAGTTGTAACTATTAACTTACATTTCATTAACCATAGACTTATGAATAGTACCACAATATCTATTTTCTCTAAATCTACTATTATGTCTAAACAATAAATTATTATTTTTAGTTTTAAATTTTTATTACACACTATTTTACATAAATATGTATATTTTTTTACTACATGTTGTATTAAATATTTATATCAATTAATTTTATAAAAATTATAATTTATTTTAACATCATAAAATTATCTTATTATTATTTTAAAAATAGTATGTTGTAATTTTTATATTTCGAAGACTACACTCTCAATTCAAATATATAATCATCAATTTTATTTTTTATGAATCTATTATGTATCAATTGATTTATAAATTAATTTTTTTTCATGATATTGTTTTACATATTTGAATTTTTAATTTTAAATATTTAAAGTGTGGTTTCATAAATTATAAAAATACATTAAAATATTAAATATTCATATATGATATTTTAAATTATAACTTTGATTATTTACTTTGGATATATTTTTAACGGATGATTCCAAATATTGAATGACTTACTTTTATGGAGTTTTTTTTGAATTTATTTAATGGTTTTTGAATAAATATTTATTAATTTTAATATCATTATAATTTATGATTAGTATGGAAACTAATTTCCCGCACCAAGATAATTGATGTGATAGTTTTTAAACTATTATTACTATTTTAAATTTCTTCATCCATGGAAGTTTTTGGGTAATATTTCATATTCTAAATTTAATTATAGGTCGAGTGGGATTAGAATGCATCAAATATAATTTATAATAGTTTAAAAAATATAACATTTTCTCATGAAAAAATATATACATTTTATACGTGTTGTATAATTATGTAAAGTACATTGTGATCATTGTTTCATCATCTGGGTGATCAATTGAGTGCTAAACCACATATTCTTGGACTTATATTTTCATGATATGATGATTTGATAAATTTCTGAAGAACTATTACTTATTCTTCTCAGATTCATGTTTTATCTATTTCATCATTGTTTCTTATGTGCATAACACTACTATGTATCACTCAAACATATTATCAAACATTATGTTTATGATTTTGTGTTTAAAATAAATATTTCATTCTTTTTTTTTTGTGATTCTTGGATTCTATTGTTAGTAAAATTTGGGTTGGGACTCTTATCATCTAAATTTATTGTTTAATTTGGGATGTGAATATCCATAAAAATGTTAGTATGTTACTATGTTTTCCCTCCAACTTTAGAAAAGGATCTTTGTAATGATGTCATGATTCTGATTCAAAAATAAATATAGTGACGAATATATCTCTCACAATGTAGAGACGTATGTATGTATATAACTTGAACATTGGATCTAACTACTATAAAAATTCACTATAAATGTTTTTTACATAGAAAATTAACTCAGTTAATTAACATTTATAATTAATCCATCATAATAAATTTCTATTCTAGTTTATTTACCCACTCTATAAAATCTATCATAATTTTATCTGACATAATAGTTGTTATCAAAGGCTGGACGTTATTAAGTATATATTTTAGTCATAATTTTTTTCCAAGTATCAAACACCAGGTGACAGAAACCTATTCATATTTTATATAGATTTCATTGTATTATTTTCTATTGTGAAACCATCTTCCTAGACTCTAAAATATAAGGGAAATATTTTTATGATGGTAGGAACGAGTTCTAATATACCCCCATATTTTGATAGAATATATTACTGATACTAGAAAACATGAATGGATGAATGCCTCATGAAATGTAGTTTTTATCAATGGACTCTAATGGTAAAACTATACAAGTTACCATTTTATTAACATGATACTCTTATATGAATTTATTCTACCAAATATGTTTTTATTTATAATTTTAATTATATCTTATTTAATGTTATTAAGATAGATTTTTTTAGTCATGTATTTCAATGTATGAAAACTGGTGAGATATAGAATATTTTACATGTTACCCACCTTGGGTCAGAATAGTTGATTCAAACTTATAATAGAAATTGTGAATTTGAGTACCAATTCATTAATATGATTAAAGAAGAAACCATAAATTAGATAATTCAATTATTCACTAACATTATTAATGGAATGACCTCACATTGAGAAAAAATAGATTACCCTATAATTATTGAATGAGTCATACAATTTGTACTAAATAAATTCCGTTTAATGGAGGTTTCCATTGATAAATTCAATAAAATAATGGAGTACACTCTTGATTAACTAATTTAATCATTGATTTTCTATGAATTGGAACTAAAGAATATTTATGAATAGTACAGAATGAAGATAAAAGGTATAATTTTTAAATTTTTATATGTTTTATGTACTTACACTATTGATTATAAATGAAAGGATATTGAAAAAGTTGAAATTTCATTGGTTATGAATATTGTCTACAAAAGAATGAAAAAATGATTCATTTAACTATTTAAAAGGAAAAATCAAAACGATAATCATAAATTATATAATAAAGGTTGTAATAATTATAATACTTTATATTTTAATTTTTTTGAGTTTAGAGAGAAAGATAACATCATTATAAAATTCACAATACTAATGAATGAAGAAAAATAGAAAAGGAGAAAATAGAATTGTTATATACCTAGTATTATTCCAATTAATATGATTATAGTAAAGAATATATAAATAATAATTTTTTTCTAATATATTATGTATGGTACCCTTAATGTGGATAGTGATTATATATTATATGCTGGTTGTTTTAATTCTGATAGTGATTCTAAAAATCTGAATGATTCTATGTTAAATGTAGAAATAGAAAAATAAGGGAAGGATGTTTTTTAATCTGCTAGATTATATACTATGCCTAAAAAACTATTTAGATACTTGTTTCTAAAAATATTGTACTTTTAGAGGAGGATGATAAACTATGGAATAATTACTCTACTGCTCATTAAATTGTTTATGTTGATTTGATTTTTTCTCAAGATTTGAATAAAAACCTTGAAAATGATGATATCATTATAATGAAATGTATTTCTAATTAAATACAATGTTATAAAAAGTATCATAAATTGATGTTTTTGAATAATGTAAATATAAATAGATATTTTATTATCTATGATAAGATATTAGTTAAAATTTTAAAAATAGTTAAACTTCTACTGTTACTTGTTTTGGATGTATGAAAAATGAAAAACATTAAAATTATTGTTCCCATATATATGAAAATTGATTTGTATTTTTGAAGAAAAATATTTATAAATCATTTTTATTTATATTATGTTATAATTCATGTTTAAATTTTGTGTCGTTACATAAAATTGTTTCCCTAATTCGAATGAACCAAAAGTAGCTTGGGTACCACAATTATAATGTATTTTATTTTTTTAAAAAATAATTTGTATTTATCAATAATGAAAAATGGAACATATAATGGGGATGATTTTTTTATATAACTAGAGAATGATAAAGTTTTATCCCATCAAAACTATATGATGGGGGAACTATCAAATATGAAGATAAATCCAAAGAGAATGAATAATGTTGTGGTACAATTTGTATTTCTAATTATAGTGTTATATCTAATAGTTTATAGGTAAAATTTTTAAGTCATAATTTTATTATTTTATCAGTTATTTAAAACATTATTTTAAAAATAATTTAATTAGTACATCTTACTTTTAATTTCAAAATGATTAATTGTAATTTTTTAAGGATGTTTCATTATTTGTTTTACACTAATCTTACTGAACATATCGATCTGACTGATTTACTGAACTAAAAGTTCAATATTTAATGTGTCTAAATACTATGTTGGGTGACACCCTACATTTTTTTCAAAGATTATATTATGTTAATTTTATAATGTCAAATAATATCCCTACACATGATAATGTACTACAGTTACCCGCTAGGATGAAAGAACTACTTTACATTTGGTATGTTTTTATGAAATGGAAATAACACAAATTCACATTCAAAAATATCAGTTAGATAATTAAAAAACCATTAAAATATTTATATATTGATTTATTAGGTTGTAATCAAATTTCTACACTTAGAGGAAACATTTATACTTTTTTGATTTTAGATTACTATAGTATATTTACATAGTATTGTTTTCATTCACATAATAGTTATAAATTATCTATATTTACATTTTTTGTAATTTAGTGAAAATAGAAAAGTGATTAATGATTTTTTTAAATAAAACTGATAAATATGGTAAATTTCATTATGTAAATATTCAAAAATATTTCAAAAAAATTGTTATTTTTATATTTTTTATCCTCTTACAACTCCACAAAAAATAGTGTCCTAGATTGGAAAATTGATTTCTTATTGAAATGGATGGAAAAATGTTATGTGAATATAGTTTTATTATATATATATATATATAATCCGTTTTTATGCACTTTATATTTCCAATTGAATTTTAATTAGAACTATTTTAATGAAAATACATAATAAATTATTTAATGGTAAAAGGTTAATGTTTTTTATTTTATAGTTTCTTTATGTAAATATTTTAATATGAGTTTGAAGGATGATTTAAAAAACTTCTTTTCCATGGGTGATGAATCTATATTTTTATATTATAATAATAATAGGTCCTATATTGCTTATAATAAATTAACTACGGTTATTAAAGAATCTGTTCATGTAATTTTTGATGAAAATATTTTGAAATTGAATTCTGATTTGGATGATTTGGATGATGAATATTGGGTTTTTAATTTTCATTAATAAAAACATTAGGATTAGGAAAAACCAAGTAAGGGGAAGGATACTTATTATTTTCCTAAACCTATATAATTGAATTTTCAAATAGACTATCTAGTTGATATTTTTTTTATAATATTGATTCTTTTATTAAAACAAGAAATTATATTTTAAATTTTTGTGGTAATTATGATTTTATTTCATATTTTGTTGCTAATAATGCTTGTGGTTCTTTAAATGATACTAATTTTATTTTTTCTATTTTTGATGAGATTAATAAATATTATCATTAAAAATTTTGGTATTTACATATGCCCCTATAGATAATCATGTAATTGGAAATAATTTTTTTTATAATAATGATGGATGAATCTCTATAGGTTCTTAAGATAAAATTGTGAATTGCTGCTTAGGGTTATTATTATCAAGAATGTATCAATTTTGAAGATTATTTTGTTTCTGTTTCTCAAACTGAACCTATTAAATTTTTTTAATCAGTTTCAACTTTTCAAGAATTTATGATATTTCTTATGGATGATCAAATTTAATTTCTAAAAGGTTTTATTTCTAAGGATTCTTAGGTAAATAAACACCTAGTTTTAAAATTCAATAATTTTCTAACCATGTTTTTATGAAATCAAAAGCTTTATATGCTTTTAATAATGACCCTCAATATTGGTATGATAAAATTACATTTTCATTGTTTAAAAATTATTTTATTACATGGAATTTCGACACTACATTCTTATTAAAATTATTTTAAATTATTTATTAATTATTTAAACTTATGTTCATAATAATGTTTTTGATGTTTCAGTGAAATTATTCACACAGAGTTTTAATATTTTATGGAATGTGAGATTGATATAAGACTTATGGGAGAATTAAAATAATTTTCTCGACATTAAATTATTAAAAAAATTATTGAATATTTTTTAAGTAATCATAATATTATAAATAATTGGTAAATTATTTTTCTCTTGATTCTTATAAATTTTTTAAAACTCATATGATTATTAATTAAATGTTATATTTAGATACTCTTATATATTTGTTTGATAATAAATTCTTTTTATGAATTACTGTTATTTTATTTTATGTAAAAGCTTTAGAAAATGATAGAATTTTTAGTGTTTTTTATTTATAGATTCTAAAAATATCACATGGAATATCTCTTAAATGCTCTCAAATGTATTTTTACATATCTAAACTGATTTATTAATAATGTTTTTTATTCTATAGAAAATTGTTTAATATAATTAGTTGCTCTTAATCTGATTTTGGATGATGAAAAATGATAGATAATATACCTTGGGTATGTGTCACTTTAGTAGATAGAATTTAGTTTCTTATAGTTTTGGGGGAAAATCCTATTCATTTCCATCTATTGAAAGTGAGTATTTCTCTAAAACATATTCTTTCTGCCAATATTTATGGATTCACTAGAATTTATATAATTTTGGATTTCATTTTCAAAAGATTCCTATTTTTAGGACAGTCCATCTGTTATTTATCTCCCAAAGCACATTTTAATGAATTATAGAAATAATCATATAAATATTAAATTTAATTTTTTAGATACTATATAAATAATTGTGATGTATTTTTGAATGGTTTCCTACAGAATTTTTTTTCAATGTTATTATAACTAAACCTTTTTTTCAAGATTTGATAAAATTATGTTTGAACATGGTATATTTATTAATACCCTCCAAATGAGCATAAAAAAATTAACAATAGAATATATACATTAATATGGGTATTATTCTCCCTATAAGAAAAAGGAGGAGGAATATGGTCGACATCACCTGTATGGAATGAATCCCCAGGAAACACGTGATAACATTTTAATCGAAAGGTCATGTAGATGGTCATACACAACACATAGCCTATGAAAGACACTATAAAGTTCCTTTTACAAGTACTTATACTCTTATGAAGTCACACCAAATAATCTATGATCACACATTTGTATCCCGATAATCTCCTCTATGACACGTAAATTATCACCTGGAAGATGCCTGGAAAAACCTCCAAGTATACCTTTAAAATTAGAGGAAATTATCAAAAGGGTGGGAGCCTCTTCTAGGCGTAAAAATTATGTGATGAATCACTGATGGGGATAATTATTATCCATGAAAACATTAGAGCTACCTCTTGACGCCCCTATAATATGAAAGAAATAAACAATTGAAAAAATGGACGAGAAGGATATTCTAGTGGTCATAAATATCATGTGACATGCCCCTAGTGATCCACCAGACACCGCAAGAACCCAACAAAATAACTTCCTCATCTCAAGAAATCCCATTAGCATGTCTTCTTTGTCACTTGAAGGGCCTAACACATGTTCATGATACCTCTCACTCCCCCTTTGGCTCCATAAAGACAAGAATATACAATTTTCATGAAATGATCACGCATCTCCACAAAACCCTTTGTTGGTCTTGAGTTTCATCACCAAGAGGTATAATTCTTTTCTACGACGACACGCTTTCTACCTAACATGAACCCCAAACTTTGAAAAATAAAAAAATAAGGTAATGAGGGGAATTATGGGAACATATCACGGTCATAAAACTCTCACGATTCACTGAGATTCTCCATGGAATGGTATCTCAAGACTCATTGAAAAAAGAAACGTCTGATTTCATAATGGCCCATTGAAAATTCATCATTGTATAAAGAAATGTTCCATACAATCCTCATAAGATCATGTGAGGGAATTTCAACTAGAATTCTAATCTCATGAAGTCCCTTGGACATATCTTTCTGAAAACATGGAGGTCCCTATTAATGTATGAATAATTCAACAAGACTTTATTAATTAAAAATTAACTAATAAATGGGGAATGGATATGACAGTCTTGAGATTACGCAAAATCATGTGATTACCATAGAATAACATAGAGTGGTAAATCACTAAACACATAATGTAAACTTCCTTAATAGACTATATCCAATTTTAACATTATACACACCACAAAAAGTGGTGAGAAACCGGTGTGGTGAGGCCTATAATCCCCCACCGCATCATCTAATAAAGGGGGGATTTTTTATTCATACGTAGATGGTCAAGGTATCAAATTGTATTTTTCAAAGACTCTATTCTTGTGACTAGGACATTTTATGTCATGTAATATACCTACAAAAAATTTGAGTGGTCATGAAGCATTCATAGGTTCTTCGAGTGATCACTCATATATCACATGAAAGACTGCTGGCATAGCACGTGAAGAAAATACCACATATCCAATAAATATCTCATGTCTTAAAAAGGATAACATTAAAAAATATAAGGCACTATAAACATACATACAAGAAAAAAGATGAAAAAAGGTATAATTATGCGAAAAACATATATGTTGATCCTGATGTGCTTTACATGAACCAATTGTATCATGTAACAACACTGAGATATATTATCTAGATCATGAGATAGTCCTTTGGTATGAAATTTGAATCAAGAAAAGTCCCCAAGACTTGATAATTCATGTCAATTCCCTACTCCATCATGATTCCCAAGTCTTGAAAAACCCTTTGGGCTAGCCATCGAAGCCATGAAATTTCCTCTAAAGATGTGACTCGGATCATATGGTAGCCCTAATAAAAGTCAAATGATTCTCATGATAGAACTAGGGTATGTCTTTTGGCTCTTAGGAAGCCTCTTGGACATGTCAACCAACTTTTGTGATGATAGTATGTAAACTCAGCTTGATCATGGGACATCCTATAGAAAATCCACTCAATATATCATGATGGCTTCCCAAAAAAACCATCAAACTCCTATAATATCCTCTAGACAAACTAGTTGAGATCATGAACTATCATCAAGGTCATGTCAGTCAGTTCTCATGATGTCCTCCAGACATGTGATCCTTTACCGTCAAATGACCCTAAAAAATACATTTAGTAAATGAAATGTCCCGTAGACAATCTAGCTAGATTATGAAATTGTCCATGCACATGTCTGAAACATAACCCGATATGTCCAAAATTCCTTCGACATGTCCTGCTGTTAATTTAGATTTTCCGGAAGCTATGTAGTCTTGGACACACATGGATCCTAGGACTCGATAACCCTATCAATCATCAGTGTAGTAGCCCCAATCAGATATCCAATGTCAGTGTGTAAGCCTCAACCAAAGGAAACACAATTAATATGATTCATATTATAACTAAGATAAGTAGGATGCCTCCATGGTAATCAAGCTCTATATAATGAATCTAAAGAGAAGTCCTAGAACAAATGTCCCACATCCACACGGAATGGCATTGATCATTCATCATCCATTATTTCTAAAAATGAGTATAGATCATGTTTTCACGGGGATTTGAAATGTAAGGGAAACATCAGGGTAAAATACAAGATCAATTATATAACAGGATGTTTCATGTAAATAAGGGTAACATTAGTGTGTTATCCCTGACCAAATGAACTACGATGACCCTAATTCCTTCCAAAAATAGAATATGTAGGATGCCACTCCTAAGGCCTGACCTCAAATGGAAATCCACATTGGTGTATGTTACATCATGTACCTAACATTTCAAAAATTGGTACCTAATAATTCTCATGGGATGATCATCCTACCACATCTCTCAATGAAATGAGGTGTCAAAAGAATGGTGATGACTATAATTCCTTCCACAATCAGGATATGTAAGACACCTCTTTGTGGGCCGACCTATATATTAACAACCAAAATGGTTTCCCACTACTTAATTCCTAAATCTATAGGCAATGAAACCGATTATTTTACATCCCTTATATATCACATCGATCGTTGATCATATGGTCTTAGAGAGTTCCAATGATCATATCTCTGACATTATAAGCCTATAAAAAGACACAGATAATATCAACGTGTAATCCCAAACCAACTTACCTATTTGGACTCTAATTCATGCTATATCTAGGACATATAGGACTCCTTCCTAAGGATTGAGATCCATATTAATCATGCCAAGGGATGTCCTAGCACGTAAGTCCAACATCCATATGTAGTGAGATTGATGAATTTTTGTCCCCTATTTCTCACACTAAGCATGGATCACATGTTCATAGGGAGTTTCAATAGTCATATCATTCACATAATGAATCCATAACAGCCATGAAAACCATAGTATATAAGCCCTGATGAGTGGAATTGTATATCTACATCCATATAATGAAATCTACCTTAGGGATAGTCCCAAAGTCATGAACGAACTATGGGAACTCTGATTCTTGTAATAAACATGGTATTCAAGATGTATTCCTAAGTAATGGACTCAAATAATAATCCAATTTAGTGTATGTCCCATAATGTATTTTGAATTTCAACTATTGGGGCCCAATCATTCTTAGGGGATGACCATTCTACCACATCTATCAATGTACTGAGAAACCAATCAATCAATGAAAACTCTGGTTCTTGATATTACCAGGATATGCATGAAATATCCTTGTGACAGGATATAGGATATCTTGTTCCTATATTCCCTTGCAAATTTACTCTCATCATAATGATAAATTTTATGGTTTTGATGAAATACATGGGTTTTGATTCCTGTAACAAACTGGAGATTTTGGATTCTTCATAATGGCTCAATAACCTCCTCATAATTCCAACCGCCTCCCATTATGTTAGAAAATACAGAATTATCTAGTTTTATAGATTTAGCATATATGATTCTATTCATCATTAAGAAATTGATAAATATCCTTAGATACATAATGATGGATTTAACAATAAGACCCCCTTTTATTTTTAATAAAAATAGACTTAAACTATGCTCAACTTTTAGGGTAATATGTAAAGTATCAGGATACAGAAGTGATTATTAAACATATAATAAATATATAAGAGCACCATAGAGTATGTATCAATTCCCCCAAAAGGGTGTGATGAGCCCGACCTCCCATCCACTCAACCAATGTCAGTCCCAAAGCATCATTGGGTCAGAAACCCTGATTGACCATCTACATTTTGAAATATTTTTTATACCCTATGGATTATGGAACCATTGTTAATTTATATTAGGAATTACAGTGTTATGATGAAGTTAATGATTTTTTATGAAATAAACCCCCCACAATCAACCACCGGTCCATACAAAATGAACCTAACAATAATCTATTCTATGTTGAAATAGAAATATTGAACCCAATGTGAATCTCTCAAAAAACATATTGATCAGTTTATCATGAGTCTTTATACTTTTTTGGAATGTTAAACATGGATGTAATCCAGACATAACTCTTACAACTGATCCTCTATAACTGGGGTTCTGATGAAATAAGTGCATCCTTACATTGACAAGCCAATGTGAGAAGAATGTCATGATCAGTAATAAATGGAAAATTTTATAAAACATTAATATCTAATTCATAACATAATGATTATGATATTGTACTAATTTGTGGCCTTGTTCCATGTTATATACATGATTTAAAATAATTATCTCATCAACAACATCCCGATATGAGATAATGTCTTCATTCAGTGATTGGTTCGGTATGTTAGTTGTTCCTGAAACCCATACAGGTCATAAAAAATGATCTCACGTGGCCGAAATCATAAACATCATGTGGATAACACAATGGTGTAGTAGATCCATAAGCATGGTACAATACCGATCCTTAAATCTACATTTGAGGATCTCGAGGTACTAAATCCAACGAGCCCTCATCTCTTTGGCAAGCTATAGCTAAGACATTGGCCTTGGTTTCCACAACCAATCACTTCAGGATCTTATCCCCATATCATGGTAATCACCACCTTAAATATCTATTGAATATCGAAGAGAGAGTCAAAAACAGATCTTGTCCAGTTCAAGTGCCACTAAGAAGGTCTGTTGTCAACTGTTGTTGGTAGCACCATCCCACCAGTACCCACCAGTTGTCTACTAAGTGTACCACTTGACACACTACCATTTATGATGCCTAGGCATATGAAATAAGGGAAAAAATTTGGTGAGTAATATGAAAGATATGTAGGAGTGGTATTATATCCCTACTTCTACTGATGATGTCTTACATCATATTTGGGTTATAACATTCGAGCGAGATCATATCCCTGGTCACTCAAAAAATGTATGTGGGAATATTTCTATAGGAGGTAAGGTGGAGGCACATATAACTTCCCACATGTATAATTCTGAAAATTATATTTCAGTGGTATAATCAGTACAAAAGTGGGTGCATATCCTCACCTCCATTGAATATATCTTCAATTAAATATAGGATAAGGAATAAGTGTAGGCTTATATCCCTGTGCACAATTTTCTAAAAATCTAATACATCATCCCAATAGCTGAAGATCACACCATCTCATCCTGGAACTAATACAAATACATGGATAGGTTCATATTCCAATCCCTACAGCTAGAGAAGCTCAACACTATGATCATTATGAACAAGTGGTTTCTAAAGATAAATTACACATTATTCTTCCCATATAGGAGGATTATCGACATATTCTGAAAAAGGATGAGTCACCAGACCATGATCATATTCTCATTCAAAACGTGGCTCACCGGGTGAGAGAAACACATGCCTCAAGTCATTTTGTTCGAAAACTATACAGAAACAAAAATGGTGAACCCAACATGAATATATCAAATAAAAAAATATCGATTTATCTTGTGTTATGAAACTTTGTTTTCATATCAAACAAAGATGAGAATTCTAAAATTAATCTCACAGTTCATCCTTTATAAACAGGGTTCCCAAAAAATAAGTCTGTCCTTGTGCTAAAAAATCCATGAGAGTAGAATGGATGGATAGGGAATAAAAGAACAATTATGTTAACCACACATATCTAATTGAGCATATCATTCCTACAATTTGAAACTAATCGGTGAGAATGTTCTTTGTTATTTTCCATATTTACATAATTCTCTAATCAATAGAATCTCATTCCAATATAATTTCATCATACAAATATTGTTCCAGAAATTCAGTTGTGGATACAACCCTCATTGGTCGGAAAATGATCTCACCTACCTGATACCTTAAACGTTAGGTGGAGAACATAATGGTCGTTGAGTATGCTCATGGTGGTACAATATAGACACTTGAAGCTTCCTATCATGGTTTCCTAGTATTGAAGTTGACGATTTTGCATCTTCTAGGTAAGGATACAACTAATACAGTGGCCATAATTTCCATAGCCAACTGCTTTGGAAGATTAGCACTAGAGAACTAAAATCACCTCCTTCAATATATAATGAAGCGGGAAAATTAATCAAATATGTATCCCATCATGATGAGGTTCCACTATGGAGTGATCCTATCAACCATAGTTAATAGAACAATCTTATTAGTACACACCAGTCACTTAATAAGGGTACCATCTGACACACTAACACTACTGATAACCATGCATGGGAAACAACAAATAAAAATAAGGTGAGGTAGATGCTAGATATCATGTAGTGGGATCACATTACCACTCTTGATGATGATGTCTACTGTTATATTCTAGTAGTAAACATTAAGAAAACTCATATCCCTACTCAAGAAGAATAATTCTATGGGAATATTCCTATTGCATGCATGGGGGTGGCTCATATCATTACCCCTATACAGGAATCCCAAAGGAATATTTTAGTGCCACAAAGACAAAATAGGTGGAATCATATCCCCTATTAAATTAAATATATCATTAAATAAATAGTGTATAAGGAAAACGTGTAGGATAATATCCATGTACTAACATTTCTATAATGAAAATTCATCTTAGAAGAAACTAAAGAGATCAGTGGGAATATTATGACCATGGTATAGATATAGGGACATTAACATATTCATATCCCTATATCTATAGAAAATCAACCCTCTGGTCATTATGAAAAAGTGGTTTCTTTAGAGAAATTTCAAATTTATGATCCCATCCAGGTGGATTATCAACTTATTCCTGTAAAATAAGAGGCACCAAACCGTGTTCATATTCCAATTCCACATGGGAATCCTAGGGTGAGAGTGGAACATGCATGAAAAAAATGTCTAGAATCACATTCTAAGGACCAGGGTTAGAGATCTTATCCATGATATATCTGGGGTAACTAGGTGAGAGGGTCACAGAACATGGGAGAGGATCATCTTCCTATTGAATAAAACTATCGTTATAATCCAAGGGCATAGAATTGGGCTCATATCCCCGTTTTGGACAAGGATACCAATGTGATATTGTTACATGCCTTAGGAAATTCTCATATTCTCATCAGCGAGTCTACCAAGAATATTCTAGTAGATCATATAATCCATACATGTATTCCTAATTCCACTAAAAAATGACAACACCATCATCATTCCCAAGGCTATACTGGAGGAGGCTCATATACCTTATCCAATTCTGAAGCTTCATTTTCATATTCTGATGGGGAATGCATATTTATACTAGGATCATATGTTTTTTTCAACTGGGGATTACCAAGTGAGAGAGGAAAAATCCTCTAGGAAGACTAATATTACTACCAAGAATGACCCATGGCATACTTTAAAGGTTTTGTATTGGGCTCATATTTACATCCTTATCAAGGCTCACCATGTGAAAATGGAACATTCCTCTGGAAATTCTCATATTCCTATAAAAAATGAGGAAGATCATTTGAATATTACTATAGATTCTTAGTAGTAGGCTCATACTCCTACAAAACTATATTTTTATAAACATTTTCCCACAACCATCATACATCATGATCAAATCCCTTCAAAATTTCAAAATATAGGTCCATATATTCCAGTCACAAAGTAGAATAAGACCCATATTCCCAATTTTTTCAATTCTAGGGTCCTTGAGGTCATTAGAGACAAATTCTCAACCCCACAATGGTCCATAAACATTGAAAGTAAATTTTAATATAAAAATTTCAATAATAGTTCTCCGTATGCTAGTATAAAGATGGATTGCAAGGACTCTACTCCTAATATCCACCGTAGTCCACCTACCCACTATGATATCTCCCATAGATAATAAAATCCTTCCCCTTCCTACAAAAATTTATATCGAGAGGGGTTTAAAACTAATATACATTTGTATAGATAGGTTCTCAAAACATCATGGTCAACCATATATAGTTTTCCATCAATATACAACAACACTATACTCCACTCAGTAGGTGGCCCATATAATCATCTTTCTATTGTGTGATGAAATGTAGGCATGTAAGAATAATTATGAGGTGGATACCATTGAAATATGAAGAGAGTTTTCTCGAAACAACTTCCTCATCATTTTTTGGCCCCTCATCACTAATGACTATGAGGTCCTAGATGAGATAGGAAAGGAGTTCTTACCTTATCTATGCCAAAATATGTGGGCTACTCATCAACCAATCAAGGCTACACATCTCCCCTATTCAGAATACTAGTATCACCATAATCTCATCGATATAATCTATTCTCAACTAGATATGTCCTCATTTTCTATATCTTGGTACCCATGAGTAGAAGAGCATGAAAAATGCCTACGTAGTGCTTGTCACCGCGTCACAAAAACTCTAATCATACTGATTTATTGAGAATTTTCTAAGGTTTAAATCTGAGGATTGAAAAAACACTGATCATTTCACATCACTATGTCCCAAAAACAACAGAACCCATCAGATATGGAACCCTCTAATGGAATATCCTCCTATGAAATCAAATAATCAGATATTGAACGAGCTGGTTGGTCACCATAATAGAATGTACCAACTTCAATTATGACTATAAATCATGAAACGAGGGAGAGGATAGTCATTAAAACATTGAACTGGTCCTCTCAATGAAATATGAGTTCATTTTAGTCATGGAAGCTATTGTTTCGATCAATCGAACCATTTCCCATGAAAAATGATTCACATCATGGGTTTCAATATCACACATATCGTATGCATGCACAAATGTTCTATATTAAATGTGGAATAATAAAAACACATATATCTTTCCTCTAGAAGTAAAATGAACCTGTCATGTTGGGGGAATATAATCAACCACCTCCACCTCTCAGATCATCAATTATCGTGAGGATTTAGGATGCATCAACAATAACTTCAAAAAAAAATCAGGATGCTATGATGGTGAATTTATATCTCAATCAATATCACCAGGTTCGTCATCCCCTTTGTGAGTCAAGGGTAAATAAATAGTGATTCTATAGAAACACCATCCCATAGAATTGTTCATCCTGAGAGTCATAAAATCATCTATTGGAATCATTGGATCCCTAACAATAGGATTAATCAATGCCATCTATGTCCCTGAATAACACAAATCCTATTAGGCTAGGGTCATTTTCATCATCATAATCACTATAGATAGAATCACTATTCTCCATGTTCGTAAGTCAAAATTGATGATCGGTATCACACCCATTCCTCTTGCCATAAGGAAAACCCTTATTTTTGGGGGCTCATTCAGAAATTTTTTTTGGAAACTCCCTCAGTGTCACTATTGATAGATCAATATGGGGGGATCATATGATTATGGTTATCAAACCTAGCTTGGAATTCAAGGTAAAACAGCCCAATATAGAATGGGGTTCTAATAATGACCCTTATAAAGGTTGTGAAAAATAAACATATTGAATTGAATGTAATGGTATAACCACCATTACCTGAAATACCACAATTAATTTCTTCACCATAAACATAATAGATAGAGAGAATGAAGATGCAAATAAAGAGGTCCATAACATGGAAAATATACCCAAAGTGCAAGGTGATCTGGATGCACCAAATGAGGCTTTATTCACCCATAACCAAATCAGGATCAAAATCTGGCACCTCTGAATATCATGTTTCCACATATTAAGTGAAAAACTACCAATGAAAAAGGGAAAGGTGTGGCTACATCCCCATCACCACCCAGAAGAGTTGAATTTACTTCTATAGATGAAGATTTTTCAAAATATGGGAGTGAGATACAAACTGTAATAAAAATCATCGAAGAGACACTTAGGTGTAATTTCCCAATGAGGTATCATATTTATGAAGAGATGAATATTTTCCCTCCCATAGATGATATTCCAACATATGTTATATCAGTGAATCATACTAACTTTGGATCTTGGAATTAAGTCATCATAAGTGATGATGTATAATGTTAACATTACTTCCCTTTGTTGATGTGACATCCTCTCACTCAATAGGTTAGTAATTTAGCAATAGGAAGAATTAGGAATTATCTAAAGGTAAAGGTGGGTCCAACTCATGAAACCCCTCCATCTCCCTCTAGAAGGGAGATAGCTTAGAGAGTAGTGCTCCCATATAATCTTTACATTGTCGAGCCCTAGCTACTATAATAGAATCCATGAAAGGTTGATGTGAACCTATACATCATGAGAGGAATCCATATATCAATTTAGTGCATTCCACTTTTCCTCCACTGAGTTTTTGAAATCCTACCTTATCTACCTCTTTGATAGTGTGTGACACCATATAAAACATCTCACAAAATTCATATACTAATGTGAGCTGAGGATGGGACCTATAAGTCAACATGAGGCAAAAAATATGAGATATTTCATATAGAATCTAACAGGGACATACTTTCATTGGAACAACATCGTTCAACTAATATTTTTAGTAGGATGAGAATACCTTCTTTGTCAATTCCTTTATTAGTTTAGCTCTATGATAAGGAAAACAACAACATTCGACCTAATGAACTGAAAAAATGAAAAACTTTAAGGATTTATAAATTCATATCCAGATGGAATGATCTATCATAGTAACTCAAAATCCCTCTATCATGGAAACAATTTCTATAAATTTTTTCTGAATATGTCTATGATGAGTTGGAAACGCATCAGATCCTAATGATGTATCTAGGTGGGTTCTGTGAGTTTTCAGAAATAGAAAATTATCTAGAGGACACCTTTTATAAAACCTAATGAAAATTTTAACTCATTTCCTCATCAAAAGGGAAAAATTATATGCATGGAAGAAGCAACGACTGTCACTCTCAAACTTGTAGGAATTCCCATCCAAGAACATAGTTAGGTCCCAAACCACTCTGCACCTCATGTCGATCATCATTAACCACAATGTCACCCTCAACCTGAAGAACAAAAAAATCTAGGTCACCTAGAATTTGAGGAATGGATGAATAAATCATACTCCTTATGAAATGAACAATTTCCTAGCTATTTCTTGGTATCCATGGACAATAACCTTCTCAAGCCACTACAACCTAGGAATCCTAATTAGGTAAAATTCAGTGATCATCCCGACTACTTCCCTTTCCATATAATATTGTGTCATTATATCTAATAATAAATCATCATCAAACACATCCTTTAAGTAATGATCAATTTTGGCAATGTTGCATTAGTTAATTCCTCAGAGCAGGTGGACTGTATAATCATTTCATAGTCTAAAAAAGAGGGTGAATAAACTAAATTTCTATCCAAACATGAGTAGAAGTACAAAAACTAGATGACTCAAAAGATAGTTGGTTTTGATCATTCCACACTAAGATCATAGATCAATATAACCAAAATAGAACAACCATCTAGGATGGTTCCATTAGATATGAATCACAAAATGGGTGTGACAACATTAAGTATTCAGAAATAGAAGAGTAGGAGTCATATTATGCTCCAATAATATATCTACCTCTTGAAGATTTACCCATACGACATCTGATGCATGTGAACTTACCCAAAAAATAGAACCCACATCATTTTTAGAACACTTCGTTGGTTATTTCAATAAAATTAACTTGTAATACTCCTTCTACAATGATGAATATAACTCAAAATATGAGTTTACCACACATAACTAAAGAACGATAGGTTGTATGCAGAGGAACCAAGGATAAAAGTGACAACATAGTCATTATCATACCCAATATTTTGGTCACACCTCCACAGAGGACATAAATTAAGATGGTAACCATGGCTATGCACTCCAATGAGATGAGAAATGACATGGATGTGTCTCAAAATCTTCCAGTGGTCATCCAAACCAAGTTTTCTTGCATGACTTCCTAGTGGCGGTTCGATTATATGATCATCCCAGACATCAGGTAAGGCCGAAACAACTCACACCACATTAAGAAGATTCTCGCATGGCCTCTATAGAATATATAGGTCTGTCCACATCAAATTATGGTCTTATGATTGACTTGTTAAGGATAAACCCAGCCTCACGAAGTGCCGGACTATGTCACAAAAGTATGATTTTCAAATATACAATGAAATTGACCCAGCTAATACCTCAATCTATGATGATATATATCATTCAAAATAACTCAATGAGTCAATAAAAAAATCCCTCTAAATCTCACTAAAATTTAAGAAATATATTTATCTAGGTGAGTTATATCGAGTGGATGTCATTACATCAAAATTCCATGTCTCTATCTGATTCATCGAATAGGATCAGGAAGAGGTCACCCAAGTGAACATAGGGTCCCTATTTTCAAGTATACTCAATAATGTTTATGTGAAAAGGTATTTTATTGATAATTATTCCAGGATCAACCCTAACCCAGTTCAAACCCTCTGACATTTGCGATATAGTGAAGGGGGACTATCTCCCACAAAGATGACAGTTCAAGGGTATGAAGAATTAGCAAAGACCTAATATGAATATAATGCTCAGAGATCAATTTGGGGATCTCACATCGTACATTGAGTTTATTATTATCCAGTAAGACACTATATACAATGTCCTTCTTGGAAGGCCCTAGATATATAGCCACATAGTGGTACCTTCAACTTTCCCTCGGTATCTAAAATACCCCTCTATGGAGTGTTCATCATATGGCATCGTGACAATTCCCCCTTAGAGACGTCAGGATCCACATATGCTAAAGAATATTTCAACAAAAGAAGAGGGAAAAACCAATGGTGGATGATGATATTTAGGTTGCAGCCCCCAATTTCATGGGGATCTCCCCACTGAATCCATGGAGTATTATTGATAATGACTAAGTTCTCCCCATTAATTTGGTTGAGGTAATAAAACAAGTCTCAGATTTCCAATATCCTCATATCCCCATCAATAGTGTAAAAGAAAACCATTTTTAACATCTCTCTACAACAAATCAGGAAATAGTGGATGATAAAATCTCTTCTCACAAACTATCTTACTCCAATAGTGATAGAGGAGACCCTTGATTTCTAAATTCACTTGAAATTGCCTCCAAATAAAAATAAGTGTAACAGGATAAATATAAACTCTGGAACTCTCCTCTTATATTCAGGGATGGTGTCTCCACCACCCTTAATGAGATCAGATTTATGAATTTTGGACTAAAAGAGGAATCACTAATTATATTGATTAGTTCTACCATACCCCTTGAATAGAAAAAGATATACATCTTAGTTATAAATCAACCCCAATATTTTTTCTATTTTAAATATATATAAATTCCTATACTGAATCCAGATATGGTAACAGACTATCTCAACATTCCTGAAGACAATCAATGATTAAATCAAGTGATAGGAGGATGCACCCCTCTAATTCCACCAATGTAGAGGTGGATGTTGAAAAATTGGTCAAAGTAAAATTTTTCGATGAATTGTAATACCCAATATGGATTTCCAACATCTTTATCATCAAGAAAAATAATGAGTAGATTAGGGTCTGCATCGATTTCAGAGACCCTAATCCGAACATCCCAAAGGATGATTTCCCATTCCTGATCCCATAGATCTTGATCAATTAAAGTCATGGATTTGAAGACATTTATTTCATTTATGGGTACTCAGGGTACAATATAATAGTGATGGTCCCTTAATATTAAGAATGCACTACATTCGTTGCACCTCAAGGGATCTTTTACTATTAGTTTATTCCATTTATTTTATGAAAAACTAGAGAAACATATAGACATTCCATGTGTAATATTTTATTACCATTATTAGTAATAATATCGGAATCATATGTTTATATCCTCATGGTCAAATATAAATAATAATTTAATCACTTCATAGATATTAAAACAGTTTTCAACAAGCTTTGATAACATAGTCTGACGATGAATCTTCTAAAATGCTCTTCTTGTGTAACATTAGGTATGTTCTAAATATTTTTGGAATGAAACCAAAAAATCATGGTTGACTTGAATAAGAATAGTTATATTTTATAATTTTCACCACTATAAATCTCAAATAGTTGAGGGGGATCCATGGTAACCTCTCCTACATTTGACGTTTCACATACAAAATGTCTAGAAACGATCTCCCCTTAATAGGGAGAATACATAATGGAATAACCTTTTAATGGGATAATGACTTACTAGAATCATTTAAAAACCTCAAAAAGTATTTATATTACACACTGGTTTTGAATCCTCCAGGGGAAGGGAGGATACTAATCTTATAATTGTCTACCATGGAATGAAAACTCGATGCCCTTATTGCACAAAAAAAATAGGGAGTGAGAAACATATCTAATACCTAAACTGATCAATGATATTTACTAAGACCCAAAACTCTTATATAGAGGATAACTACCTTGCAATCATATTTATAGGGAAAATATGAGGAATTACTTGTATCACCACAAAGTCCATATAGATTCTCATATTGATCCACTCAAGTACATAATTGGTAGTTCTATGGTAACTGGGCACTTGCCCCAATGGGTAGTCATTCTACAATAATACAACATTATTTATATATAACAAAAATCAGTGAATGAGAAATCCATGGCTTATTTCCTTGTAGCACATCATGACTCAAAATATACATCGATAGACACTAAGCTTCCAGATGTGGATGTATTCTATTTCCATAAAACTCCCCAAACAAGGGATATGTATTTTAATTGTTTCTCTCATAGTCCAATCAGAGGAAGTATGGAAACCCCAAATCATAATTAGTTTGGATTAGGAATTTTATTTATCTCTCAATTAAAAAAGATATTTTCCCATCTATTTCTCACTATCCTAAGGTGGCATAAATAATGATACTGAGTGGGAATCACACTTTTCTCAATTATAAATACACATAAAACTACAAATATCCTTCCAGGATATCAATGGGGTTTAAAACTATTGATGAATAAGTTCAGTAGAGAATATTCCATAAAAAAATGATAAATTTACCCTATCATATGCTACATAAGGGGGGTGATTACAAAGTTGACTTTTGATCCCACATTGCATCATGTTCCTTGATCACAGAATGATCATGATGATGCATTGACTGATGAAGCAACTGCCTTAAACAACCTTGATCAGAGGAACAAATCATTTGTGTCATGCACTATAGAATAGTATTAGTAAATTTTATTTGTGATATGGGATAAATCAATCGGGTCATCACAGCCCATTGTATGATTAACCAGAATCCACCCCTAGATGGATAGAACCCACATTCAGTTATCTCTAAAATAGGGATCTCTCAATGTACTGAGAAGAAAGGGAACATATTCAGCACCATGTACTAAAATTTACCATACAAGATGACCCAAAATAAGAAAAATCCTCTAAATGAGAGTCTTTGATAGAATCCTCATCAGATGCAAATTATAAAGTGAGATACACACTGTCATGGAATAAGTCCATGTATTATCTTGTGGTGCTCATCGATTTTGGTTCATGAACTCCAACCAAATCAGGAAGATGGATTATTACTAGAAAACCATGATATTGAAAAATTTATAATTCACCAATAAATATCATGCATGCATGTTCCATGAAAACATCATTCATCAGCCCCAGTAATTGCTACATATAGCTAAATATACATGTTTATTTTCCATTATGGGAATTGATGTTATTAGGCCATATTCCCCAAACTGGATATGCATTTCTAGTATATCGTTAATTATACTAACTTATTTTAGAAATGGGATAAGTAAATTACCCTCAAAGAATTCAGGATTAAGAACATCATCAACATCATGAAGTCTAATATCATCTATAGGTATGGGTCCCTCAAAAAATATCGACAGACAACAACACTGACTTACAAGGAGAACAATATTGTGTCCAATAACTCACCTAGATATCATGGAGTGGAAGATTAATTGATATTGGAATTCAATATGTATCTATCAAATATACTCTATAATATCATGAAAAATAATGTAATGTTTTAGATGGAAGAAGATACACCATGGTTTATGGGCCAACCATACCACCACGTGTACTGCTACACAAGAATCACCATACTTATTGGTGTAAAATACTAAGTTAGTATTTCCCATTGAAGTCTGTCATCCTTCAATATAAATATCCATTTTAAGATAGCTATTAGGTTATGAGAAATTTTAAAAGTGTTTGGATGAATTGGAACCTATTAATGAGAATAGGTTTCATACATTTCACAACCTTGAATTTCATATGAATTGGATTGCATGAGACTTTAATAAGAATTTTCCTTCGTTGATTTCATCAATGAGAATTGAGGTTCACTATGAAGACCCCGATGATCCCAGGAAAGAAACCACTAAAGTCGGTACCCAACTGGGAATGGACTTTTATCATACATGAGTCCATCACAATAAATCATACTCACTAGCCACAATTTATGTGGATCATTCTACTCCCCCACCAATGTAAGACTTCTCATGAAATTGTTTCCTTACCTATCATCAATAATTCAATTTCATGAAAGCATGAAGGGAAAATTTCACATCATTTTATTTCAGTTATGTAAGACATTAAACTACAAAGAACCCCACATCCTAACCAATGGATGATAAAATATATCGCGTCGTTCTACAAAAAAAATGCTAATCTTCTTTCCATCCCTCATCTAGATAGCAAGAACTCAAACTGAAGAATGTCCCATTCTATTACTACATAACCTTGAACTCCATGGAAAATTTCATTACTACATTTCATAAAACTGAATGGATTCACAACATCCATCTTCATTCACATCGAACAATCCAAACCCTTACTAAATGGTGTTAAACTTCATGGTCAATGTTTCTTCCACATGACATTAAACTTCATATTTTTTTATAAATATGTATGGTTTGATTCTCACTTCAATGAGATACATAGGTATTATCTAATCCAATATCTTGGTGCAGCCACCTCATGATAAAAAATCCCCTATCCTATTTTTAATTTCCTTTGCATAGTGGGAGGAGCCCTCTAAATTCTTTTTTTCTTACACTGATAATGGATTATGTGAGCATTGTAATTTTATTAAGAATTCCCATACAAAAAAATGTATAAAAACGCATGAAAATTTCATAATGGTCCTAACTTCAAGAAAATAAGTGCAGTTGGTTGATTACTTTCTTCATTATGTTATGCTACATGGTTAATGTCCATTTCATGACATAAAAAATTGAATTCCCATAGACGTTGACAAAGAGGACCACTATTTTCAGTGCTAGTACACTACCAAACACACATTCAAGAACTATTCATGTCATGAATCCTGAAATCACATGATATATATTGACAACTATATCATCAATTTTCACTCCAATCAAAATAAATAAGAATATGACACATCTCTGTTTATAGACAAAAAATATGCATGAATCCCCATTCTTAATAACTACATGTGGATTTATTTCTATTACCATTTGATATTTTGGTATTCCCAAATTTATATCCTTGGTTCTAGGGACCATACCCTTTTTACATCAAAAAGAAAACATCCCTTCCATGTAACACTAAACTATACGGTTCCTCAAGGATGACATGTGACTTGATTCCTGCCATCACATGATATGTAGTGATTCATGGATCTATAATCCTCAGACCATCTACTACAATATATGTAAATAATATAAAACTCTACATTTAGGCCAAAACTAGGAACAATGTTTCCCTTTCACAAACTATGTGTGGATTTATTGATGTCATTATGGGATACACGGTCACCCAAGGATCTAGAATCATGGGTCTATATACAATAACCAAAAAATATAAAAATGAAATCTATCTATATTTGGGTCTAGTCATCAAGGATCATTTTTTCCAAGTATGATCCGTATCTACACACATCTTGATTGTGTATTAAATATATCATGCACATTTTTTCACATTTGTTCCCAACATCCTTATTGCATGATTTCAGACTACAATATAAATGTCATGATTACATGAAATTAAAAATTCATAATGAAAGTATCTTTACCACATGATGATAAACTGCACAACGTGTGTCCTTACCACATGATGTTATACTAAATAGAGAAAAATATGTCCCCACTACATAAATTTAAAATGTTCATTCCATCACCCATTTTTCATAACTTATAAAATTACTTTGATATTCATACCACTGATCAACTAAAGTATGGGGTTCATCCCTCGTCTTTTAATCACCCCAATTCGTAAATCATACTTTATGTCCCGAGTGCCTCATAAAATTGTAAATCATTAATGGCCTATGAAATAGGATTCCCAAAATCAAGGGACCATTTTCTTGACTATTCATTCATACATATGTGTCCTTCAGATGTTCTTATTATTATTCCACTCGGAAGGATGTTGGGGGTACTCTTGACCATCAGTATCCTAATGAGAAAATTGTGCAGAATTTCCTATGTTATATCCATGTGTTTCACAACCATTGACATGCCTACTTGTGTGTCAGTGATATATGACCTTGAATTATAGCCTAAAATGGTCCAAATTACTATACCCTAACCTTCTAGAGAAGGATACAAGAATATTATCTACATGAAAATCCATAAAAGTGAAGTGACCAAAATTCATGCCATCGCTCTCTAAACTCTATCTCTCTAGAGTGTAGGAAAAAATAAGGGTGAAAATGGATAAGAGATAAATCACATGGGGCCTACTATGTAGCTCTAGTAAAACCAAAAAAATTATCTCTAGACCCCCTAGTTCAAAAAAATATAGATTAATGATTTATCACATCTTCTCGTAGTGAGAATATCTTCACTAGGAAGGCGCACAATTTATAGGTTCTTAAAAGCCTTCTTTGATATTAATGTCTTCAAAAATAAAACCTCATGATTTGGAATCCTAGTATCACAAAAACATTCCATGGACCTTGGAAAAATATTCCTAGCTAAAAGGGAACCATTAACATTTCTATGCATGTTTCCATATGGATCCAGCATATTCATCGATCATTGTCATCCATGTGAGTCACTCTGCATAAAGGGTATTTTTTTCATTGCGATCCCTAACAACTTTGTGGTAGAATTTATAACATCAATTTGTTTTGGGTCATTCCTCGTATGACTTTGACATATCATCCTCTTAATACTGGCACTTTGGACCATGATTTACAATCTCCATACCAATATATCTGAGCGGGTTCGACATCATCAACGCTATGTCCCCTGATATTGTAGTATTTATTAAAGACGTAATGAGAAACTCTTCTCCCAAACCATTAATGGCCCACACCTCGTGATTTAAAACAATAGGGTGTGGGGATTGAGCTTCATAGTCGGGACCTAAACTACCCTAGGGTTCCAAAACTCTTCCTTAATAGCTTTTCTCCCATAATCAATGTTATAGATCAGATGTTTGATCCTTCATAAACCTTTCATGTACATCGTAAAGGTGTGAAGATCATATTTTCTTTATCATTCTATAGATGCATATGTCCTTGATGTACCAATGAAAGGCATATCCTCCATGCAAGAGAGGATATTCAATCCTTGTGAGCCATGTCAACACTACAACAGAACATGGATCCTCTTGGTATTATAGGCCATCCCTGTCATGTCATCCCCATACCATATGCACTGACTAAATTTTTTAGTTTATGACTTATATCACCCATAATCTAACAATACAGATGGACATATAATCCCAAGTATTTCTATATCAACTGATATTATCCCCATAAATCATCCATGACTCGAAATATTGAAGACACCTCTTCTTGATAATTATATAAATACATAATGTCTTCGACCTACCAAATAGAGGCATATCCTCCTTTTATGAATGGAGATATGATCCTCATGATCCTTGGTAAAACCATGGATGAACTCAACCCCCAAGGGTGTATTGGGTCATTCATTTCATGTCAGAACTATATTCCATGATCATGGATTAGGCCCGAGTTAAAAGTCCCTAAATGACAATTATAGAAGGTCCAAGATAAAAGACCCAAAAACACATCAATTGATGGTTTCACCTAAAATAACCTAAACTACATAGATAGACGGTCTGGGATAAAAGCCCTAAACTAAAATGATAGATTTTTCAACCTAAAAATACTGGACTACAAATATATAAGGTTCAAGCTGAAAAGACCCTAAAATACATCATTAGCAGGTCTAAGCTAAATGACCCAAAAAAATAGCATTAGTAGGTCCACGATAAATGAACCAAAACTATAGTTATAGAAGGTTTGAGATACTGTAACCTAAACTAAAAAAATATAAGTTATGATATATAAGAACCTAAAATATATAGATATAAGGTTTTAGTTAACATACCCTAAAGAAAAGAACAATAGTGACTTAGTTTGTAGGAATTTAAAAACTAGGTAAGGATCCTCATATAGCCTTGAAAAAAATCAAACTATTAAAACCAAGCCTATTGTATATAGAAAAAGAAAAGAGAACACCCCCTATGAGACATATATTCAATCCAAATTATACTTATGTGAATTATGTAATCTCATGATAGATAAAAAAGATATATCAATAATGTAACTCATGTTAGTTGGAATTCATGATAATTTCTCAAGAAAAATCTATTATGATTTAAATATTCAGACTAGAGAATAGAGGTTTAATAGATATTATGAAAAGGATGGGTATTTTTTGGATTTAAATAAATATATAATTTGGGAAAAGTCAATTATATCATGAATAAAAAAATTGGACAAAAACATATACTGTTTAGAAGATCAATTCACTTGTAGAATACATGAGAAGGAAAATACACGTATCCAAACATCTCTCATAGTCACACCAGCCACATAATAGTACATTGACCGTGCGATCAATCAAGATGACCTTGGAAAACCATCCAGATATTCAATCATCTACATGGAAAACTTTCCAACAATTATTGAAATTCAGTTTGTAGTTTATTCTGCCAAGAACATGGGAAAATGGATTCTTGAGAAGGGGTTATAAAAAAAAGGGATCACAAATAGGTATCATGATCAATCCTTTTGGGATGGTCTTGCAATGAGGATACATCAAGGAAGAAATGAATATAATCACTATAGAATCAACTAGCCAGTGAACGATGCCTCTTTCCACCCCTTATATATAGGAAACACCACATGATACTAAAAATTGCTCAGTAGACCAAGTGTCACCCAAGACACTATTTGGTGATACAACCAAAGGCATAGATAATAATTTTATTTTCTCAAAACTAAGAATTTTTCTTCATGGACATCACTCCTGGGGGGTGGGTGGTTATTTGTTTAAACCCACCAAATGAGAATCAAAAACTTTAAAAATTAAGTTATACCTATTTTTTTATAAAATGATGTTTGGAAGGTCATGTAGATGATCATGCACACCACATATCCTATATAAGACTCTAGAATGTCCCTTTGATAGGTCATTCTACTCTTTGGAAGGTTCCTTGAACAATCACTAATCATGAAGAAGTATCCAGATAAGCTTATCCATGACATGATACTTTTCAGTTTTCATATTCTTATCAAACCCTCCAAAATCATTGGAAATAATAAGGCAAGTAATTTAAATGTAGGAGCCGCTTGTGGTCATAAAACATACAAAATGAAACATGGATGTTTAGAATGATTATCCTTGAAAACATTCGAGAAAACATGTGAACACACTATCATTTATAAAATAATCAATGGAAATAAAAAATGGAAGAGGTGAAAGCCTCTTGAGGTCATAAATATCAAGTTACGCACCCCTAGTGATCTGAAGGACACTAGAATCACTATACTACATGTCCTCCTCATCTTGTGAAAGACTATTAACATGTATTCCTTATCACATAAAGGGAAATAGACATGTCCATGAGTCTTTTTTTGGTCACATGACACATCTACGAGAGGTAAAGTGATTATATTCAACAACACTCCTAAAATTCCGTGAGATCCTCAACCTATACAAAATAAAAAATGTAAATAATGTTGGGAATTACCATAGCCTATCACGGTTATAAAAATATCATGATGTTTGTAGGATGTACACAGAATGGTTTCGCAATACCCCTTGACATATTGGATTTATTTCATGAAGGCCCCTTCAAAAGTCACCCACGTCTTTTAAGTGGTTCTAGATAAGCCGCCTAGGACCATGATAAGGCCTTCTTGAAGGAATATTGATCACAGAAGGCCCTCATACACATCGTCCTCACAACATGGAATACCTAGGGAATGTATTCATTATTCAACAATAACCCATTAATTTGAAATAATAAAATAAATGGGGCATTATGGGACAGTCTCACAGTCACTGAAATTCATGTGATACCCATGGAATAAGTTATGAGAGAAACTCATCAAATGGATAATGTTAAATCACTCCACCCACTTTAGCCATTATTTTATGATATGTGTTAAAAAAGTGTTGAACAACCAGGGTAGAGAGGCCAATAAATCCCCCACCCCAACATTTAGTAAAGGGGGGATTTTTCATCATTACATGGACAACCTTTCTATCAGAGAAAATTTCACAGTGATGTTTATATAAAGACTTGGGTGTTTTTAACCAGGTAAGATACCGATAAAAAATCAGACTGATCATGAAACATGCATATTCACTTTGCATGATCACTCATAGATCACCATAATGACTTCTAATAGAGAACGTAAAGAACATACTTCATATATGCTAAATCATGTGGCACTGAATATAAGATAACACTGAAAAATATCTAAGGTATTCACAATATAATATCGTGAAAAAAGACTAGAAAAACATGAGACATATGTGAATTACATATAATATAATCCTCATGTGCTTCTCATTAACTATCTAGGTTAGTTGACAACACCAAGACATTTGTCCAAGATCACGAAACACTCCATTAAAATGCTATTTCGATCATGAGAAGTCCCCAGTACATGTCAAATCAACACACAAGCCCCCAGGAATACATCCCATGTATTTTGAAACCCAATGGGATTTCCATAACAGCCTCATAATTTCCTATATACATGTAAACCATATAATATGGCGGCAATGGTCTATCTCATATGAGTCTTGCTGTAGCACCAGGGTACATCAGCTGGCTCTTGCAAAGCCACATGAACATATCAGTCAACTTTCACAATCACACTGGGGAAAGTCAACTAGATCAGGTAATACCCTCTAGATAATCCAATAGAGATCATGCGATGGATTTTCAACCAATATATATGAGTTTTGTGGTATATATCAAACATTCCAATCAAGATAATGGTTTGGGATATAGAACATGTTTTCCAAGTCTTGTGATTTCCTCTAGATAAGCCAACATTGAACATATGATGACACTAAAACATTCCATCTAGTATATGTAATATCCCTTAGTTAATCCTAGATCATATAATTGTACTTGGAAATGCCTTCAACATAAGAAGACATGTCTATAGATCCTATAACACGTCAAGCATGAAATCAAACAAGTAAAATAGGAAAGTATTCTCTGTCACACGGGCATCCTAGATATTGAAAATATTTTCCATCATAAATTTATAAACCTAAATTAGATTGGTAATGTTAGTGTGCATTACATTGCCAAAGGATCTATAGTGAATATAATTATATCTATTTTCAAGATTTGTAGTACGCCTCCCCGAGTCTTGACCACTATATTAAGTATCCAAAGGGCAGTCCTAACCCAAAAGTTCCACATATGAATAAAATGAAACTGATCATTAGCTATCCCTTACTTATCACACAAATCATAGATCACATGGTATTAGGTATTTTCAATTATCATATCATTCAAGTTTTAAGAATCACTAATATTAAGGTATTTATAATTGTGTAAATTCCAATCAATGGACTAACATGATATGTCCCACACATAAGGGAAATGTCGATGTTTAAGACCCAACCAATTGAACTATGATGGCTCTAATTCCATCCATAAATTGGATACATAGGGTGCCTCTCCAAAGTCTTAGTCTCAAAGAGTCATACACTTTGGTGTAAGTCCCCTCATGTTTCCAACATTTAAACCATCTGGGCCAAATAATTACAATTGATTGATCAACCAACTTCACCTCTATGTGGATTGATAAATCAAAATAACTATGATGAGACAGATTAATTCCATAATCAGGATATGTATGATTCCTATTTGAGTGTTGATCATTGTAATAACCCCAAAATGGATGTCCTAGTGCCTAAGTCAGGCATCTGTAAGCAATGAGACTAATTATATGTTATCCCTTGTCTCTCACACTATGCATAGATCACGTGGGATTAGGATGTTAAAATGATTATATGACTTGAATAATAATCATATATAGAGACAAGAGAAACCATAGTGCATAATCCCCAACCAATTGATCAATTTCAAATCTAATTGCTACTATAAATAGGATATGTAGGATTCCATCCTCAAGAATAAGCATTGTATTAAACATCCTAAGGGATATCTCATCATATCAGTCCAATATTCATATGAATTGAGATTTATTACTTGTTATCCCATATTTCTCACACTAATATTGGATCATGTGATCCTTGGGAGTTGAACTTTTGATGTAATTCAAATAAAAAATATCCACCATATTGGGAAACCTCAGTGTTTATGCCCTAATGAGTGGACTTTTATACTTTCCTCCTCATAAGGACATCAACCCCACGACTAGTCATAAAGGCATGAACAAACTATGAGAACTCTTATTCATTAAATAACTAAGATACATAGGACAACATCCTTAGGTATGAGCTCAAATTATAATCCACTTCAACGTAATTTTCCTCATGTCTCTAACATTTCAATCATCAGGACCCAATCATTCTCATGGGCTGATCATTCTATCTAAATATTCGCTGGTCTAAGAAACCAATCAGACTATGATAACTCTGATTCCAATTATAATTGGGATACATAGGACATATCGTTGATACTTGAGCTTGTATATATGGTTCATAAGTTCCCACAAACATTTCCTCTCTGTATGATGTTAAACTACATGGGTTTAAAAAACTACATGTGTTTTGATCCATATAATAAACATAATATCTAGGAAGCCTTATAGTGGCTCAATCCCATCCTAAAAATATTAACATCCTCACAGTATTTCATCAAATTCCAATGTATTTGGTTATATAAATTCAACATAAAAGTATCTATTCATCACTGAGAAATGGATGAAGAACCTCAGATACATTCATTTAGATTCACCAAAAATATTTCCCCTTTTTTCTTAAATAGAGACTTAACCTAAAATCGTTATGTTAGGCTATAGATCCTGTATCGAGATTAGGAAGAGATTATGAACATATCATAATCAATCAGAGAGTCCTAAAGTAGTAAAAATTCCACCAAAAGGGTTTGATAATCCAAACCTCTCATCCTCTCGAACAATTCAGGTCCCTAAACATCATTTACCCTGAAACCCCAAATGGCCACATGCATTTGCAAAGAATGATTATACACAATATTGTATGAGGGATATGTTATGTGATTTTATTAATAACAATAGTGGTAAACTAACATTAATGATTTTTCAAGAAATGAACCACTCAAAGTAAACCATTGGTCAAAACCAAATGTACCTAACCGACATGTCTTCTCTATCAAAACGAAGATAGAAAGATTAAAAAAAATTTACTTTTGTGAAAATTTTGAAATTATAGAATTCCATATATACTCAAATTTGTACACATTTTTATATGAATTTAAATAGGGGGATATTAAATAATGTTTTATATAGTATATTTTTATTTTCTAGGTATTAATAATGCGTGTTTTCTTAAATATTTATCATTCTAGAATTGAAATTTCCCTTTATTGTTTAGTTAATGGAGAGATTTTATATATTTATTCCAAATGATGATTTTTGAGAAACATTCGTCAATTTATATTATAAACCTGTTTGATAAATTTAAAAATGGGTATAATAGTTTTAAAAGGTAATTCAAAATTTTTTTTTTTCGTTTTTTATTATAAAATAATGGGGAGATTGTTAGGGGTGATTGTTAATTTTGATTGTTTTACAACCTATTTTTTGATCATGTTTTAAATTTTTTTAACCCTCATGATGGTTTTTAACATCTTTTTTAATTAAGTTTTTTAGTGGATTTTTTTAGAAAATGGACATTATAATTCCTTAAAGGAATTATTCATCTAACACACCATAAATTATAGTAATTTTTTAAACTTTTATTTTATGTAATCAATAATTTAAATTTTCTTACTACAATGATATAGCTGCTATTATTTTATAATTTATATTCTACCATTCCATGTTATTTGTGCTACAACCACAACAACTTCTTCTTCTACCATGAATGAGAGTATCCTATAATTATCCATTGCATGATTTATGATATTCTTAGACCCTGATTAATTTTTTCATTCATCCTTAAATAGTAATAATTTAAGATTTATTATTTATCTATGGGATTTATAGTTGAGACTGTACATTATAAATTGAATCCATGGACATTCAATTTTAATAAATCCCATTTTTAGTGTTTATTCTACAAACTCATTTTAGAAACTGTATTATCTTACTCATCACAGTAAACATGAATAAATGTTTTATTATACCTATAACACCCCTTTCACAATGATTTTCAAGGAAAACGTGATTATCATAGACCTTGAGCTTTATTCATTCATTATGTAATGACCTTGAATTTTCAAAAAAAGATATCACATCTTCATAGACTAATATTCATTACATTACAAAAAGTTCCTTAAGGGGCATAATGGTTTAGTTCTAATGAAGACTAGGCTCACAATTGTCTTATTTAGTGAAACATATTCAATGTAACACATAATGATATTCTCATTTAGTTATATTAATAGATATTCCATACTTAAATCCTTTATTTATAACCTGGGGAATATAAACATCAGAAGGGGTAAGCTCAAATAATTATTAAGGGCAAACAAGGGAAATATTTTAATATAATCTGAGCATAAGTGTATGATAATGTGACAATAAAATATGAAAACCATACATTGTATATAGGTGATTGAAAACTTGGTTTACTGGAAAAATATTTTCACTTCATAATACATTAATTATAAGTAAATTAAATTCCATGATCCATGAGATAATAACGTTTTCATAAGGCATATAATTATGGGATACATATAAAAATAAAAAATCATTTCCATAGTATTTAAGGATCCCTACAGAGGATATCATATAGGAATGGGTACACTCTCAAAACCATCATTATCATTAATGTTCACTCACAAGACCACCATATCATAAAAAAACTAATGAACTTGGTTCACTCCCCATTCAATTCATTTATATCTAATGAGATATCAATCTTTACTCAATTCATTAGAGGTAGATATTGGTACCACTGATCACATACTCAAAATCAAATGTATATGTGGAACGATATCATAAAACATTAATCATATTATACTCTATTAAAGGAAATGGGTTTCATAAAAATTTGAACATATCATATACTATGGAAAAAAGATAGGTATCATAATCATTTCTTCAAGGTATAGTCCTTGAAGACAGATAGGTTTCACAAACATTATTCTATCATAAACATAAACCATTATGAGAAAGAATAACAAGTTTATCCTTGTATCATATCCATACTAAGGCATATGAACTGTTAATATAATCCATATTATATGGAAAATTATTTTGAAATAAAACATGGAAAATTTCTTAAGGAAAGTATCATGTCTTTGAAAATATTTTTGTAAAACTAAAAAGTTAGAAAACATTTCAGAAGTTAATTTCTTGGAAAATAATTTTTTTATATTATAAAGAAATATTTAAAAATCATTTATAACATTAAATTATTAAAAAATCCTTTCGAAATTGAAAAATAACCAAAAAAATTTTAAATTATTTTCCCGATTTTTTTTTGAAACTAATAAAATAGGATTTAGAGAAAACAATTTTCATGATGTCATAAATTATATTCATGTCTCACACGTTGAAAAACAATTCCTTCACCATATTCGGTAAAAAAAGAAATGCATTTTTTTCAAAAATTATATAAAGATTCCATTCAAAAATATGAAACAAATACATGGTTAGATTTTAATTTAATAAAATATTTTATGATTATTAAAAAATATTTGAATTCATTTTTATGAAAAAATATTTTCAGGTGAAAAAGGGTTTCTAACTGAAGAGAGAAATAATGAGATTTTTTTTAAATTTTTTTGAACTCTTAACTATAGAAAGAGAGAAAAAGAGATGGTAAGTCATATATTCTATTTAAAAAAAGGAGAATAAAATAAATGAGTTTCTCAGGAGATGGATTATAATATTTAATCAACAACAATATATTCCTAAACAAACCTGATAAGTGATGAGATTGTATCATAAAACTCGTACCACATTGGTAAAATGGAATCATAATCCTCGTGAAAGAATAAAGTCAAAAGGAAAATAAAATATCAAGAAAATAAGTAAATTAATTATATTACATGTCAAAGTGGATTTATATATACCTCATAATAATATATATGTGAATAACATATCATATGTTTTATTAGATGTGAATTGAGACAAAACTCCATTACAACATTGGAATTACTCAAATTGTAAATCCTGTGAAAGGGAGATCTGAAAATGGATATATTAATCCCAATAAAATTTAGAAGAAAAAGAATAAAATACATTAACATTCAGTATATACACTACATAAAATAAATAGGTGGTGAATATGTCGTGTTTCTCAAAGAAGTAAAATTTGAGAGGGAAATCATTTACCTTAAGTCTAAACTTCCTTAGTATCCATTTGAAGGTCATGTATAATAACTATATGTTTATTATTAATATATAAAAGAACCATACTCGTATGTATAATAAAATATATTGTTTATATATAACCTCTTATTACACTTTTATAATACACTGTTGGTTATAGACATATTTCAGGTAATAACTGTTTTATTTTTCATGTATGTTTTTGATTTCATAACTCATAAATTGTTCATGGATCCATAAACAATAGAATTTTAACCATGATTCAAATATAAAATATATTAGTTTTATTTATATTTACATAAATCTAAAAAATTTATATAATTAAAATTAAATACATCATTCATGGAGATGCTAGGTCGTACATAAAAATGAATTTTTTTAATACTTTTCAACAGGTTGAAAGAATGAATGATAAATAATATATTACAATTAAATAATTTTTTATAATATATATAAAACATGTTCATTATATAAATCCATATTTAATTTCATAAAAATCATGAAAGAATCACATTTCATAGTGAGTTGTTTGTATGATGTACACGCGAATGATGTTATTGTGTTATGATGGAATGGAAGGTAAGAACGAATCTGTGATATCATGATCAAGAAAGAGAAATAATATCATAAATAAGAGAGAGATATATATATATATATAATACATCATTATACTTATCCCCGAATATGTGGTTACAGAAAAAAATAACATCGATTCATAAGGCGGTAGTCTTATGTACACATGAATAAATATTTTTTAACCCATTTGATGGATGAGGAGAAACATTTTTGTTATTATAGTAATGTAATTAAAACTAATTATTTGGAAGATAATAATATTATCTTAACTATATGTTTTAGAAAAAATTTATTTAGTTTTAGGAAGGGATAAAATAAAATGATCAATTAGGGATTTTCCATTTTCTCCAGACATCTTCTTTTGTATTACACCAAAAGGACTCATATGTTGTATTTATTACCAAAATAAGAATTCTAGGTTTAAAGGATACAATTGAAGAAGTAATATCCGAAGGTTAGGGCTGAACCCATGGGTTTTGAATGTTTAATTAGGAGAATATAGTGAGTGGTATTTTATAATTTATGTGAGTGGCACACATATAATTTTTGAAAAAAGGTGTACCCCAGTTTTACACATGTCATAAAAATATATAATGGTCCATTCTAAAAAAATGAGATTCAATGTATAAATATGGATATAAAATGGTAGGTGTAGATTTTTTTGGTAATTTTTAACAATTGTCTTTTTAGTTTAACCCCCATATAAATCCATTTTTACCTTAACCTTTGTAATTGATTTTTCTTGTTTTTAAAACTGAATACACTATAAAATGAAATTGAACATATTAGATAATATATATTATGATGATTCCAAATATCGATTCCATTTTTTCAAATTTCATTCCTAGAATTTTAATATTTTATATTAAAATTAATCACGTTGAAGTGATGACAAATAGGGGTTCCAAAGAGAGAATGTACAAAAGTTAGCATTTATTAAAAAAATGAAGATTAAATTAATTAAAATAACCAAAATATTATTAATAGACATATAATTATACTAAAATTGCCTTTAAACCCATTTTAATAAATAATATTATTCTAAAGTCTTTAAAATTATTAAAAATTTCATAATAAAAACTAGTATTTTTTTTCTATTCATTAAAAAATTTAACTTCTCAAAAAATTCTCAAAAACACATCATAAGTTAATTCTGATATGATTAATTAAAATATAACCATTATTTTATCAAATATTTTTTCTTAATATAAATAAGTAATTTTTAATTATATTAGAAAAAGGGGAAACACATGTTTTTTAGAAAAATACATTTTTATGTGTAATATTGTATTATTTATCATCTCTAGTATATAAGAAACATAATATGAATGTTATAAAAATAAATTATTATATAATATATAAATTTCTTTAAAATATTTCATAAAAATTTATTTTCGTAATTTATTGAGGTAGAACATGTTTGTGTGAATAAAAATGGTAATTCATAAGAATTTATCCTTTATTTTGAAATCATTTTTTTAATTTGTAATTAATTTGTAACCAAAGAATACATTTTATAAAAATTTCTAGACCACATATTTTCATAATTTAGTTACTCATATTCATACCTAGAATTATAATGACTATTTGATAAATATCATATTAAATAATATTATTTTAATATATGTCACATTTCATATAAATAAGGTGTTGTGTGTAACATAAGATAATCTTCTTATTGAGTGTAACATATTCTAAAAATGGTGTTTTGTGTCATTAAAAATATCAAAATACTAAATTTATGTGAACAAAATAACAAAAACTATTGGTGTTACAATATACTTCCCTAAAATTATTATTTTTCTCAGAAGTCGTCATATTATTACTAAAAGAGGATGATAGTTCTACCACATTTAATCCTCAGGTTCCCACATACATTCTACAAAATGATGTTTTCTTTAAAAATAATTAATGGGTGAGTGTTTTTGTTTTGTATAACATCCCATATTCGATCTAGGATCTCTGCTCGTTGTTCCTCATATTAAATATCATGCTCCATCTCCATGAAAACTGAGTTTAGTACATGTGAAAGATCGAGTATGTAGTTTATTTGGAAAGTTACATGGATAAAATATTGAACCTAATTTTTTCATTAATTTATGGGTTTCCATCCTAATATGATGAAGAATTTTAATGTAATAGATATACTTATGTATTATCTTTCATTTGTATCATTAGTACAATTTCATCAATTAGTTGTGCTTCATTCAATTTCAACTTCATCTGTCACACCATGAAATGAAGATGAATTAATTTATCCTAAACCACCAAGAGGTCTCATGATCCTTAATAGAATGTAATTCATTCATTCAATCTGAATGTATAGCAAATGAATTTCATTTTTTATCTAATATAGATAAATCTTCATATTGTGACGTATTACTGTAATAAAAAAAACATCGAATATTCAATAAAAACCATTTCATGAATAGTTTAAATTATGGATTCTTCATGTTTTTCCATAATTTAAATCATGAAATTTAAGAAGAATACCACCAAATCTACAAAATCAAATAATCTTTAATCCCCTAAAAAATGAAGTATCTCTTAAAGTCGCATACCAAATATGTGGATACATTGTTCATATATTCCCCTGAAACATGGAAATATCGTTGATTACCATAAAACCAAAATTAAAATATAATTGCATTCAAACAAATTTTTTTTCCTCATTCCATAAATAAAATAACATATTTTTGAATATATATCATAAATTCAAAAATGTTTTAAACTCCATCAATGATAACATATGAAACCTTTTCATCAAACCATTATTTCTTTTAAAATTAGATTAATACTATCGAATTTACATTGTCTATACCTATGATATCTTTACCCAAACTAATCACCATTTTACCTCCCTCAAGAATATATTAACAGTTATCTTTCCATAATAAAAATACCACCTCTCCATTAAATTAGTTTCATAGTCCATCAATTCCATTTAAATAATTCTCGAAACTCCTTATTAAAAAACTACTATGGAATAATACATTAATGTTTCAGAATTATATTATCCAAAATACCAATGATAAAAATATAATTCCTTAGAAAAAAATACATAAATTTATCAACCATTCTACTTTATGTGTACACCATTATTGAGGAATAATTATCATATCACTTAACAATTATTTCCTTTTATATGTAATTTGTAGTATCTTTATCATCATCAATATAACCATTAATCACAATGTCATACTAATTATCTTCATGATCATTTACATTAATGAATATATTTTCATAATTCTCATACATTCCACATTTTAAACATTCAACCATCAATAATTTAATAAGTATACCATTATTTTCATCCATTATATTAAAAAAACAATTCATTTTTCTTTTGAAATTACTTACTTTGTGTCATTATTTTTACACTAAAATCACAATCATGTTCCACTAAGACATCAACTTTTCTACTTTTTCACACATTCACGACACATTGGAAGATGAATATTCACTCCTCCATGGTCTCCACCACCCGAACACATAATGATTACTATCCATATATTCTTTGGTGAGTTTTAATGTTTGTTGAAGTTCATGTTGTTAATAATATTTCATGATAAATGTTTAGGAATAATCACAATATCCTTCAATACTTTCATAACCCCATTTGGATTCTCATCAATACATTTTATATCATATTCAATATTGATTCAGTTCTTTATTGTTCCTGCAATTGACCAAAACCAAAAACGTATAGTGTGAATATTAATATTCATATTGGGATACTACATAATCTATAAAAAATCACCTATGGGATTTATAAATCAATATAGATTCTTTCCAATATATGACACCTTAGGTTTATCCAAGGTCATTCATGGTCATACTTTAAATACATTGGGATAGATCATAAAGTGTTTGTGAATTTCAGAAGAATTTTCCCCAAAAGTATCCAAAAAAGTGTTTATAATGGATTGTTTTCATCCTCCAGATGATAACTGAGTCCAGATCAATGTGCCTTTTTTTTGACTTATTACCCCTAGGTACCTCTTTGTGAGAGATATACCTAGTTTTAGTATCTCAACTGGAATGTATCTTCTTGAAAATATCTCTATCTACTACCAAAATTACAACACATTTTCCTATACTTTGACTCATCCAGATAATTATCCTTAGGAATATCCCAATACATATCAATATAAATATCCCCAGATATATCACTAATTCTTTTTTATCGTAGTTCCCAATGGTTAACTTATACATTCCTCCAATTAAAAATGTAATGATCCATGATTGTGATAAAGATATATAACATCTTTTTATAATAATATTATTTACATTAAAAAAAATACAATTATGTGTCGTAAAAGTTTTTTCCATTGTAGGATAGGTACACAATTGTCTTTTTTAGTGAAACATCTTCAATTTTTCCCAAAAGTATCTTCCTTATTTCTATTCATTGTTTTCATACCTTACATAAAACTGTTCATCATATAATGGGGAATATAAGCGTAGTAATGGGTGACCTTAGATTCTTGGAATGGGTAAAAAGAGAAAATAGATAAACATGATGAGATGATAAGGTAATGTGAATAAGAGTATAAAATATGATAACCATACCCTATATATCAAAGATAATAATCTTAATTCATAGCATAAATATTGTATGTTTATAATATATCAACCATAATGAAATAAAATAACATCATCCGTCAGAGAATAACATTGGCTTAATATATATCATTCAGGTATACTAATAAGAATACACAATATTTTCCATAGTAGTCTATGATCACTACCAAGGTTTTCTTAGTGGAATGGATTTACCTTGTAAATAATCATATTAGTCAATGACCACCCCAAAGATCATCATGGTAGACAAATTACCTTATTGAACTGGGTTCACAACCCATTCCGGTCCTATCTATATCATGACATATAAATCATTACTCAATACATTAAATTAATATATAGGTCCCACCTATCACATAAAAAAACCATACTTATGTTTTTCATGAGATAATAAATCATTAACCATACCATAATGTCACGACCTGTCCCTCGGGGCCAGTGTCGTGACATACACCAAGCCCGCCTCCCGAAGGCCAGGGGTTGGTGACTAGCACCAAAGGAATTAACCTGCATGTGGGAGTCATTTTCTTAAGTGAATGTATGCACGCACACACAACCACGTACCAAATCTTGAAAATTAAACAAGCATTCCACTAAACAACCATGATGTACAAGTAAGACTGAAAGTAAAATAGGTTAGAATATAAACCCACAAAAAAGTAACTAGAAAATATGAACGTACAAAAGAAACTATGGAAGTTGTACAATGGAAACACCATCCAGATGGGTAAGTACATAGTAGCTACTAAAAGCTTTATAAGTACACCCAATCTACCTAGTCTCACCAGGAACCACCGGGTCATGGGACACCTTGTCCTCTATCAAGGCGTTAGTTGTCTGCATCAGACACAACACGTACGGGTGAAGCCCGTGCATGGGTGAGTAAAAATATACTCAGTAGGGGAACCAAAACACAATGGAAAGACAATAAAACAATCCTCATAAAAACCAAAATGCATAATCACCATGTATTATCACAAATCAATACAAATGACACCATATATATTATAGAGTAGGAAATTAAGGCCATCCATAATAACGTCAAACACCATGGGCTACTGGAGAACTCCTCATCAATGAGTACAGTGGGCCTTCCAGGTCGCATAGAAGCTGATTCCCACTTAACATAGGACTACTATGTTACTCATACCTGATTATTATCATGGGTATGCTAGTTCACACAGAATCCACTCCCTAATGTGGGCATACCAATCCACACACAAGCCACTCCCCACCTATGGCCATAATGAGGTACTCCTACTGTTGAGTACTGTGGGTCTTTCGGGTAACATAGAAGTCGCTCTCCACCATGGTCCTGTTAGGTCACACAGAAGCAACTTCCCACTAGGCTAAAGTATCCGATCTACACAGGGTCGCTCGTTAGAAGTCTTTAGGGCTCAACCAACCGCAAGGTTTGTGCACGTATCATGCTTGATCTCATGAGAACCACTCCCAATCCATTAGTCATTTTCATGATTGGGTCCAGGTCCGGTCCGACCCAAAAGGACCGACACGACCTGACTCGTGTCAGTTGTCCCAGGCTGGCCTGGGTCTGGACCGACCCACTAGGACATGTCCATCCCTACCGTGTGGTTCTAACCCTACCGGGAGGGTCCCAAACTACTAGGAGGTTAGAGACCGCTGGTCTGCCCCGTCCACTTGGCCTTGAAACGTTAGGAGGCCGCGTCCGACTCCCTCCATTCCCTGTGGGTTGTTCGTAGGGACAGATCCCCCTAGCAGTGGTTGAACGACCATAGATTTTCCACGTGGGACATGGCCCAGTGTCACATCATGCTCCCTCCCTTCCCCATGGGTCGTCTCTGGGGCCAGTTCCCCCCAGCAACGGTCGATGGACTATAGCTTTGCCACATGGGACATAGCACAGTGCCGCATCCGCAGTTTATTGAAGTGGGTAAGTGGCGGTGTCCACCCACTGCCATCTTCCATCCATTGGCACACCACCATAGTCGGTTGACCGCGACGTCCTCTCGGCTCGCAGTCATGGCACACCACCACACACCCGCAACTGCTTGCACACCGACTTATTCTTCCACGGACCACCGGGACCCCTCCAGTGTTTCGTTCTTTAGGCTGCTTGCACCTACGGACTCCGGGGAATCCCTCTTTACTATAAATGATTTAAATCCAGGTTGATACCATTTAGAGGTAGCAAACATGAAGAATGAAGAATCAAAGGGGCTCGAGCCTTGTTATTGTCGAAAAATTCCCTCCGCATTAGAGAATTTAAAATGGGGTAGTTTTGGAGATGATGTTCTATAAAAAATAATTCAATCCTAATTAGAAAACTCAAGAAATATTATCCTCTCAGAAGAACGTATGATCCTTGGATCAATCTACATGTGGGTTGATTTTCGGTCTTCATTTACAATGAAGAATGAGGAAAGTGAAAAACAAATAAACCCCAAACTCAATCAAATTTCATAGTTGAATTACTTCACTCTTGAGTATTTATTCTTTTTTGGTATTTGTCACATCCCAGTCTTGTTCTTCATAGATTATCGAAATTGCAAGCGATCCTGTCAACATTTGTCATTTTTCGCAGGGTAGTAATTTCACTGTATGTTCGTTAGAAAAAATTCCACCAATTAATTTCTCCAATTTGCTATTATTGGAAACACATCATAGAATTTATGTTACGCTACGATGCCACTTCATTATGTTGAAAAAGGGGCCATTAAAAAGATTTTTTAATGTTCCTCATCACCGCACCACATCGTCATCGTCTGCCGCTCAACGGTGAGAAAAGATATACAATTACATTTTTATGTTATTTTTTTTCGAATAGTAAGAAATTTAACTATTCCTTCTGACCCTTTTTGATCAAAGTTATGTCTTTGATAAGTGAATCCAAGAATTCTGATTTCAAAAGTTAACAAATTTTTTTTGATCCGAGCACCGGTTCAAAAGGATGATAAATATTCTCGCACGTTTACTTAAGTGAACTAAAAAATATGAAAATTATGTTCTGGTCTCACCAGGCTTCGTAATCACATGCTGTCAAAATGTTTTGTCTCTAAATAATTTGATATAATTTACAATAAAAATTATATGGAAATTATGGGACATTGCATTCTCCCCAGCATAGGGCCTTACGTCCTGAAAGGCCAAAACAATGTATAATACAACAAATTGGGGTACTGATCCTGAATCTGACCCTCCCACTTCGATGTGATCTTCAAGAGATTCTTGTGCTGCCACAAAACATGCGCTAGAGGAATCAACCACTAATTAAGGACCATCTCATTTCCATCCTCTATCTCCACTGAGAACTATACAAACATCACCCCATCATCAATGTACAACTCACCCCAGTCGAAGATGTATAATAGATCATACACGTACCTCTTTAGCTGCGACACATGGAAAACATCATGCACCTGGTGCATATATGGGGGGAGAGAATGGTGGTATGCCATATCACCTACTCTGATGAGAATCTGAAAAGGTCAAATGAATCTCTGAGATAACTTTCCACCCTGGCCAAATCTCCACAAACCCCATCAGGTAGAGACCTGAAGGAAAACATGGTTTCCCTCCTCGAACTCTAAGGGTCTTTGTCTCCTATCAGTATATGATTTCGGCCTATATTGTAAAATCCCCATCCATTCTTGGATGACCTTCACCTTCTCATTTGCATCCCGTGCCAACTCTGTAACCATGAGTGCTGACTCCCTAGGGTCTCTTCAGAATAGAGGTGATATTCATGGCTGCCCATAAAGGGCTCAAACGGTCTCATGATAATGGTAGAGTGATAACTGTTGTTGCATAAAAATCCCACCAGTGGTAGGTGGTCCTCCCAACTACAACCAAAATCAAGGACACAATCAGAAAGCATTTCCTCCAAGGTCAATATGGTTAGCTCTATTTGACCATCTATCTGGTAGTGAAATGTTGTGCTCAAGCGTAGTTGAGTTCCGAAAAACTTCTAAAATTCCTTCCACAACTAAGATTTAAATCATGCATCACAGTCTGAGATGATCATCGAAGGAACCTTGTGAATCCAAACTATCTCTTGGACATAGAGGCACCCAATCCCTCTATAGATCCATGCTTCTGAATGTGTAGGAAGTAAGACGACATGTTGATTTGGTCAACGATCACCCAGATAGAATTGTGGCCCCTGGATATGTGTGGAAGATCCACCACAAAGTCCATGGATATACCATACCACTTCAATTCTAGTACCTCACGTGGTTGTTCCAAGCCCTATGAGACCTGATGCTCGGCCTTCACTTGCTGAGAAGTGAGGCATCATGAAACAAAATCTGATACTTCTTTTATCTTCCTTGGCCACCAGTACTGACATAGGAGTTCATAGTACATCTTTACCACACTAGGATGTACCAATAATGGGAATGTATGAATCTCCCTAAAAACCTTGTCCTCTAACATCACTGGTACTATGGTGTGTCGCCTGAAAGGGTGACGTGCTCCCCACCTATCAAAAATCCATCAAGATCCTATCCTGAGGATATCTTATCACGTCGGGCCTCACAATCAACATCCAAAAGTGTCGGTTACCTAAATCAATGTATGAGTGGGGGAGTGACAATAATTGAATGAAGTTAAGCTACTCTATTTACATCCATAAAGGATATCGGCATCGCAGCTAGCGAATATGTCGCCTCAATCATAAACTGTAAACCAGACCTCTTGCGGAGTGTGTCTGCCACCACATTCCTCTTAATAGAAGTATAGAATATCTCAAAGTCACAATATTGGAGGAACTTACCCCATATCCACTATCTCACATTCAATTCCTTCTGTGAGAAGATATACTTGAGACTCTTGTGGTCAGATTAGACATCAAACCATTCACCCATCACGTAGTGCCACCACATCTTCAAGGAAAAGATCACTACTACTAACTCCAGGTCATGGGTCTTGTAGTTTTACTCATGATACCACAACTTCCGTGAGCCATAAGAAATAACTACTCACTCCAGAATTAGGACACAACCTATTCTGGTCCTTGATGAAATGGAGAAGACTACATATCAAACACCCTCTTTTGGTACTCTCATGATATGGGCACTCTTCAATCTCTACTTTAGCTCTTGAAAAATCTACTGGCACTTCTCTTTCCACATGAAGGGTTGTCCCTTTCATGACATGGATGATAAAGTCTTTTATACTCTGGAAAGATTGAGAACGAACCTCCTGTAGTATCCAGCCAACCCAAAGAAACTCCACACTTCATTCACGCTCCTAGGTGGCTCCCAAGAATGTACTGCCTCTATCATCACCAGATCCATGACTACTACAATATCCGAGATGACGTATCCCAGAATGTGGACCTCCTAAATATAGAACTGTAACTTCAAGATCTTACCATAAAGTTGGTTCTCTAAGAGTGTATCCAGAACTATCCATAGTTTTGTAGCGTTCTCCTCTTTCGATGCTGAGTACACCAAGAGGTCATCAATGAACAATACCATGAAATTATCAAGGTAAGGCTTGATGATCCTATTCAAGAGTCCTATTAACACTTCTGGGGAATTGGTCACACTGAAGGTTATATCCAAAAACTCGAAGTTCCCATACCAACATCTAAAGTTTGTCTTCACTACGTCATCTTCCTGTACCCAATGCTGACGATAGCATGATATGAGGTATATCTTCGAGAACCACCTCACTCCCTTTATCTATTCGAGGAGGTCATAAATCCACATAAATGGATAATTTTTCCTCTTGGGTACTTGGTTATGGAAATGGATGTCCAAACATAGCCATAATATCTAGTCTTCCATCTTGGAAAACAACACTGGGGATAGCCATGGTGAAACACTAGGCCTTACGAACCCATTCTCCCACAATTCCTCGAGCTATACCCTCAATTCATGAAGCTCTGGAGGAGCCATCTGATGTTATGGTGTGGATATCTATGTCATCCTTGGGTATTGATCGATGCATACATTTACCTCACTTTGATGAGGTAGTCTCGAAACATCCTCAATAAAGGTATCCTCATACTCATGCACCACTAAAATAAATCCCATAATCCTCTCTTCCACCTCACTAAGGGTGAGGTTAGACAACTGGTGAGTGATCAGGTGAACCCTACTCTGAGAAAGTCCATCATATGATACAAAGGATCCCTTCTTGCCGGTGAAGTAAAACCAGGTCCCATCCTCACAGGCACACCACACTTTGTACCTAAAAACAGTCAATCTGATCATGGACTGTAGACAACAAGCCCATACAGAAGATGACATCGGAAGCCCTCAATGCTGCTACTAAGAGATCCCAACAAAACATCTCACCTCCTAAAGTAATATCACACTACTAGAAATAGTGTGTAATTGTCGAATCCCCTCCTGTAAGATTATCTACTCATAAGGATAGAAAAAAAGTCTCCACTAGAATCTCCGACCCTCGAACAAAGTCCTTGGAAATGAAAGTGTTACTTGAAAATGTGTCTATAAGAACTACCGCTAAGGTAGAGAAGACACATTTTGTACCTCTAATAATCTCTGGAGAACTGTTGTTTTTGGCCTCCATTGACTGAAGCTAACCTATCACCTATAAGCAGGCTCCCTAAGCCTGTGGTGGACCACCTGGGGGTGGTGGAGGTAGCACCTCGAACTGTCGTCCAACTACCACCTCTTGGACTACTCCCCTACCATGTATTCCACCATGAGGACCTTCTCTCTCAATAATCTACCATTTCCTTGGTGGTACCTCGACCATTTTCAGATTGTCTATGAGGTGGGTCATGTAGTCATGATCCATGTGTCCCTGCTCGCCGCACTTGAAGCACAACTTAGTTCCCTACTGACTCCCTCTACTATGGGAGACCTATACTACCAACCCAGAGTCCCAGGTTCACCCTTTAAAAGACCTGAAGCGCTTGGGTCCCCTCTTCAGCTTTCTACTACTCACCAATAAAGACTCTATCGTCTGGGGTATGCTTGTGGATCAAAATGTCAATACATGCTCTTCTAGGAAGATTTCCACAAGAATGGCTTTCTACAGTACTCTAGCCTGAGTGGGGATTATAAGAGACACCATTGATTCTCTGATCTCCCATATAAGTCCCTGATAAAATGTCTGATCCATAATGAAAGTGTCTCACACCATTTCTATGGAGTAGTGATATAGGTTGGTAAACCTCGTAGAGTACTCATCCACTGACATGCTAACCTACTGTAGGTGAAGCAACTCCTGAATGCACACATAACACATGGTCATGGGGAAAAAATACTCAAAGAAAAGCCGCTATAAGTCTTCCTAGGTGAGGGTTGCCTAATCCTGCATTCAGATGGTCAAGCTCCACCATCTCCCTACCTAGCCTTGTAGAATTCTCATGGAAAAGATCGCTATATGGTCAAACATTTTCCTCACTAAGCAGAAGACACACGTCACTACCTCCAGAAATCCTCAGGGACCCAAGGATCTATTTCTCCCATGATCCAAGGAGGTCTCTATCTCTATATCTCATGCAAGGTGATGAGCCTGCACACCTCCTCTACTGGTAACGTCATTGGTAAATACTAATCAATAGGTGGTGGAAACACCGATGTGCCACCCGGCATGGCCATCTCTAGCACTGGTCCATAAAATGATGCCTCAGCGCTAGGTAGGCTGTTCTGAATATCACACATAGGAAATCGAGATGACCATCTATGTGGAGGCATTATGATACAGATCAACATGTACCAAATTTAGAAGATTTTTTATGGCAAGCTAAATATTATTCAATAAGATCAGAAGGAGACATTTATTCAACAATTGTTTTCATGTATAAAGATTAAAAGTATAGTTCATGTCTGGGTGTATGAATACGTCGTCCACCACACCAACACTCTCCAAATGTAAAATTATAACTTGAAACATTCAATAATGTTACCCCAAAAAATAAAATAAGAGACTCCCAGTCTCTGAGGTTGAACCGACCAACTCTGATACCACTATGTTATGGAATGTCCCCTAGGGACCGTGTCCTGACATACCCCAACTCCATCTATTAAAGGAAAAGGGTTGGAAACTAGAGATAAAGGCATCAACTTGCAATTGAGTCTCATTGTCCTGATTTCCTATACATACATACACACAACCAATCCCAAATCTATAAAATTATACAAGAATTCCACTCAAAAACCACTGAGTACAAGTACAATTGAAATTCAAATGGGAAAGAATACAAAACCAAAAAAAGACTAACTGGAAAACATGAAAGTATAAAAGAAACTATGTAATCCATCCACTAGAAACCCCACCATATTGTTATGTACATATTAGATTCTAGAATCTATCGAAGTACACCCTTCCTGTCTTGTATCACACTACACCACTAGGTCCCAGGCCACCAGTTCATCTATCATGGTGAAGGTCATCTACACGAGACACCACACATGCGAGTGAAGCCCATGTAGGGGTGAGTAACTATATTCTCAGTAGGGACCCCAAAACACAGAGTAAACAACACAAAGAAATCCTCATACAAAACACAAAGCGTGATAAAAAATCATGGTCATAGAGCAAGAAAGATTACACCATGTATATTCTAGCATAGGAAAGTAAGACCATCAATCGTAACATTGAACACCATGGGTTTCTAGAGAACACATTCTCAATCATTAAATTGGGTCAACCGAGTCACACAGAAGATGCTTCCCACTAACCTTAGGAATCCTATGGTACTCATACCTAATGATTACCATGGGTTTGATGGGTCAAATAGAAGCCTCTTCCCACTGTGGTCATGTAGGGTCACACAGAAGTGACTTTCCACCTATGACCATACTAATGTAATCCTCCTATCGAGTATCAAGGGTCTACCGGGTCATACAGAACCTGCTCCACACTATGGGCCTTCTAGGTTACAAAAAATCCGCTTCCCACTAGTGTAAAACCCCAAGATTCCTCGGTATGTTTCCTTTCGAATAATGCAATGACGTGCATTGTACGCAACTTCGAGATTTTAACACACCACAACCAATCAAACTAGCTGTTATGAATAGTAATACCTACTTTTTGAAATTATATATATTTTATATTTCAAAATGGACTTCATTTTTGGATTCGGAATATCGAATTTAGCCTAAGGTGAAATTTTGGTACTTTTCGGATAACTTTCATATTTTGATGAATAGTGAAAATTACTAAATTTCAATTAAAAACAACTTTTTTAATCAAAATAATTAATAGTGATAAATTGTGAATTTGAGTGGTTTTAAAGTATATTTAGAATATATTTTTACCATTTAATATAATGTTGGTCATTGGACATAATTTTACAATTAAACCGAACATAAACAAGTGTCAATCTTTTGATAGTTATTATCTCTTAAAAACACGCTTTTTGTTTTGACAGCGGGAATTAATTTTAAATTAATTTCTGCCAATTCTGTGTTTTGAATTTAGAAAAATGGATTCCATATTTGGAATCAGGATTTCCAAATTGTGTAAATAGGTAACTTTTATTTTTAGACATTTTGAATAATTACTGCGGTAAATATTTTATTTACCATGGTTAAGGGTAAATCCGGTAAATAAGGGTTAAAACAAAATATTATTATAATAATACTAAATTACCCTAAAATGTGTCTTAACCCTATTGGTTGATACATGGTCGACCATGGGCATCTTTGGGTCAATTTGGGGACCCCATGGATCCACTTGTAAGTGATAATGACACTTTATATTAATTAAGTTAAAATGAATACAAAAATGACACAAGCATATATCTTTTAGCAAAACAATTGTTACATAGGGTTATATATGTTGGATTTTAGATTATAAATATTCATTAGAAAGATAAAACGATTTCCTACATAATGATATTTTATTTATACTTTTTAGACATCAAATAATGTAAAATATTAATGACACAATGATGATGCAGTAATTACTATAATAGTGAAAAATTAAAATAACTGATTTTATAAATACACAAATAAATATAATATGACACTTTTAATGAATTAAACGAATTTTTTAGGATAATATAATATATTAGGATTGATTTAATTGACTTTTTTCGAAATAATCAATCTGTTATGAGTTTCACAAAAATCAACTAATGAATAGTGTCAAAATTGACATAAAAGAATTCTTAAAACAAATATTATATTATTAATTGATATTAAATTCCTAAAAATCTACGGTTCGGCCAAGAGACTTATATTATGATAGGTTAATCATTAATGGACCACTTGGGGGTCTTTTGGATGTATATAGTAAGTTTATTAACCATATTATATAAAAATACAAAGAGACATTGTAAAAGTGAAACTAATTAACTTAGAGTTAATACTTAAAGATAAGGTTACTATAAGTACCCAAACCTGTCTAAATTCTATTGGATGAGTTGTTTTCGACCTATCCCCACCTAAACCTTTGAATAGTCAACTTTGGAGCCTTTGGAAACCGAATATGAATTTATTATAAATTAATATTTCTAGCTTTTCCAAAGGTGCCCCTCACCCCTCTTATAAAAGGGAACTCCTCCTTCTCTTTTCCTCACACCTCTCAAGCCACTTGGCTCGTCCAAACTCTGCCCAACTAAGCTCCCCACATCCCTCTCCTCCTCCTTGAAGCTTCCCCTTAGGCAGAAAGCATTTCAACAAGTCCTTTGGTTCCAACCAAAGTGAGTTACCTTAATTAAAGGTAACGATTTCTCTTAAATTATTTTCATTTATTTTGCTTCTTCAACCCCCAAACTCTTTTTATTTCCCTTCTTTTGTAACAACAACAGTATCCTCAATATACTAGGATGTTGTTATAAGAAGTATTCAAACTACACATACACACAACTCCATCTAATGGATGATGAACATAATGTTTCTGTGGATGGAAAACTAACGCCTCACGAAACGATGATTGTTCAAAAACATCTTACCGCCTCTCATGGTGGCCATTATGATGGAACTGTAATTAAATATGATATTAATGATATATATTTTATATATAAGCTTCTGTAATTCCATTTTATTTCATACCATTATTCGTTTCATGTCGTATATACATACGATAATTTCATTTGAGGAAGTGCGGACTACCGCCCCCTTAAAATGATATGACTCGTTCATACCACACATGGAACGTATAAAGGATGGTGTTAATGAACTTAAGTAACATATATAAAATATTATATTATACTGGAATAGTAATATACCTATGTATCATTTGGATTCGATTCTTTTAAAATAAAAAAATTAAATGGAAGTAGCGTTCGTGCGTACGTACGGACTACCGTCTCCACGAACGCGATGAGATTCATTATCCATCGTATCCATTCAAGTATAATTATCATTTAATGATTTAAAAATGATGTTTAAGGACTTTATATCATTCTGGATATGAATAAGATACAACAAACATGACTTATGTAACAAAACATATAAAAGAAAATGAGTAAGTTAACACCCGAAACGGCGTTAATACTAAGATATTATTAACAAATCAATGTTAAAAGATCATATATGATATCATATTAAAGTAAATTATTCTTGTATTATTCAATAACAATTATTTCACCATTATACAGGAGGTAAACCTACCATCGACCAAGGAAAAAGTACAAAGTAAGGGATTTTCTAATCTCACTTTTAATTTCGTGAGAATTCTATTGTTCACCACTTAATTATTGCATGTAGTGTATGTGTACTGCCCATGATTGTATTCATTGTGTAATATATTTTAATTTATGGGTATTTACATCATCATGGTATGATACTTCTTTCATGGGTGTATGTTTCATAAGTTACCTAATCGATAAGGGAATTTGAGATTTCAATTTCCACTCATTTGGATTTACACATATTTCATTGATTATATTACCCCAAGATTATGTGTGGAATCACTATTCATTTGATTATGTCATAATTTCCACTCCCCTTCCTGTGGATATAAGTTTGATACACATAATCACTCCATTGGTAATTCTCAAGTCATTGATATGAATTTGATAAGAGTAATTTTAACTCATTCTCCATTTGTTGAGTTAAACATCCAATTCGTTGGTATTGTTTTTACAAGAATATGTGTGAATGTCCTTTGATTGTTTTACACTGAATATCCAATCATATTTAGTGTATTTATATTTGTCACACATAATTATGTCATTGATTTATCCTTAACCTAAGGATACAACCTTTATGAGAGATTTCATCTCAATTTACATTCCATTGAGACTTCTTTGATGATATACACCAAATCACTTTTATGTGGTGTATATATAATGTACTTTGACATAGTATATCATGATTCCCATTATTCTCATGATATTAAAATGTTTTGATCACCTCAATTATTTGTATTCAAGTGTCTCTTTTGGTAAGAATATCTAACTAAAATACCATTTTTAAATGTTTTAAAGACTTATTCATCTAAACCTTTCTCATTAATGTCCATGTTTTAAAAATGGTTTAAAGGATTTATTTATATGGACATTAAAGTTTAGAAATTAAAAATCCTTTTAAAAAAGTTTCAAAGTGGTATGGGACACTTTTGATTCAAAAATCTATTTTTAAATGGCTTTTTGACAAATAGTGTGACTTTTAAATGATTTCAAGAAAAGGGGGACATTTCTCTCAAATAGTTTTGATGATTATTTTCATCTATGTCAACATCCTTCATTATTCTTGATTGAGGTTAATGTGATACAATACAATCTTCCATATTGTATCGAATGAGTTATGTTTGACTGTGGATGTGCTATTTTTATACCATTCAAGGTTTGTGGTAAAAGTATTGACATTTCGTATGCTAGTTTGAATACGAATGTTTATGTTATGTTTAAACTTGTTCATATGAGGAATGCATTGGACTTAATAAGTGACGGGTGGAGCCCGCTATAGCTCCTCGATGCATCGGTAGGTCTCATGAGACAAACTAGTGTCTTGGCACAAGGCCTTGGCAAAATCTTATTTGTAGTCTTGGCACGAGGCCTTGGCAAAATCTTATTTGTAGTCTTGGCACGAGGCCTTGGCTATGTGGTTATGATAGTCTGGCATTATGCATTCCATCATTATGAAAGTAGTTATTGATATTGCATGTGATCATTCGACTAGTAGAATATCCATGTGAGTAAGTAAATGGAATTATTTCATTTTACCTTCGCCATTTTATGCTGAAGTTTAAATTTAAAAGGCTTTTGTTTTAGTTATAAATTGCCTTAAGTGTTTATGCTTATTTATGAAAGCTTCTGCTATAATGTTATCCTTACTGAGCATCCGAGCTCACTCCTTTCAATGTTTTATTTTTCCCAGGATTATGAAGAAGTAATTTATGAATGACCTGCAGGGATAGTATGAGGGGATATGAAGACAAGATGTTTTTTTTTTGATGTAATGTAAAAATTTATGGATGTATCTAGTTATTCCAAGGCTACTAAACTAATCGGTCTTTCGAGACTTGATCTTTCTCATGATCATGCCAATGTTATGTAATAATGCACCGACTCTAGGTAATTAGGGTCGGGGCGTTACAGTTGGTATCAGAGGAAGTTTAGTACAAACCTTGGTAGCTAGATTTAGATAAACTCTGATTAGAGCACGTAGACCTAAGATGAACTTTGAGGATTAGTATAAAATAACTTCCTAGAATTTTGGTATTGTAGAGATTTTGTGAGTTTTCCGAGCAATACATCCCTGTCTGGATACGAGCAGGTAGAGGTGGCTCTGGCACATATGTACCTAGGGGTAAAACCCGAAAACACCGCTTTGAGCTAGACTCGAACGGGAACTGGTGCACGACAACGGGCCTTGCTGCACTCTTGGTTACGACACTCCCGGGGGATATGCTTAGGATAATTTACATTTTCTTTACAAACCAATTTAAGTAATATATACATAAGATGAGAGTAAATGACCTTGGTTAATCCTAATATGTTTCAAATTGAGAATATGGTGACATTTTAATCTCTAAATGATTTTACGACTACTATTACTCACACAATGCTTTCTGGTTTTAGTCAATGGCTGGATTCCAAGGAAGTCATAGTGACTTAGAGAATGATGTACAAGATGGGAACGGTGGTGGAAATGAGCAACAAAATGGAATGTTGATAGGCGTAAAAGATATCGTCTTTATGCCAAATCAGTTTTCCAAAAATATGATCAACAACATATATATTAACCAAATCCCAGACTCAACAAGGAAGAGAAAGGTGATAAATGATAAGAGCTCCAGCAATGGAGACCATGGAGAAAAGAACCCTCAATTTTCATCATGCAGGAAATGTGGAAAGAGACACCCAGGAAAGTGTCTCAATGGGACAACGAAATGTTTTACGTGCGGGAAGGAAGGACATAAAGTAAAGAATTGCCGAAGAAAAATGAAGAGTACTATGGAAGAATATAAAAATGGTCCCAAGAGTCCATTTACAGTCATTTTCCGTAAATGTAGGGGACCTGGCCATTATCCGAGTGAATGTCCTATTCTATAGGATATTTTCTTGGTCAAAGAAGAAGCTATGTGGGAATAAATGGTTGGAGAAATGTTTAAAAAGTATTAGCACTCCTTGTTGATGGGTTTACTATGGAATAATTTTCTCTTGTATTTGTAACCCCGCAGTTTGCCATGTGAGAATGATAGTTGAGGAAGAATTGTCTCTTCTCTTGTGGATATGGGTATAAATAACCATTTGGATTTATATGATCATTGGGGTTTGAGAGAATTATAAGTTATTCTAATTTGGGATGAAGATTCAAGGTATGATATAACATTTGTGGTTAAATTTATGATATAGTATTTTGAGGAATTTATCTCATTTTGGCAATATTATAAAATATAGTTTTTTAAAAAGGACAACACGTAGACCGTCTGACAACCCGTCGCGTCGGACAAAGCTATGGGAATCGAACCCACAACCAAAGTGCGATTGGGATTTATCGCCTACCACTGGACTACGTGAAGTCCCTGGTTAGTGTGACTTTTTTTAGTTAAATGATTTTATTGATCAATAATAAGTTGATTTGGGTTCTTATTTCATATCAAAAGAATACCCTTGGTATAGGAAAATGATTTGGTGATTAAGTGATAAATGTTATTTTGGAAGATGTTCGCTTTGTTGGGAACACTATATGCCCAAGGAAAATAGAATACTATGGGGTTTCATTTGTGGAGTAATGATAGATTTTTATCTACGTTTTTATTGTGGATTTATAGTGATTTGGGTTATTTATGGAAGTGATTAACCTACAATAGAGAATATGTGATTAGGTTAATTACTTTTGAGTATGTGACTTTAAGAGTATCTGATGTCATTTGGAGATACAATTTAACATGGGAGACTACATAATCAAATTATTCTATGTTTTGGGTTTCAATATTAGTTTGGATTATATTAAAGGATTTTAAGGACAATTGGTTATTGAATGGTATCTATTTAACTTTGGGGTATTGTTGGTTTAATTTTAGAAATTAAGATTAGTGCATATTTATCTCAATGAATATCCTTTTGGGGGATCATTAGATCATTCACTGACCATTTTGGTTTTGATTAATCTTCAAAGACAATGTAAATATATGGTTTATCCTTCATGGATCATGTGATTCTATAGAAGTTTATTCTATCTCTTCCAGTGTGACCAAGTCTTCTTGAATACTCATCGTTTAAAAAAAATGAGTTAGTGGTGGAAATTTATTAAAGAATGAAAATCTACTTAAAATGTAAGTATATCTCATAATGTTCTTAGTCAATATCATAAATGAATTACTCTTCCTTATGTAATGTAACTTAAAAAAAAATGTTGTCCGTTTACTTTCCTACTAGGAGACTAAAGGTCGTTTGTCCCAACACAAGTTTGTGGTTTTCTCATTGTTAACTTTCTCCTGATCATGATTTCTATCCCTCTCCATCAGAACTTGACACTTAGTTTATCATCCATATCCATGTTTTCTTACATGGAATCCTAGTATGGGTTATCTTGGATGACCCTTATACCTCTCTTTCTTTCTTTTAAAGTGATAGTTTTATTGACTCTTTTTCCGATGTGGGACTTTCCATTATATTCCCAAGTAAAATTTTAAAAATTGCGAGGACGCAATTTATTGAAGGAGGGGAGAATGTAACACCCCAAGCTTCCTCGGTATGTTTCCTTTCGAATAATGCAATGACGTGCATTGTACGCAACTTCGAGATTTTAACACACCACAACCAATCAAACTAGCCGTTATGAATAGTAATACCTACTTTTTGAAATTATATATATTTTATATTTCAAAATGGACTTCATTTTTGGATTCGGAATATCGAATTTAGCCTAAGGTGAAATTTTGGTACTTTTCGGATAACTTTCATATTTTGATGAATAGTGAAAATTACTAAATTTTAATTAAAAACAACTTTTTTAATCAAAATAATTAATAGTGATAAATTGTGAATTTGAGTGGTTTTAAAGTATATTTAGAATATATTTTTACCATTTAATATAATGTTGGTCATTGGACATAATTTTACAATTAAACCGAACATAAACAAGTGTCAATCTTTTGATAGTTATTATCTCTTAAAAACACGCTTTTTGTTTTGACAGCGGGAATTAATTTTAAATTAATTTCTGCCAATTCTGTGTTTTGAATTTAGAAAAATGGATTCAATATTTGGAATCAGGATGTCCAAATTGTGTAAATAGGTAACTTTTATTTTTAGACATTTTGAATAATTACTGCGGTAAATATTTTATTTACCATGGTTAAGAGTAAATCCGGTAAATAAGGGTTAAAAAAAATAATATTATAATAATACTAAATTACCCTAAAATGTGTCTTAACCCTATTGGTTGATACATGGTCGACCATGGACATCTTTGGGTCAATTTGGGGACCCCATGGATCCACTTTTAAGTGATAATGACACTTTATATTAATTAAGTTAAAATGAATACAAAAATGACACAAGCATATATCTTTTAGCAAAACAATTGTTACATAGGGTTATATATGTTGGATTTTAGATTATAAATATTAATTAGAAAGATAAAACGATTTCCTACATAATGATATTTTATTTATACTTTTTAGACATCAAATAATGTAAAATATTAATGACACAATGATGATGCAGTAATTACTATAATAGTGAAACATTAAAATAACTGATTTTATAAATACCCAAATAAATATAATATGACACTTTTAATGAATTAAAATAATTTTGTAGGATAACATAATATATTAGGATTGATTTAATTGACTTTTTTCGAAATAATCAATCTGTTATGAGTTTCACAAAAATCAACTAATGAATAGTGTCAAAATTGACATAAAAGAATTCTTAAAACAAATATTACATTATTAATTGATATTAAATTCCTAAAAATCTAAGGTTCGGCCAAGAGACTTATATTATGATAGGTTAATCATTAATGGACCACTTGGGGGTCTTTTGGATGTATATAGTATGTTTATTAACCATATTATATAAAAATACAAAGAGACATTGTAAAAGTAAAACTAATTAACTTAGAGTTAATACTTAAAGATAAGGTTACTATAAGTACCCAAACCTGTCTAAATTCTATTGGATGAGTTGTTTTCGACCTATCCCCAACTCAACCTTTGAATAGTCAACTTTGGAGCCTTTGGAAACCGAATATGAATTTATTATAAATTAATATTTCTAGCTTTTCCAAAGGTGCCCCTCACCCCTCTTATAAAAGGGCACTCCTCCTTCTCTTTTCCTCACACCTCTCAAGCCACTTGGCTCGTCCAAACTCTGCCCAACTAAGCTCCCCACATCCCTCTCCTCCTCCTTGAAGCTTCCCCTTAGGCAGAAAGCATTTCAACAAGTCCTTTGGTTCCAACCAAAGTGAGTTACCTAAATTAAAGGTAACGATTTCTCTTAAATTATTTTCATTTATTTTGCTTCTTCAACCCCCAAACTCTTTTTATTTCCCTTATTTTGTAACAACACCAGTATCCTCAATATACTAGGATTTTGTTATAAGAAGTATTCAAACTACACATACACACAACTCCATCTAATGGATGATGAACATAATGTTTCTGTGGATGGCAAACTAACGCCTCACGAAACGATGATTGTTCAAAAACATCTTACCGCCTCTCATGGTGGCCATTATGATGGAACTGTAATTAAATATGATATTAATGATATATATTTTATATATAAGCTTCTGTAATTCCATTTTATTTCATACCATTATTCGTTTCATGTCGTATATACATACGATAATTTCATTTGAGGAAGTGCGGACTACCGCCCCCTTAAAATGATATGACTCGTTCATACCACACATGGAACGTATAAAGGATGGTGTTAATGAACTTAAGTAACATATATAAAATATTATATTATACTGTAATAGTAATATACCTATGTATCATTTGGATTCGATTCTTTTAAAATAAAAAAATTAAATGGAAGTAGCGTTCGTGCGTACGTACGGACTACCGTCTCCACGAACGCAATGAGATTCATTATCCATCGTATCCATTCAAGTATAATTATCATTTAATGATTTAAAAATGATGTTTAAGGACTTGATATCATTCTGGATATGAATAAGATACAACAAACATGACTTATGTAACAAAACATATAAAAGAAAATGAGTAAGTTAACACCCGAAACGGCGTTAATACTAAGATATTATTAACAAATCAATGTTAAAAGATCATATATGATATCATATTAAAGTAAATGATTCTTGTATTATTAAATAACAATTATTTCACCATTATACAGGAGGTAAACCTACCATCGACCATGGAAAAAGTACAAAGTAAGGGATTTTCTAATCTCACTTTTAATTTCGTGAGAATTCTATTGTTCACCACTTAATTATTGCATGTGGTGTATGTGTACTGCCCATGATTGTATTCATTGTGTAATATATTTTAATTTATGGGTATTTACATCATCATGGTATGATACTTCTTTCATGGGTGTATGTTTCGTAAGTTACCTAATCGATAAGGGAATTTGAGATTTCAATTTCCACTCATTTGGATTTACACATATTTCATTGATTATATTACCCCAAGATTATGTGTGGAATCACTATTCATTTGATTATGTCATAATTTCCACTCCCCTTCCTGTGGATATAAGTTTGATACACATAATCACTCCATTGGTAATTATCAAGTCATTGATATGAATTTGATAAGAGTAATTTTAACTCATTGTCCATTTGTTGAGTTAAACATCCAATTCGTTGGTATTGTTTTTACAAGAATATGTGTGAATGTCCTTTGATTGTTTTACACTGAATATCCAATCATATTTAGTGTATTTATATTTGTCACACATAAATATGTCATTGATTTATCCTTAACCTAAGGATACAACCTTTATGAGAGATTTCATCTCAATTTACATTCCATTGAGACTTCTTTGATGATATACACCAAATCACTTTTATGTGGTGTATATATAATGTACTTTGACATAGTATATCATGATTCCCATTATTCTCATGATATTACAATGTTTTGATCACCTCAATTATTTGTATTCAAGTGTCTCTTTTGGTAAGAATCTCTAACTAAAATACCATTTTTAAATGTTTTAAAGACTTATTCATCTAAACCTTTCTCATTAATGTCCATGTTTTAAAAATGGTTTAAAGGATTTATTTATATGGACATTAAAGTTTAGAAATTAAAAATCCTTTTAAAAAAGTTTCAAAGTGGTATGGGACACTTTGATTCAAAAATCTATTTTTAAATGGCTTTTTGACAAATAGTGTGACTTTTAAATGATTTCAAGAAAAGGGGGATATTTCTCTCAAATAGTTTTGATGATTATTTTCATCTATGTCAACATCCTTCATTATTCTTGATTGAGGTTAATGTGATACAATACAATCTTCCATATTGTATCGAATGAGTTATGTTTGACTGTGGATGTGCTATTTTTATACCATTCAAGGTTTGTGGTAAAAGTATTGACATTTCGTATGCTAGTTTCAATACGAATGTTTATGTTATGTTTAAACTTGTTCATATGAGGAATGCATTGGACTTAATAAGTGACGGGTGGAGCCCTCTATAGCTCCTCGATGCATCGGTAGGTCTCATGAGACAAACTAGTGTCTTGGCACAAGGCCTTGGCAAAATCTTATTTGTAGTCTTGGCACGAGGCCTTGGCTATGTGGTTATGATAGTCTGGCATTATGCATTCCATCATTATGAAAGTAGTTATTGATATTGCATGTGATCATTCGACTAGTAGAATATCCATGTGAGTAAGTAAATGGCATTATTTCATTTTACCTTCGCCATTTTATGCTGAAGTTTAAATTTAAAAGGCTTTTGTTTTAGTTATAAATTGCCTTAAGTGTTTATGCTTATTTATGAAAGCTTCTGCTATAATGTTATCCTTACTGAGCATCCGAGCTCACTCCTTTCAATGTTTTATTTTTCCCAGGATTATGAAGAAGTAATTTATGAATGACCTGCAGGGATAGTATGAGGGGATATGAAGACAAGATGTTTTTTTTTGATGTAATGTAAAAATTTATGGATGTATCTAGTTATTCCAAGGCTACTAAACTAATCGGTCTTTCGAGACTTGATCTTTCTCATGATCATGCCAATGTTATGTAATAATGCACCGACTCTAGGTAATTAGGGTCGGGGCGTTACAACTAGGCCATAGTATCCTATCCAAATAGGTTCACTCACATTCATCAAAACATATATATTTATTAATTTTTGGGTAGAGAAAGAAAATAGAAAAGGCATAGAAAAAAGTGGGCCCACAGCGCCCCTCACAACAATCCTTGGGGGGACGAAATTAGTGGAGGCCCAGGGCATCCCCTCGAACCATGTTGACCCCCTATGGTTTCATGGAGCTAGCAGTATGGAAGCAAAAGTGAACCAGACCAGGGACGTCAAGAGAGGCAAGATGGTCTGCTACCTTATTCCCCTCGCACCAAGTGTGGGTTACGCTGATGAAATTGGCGATCATACCTCGGCATGACCTCGTAGTGTAGTGTATCGAACATGTAATGGAACCAGAGACATGAAATGCTTTGTGAAGGATTTGGGAATCAGTTTCGACCTGTGATTGGATGATCCCTTTTTGGAGACACAAAGAGAGGCCCAACAACAGCGCCTTTGTCGCGGCTTGAAGAGAGGATCCGTGCCCCAAGCACCCCGAGAAAGCCATGATAACCGACCTGAACTGGTTCCGAACCACCCCTCCTCCACGAATTACTCCCATGCTGCAAGACCCGTCGGAGTTGTGTTTGAGCCCTCTGCTTGGCGGAGTCCACCCAACCCAGTTACCTTTACTGGCGCTGTTACCCGGAGAATTGCTGACATTACAAGTTTGAAGACGTCGAAGAGTGGGTGCCTCCTTCCATTGGCAAAAAGATCTAATTAGGTCCAGTACAAGGAACTTTTTATGAAGTACAATTCCCCATCAAGAGGTGATAATCCCTTCGTGACGAGCCTTGTGCTGTGCTTGCCATATTGTCCAGCATCCAGCATGAAGAACCATAGTGCGAGCCGTCTGCTCAGGGACCCTCTCCATCGCAGTGTGAAACCATCTATCCAGAAAAGGCATGTCGACCATGCAGTTATCAGAGAAAGCCGTAAACTCACTGAAATAGATCCATACCGCCCTCTCCCATTCTCCTTCAAAGAATAGGTGATATGTTCATTCCTCTCGGTGCTCCGAGCAGCAGTGACACCTCGAGGCCAAAGGGATGCCACACCTCCTAACATGGGTCCAGTTTGACCCAGGTCCGCTGACCCAACCCAGAACCAGACCCAACCTAAACAGGGTCTGATCCATTGGGTTGCTGGTCCGGCCCGCTATCCTACTCGGTCTGACCGATAGGGACACGACAGGCGGCCGTGTCTAGCTCCCACCCTGCCCTGTGGGTCATCTACAAGGCCAGCTCCCCCCAACCGAGATCGATCAACCATGGATTTTCTTAATGGGACACAATATTGTGACATGTACACGGTACACCGACATGGTTAGGTGGTCGTGTCCACCAACCGCTAACCGGTGGCCCTTGCCACGCCACCATGGTCAGTTGACCATAGTGTCGTCCCAGTGCTCTATCCTGGTGTGCCAGTGGGTTCTTCTTGAGGGCCTCCAAGTTTACTCCGGTGGTCTATTCTTCGTGCCGCTTGCACCTATGGAATTTAGGGGATCCCCTTTTCATTAAAAAGTCTTAGGATCCCCCTTGTCTCTATTTTTGATGCTTCGGCCATGAAGAATGCACAACCCGAGGGGATCAGGCCTTCTTTGTGTTGGCTCGCACTCTCTGCGTTAGACGTTTAAAACAAGTGGAGGTTTGGGGATGATATTCTATCAACAATAACTCAATCCCAAATAGAAAACCCAAGAAACATCACCCTCCCGTAAGAACCGACGATCCATAAATCAACTTATCCTTGGGTTGATCTGCATTTTTCATTTAGAATGAAGAACAAATAAAAAATAAAATAAATAAACCCCTACCTCAATCGATATTCATCGTAGAGGAACTTCTCCCTCGAGGATTTAAGCACTGTTAGAATTTTTCGCTTCCCGGTCCCATTATTCATAGATAGTTGGCATTTCTTGTGATTAGGTCAGTGTTTTTCATTAATTATAGTGGAATAATTTCACCATAGGTTTCTTAGAGTAAATTCCACCAATTGATTTTATCAACATGTTATTAAAAGGAAACATGTCGTAGCATTTCTGTTATGCTGCAACGCTGCGTCGTTATGATACTTTATTAATGAAACAGTGTAGTGGTTATGAATAAAAAAAATGGTCCATTAAGGAAATTTCATTAATGTTCCTTTTCACCTCACTACAGTGCCATCGTCCGCCGCTTAACAGTGAGAAAAAAAATAAAATGTCTTTTTCTATTTTATTTTATTATTTTTCAAAAGTCTAAAAATTAAATTTTCCATCTGACCCATGCCAGTCAAAGTTATGTCCATTTGTGGAAAATATCAGTGTTCTATGTTCAACAATACCATCACATATTCGATCTGAGCACCAGTTCAAAAGATAGAGAAACTAGCTTGCATGTTTACTTATGTGAACTAAAAAGAGTTGATTTTTTTGATCCAGGATCAGTGGGACACGAAATTATGTTCCATCATTGTGCGTGGTCTCGAAATAATTCTATATAATTTAAAGAAAATTATAAAGAAACTGTGGAAAATTACACATATCCCAATACATGAAAGGGGTTTAATAACCATTTAATCATATCATAACCTTTGGAAAAACGATGAGTTTCATTGTCCTTTCCTCACGGTATAACCCATGCAAGAGGATAATTTTTTTATGAAAATATTTCAAACATAATCCTATAACTTTATGAGAAAGAATAAAAATGTTTTCCTTGGATAATACCTTATGTTAAGCCTAGATAACATCAATAGATGTTTTCACAGATGGAAATTTATTTTGAAAAGAAACATGGAACATTACTTGATAAAAATAGTTTTAATTTTAAAATAAATTATTAAAAATAAATGTTGGTAAAACAAAATTTAAATCATTTTCATTGAAAATATTCTTTGAAACTTATATAGAAACCATTAAAAATAATTTAAAACATTTTTTCATATAAAATACCATTTCAAATTTGTAAAAAAAATTAAAATATTAAAAAAAATAATATTTATTTTCATTAAAAATAACTATGAAAACATTAAAAGGTATATCCATAAAAAATAATTTTCATGAAGAAATAAATTCTTTTCGTGTCATGTATATCAATACAAATATTCTATTCACAATTTAAATAACTGAAAATTGTTATTGTTTACAAAATAATTTTGAGATTCCCTTAAAAGAAATATAAGAAGACAAAAATGAGTAAAATTTATATATCAAACCATTTAAATAATATTAAAAACATTTTCTAAAACAGTTTTTAAAACATAGTTTTAAAAGAAAAATGTTTTCGAACATAGGGAGAAATAAAGATAGGTTTTCTCAAAAAAAATCATTTCTACACTTGAGTAAATTAGTAGTGGGAAAAGAATAGAAAAAATGAATTCTCGTGATGTATTCATAGAATAAATTTATGTGGTTCTTGAGATATAGATGATAATAATTTATAATTGGATACATATTCATAAAAAATCTAGAAAAACAATGATATTGTATCACAAAACACTTACCACTTTGGTAAAATTTGATAGTAAGCCCCATAAAAGAATAAGATTAACTGAAACAAAAAATTTCATTCAAATAAATAATTTAATGATATTATATTTCAATAGGTTTTTTATATACACCTCATAAAATAATATAGGTTTGTAACATAACATAAGTCCCGAAGATGAAAAAATGAGTCAAAAATAACACATCACTCTAGAAATTTTCTCATCATAATACCCATGGGAGAGAGATAATAAAATTTATATTAAAATAAAAAAAATCCAGATAAGCATTATAACATACATTCATAGTTTTTTTAAACAATATAAAATAAGTATGTGGTGAATATAGAATGTGTCTCATAGAAGAAATATTTGAGAGATAATTCCCATACATTAAGTATCCACTTCCTTCACACATGTTCAAACCTACTATATAATAAATATATGTTTATTATAAATACATTAAATAACCACAATTATATATATAAAACCATATATGATATACTTAGGTCACTTTATTACCAATTTCTCTACAATTCCTGGAAAAAAAATCATGCTCTAGGTAATAACTGATTTGTTTTTTATGTTTGTTTTGATTTGTGATTTTCAGTCTTAATTATTTGATCATGGTTCCATAATCTACAAAATTATTAAAATGATATAAATATCATATATATTTATTATATATATATATATAATAGTTAGAGAAATTAAATGAAATACAACGTTCATGGAGATGGTAGATCGTAAGTACGCAAGAACATTGTTTCCAATTTATCAATAGCTTGAACAAAATAATGTTAAATAATATATTACCAATAAAAAATAAATTATATGTAATATTAATCACATATTTTAATTATAAACATCCTTTTTTCCTTAAATGTAATTCATGAATGAATCTCATCACTTCACGAGGCGGAAGTATGACATACACCTGAACAATGTTATCATATTCTCATAGAATAGAGGATTAGATAGAATATGTGATATCATTATTCCATAATAATAATAATTTCCTAAATATAAAATATAAAAAATAAATCCATCATTATATCTATATGTGATATGTGGTTATGTGAAACAAATAACATCGGTTTGTAAGGAGGTAGTCTTCCATATACATGAATAATGATTTTGTGACCCATTTGATTGAAGAGGATAAGAATTTAGGTTTCTAAATTAACACATTGAGATCTATCTATATGTAAAATTCTGATTTTACCATATAAACATGGATTAAAAATAAGTTAAGTAGGTTTACTAAGAAATAAAATAATTTCATCAGTATTTTCCCCAAATTATATTTCCATTAAGATAGTAGTATTTCCATTTTCTATATCCTTTCCATCATATAGATGTGAAAAATGTCGCTCATGCAAATGTATAACCTACTATCTTTATATAGTGGTGTAATTAATTTTTTAATCACCACTCTCTATGGATAGTGTTAAATGTAGAATTAAATACTAAATATGATTATAAAATTATAATATATCATCTACATTCCTACCCTTTTATCCATTTGGAAATGATAACATCGCTTATTTACAAGTGTGGACTACCACCTCTATACAACAATGTGATTATTATTAATATTGACCCCATTCATAGATGATTGTGAAATTTTAAATACTGAATAAAAATCATATTCATGATACTAATAAAACTATTTATATTATGGAACCACTTTATTTCACCATTAACAAAAATAAATGTACCAAAACCATTTTGGTAAAATTGAATGAACTACCATATGTGGTCAATATTAGAAAGAACTATTCAATGAATGGATAAAAATTATTGTTAAAAGATATTAAAATTTTAATATAGTTAGAAAATATTTTTATGAAATTAATTAATAAATCTATGTTAATTATACTAGTGGATCAAACACAGATTTATAACGGGAGACCCAATATAATGGTTTTCTATTGTTGTCTCATTTTAAGTCAACCTTATCAATGTTTAGATTTTATTTTAGAAAATTATGCAATAATAATATCTTAAAACCCATATATTTTATTCTACATTACATATTTTTGTTTTTAAATATTTATTTTCAATTTTATATATTTTTATATCCATAATCAAAAAGTTTGTTACAGGTGATTGATACTAACCTTATATCATTTTTTACATATTTGAATCATTTTCCTTCAAATTCATGTTATTAATGATTGTTCAATGATTTTCTAATTTTGACTCCAATGATTATTTGAATCCATTTTAAATATCTATTAACTCCATTCATCAATATTTAATAAATAATATTTTGATGATTTGTCAAAAATTATATTTTTAATTTTATTTCAAAAGTGTAAACAATTTGTTTTAATGTATAGTGTGAATGGATTTTCCCACCCCCATAGATGTTTTTATTTATTTTTATTCCTCTATATGTTTCTATTGTCATTACAAGAAAATAATTTACTATTAATTTTTAATATAAATAAAAAACCAATTATTTTTCTGAAGGAATAAATATAATTATGAATCTGATTTATAACACGATTCATATAAAATGATATAAAGAAGTTATTTTTAATGTTTTTTTATTTTCCATTCATTTTAAAAAAGAATAAGTTTTTCTACAAAAACATTGTTTTATATCAAATTGATTGTATTTTTCATCATGTGTTGATTTATTATTTTATCATCATTACCATTCTCAAGAACACATTCCCTACCACCCTATATCGTTTCATTGGACATAATGTTTATCCTTTTTGTTCATATTTTTAATATATGGATATATTCAATATTGTCATAAATGTATGCCATTTTACCAGACAGTTTTTATTTGAATGAATATAAATTTTTCATTTAATTTGTAAATTCAAATCTTTCAAAATCATAGGTCAAAATAGTTTTTATTTACTTATTTTCCATATTGATTATGTATAATATTTTTTTCTCATTATTTAAGGATTTAAACATAAATATTTAAGTGATGGTAGGATTCTTAATAAAAATATATCCTATATATATTAATAGGTCTCATGAGACAAAAAAGTTGTAACAATGTAGCCAAAGGGTGTAAGATCATATTATAATATATGGATATTTAGTGTATGAATTACATATTTATGTCATATATCATGGTTGAGATGCCTCGAATGTATGCATGATGTCATAGTTATTTTTATTTTTAGTATGATCATGAATGTATGACAATATTCATTTCCTTTACAGAAATTTTAGTTTATATTGTCCTTGTGATATCTTTGTTAATATTATTCATCAACATACATTGAAATCATGTTGTTTATTGCAAGACATGTGTGTTGATTATCCACTCAACCATATTTATTGTGAGGTAATTTCAATTGAAAAATTATACTATATATAACCCTTACATGGTATCTAAGATCATTTTTTATTATTTTTCCTTTCCCTATGATATAAAAAAGTTTTCTTTAGATGATTCCAATGATACAAGAATGATTTTTATTCTATATATTTATATTTACAATGTAACATGGGGATAAATTAAGTAAATATTTTTCCAATAATGCTACACTAATTAATCCCTTAGAGTGTGATCCCTTATATGTAGTGCCAACATAATAAAGTAAACAACAATCATGGGTTGCAATATCTAGGGTTTTTAAAATGATAACCTCCCCTCTACTTGATAGCATCCATATAATATTCATTTCTATCTTAGTTTAATATCATTTTTACCTATTTTTTGTAAATATTTTTGTAAAAAAATTATAATGTCACAATCTAATATCCATGTTATTCTTATTTACTCATAAATCTTAAAATTACATTCTCATAATATTGATTCTATTTATATGAATCATTATTGTTAGATTTATAGATTTTATGAGAATGTCTTGAACTATTATATTTATGTTTTTTGTGAATGATAATTGCACATGTTTATTTTGTAAAAATGTTTTATTCATTAAAATAATTTATTAATAATATGAATTCATATATATTTGAAATTTTATTTTGATGTGATCATAATTGTGTTATTTTTAATGAATTTATTTGAAATTAATTATGAAACTAAGAACTTAAAATTATTTATTTCGGGTTTTATGATTTTTAAATGATATAATTGAATCTAAAATTGATGGGTTATTTTAATTCTCTAATATTTTCCATAATCTAGTTTATTTTTGAAATCGAGCATATACCATGAAAAATATTTTAGCATAGAACTAATTTTCTAAATTTTTTATTTTTTTAAAGAATTAAAAAAAAATCTATATGAAATTATATATTCAAAATTTGGTTAATTTGACATAGAAAACTATATTCATTATTCAATATTTCTAAAATGAAACTACAAAAATGAGTTATGGAACATATAATAAGAAAAAAATGATCACAAATTTTGTTTATTTATATGCCACCCATATACATATATAAACATATATATCCTACTTTTATATGGGATATATACATGGATGTAATCATTATATATATATATATAAATAATTTACAAAAATATATTGACAATATAAATATAAATATATGATATATATATAGAAAACATATATTAGTTATGTTAATATAGTAAACATATATAAACATATTTAGATAATATATATATATATAAAATATAAATAAATAGGCTAGAAGTAGTCATTTTTTATCAACTATGTGAATACTAAATAACAATTATGAATATGATTCACTGATTTGGTACTCTTTTAATCCCAAGGTATTTTCATTTTATTATTTATAGTTGTTACATATTATGTAATTATGTTACATTTTTATTATTAAATCATCATTGATATAATTAATATTTATATTGAAATAGTTTCTAAGGACACTACTAATAAAAAATGACAAATAATAAGAACAAAAATAGATTGGTATGTATATTTTAGTTAAAAAATATTATTTGATTTGAAGAAAAAGAATGTGATTCTTTATTTATTTTATTATGTTATATGGTACATTTATATCATATGAAATAAAATCGTAATAATAATATGTTTTAATTATATTATATTTGATTATTTTTTCTTATTCAAAATTTTTATATAATAAAATTGTTTTTGATATAATTTTGTTTTCACTCGCTGAAGATTTAGTTTTTTAAAGAAAAATTATATTTTATTAATAAGAGTTCTCTATTTCATATAGATATATATCAATAAAAAAATTGATAAGTTTTGGATTAATTTTCCATGAAATTTAACAAAATATATAGAGGGAATAGAGATATTTATAGATTTTGAAATTACAAAAAAAACTCCTAGGTGAAGTAGTAGAATGAAAATTTACTAATTATAAATCTAAAAAATAAATGAAAGCACTTGAAGTTTAAGAAAACATTATATTGAAAACAATCATGCTGGAAATCTGATATGGATTTGTAATTTGTAATTTCACATTGTAGAATGTTAATTTGTGTGACCAAAACCAGAATAAGAAAAATACTTCCCCTAATAATGTGGAATGAAATTTAGAACCATATTAATTATGATTTATTCAATTCAAATAATGATGAATATTGTAACATATTATTTATTTCACATTATGGTTTTCTAGATATTTATACACAAGATATGGTAATTGTGTATACAAATGAGTAATTGAATTAGTGGTGCATGTAAATCAGGTGATGTATAAATGATATATCAAATATATAAAATTTCCCTTTATATAATTTTTTTACTATATAAAATACTTATATAAAATTACAAAAAATTAATTTCAATGATATTGGACTTCTTTTATGATGAACATTCTTTAGCCAAGATGTAGAAAACAATATTATAATATTGATAATCTTTTTGACAAACTCAATATTAATTATAGAAAGATACATGAATATTACTATACCTACCTCTTATATCTAGGAGAAGAATCATATGTAGAATAATTTTACTGGTGTTATATTTCTAGAAGGACACAAGTGAATCCTTAATAATTTCTCAATTTACATACAATGATAATGAATATAAATAAAATATTTGAAAAAATATTTTATTAATTTACAATGAAATCAACAATTTTTATATTCTTTATTTATTCTAAAATGGAAAATAAAATAAAGTGGAATTCAATTTAAAACTATATATAGGGGTTTATATGACATCTATGATATTTGAAAGCACATAAGTCATTAGATTCTTAATAACCAAATTTAACATTATATCCTAGGAATGTGTGTCTGGGATTGGATAGAGATGGATTTAATTAATTTATGACTCTAATGAAATATTATACAATATGGAAAATAATTTTCATTACATATAATCTACCTTCATCAATGTGTGTTCCTAAAATGTCATTATGTATTTTTATTATCATTCTATAAAATAAAATTAACATAAATTATATTGAGGTATAAAATTATCATATTATAATATAATTTCAAGAGATATGTGATAATCATGTGGAAACATATAATTCATCAACAACCAAATTTTTTAATGATTTTATAGTAGGGGTGATTGATGATTTTCTGGCATTAAGAAAAGTTTTATGTTGAAAAATTCACACTAGTAAGACATGTATGGTATCTAGCATTGGCTATAATCTAAGAAAACAACCCTATATATAAAAATTGTAATTTCATGTATCATCATTAATTCATGGTTTCATTTCAAAAACATCAATTAAAAAATTTATTATTTAATAGAAAAAATAGTTGAGGCCCCCGTAATATTTTTATTAAGATTCGAAATCATGTCACAATTATTAAATATTGATGCACAATTTTGGAAGGAGTATATGTTGAGGGTTTTATAGGTGAATAGTTCAAATCTCATTATATATAGTTGGAATCAAACATTTTATAAATCAAATTATTTTTTCAAACTTTCATATTGAAAATTTCAATTGTTATTTCATAGTCATTATGTTATGAACATTTTTAAAATTCTATGCGAAAATTTGGTTCCTAAAATATTGAATAATTATATTAAATAAAAAGGTCATATTAATACTTATATAGACATATACAAAATTAATATTTAGTATGATCTATAGGAAAATGATAATGGAATGAATCATGAAAATATTTTTTAATTCTATATGTAAATTAAAATATGTTTTTCTTTGAGGACTGAAAAATGAGAATGTACCTAATTGATATTCAAGTAATATTTCCTGATGTGTTAACTTGAAACATAATAATCTATATGGAATATAAACCCATGAAAAACATATTTTATTGGATCACTTTATACCATTTTAATTGAGTGATTTAATTCCTCATAAAATAATAGTAGTAGTACTTAAATTACGTGCATTAATCTAATAGATTTTTAGGGAAAATACTAATATAATTTATCTTGAAAACATATTCAATAAATATAAATGAAATGTTTTCATTTTGATATTCCATTTACCCCACCAAATTTTAAATTTAATGATTTATCTCAGTATGAATTTAATTTTAGATAGGTGAATTATGATGGGCATGTTAGTGGAGAAACCACACAAGAGCTCCTTCAGTATATTAGTGTTTCCCTTCCACTATATTCTCCCTCCCCACTTCATTCCTCATCTCTTGGGAATATCATGGTCGAGGGCTTTGTTTTTTGGTGATTTCATGGTGGTTTCTACCACTCCATGGGTTTTTAGACTCTTATAGCCTCCAGAGCTCTGTTAATGATCATTGTCGTTGAACATCCATTAATGATTCTGTTTTTTAGGTCTTTACTCTTGCACCCATGATGGCCTTGACCACTATCACCGATGATGCTCCAAACTTTGTTCTTTTTTTCCCCCCATGATTATTTTCTTCCTATTTTGACATTATGAGGTCACATAAGGAGAACTATGGAATGCTTGGGACATGCGTCGGTCCCTTTCCTATTCTACCATGACTTGTTTTAGGTTGATTTGTTATGTCGTGATGGTGTTGTCTTCATCAGGTTTAGATGTGGGAATAGGAGAAGCTCATTTTTCTAACCTAATGGTTTTCTAGTTTCCTATGGGTTCTGGTACTTATATTTTAATGATTCTACTATTTTTTATTTTCCCTTTTCCTCCACTAACGACCCCACCATTGTAAGGTTCGAATGATTTTTGGGTGAATTGAGATGGTGTTGGTGGTTATGATGATGAAGGTTCTTAATTTGGAGGCTATTGTGTGTTATTTGTTTGGTTTGGTTCATATGATGCAGTCTTAGTGGATAATCCCTTCCTATTTTATTCTTCTATTGTTCATTATCTATTTAGGGTTTCATCCCTCATGGATGGCACCGAATAGATTGGTGGTGGGATGAGTGATGGTGTAGGGTGGCAACGGGACAGAATTGTGCTACCCAGTGGGATTTTTGGATTATATCCTTTTTATAGGTGGTTTTATTCATTTATATGGGTTTTTAGGTGGGTATGGCTTAGTACAGGGTTCCTTTCCCTACCTTCCTATGCCTCTTTTTGGTGGCATGTTCAACTTTTTGTCTCTCACTTAACCTCAAAGTGATTTATTTTATAAAGACAATAAGACATTAGGTGGTAACTATGAATTTAACCAAGATGATAAAGTTGGAGGGCTCAAAAATTAAATATAGATGTAGCCCATTATATTTTATTTTTATTTTAACATTTTATGATTATTATACAAGAATTTTTAAACCTTTCCATATGTGGTTTATTCAACAATGTTAATTTTTTTCATTTGATATCTAGAATATTTTATTTCTTCAATATGAGAGAAATAATTTCTAGAAGGATCTATTTTGGGGGTTATATGTTGGAAGAGTGTCTTGCCTTTTATTTTAGGTATTTATAAAATATTGATAAATTGTTAAATTAAGTTGGTCATGTTGATGATAATGAAAACCAATAATATTCCTATAGTAAATCACAAACCATTCTAGTTTTAGGTAATCATGTTTGGAAAATATCAATATTATCATTGACATAAATGGAGTTCATATGAAATCATAGATATGTTATACTCAATACTGATATTGTATATCCTTTACACAAATAATTTAATATTCAAATAATGAGAATTAATTGAATTCAAACATGAAATTCTAAATAGAAAATAGAAGTTGTTATTAAAGAATTATTAATTATTTCTAACATTGTGTTAGCCAATAATAAAATTCATATTAATAAACTATTGATATAGTAATATTATGAAAATAAGAATGTTATATATTTATACATTTTGATATTTAATATTGATAATTGCGATGGAGTTCCACATGATTTGAATTATTATGATTGAGGAAAATTAAAGTATCGTAAGAGATTGGATACTTATAATTTTCATGGATTTATGTTTTAAATAGTTTTGAATAAAGATGGTATAAAAACAAAAAAATAGAGGAATCTTTATAAAAATTATAGACTTGGGATACTATGAAAAGTTGATTTTATTTTTGAATTAAATAATATTGGATAATTATATTTCTTATATTCAACTTCATGTGGATTAATATTTATAGGATTATAAGGAAATATTTATGATAATTTACTTATGTTAGCTTATCTTGGTTGGTTGATAATTTTGATAATTAATGGAATGATATATATATATATATATATATTTTTTCTATTAATAGGGTAAAATGGTATCTTATATGGATCAAGCAGTCAATTTATAGTGGAGTGTTATAGTTCATGTAAAAATAACAGAATATTATGATAGTGGTGATGAATATGAATAAAACTATTTGACATTGAACCCCATCAAGTAAAAGTGATTGATCTAAAGTTCCATGATGGTATTATTATAATTATTCTTTTATGGGATTTTAAATAAAATGAAAACATGGTAATGGTAAAGAAAAACACATCATGGTCAACAATTAATTAATTGATTGAATATTCATTACACAGTTAAATTATATTTTATAATTTAGAGTTCATGAATTAAAGTAAACTATGTTAAATATTTTATAATAAAAGGTTTTATTTAAATAGTATATCATGTTTTGGATTTTTTATATTATTTTTTTGAAGGAACTTTGATAATAAATAATAATTTAATGAAATGATATGATCTTCCAAATTTCCTATAAATCTTGATGACCCATCTAATACACTCCCACTTGTATTTGTTATGCTTCCTACATTCGGTATGTTCCCATTTATTAACTTTAATGACTTATTATATGATAACATATTAATATAGTGAGATCAAGACATGTTATGCATCACCTTTTATATCCAAGTATTCTATAGATGTAACTATGGAAAAATTTATATGTATTTCCTCTGAAATAAATTTTAGATTTTTGAGAGTTTTCTTTATACAAATCCTCGATTCTAAAAGAATAGTGACAATGTTATAATTTATAACCTAGAATTTAAATTGGTATGAATTAATAGTAATTAAAAAATTTTAAAAAACATGTATAGAAGTTTTAAATAATACAATGGTTTTTATTAATTTATAATAAATAAGAACACACTTTTCATAAAGGTCATTTTTTTCTTTAAAAAAATGTTTTCTTGAAAAATAAGTTTTACTAGATTTTATGTGTAATTAATTTAAATATATTTGAAAACTTTTATTTCAATGAATTAATATTATTTTTTAGTCACAATTTCAATATTAGATTATGGACAATTTTTTTGATTTTTCATAAAAGAATTATTTTTCAGTGAAAAGTGAAAAATTATTATTTCTTTTCAAATTTTAATTTATTTCCCATAAATAATGAAATTTAGAATTTCTATTATGTTTATAATTAATAAAATTAAACTTTATTTAGAAATAATATAATATAATTACAAATGAAACATAATTATAATTGATTTTGGTATAAGCTCATTTTTCGGCATAAAACACAATTTTACTAAGCTATTTTTATATATAAAATGTTTCCATATATTAGTAAATTAAATTAATATAAATGGATTATCAGTTTTGATGAAATTGTTTTAATATATATTTAATGAAAAACCTTAAATTTCATTTTTTATAATAAATGGAATGGATGTATATTCAAATATACTAATAAAAATGAATTTTTCCTAACCGATGGTTTATTTCATTTTGATTGATTATTTAAAATTTAATTCCAACACATTTAGAAATTTAATATTTTAAAATTGGCACTATTTTTTAAATTCCATTTATAAATATAATTTGATAGGTTTATCTTAATATATGGTCATTATGAGTAGAAAAAATATTAAAAACCAATTACCATGGTTAGGCTTAAAATGAGATTATCGGGTGTAAAACTAAGAGAAAAGGGTAATTATTCCACATAAAATTTTATAATTAACATTTTTTAAAGATATTTAAACCTTTTATTTCTTTATATTTTAATAATTGGGAATTCTTTTCCTTTCACCCATGAAAGTGACCTTATATGATTGAAATTGTTTATGCAATTCCTCGTGTGTCCCTCCCCTCACTTATAAAAGTGAAATTCTTCTCCACCTTTGGTCAAATTTTGTTTTCCTTATATCTCACCCTATAACTATTCAATATAATTCCAATTTTACTTTCCTTAATTCAAATCCCATGGTATTATCCTATGAAAAATCATTCTAAGCATAATGTGTTACCCAAAGGAGGTCTCTCAAAGAAGAGGTATAAATTATAACTATGCTATTTCGGTAAAATATATTATTCCACCATTGGTATACCTTATTTATACATAAAAACATAATTAATATTGTATCATAAATAAATTTATAAATTATTAGGATTATTTAAAAACCATTTCCCCCCCACTTCTCCATGAAATGGGAAATGCAAGTATCATTCAAGAATACGTATAGACTCCCACGTCCATGTAGATATATGATTCCTTTTCCATTAACATCATTCATGGTTGTTTATCATTATGTATATAATTTTTATATATGATAAGTTTTAATAAATTATCATTATTTAATTATAATATCTTCTCCACCTTCTTACCATTATGTTCATTGGAAACCATTTAACATCGCTCAAGGGTACATGTGGACTACCACCACCACGATGCGATGTGATTTATTTTTCATTTCCAATTAATATGTATCGAATTAAAGACATTTTTAATGGATATATATTAAATTAATTATATAATAATTATTAATTAAATATAAATTATTATTTTCCTTTCTTTTCTTCCATCCATCAGAATCTAGAAACATCACTCACACATGCATAAGAACTGCCATCTCCATGATGTGATATATTTCATTTTTCATCAATATATTATAAGGATGACTTGGAAAATATTATAATATAAAAATTATTATTATTATTGATTGGTTATGATTATATAGATAATTAAACCAATATCAAAGAGAATTGACCCTAACTTTTAAACAAAAAAAACATGAAAAATGGAATAGTTATCACTAGAAAATGATGATTTTAATAAAGAACTATTAACAAATGATTATTTAAATGTAATAATTGGAGAATATATTGTTTTTTTTGGTATTAATATGTTTTTTATAGAATAATAATAAATTTAAATTTATTATACAGTAGGTTATATAACAATAATATGTAACATGTATTTTAGGTAAGGGTTTGTGATCTCTAATTTTTTTTCATTGGGACATAGTTTATGTTATACAACTATATTATTTTAGAAGATTTATATACTAACCCATTGATATGTTTTATCATGAATATATTAAGTCTCATTTCATTTAATATTTACTTTGAAGTTATTTCTTTAATAGGGTTATGATTAAAAAGACAACAAACTAGTAAGGATTTATCATTAAAAAATAACTTGTTTCTATGATTTTTTATACCTAAATATTATATGATGAAATTATATGATATTTATCATAAAAATAATATGTATTTTATTCTAATGTATTATTTTATTTTTATAACATGTTTTTGTTTCATTTTACTCTCTTTAGGTACTCAATATACCTAAGTAATCATTTTAATAAAAACAATATTTATGTATCTCTTCATTTGGGAATATTTTTCTTCTATATCAATATTCTATTTAATAATGTTTTTACCATTACATTATTTATTAGTAATTTAATTTTTATCCATGTTTTAGTTTTCATAAAAATAAGAAAAGAAATCTTCTTCTCATTTTCTAAAATTTGTACTTTTTACATGTTTTTAGAAACATAGAATGAATCATTGTTCTAACATACATTGCTTGAATTAATTTTCCTAGCATGGTGACTGTTATATACACTGAAAATTAATTTATATTTTTCCAAGATTCATTTCAAGGAAATTAATTTCAATAATAAATTGGTTATTTTTAGATTTTAAATAAGTGATTTCAAAATGTATTTTTATATTTTCCTCAGTAAATGTTCTACTGATCTTCTAATGTTATTTTCATCTATAGAAATTCTAATGATTTTCCTTATAAATTTTTGGAGATATAAATATGTTTCCATCCCTACTCTTTACCTAGATAAGTTTTTATTATACTCATGAATTACTGATGTATCATGTTTTCTTTTTCATGGATTATGTTTTTATGTAATGTTAAATGTTTTCATGATATTATGATATACATATGAATGGGATTTTTAAATTTAATGGTTGTGTCTATTATAAACATCTAATTCATTGAGTAAATATTATTATTTTATAATCACCATTGATACATGAGTGTTTATCCCAATCCATGAAGAGTATACATGAGAGGTTATCAAAATCCCAAAAGAAGATATATGATAGGTTATCCCAAGCCCAAAGTAGGTGCAATGGTTATTATCCAAATCCTGACATGCAATGAATGTATTAGTGGGTATTCATAACATAAGATATCTATGATTATTATTATGACCCATATAAACCCATTAATTTATGACATGACCTTATACCAATTTTTTTTATTTCCACTCATGATTATTGATTTATTTACGATTCATGTATTATGAACAGCCATTATTTATTTATTAACTCAACATTATGAACTATGACTATTTGGATATAACATTCAAATGTTAATGACATGTTCTAATAACATTATGCTCACGATATTTATATCTATGGTTATTGATTGATATCTCCCATGTTTACCATTACTGAGACTCTGAGCTAACAAATTTTTATACTTTAACATCTAGAGGATATGAATAAATGATATAACTATTATATATCTATGATGGATACTAATTTTTAATAAATTCCTGGGATATGATTTAGAATATTTATATACATGTTATATATATATATATATATCTATTTCCAAATACCATAAAACTTTATTGTTCTTATGTGGATCATAAGGATATATAATTAATATTCATATGATAAGATGTAAAATTTATTTATCTAATGTTTATGGAAAACTTAATTTGTATCACTAAAATGTTTAGTTATTTGTGAAAAATATAATGTGATTTTTTTTTCAAAATCATTAGTATAAGCCTATGTATAAGAGAACATTATATGTTATAGTGAATAATGGGGTGTTATTGTACTTGAAAATAGAGCCCTCTCTAGATACTATCAAGTTGATGTTAATTTGTAATAGTTGATACTAGTTTTAGAAACTACGAATGAGATGAATTGGTTCATAACTCAATTTCTCTGGTGAATGATGAGTGTTACTAACACTACACACTTGGCTAGACACTCTCAATGGATATTCATATGATAATTCATATTGTTTTATGAACCATTATGATGTAATTGAATTTATAATGACCATCTATGATCTATGTAATGCCTAATGTTTTATATGTTGGAAATAAGGTGTCAAGATTTAGACATCCTACTAATTATTTTCATGATTGTATGATCTCTCACTTTAGTTATCAATGTTTAATTCTTACACTAAATATTTAAGTATTATTAAAGGTTTTATAATAGAATGAAAATTTTCATATTTTAATAAGTATACTGAAATATTAAAGAATATTATTCGATCTTAGTTATATAAGTTCATGTGTATATGTGAATGTCTTATAAAATTAAAATTCATATCCCCAATGATTACATATTGTACTAGTAGTGGAAACACATAATGGTATGATGAATTATTCTAAAGTGTATTGTTTTATTGATGTTTTTGAGAAATATATTTGAATAAATAATTCTATTCTCACTCCAGATAAATTTTATGTGATGTTGGGAATGTATTAAATTTCATTAAATAAATCACTTATCAATTTCCATGGAGGGGAATCTATATTTTATATTTTATCCAGCCTATTAATGAATATGGTTGTGAGATAAATATAAAAATCCAAGGAAAATTAAATCTATTTAATGGGTATGTGACCTAATATAAAGGGGTTTTTTATCTAAGATATTTTGGTAGAAAATCATTATTCATGATATAGAAATCATATAGGAGGTTATTGATTTCTTCCTAGAATAGTTTCCTAGTATTCCTCTAAAATATGAAGTTGGATTTTCAATAAAACTCATACCTCTGGGCACACCAATTTCAAAGAATCCATATATTATGGTCCAGATTGTGTTAATGTAATTTCATAAGAAAATATAAGAGAATTTTATATGGGATTTATTCAGTGATGTATGTAACAATGTGGATTACCAGTTATTTTTTTTCAAGAAGAATGATGTTGCAATATGAATCTATATTGACTATCAACAACTTAACAAGATTATAATCATGAATAAGAAAAACGTGCCCCATTTTTTTGATTTTTAAAATCAATTATCAAGAGAAAAATACTTTTATAATGTAGATTATAATCTAGATAATATCATTTGAGGGTTAGATGTGAATAAATACCTAAAAAAACCTTTAGTTCTAGGTACTAGAAACATGGATGTTTAGTGATTCCATTTGGTCATACTAATTTCCAATCCATCTTCATGGATTTAAGGAATATAGTCTTATTAGAGTAACTTGATCAGTTTGTGGTATACTTTATAGTCAATATCCTTAGATATTCCAAGGGAATGTAATAGAATGAATATCACCAGGTGATTTTACTAAAACCATATATAAGTAGAATCTATATAAAAAACATAACATGTGCATATTTGTTTTTATAGAATGATTAATGTTTTCTATATACTCTCAAGTCAGGGTATATCAGTGGATTCATCAATGTTGAAAGTTATTTCTATCATTACCCAAAACATTAGGGTCATCCTAGATAATAGTAGGCTGATCATGAAACCCAAATCCCACCATGAAATATTCCAAAGTCTGGGAACTTTTGTAGAGTATGCATATCACACATATGGGAGGACATAGCCTAAAGCCCATGTATACATGAACAAATCTACATAAACCAATTTAATTATATAAGTTAATATAAAAAACTTATCAAATTGAATAAATACATATATAGACCCCATCATGGTATGAAATGAGTATGTTAGAGAATAATATTCCAAATACAATCCCACCAAAATTGTTAGAGTCTAAAATGGTAGCACGAAGTGAACTACATCCAAATACACTATTGGAACCATCCATGGTAAATATTGATCATATATTATTTGGGTAAAAATATTGTACATAGGACTCCATCGTATGACCTATCATATACCTAAAACCTAACATGTGTGGTTGGAGCGCATATTTGAGTGATCATAAACAGACCTAGTAGGACACCCCAAACACAAAAAACATAATGATTCAATGATAATAGTTATCTCATAATCACAAAGGTATTTTAATTATAATATGATAAGTAATAATAATAATATCCTATATATTCTCAAAATATAAAAAAGTCTCAATGTAGTGTCCTAACCATAAAACTATCCTTGGACTCTATTCAATCATTCAAGGTAATGCTCGCCTAGGAGAATTCATTCCACGATGTTGATAACACTGATAAAACTCATCCAAGTGGTTATGATAATTGGTTCTATAAATGTAGAACATAAATGATGGAAAATATTATATATTAATACATAGATATTGGATCTCTCCCAAGGCCAATGGGGGATTCATGAACCTATCTGGATTAAATCAACGTAGAGTGGGTATGACATACCCTGGTAGTGGGTAAGAGGATTCCTAAACCAACATGGGGAAGAAATTATAGAGGATTACTACCTGAGACACATATAGGGATATATGACTCTGTATTTTACTAATACAATTATAACAATCCATGATTTTATGAACTAGTTTTTTGAATAAATTTAACTTCTTTGATAAATTGCATTACACATGACTCTGAGTTTTAACAATTGGTGATATATTGTTAATATTATTATTTTAAAGAGAATTTTATAACCTATAAGTTGAAAAAATCAATATTAATATATATAAATAAATTTTAAATGTAATTAATAATTGTTTTATACAAATTGATGATATTAACTAGAAATTACTTACCATTTAAAATGGTCATTATATGATTCAAAAATACTATTTTCTCAAAAAATATTTTCATCAAATTTTGAGATCAAATATTAAAAGTAATTATTACCAATTTTATAAAATTTATTTGAAAATATAAACATGTTTTTTTAAAATTTTATGTGAAAATTATATTGAAATTTTGTTTTTATAATTTTCTAAAAATTTAAATTTTCAATGAATAATGAAAATAATGGTTTTTATTAAGAATTGAATGTAAATTTACAACATTTAAAAACATAAAAACTGGATTTATATGGTTTGAAAATTAAAATTAGAACAATTATATATTTATTAGTTCAATTTAGATCCTTTTAGTCAATTTATATTGAATTTTCATATTAAAACATTCCCTATATATAATACGTTTTCCCTTTGAAAACCCACTTTCTAATCGCATATGAACGTGTTATTTGAAATTAAATTATTCCACTTCTATGATATGAATTTAATAAAATGTATTATATATTTGGAATAACAATGATAAATTATATCAAATATGTACAACTTCTTCTTTTTAAATTGAATAGTAAAAATAGTAAAAATTAATTGCCATGGTTAACTTTGAAATTGGTTTACTAGTGGTCAAACTAAAATGATTCGGGGTAAAAGATCCTAGAAACATGTCTAAAAATAACCTGGTTCATATATTTATATATTATCACATATAAGGGTCTATAATGACCCATTTATAATCCATTTTTTATGTGAAAAACATTGTTACACCTTATGTGTTTAAAAAAACCAAGTGCGTCATCTCCCAAACTTATAAGAGGACACCCATTATCCTCTAAACATAACATATCTAAAACAATATGGTTAGAAAAATACCTACCCCAATATCTTCCCGAAATCCCTCCACATATCCTAGTTATTTTTTATATTAGAAATTTAATCTAGAATGGATTTTTGTTAAACATAATGGGGTTTTCTAAGAATGTGTAATGTTTTTACTATACATTATTGTATTACATATGCTTCCAATTCCATAAATTATTCATAAATCATGATAAAATAAGATAAAAATTATTTTCCACATACATAGATTTGATTATGGTAATATATTTACTTATATACATCACTTCTTCTACCAAATTCTAATCAAACCTATCGATCAGGTTGACAAAAAAATACCACCTTGTGAATAGATGTCATTTTTTTCCATCACCACCTATAAAATATGGATGTAATGATGGATTAATTATATATATATAATATATATTTTATTATTATTATTATTATGTTTTTATTAGTTCACATATAACTACTTAGTTTCCGTTCTGGGCCAATTAAATATGTTTCTCATGTGTATAATGGACTATGGTATGGAGAAGTGAAGTGATTGGTTCACACATTAAATGGAAGGTAATATGGGTGGGTTTATTTAAAATATTTGGTATATAGAAAATAAAAATGATTCTTTAATATTAATATATTATCTATGTTTCTTTCTTTAAATTCATCAAGAAAATGTAAACAACCTTCATGCATACGTACAACCTACCATCTCCTTGAATAGTGTTATTCATGTTATATCTATTAATTTTATGGATTACTATAAATACCTATATTCTTAAAATATATGAAATTCATTTCATGTTTAAAATTTTGGATATTATTTAACCATGATTAATATAGTAGGACCATAAATAATCATTCAAAAAAATACATAAAGAACAAAGTAGTTACTTCCCGAAACAATACTTTTACATAGAGTTGTTAATAAATGGGAAATAAAAGATCATAATTAAATCAAATATTTTATTATAAATATAAATATTTTTCTATACAGTATTTTAGAAAAAATAATTTAAAATATTGGATTATTGAATATGAATTATGGAATTCAAGACATAATGTAAGATGTTCATATCTCAAATTGGCTTTATTAGGACATAAGTTATATTATGAACCAATCTTCTTCTATGAGGTGTATATACTACCCCTTTTACAAGTGATATAATTAATTTCCTTATTTTCATGAAATTAAAAGTTTCATTTTTTTATTCATTTATGGGTTCTATTATTCAGTGGATACCAAAGAGGTAAGGGATTTATTATTCAATATATTCGTTTATTAGGATGGTTTATATTAATTATTCTGATGATGAAATATTTTTATCAAAATATTAATAAAATATTTAATTTTTTTTCCTATGTTTATTTCAAGAGAATATATTTCCACTCTATTATTCTCTCGTTATAAACCCATTCACATTGAAAGAATGATTTTAATGAAAACCAACATTATTTCTCTATTCAATAGGAAACCCTTTCTCTTCAATGTCCTTGTTTTATAAAAATGTTTTGATTTTTTTAATATTACAAAAAGTTTGTTTAATTTTTTTGGTAGTTTTATTAATTAGAATATTTTTTCTTTATACGCTTTATATCTCTTTCCCAACAGGGCCTGTTTGGACTTTCCCAAATATTTGAAAGGAATATGTGTTTTAACATTTATTGAATGATTTCAATTTCCCTCCATCATGACCATTATTTTCATTGAAGTTAAATTTTTTAATATATAATCATATTTTTAATGAAAATTATATCCAATTTTTTTTGTATTTTTTTGTTTTAAAATTTGATTTTGAAATAAAATTTATCTTCTAAAAATATTCACTAAGCGGTCTTAAAAATTACTTTTCATCTAATATGACATTAATTTATGGTAATTATATTATATTAGGTATATTTAACAACTATATAATTATAATTTCTTTTTTGGATGGTTATTTTAATTATGAAAATATTTTTAGGATGCTATTTTATTTCCCATCAGTTATACTATAATGAAATCTTCTATGAAACATATTTCTTTAAATGAGATCTGATATGGTGAATGTTTTATGAATACTATTTATTTTCATAATTTCTTATATATTAATTATTTTAGGAACTTATGGAAAATTATGTATGATTTTAATAATCTCATGTGTGAGACCCATGTCTCTGTTCGATTCATTGGGTAACAATTAATATATTATGAGATAAAGAAGACTGGAATTGGGAGTGAACCTAGTTTGGTAATAGAATTTGTCCACCATCGTAGCACTGTGAGTGATCCTTGACTACTTTATTGGATTTTGGAGTGAACTAATTCAACTATGATAGAATAGAAAGGATCATTGACCTAATAAATAATTGATTTTCCATGTTTAAGTGTATGCCACAAACCTATGTCTTACTCCAACATTATATTCTTATTTCTGCAATTCATTTTTCAATTATGATTAATGTCTTATAAACTTCCAATAATTCTTAAATCACTCATGTTTATGATCTATGATATAATGGGCATGGTTTTAAATAATTATTGTTATTTTCTCATACGATAATGCTCACAATATTTGGATATCTCCCTTATTTACGCATAATGAGTATATGAGAACACCCTTTTTTATGTATACTTTCCTAAGGTTATGATGAATGAAATTATGTATGAAATCTATAAGAAGGGTGATATTTATGTAGAACATCATGGTATATTATTTTGATCACTTACTGATAAATATTTTATATTTCCATGCTTCCAAATTCACTATTCCTTTATGATCAACATGTGTGATTTTTTAATATAACGAATATTCATATAGAATGATGTAATTTAAATGTATGAATCACATGGGTTATTATAGTTTTTATCATAGTATAGGGTTATTTATCCTTTTTCAAATTGTACGAGAAAACCTTTTTGATATACCTAGTGTTATTTTCTAATGAAATTCCTAGGGATAAGTCTTAAAATAAGTATTATAGTGAGTCAAAGTGTAGGAAACTCTACTAGAATTATTGTCAAGGATAGATTGAGTTGTTTCAAAGAAAATAAATCACATTATAGATACAATATGTGGATTTTTATCTATAATTGAGATAAAAAGGTGTTGTAACTATAAAAAAGGTACATTGATCTAGGCTTGATTATCACTTGTCACGCAAAATGGGACATTTTGTACACCTATTTTTACACTCCAATGGGATATTATTTGAAAAATAACAAAATATTTTCAAACAATCATGAATAAATTGATTAATTACCATGAATAACCTAGGATGATCCAATTATTTTAAAGTCTTAAAAGAATTTTTTATGATTTAGGCAACTTTTAAGTGATTTTTCAGGATTCTGTGGACCCCCACTATGAATAATATTTCTAACACTACTATTTTTAATTTATTTAGTGGATTCAACAAAAAATAACGATGTTAATGATGAGTGTTATGGTCAATGTAGTGATTTTATTCTTGAGTTAAACATATTATGGAATCATAAATGAAATGTTTTTATTTCAATGCTCACACAACATACTCATGATATGAATCATTTTAAACATCAAAATAGATAACGGTGGGAACAAAAATTTGTTGAGTTTATCATGAGTAAAAAACTAAATTATTAATTTGATTCTAGTGATCTATTAGTTTTCAAGTAATGAATCAGTAACGCTGAAAAAAAAAACACTTTACTCCAATGTTAATAACCTCAAAAAGTAATTTTGGTTATCTACTATTTGGAATGTGAAATAGATCAATAGTTAAAAGTTTTCAAGAATTGGATTCAACATGATGAAATTGACTCCATGAAATGATATGAGTTTAATAAATAATATTTCAATAAAAATTCCTTCATATTATGGAAACAAAAATCTATAAAGAATTCCTTGAGTTAATATAAAATGAAAATTAATCTGTTTATAGTTATGTAGAATGTTTTACAATACTTGTGAGATATTCCTCTATTATTATCATCCCCAAGAATGTATGGTACATTGATTATTCAATTTCTTAAAAATCTATCCAAATGGTGTTTTCAATAACGATATTTAGTATCTATGATAAAATCTATTATTTTATTATCAAGGTAGAAATATAGATTTGGTTTACCAAATGATTTCATTGTTTTGACAAGAAAATAACAAATTGAATTAAAAGGAAACTATAAAAACCATAGAGAAAAAAATATGAGTATTCCTTCTTAAAAAAAGTGTGTAATGAAACATAGAGGAGATTTTATTTAAGGGAATGGTCAATATTTTTGTGTGGAGGGAAGGTTATAGGGAATTCAAATTATGAAGTAACAGGAAGAAGATAACTAATGATGTGAATAGGGAGATAGATATATATAATTCACCACCAACACTCCATTGATTTAAATGAAAGTAAATTGGGGAATAAGATAACCGGTACCCAAATTTGATGGATATATATGATGATAATTATTAAATACCTCTTAAACTGAGAGACATATGGAAGTATCATGTGATCACTGTTTCTGAAGAGGTGTATGCTAACGACACGGGGAAAGGTAGAATCCTCATCCACTCTAGAATTAATAATGTATTATTTGAAACTGGATCTATCCATTTATTTATATCTAAATACATTACTAGTCATATCATGATTCCATCAAAATGATAATGTGTTTAATTAGTAGTGAAACCCCATAATTGTATGATGATTGTATCTCAATTATTTGATTCCTATCCAGTGGATTTTTTTTTGAAATATGCTTCATGAAAATATTTTAATTATTACTCGAGTTTAATTTGATATTATCTTAGGCATGGATTATATTTATATTAATAAATCCCACAACAATTTCCTAGTAAGGTAAATTATGTTTCATATTTCAAAACTAATATATGATCTTCAATCAATGTGAGAATAAAAATGAAGTTATAATGGAAATCAATTCCACTATATAGGTAATCTTCCTTATTCAAAATGTGTATTAATCTTAGATGGTTGTGGACAAATTAAACATTAATTATATTCCTATTATTAGGGATGTTTTTGATGTATTTCGAAAGGTGTTTCATATCCTTCCACTAAAACATGATGATGACTTATTTATAGAAATTATACCTGATGTCATGACTATTTTAAATATTTACTATAAAATATCCCATATTGATTTGATGGAATCAAAGAATAAACTCTTTGAGAACCTTGAAAAAAGATTAATTTGGAAAACTATGTCACCATGTGGTGCACCTATTATTTTTGTTAAAATAAATGATTGATCTATGTGACTCTGTATCGATTATCAAGAGTTGAACAAAATAACTATCAAGAAAAAATATACTCAACCTCAGGTTGTTGAAATTTTTTATTGGTTATGCATATATCAAAACATTTATGAGATTTAACTTCATTCTATAACTCATCAATAGAGGGTCAAGATGAATGATTTACCAAATACCATATTCCTTAAATTTTATAGACATTATGGGTATATATTAACGTTATTCAGTCTAAAAAATTATCCTTTAAGCTTGATGGATTTAATGAATAGAGTTTTCATACGTTACCTTGATTGGTTTTTTGTAATCATCATAGGATATATTATTATTTATTCAAATATAATGTAAGACCACGAAGATAGTATGATAACATTATTGAATACCATATAAAACGAGAAACTATATGAAATATTTATAATGAGTGAATTTAAACTGAAAAAGGATTCATTTCTAGATCATATAAACCCGTGATAGGGTATATCTATATTTCCATCAAAGAAGAATGACATTTAATATTGTCTCAAACCAGGGATGGTAACTGAGATCCATAGTTTTCATAGTCTAGATTGATTTTATCAATGGTTTTTGGATAATTTTTCATGACGATCTAATACACCCACCATATTAACATCGAAAGGATTCTACTTCATCATTATATATGAATGTGAGGATCTTTTCAATGAAATAAATATAATATTAGTTAATGAATATGTAATTATAGTACCCTATAGTAGAAAGGGTTTTTATTATATAGTAGTACACCCAAGAAGTGATTAGGATGGTTTCCCATGCAGAATGACATGGTTATATCTCATGCCTCTCCAAAATTAATATAATATGAGTAAAATTTCAAAAAACAAGATTTAGAGTTATTTATAATAATGTTATGATTAAATTTATGGAGGTTATATCTTTATAAATAAAATTATGATACAAATTTTGATCATAAAAGTAAAATGCATATATTCAAATAGAATGAGTTGAATATAAACCATATAAGATAGTCAGAGGAGATGCATGAATATGAATGGTCAATACTTTACCATCTTGGGAAAGTGAACAAGGTGACTGTTGCATTAACACTAAATGATCATGATAGATTTTTAATGAAAACCACAAAATATCCTTTATTTTTATATTTTAAAATGATATATATGGAAATCATGAAGTAAGTGTATAAATATTATATTTCTCAACTGAATGTTTAATCATCTATCCAAGTGAAGATTAAAGGGGGCACATAAGGAAGATATTTTCCTACAGAAGAATGTAAAAATGTTCATTATTTTATGATTGATCATGACTAAATTATAAGGTTTAAGAACTATGTATTTCATCCATTTATACAAGATTTTAAGAATGATTTTTTAGACTACGATTATAGTTCTTCATTATCTATTCATCCAAGAAGTATTATCATGTATATAAATTTGAAAGAATATTTCTAGTGGAATAACATGAATATAAAATATCAAAGATTTTTTTATCTTGATGTTTTGTATGTTATCTTGTTAAGTCTGATTGAATGTATTATATATGGATGGTATATCCATTTCCCATACTGGAATGAAAATAGGAAAACATATTAATGGAATTTTTCATTAGACTCCCCAAAACATCTAAAGGGAACAATTCTATAGGGATTTTACTTGATCTCCTTATAAATTCATCACAAATCATAATAATAAATGAAGATTTATCATTTTATTAGAATTCTAGTATATAATTAATGAGTTCTAAAGTTATATGGAGTGATATATTCAATTTTTTTTTTCTGATCATCATTTGAGGATTGCCTCAATGTTTTGGCAATGAATTTTTCACGCTCTTGATACAATGTTTAGTTTCATCACAACATATCATACTTGTATAGATAGTTAGTTAAAGATAAAAAAATTAAACCCTTGAGGATATTTTGTGATATTTTTCTCGGGATTTCAATTGTGGTTGGGATCAACGCCTTCTAATATGTGTCTTTTTATAAAAAAATATCATTCGAATGAGTATTCAAATGGTACCCTATTAAGCCCTATATGGAAATAAACAGAGAGATCCAATATGGTATAATGAAGTGAGAGAAATAATGATATTGGGACCTGATATAGAAGTTTAATGATAAAATAATGGTATAAAAATCAATAACACATAAGGGTGGCATAAAGTCAATAGAAAAGTCATGCTGATAATCATTGATGTGATCTCAAATATAAAGTTGATGATAATGTTTTTCGAAAAATTTATCTATGGAAGTAGTTTATGATATTTAGGAAGAAATTGATAATAATCCATAGTTTTATTAGTCCCTCTAAAATTAATGATTCTATTAGGACGATACCCTATCGGTTGGCACTTCCACAGAACCTCTCATAAATCCACAATGAGTTCCATGTATCTCTCCCAAGGAAGTACATACCTAACCCAACACATGTACTAAACTCATTGGTTGTAAAACTGGAATAATAACATTCTTAAGTTGAGTATTATATTTAATATTATGGATCATACATAGAATGTTCAACAAAATTGGACCACTCAAATGGTCAATGTTTTTTTGGAAGGACTGCCAGTTTGAAGAAGCTCTATGGGTACTTGAAGATATAATGAGGTAGAATTGTCCTTGTATATTTGTATATGACTGATGAATTTGGAGAGAAATTTTATTTTTAAGGGAAGGTGGTAGAATTTTACACCACATGATTTTATGAAATATTTTTTTGAATAATTTTATGTTCATTGATAATTATGTTACGTGGAACACAAAATTTTAACGAACTGTATTATATTATTAATACTATTATTTAAAAAAAATCATTATAAAATGTTTGTTTAAGATAAATATACAAATATTATTAATCACCTTTTAAATATTTCTTATAATTGTTTTATATCAATTAAATAAAATGATAAAATGATACATACTTTTTAGAAAATCAATTATATGTTTCAAAAATACAATTTTATAAAAACTGTTTTTGGTTTCATTTTGTGAACGTACAATAAAATAAAAATTTAACACTATTAAAAAAATTATTTTATAAAATTAACATACTTTTTTTGAAATCAATGTGTTTAACAAATATTGTTATCAATTTTATATAATTTTTTGAAAGAAAAATCATTTTAATGAAGGTTTAAAAAGCTTTTTTTGTTAATAATTTTATTATTTTCATAACATTAAAAACATATATGTTAATTTAATATTCTTTTTAAAATAAAATTGGTTCAATTATATATTTATTAATCCAATCTATTTCATAGTAATTTATTTAAAATATATATTTGCAATTAAAACATTCTCCACTTTTGAAAATATTTCTATTTGAAACCCCACATTATCAATTAATCAGAGGGTTTAATTTTAAATTCATATATTCAACTTATATATGTAGAATTTGGAAAAGAAAATTCCATATTAAAAATGAGAATAATTTTTATATCTTATAAGTTCAACTAAATTTTTGGTCAAAATGAATAGTAGAAACAGTAAAAATTAATTATCATGGTTAAGGTTAAAATGGGTTTTCCATGCATTAAACTAAAATGATAAAGGATTCCATAACCAAGAAAATTATAAAAATACATTTTCTAGACATATAAAAACCTTATAAAATATAAGGGTCAATAATTTTTCATTTTATAGATTTTGTTTTCTTTTGAAAAACATGAGTACACTTTATTCATTTCAAAAATACCAATTGTGTCTTAACCACCACTTATAAAAGGAGACCCCTTCTACATTTTGGCTCCAAAAATATTCGGTCCCATGAGTATTACCTCCCATATATTAGACTATAACAGTGGTTTCCTATAGGGTGTCCATATCAATCCTCAAATTGTACGATACTGATGGTGGAGTGGTAACTACTGTTATACATAATCTCCAAAAGGGTAGTTGAGACTCATTATTGTGTCTAATGTCCAAAATGTAGGCCCAAAGAACGTCCCCATGAAAAAAACTATTCTTCACATTCTAGTCATCTTCCTAGTGGTTAAACACTATGCTCAAATGCTATCAAGTCAGAAAGACTTACTGAAATACTCTCCAGGAAAGTACTATGAAGTGAGATCCATTGTATAGAATGATTATTGAGGGAAATATATGAATATAAAATATCCCAAAATATAAATTTTTCCCAATATCTCAATTGATCACTGATTTTAGATTCAATTTAAGTAGCCCAGAATGGGGATCTGGTCTATGATCACGCTGATATCATCATGTCCTCTTACAGCTTGTAGATTTCCTACCACAAAGTCCCTGGATATACCATCATACTCCCACTCTCACACATAAAGGGGTTGATAAAAACCTATAAGAACCTATTTCATAGACTTATCCTAATACAATGTGAGGCATTGAGATAAAAAATCAGATACAAAACTCTTCATTACATTCCCCCATTACTCACACAAATGGTCCTGATACATTATTGTGACTCATAGATGTAATGCTATGTGGGATCTGTTAAACTACTTTAGTACCCCATCTTCAAACATCACATGTACCATCATTTATGATGAAAAACAAATGATTTTTACCCACATATAAAATATCCATTAAAGGAATGTCCACTAGATATTTTAACATGATATTTGTAACAATCTATATCTCTATGTTGGGCCTCCCAAAAAAACTGTAGTGAAAGATTGGTAAAAAATATCCACTAAAGTTGAATTGTACTATCCACTTCCACTATAGATAACTGAAATGAGGCCACCAATTCATATTCCATACACAACATCTTTTAAAAATATATTTTGATTAGATAATCAACCACCATGTTCCCATTCCTAGGACTATACACTATTTAAAATTCATAATTTATGTTGAACACTAGCCACCATGTCTATCTCATGTTAATATCTTTTATTGAAAATATATAATTGAGACTATTGTGGACAAAATATAAGATAAAACATAGTGTGAAGACCATTTCTACCACCTCATAATTGTGGGTTACATTTTTCATCTCATGGGGTCTTATATTTTAAACCCCTAAGTTTTCATATCCTACCTCTATATTTGAAAACACCCAAGCATAATTCTAAATTCATCATAAAACACCACATATTCAACTCCCTCCATTGAAAATTTCAAGATGGGGTGATCATAGACCTCTATCGTAACACCTTCAAACACTTATAGAACATATTAATAAACATAAATGAATACCCATTTTAGGATAACTAATTCATGAATGTGAATACCATGTATAAATTGAGTATGAATCTATGATATCATCCTTCTAATGCATGGAAGATCCACAAATCTGACACACTCTATGTGGATTAGAATCTATGACTACATCAACCTTTATTGGTTCCACTAGTACACTATCTTCTTAGATTACTTGTACCTCAATGTGGACCTATTTAATCTTGAACCAAAACATCGGTAACTTCCTATAACTATGTTTTCCTCAAAATATGTATATGTTTATCATCATATGTCCCATGTGCTCCACTTTAGGTGTTGAGTATAATAATATTCATCAAGGAAGATGACTAAAAAATGATTTAAGAATGGATAAAAGATCTACTTCATGTGTCCCATGAAAACTAATGGGGAATTTATCATGCTGAAAGGATTATCCAATTATTCATAGTTCCCATTCAAAACATCAGAATATTATTTTATATATATCCTCATTTTGAACACAAAGATGGTGATTGGATGACCTATAGTCAATAATTGATAACTAAATAAACCATTTCATCTTATCAAGGATATAACATATTCTCAAAGGTGAAATTTTATAGGTAAATACAATTCACAAACACACAGATGCTCTAATCATACTCCTTGTTGAATAATACATGGGCTTCTCAGGGTGGGACATAGGGTTTTAGAAAGCCCTTCCTCAAAAAATCCTCTAACTACACCTTCATCCCTTGATTATCATTAGGATCCATTAGATATACAGGTATATATATCCTATTATTCCTTTATAGGAATTATATATAATGTTTTATCTTCCGGTTTGGAGGTAAGCATAAAAATTCCCAAGGGAACATATTCTCTTACTCATCCACTATTGCGGGATATAGAAAGCTGAAAACATTTTATTTTCCATGGGTAACACTAAAAACTAATTAGTAACTTGATATATCCTCTTAAGTATGAGTTTATCAGGATATTTAGGGGTTTCATTCTCATTAATGATGGAAAAAATAATCTCATTCATGTGGACACACAACATCCTCTATTTGAAATAGTAAATATGGTCTTTATCTATGGATGTCGATTCCATGCATATAATTTTTTATAAGGACTACACGATAATATGACCAAGTCCCATAAGAATCTCTCTCACCCAAAATTTGTGACTCATTTTTCACAGTAATGTGTGATCATTGAATATCATATAATAGGATACTCCAAGAACAAGGGTTGATCCAAACACTCAACTGTAATATATTAATATTGAAAGTGGCATGTAAAATGAATGAAGTCACTCACACCAGTGTACATCAATATGAATGATAATATAGAGAAGATATGGATCATACTTATAATCATCCATAGAGTCTGTGGATCAAAATATGCTATTATGTACAACTTCCCTTATCCATAACCACTACATCCACGATCATGTTATGGATCATCTAGGGGTGGTGGTGGAAGGAGATCAAATACTCATCCACCACACAATACTCTCTCAGCTCTTATTTGAAATCATCCAACCTATAGAACTCTATATTCTATCTTCTACCACTTCTTATGAGGTACATTAACTATCACTCTATTAACATCATAGTGGGCTAGACAAGATCAAATGTGGTATCCCCGTATGTCATAAGAGAAACATCACATATCCCTTTGATGACGGGATAAATACTAAGAGTCATGAACCATAGACTATGTATCGAGTGAATATCTATAGAACCTCTACTCGCACCTAGGTCATTGAGTGTGACATCACCTGCCACATACAGAATACTTAGCTATAGGTTTCTCACTACCATCCCCAACTACTGGTGACTACCCTTCCAAAAATCTCATCTCTATTTGGGATTTTAAAGCTCTAAATCATATGTATGAATGAATGATGATATAATTGTATCCTTAAAAAAGGGTAAAGATCATGCATAAAGGATTGAGCAGAAAAGAACACATCTTGAACCAAATCTAAAGAGTATTGTTATATATTAGTGATTCATAGTTTATAGTATACTACTGTCATGCTAATCTATTGGAGCTCTAAAAGCTTATATATGAAACCTAAATTTAATATATGTTTATAGAATATCTCTATGGAGAGTTTCTAAAATTTTCTTATGTGAGAGATGCGTCATCATGTATATAGTTCCCAGGACAACGACATCGCCCTATAGATCCATGGTGAAGGCTCACTACAATGACCACTATATAATTGAATGAGGTCCTAAAAAGGAAGATAACTCACCTTACTACCTTATGTCTATCCTTTGGTGTCTTAGGGTCTAAATCACCAAATAACATATGGGGTCTCTACTATTGAAACTCATGTTGTGTTCTCAACATACATGCATCGTCAGATTGTACTGCTAATACAACCTACTACTCAATGGGTGGAGGAATTGCCTGAAACCCGCCATCAGAGACCACATCCTCTAAAGGATACTATACTAAAGCCTCATCACAATGTAGATAATATTAATTATTAGGATTTGGAATGATAGTTAGATATCATCATGAAGTTATCATGAAAAAGTGAGGATATACCATGGTTAATTAGCATACTTGGGGATGTTACTCAAAAAGTACATGGAAACCACTACCCATTCATATGTGATATATGTACCAATGTTTTACCTATAACTATTACCTATATGTAATAATTTAACATCCATGTTATCAGATTCATGGTAAATGGATACTTCTACCACCTCACCAACACAAGGTTGCCAGGCCATGGATCTGATATTGACAAAAATCAGTACTATTTATCTAGTCAGTAAACCGTACTCAGAGTGAGAAAATATCAATTCTCTAGTTCTATGATAAATGAAATTGATACCACTTTCTCATGACCTCACCACATAGGCCTTCCTATGTTGAGTTATTCTGAGTATGACACACTAAGCTCGCCTCTTATAGGATAGGGGTATAGACTAAGGTTGAGTTTTCATATCACATACATGGGAGTCCTTATCCTATATCACCTGTAAAAAAACATGTCCATGAACATATTTAATTAATAATGGTACTATAAAATAGATATAAAAAATCATGAATAAATATATATCCACAATAATAATATGATATATGTATGGTAATGAATAAATGGAAAACCAAAAGAACAAAAAATTTATAAATGAGTACAACCTTCAAAATAAGAGGAGATGGCTACCAAATTCAATCATGGAAAAAATGATGCTCTCTCTAGATAAACTTTTCACATACTACTCATAGACCATATTGGACTCTATTACATGGATGTTAATCTTTATAATACACAACATGTGCAAGTAGTGCCAATGCAAGGGTGAGAAAAAAAAATACCCCACAGGATACCCAAAAGTCACTGTTTCGGTGCGGATGTGCGTCGGGTTACGCTGTTCCGCCAGGACGCGTTCGCGCGTGCACCCGTCAACCCGAGGGGATGGGCGCGCGGCTTTTGGCCCCGCAGTCCCGCTTTCCAAAGGCGGGCGGCATCCGTCCCTTGTTCAGGGGCGTCTGCTCCTTGATCGAAACCGGGATGATGGGATGTCGGCTCCTCCTTCCGTGGACGTCTCCTCGGAACTCGTCGCCTAATCCGGGTCTCCCTCATAGATTTAATAATGTTCGTGAATCTCATTCCCGGAGCCATGTCTCCATGGACACCGGTTAATTACGCTGCTTCCGCCCGGACGCTCCAAGGAGTCTGGTCGGGGCAGCAACCTGCGGTGAGGAGACCGGGTGGCTCTGGGTGTCGGGGGCGTGTCGTAACACTGCGCCTCTGCATGTTTGCCTTCCGTCCCTAATAGGGCTTCTCGAAGGCGTGATGGCCTGAGGCATCCCGCACTGGGTACGGGGAACTGCGTTGCCTGAGGTTTTTCTCAGCTTCCCATGTTTAACACGGGGTATGCCGCGAGTTTAACGTCCAGCGGGGACGACATCGGACTGATCAACACGAGGAGTGGACCAGATGACAGAACCCCTTGCGGGGAACCTCCGACGCTGGGGCCAACACATGGGCGGCTTCCCGAGTGAAGTGGAGTGGAATGGAATGGCATGACCCCACCGGGATGTGGAGGCCCGGGTAAGGATCAGGATGGATGATGGAGTGAAGAGCTTGGACCCCGTAGGGGCTTCCTACGTACCGCGCGTTAGCGCGGATCAAAGTCAGCGTAGTTCGGATATACAGTTTAACGTCATGTTGGACGTCGGCAAGCCGACTCACAAAGAGATCGAGGCCGCCGGGCGGAGGATTGAACCGAACCACCTCGCACAGAGGGGGATGTAATGGCCGGGTGGATCACAGTTTTACGTCATGCTGGACGTTGGCAAGCCGACTCACAAGGAGATCGAGGCGGTGGGGAAGCACAATGGAGATACACACGTGCAGTCCCCCACAGAGGCGGATTCATAGGTGAATCAACGCAAGTGTGAACCCGGGAGGGGTCCACTGATGGACGAACCGACGTAAAATACGACCGGGATGACCAGGTGGCGGGCTTGAACCTCAGAGAGGCTTCCTACGTACCCTGTTTAGAAGACAGGGATCAAAGTCCACGTAGTTCATTCTGTTTGCAACAGTCTACCCCGGTGGGCGAAGGCCACTCCAATCCCGACATCCCTGTAGAGACGAGCGGGTGGGGGCCACATCCAAACCGGGGGGACCCTGCGTGCGAGACACGGGATCAGGTGATGCGGACGGTTTAACGTCTTGCCGGACGAAGTACATTTTAACGTCGTGTGTTGAGGACGAAGCGGACGGTTTAACGTCTTGCCGGACGAAGTACAGTTTAACGTCGTGTGTTGAGGATGAAGATGCTTGGCAGTTTAACGTCTTGCAGCGCGGACGATGGTGCAGTTTAACGTCGTGCGGGACGTAAACGCCTGGCAGTTTAACGTCTTGCAGCACGGACGTGGCACAGTTTAATGTCATGTTGGACGTATGCAGTTTAACGTCGTGCAGGACGTTGAAGCCGCCGATAGGTCCGTGTCACTTCGCGCAAGCCTGGAGGGCCGCACGGAAAGACAACGCACAGTGCGGGCACCCGGGATGAGAGTCATCGGGGCGCCATGCAGGCGGGTACCCAAAGGGGGTCAAAGGGGGCGACCCTGGCGGTTTGCGTGCAAAAGAGGAGCTTTGCGCGCAATACCGCGGGTCGGCGCGCAAAAGAGGAGCTTGGGCCAGAACTTTGCACGCGGATGATAGAGATTGCGCGCACCGGGGCTTCAGATAGCGCACGGGGGCAACGGCTCATTCTTTAATCGAATGGCCACTTTGAAAATGGGGGGTGCGCGCAATCGGGTTGGATTGCGCGCACCTCGGGGGCAATTGCGCGCAAGAGGCTTCTTTTGCGCGCGAAGGCCTTTGGGTGAATATTTATTCAAAGGAAAGGAGCCAAAGGGATTGCGCGCGAAGGCGAACCCCAAGGCTTTCTTGCGCGAAAGAAAAGAGGTTACCTGAAGATCGGCATTGCGCGCGGAAGGGGTTGGATTGCGCGCACGAGAGACCTTTCGAATTCTGGCAACCTTCAAAACGTCGGGGGTCGCCTTATATTTATAGGCAACCCCGGGCGCGGAATCCGGTTCGCGGGCGCGGAATTCTCTTCGGGGGCGCGGAAATCAGGCCCGGCGCGCAAGAGAGTCGCGCGGGCCACGGGCGCACAAAATTGCGCGCCGGCCCAGCGCATTGCGCGCATCCCGGGAGGTTTGCGCGCGGCTCATCAACTTTGCGCGCAGGTCTCCAAAATTCCGCGCAAGACCTCCGGGCCCTCTGAAACATGCTTCCGACTCCAAATATGACCTCGCTTTCCGCATCTGGAGCTTCGTTTGGGAACAACGGACTTTTCCGGCGTCTACAAAAGCCCCCCCTCGGAATCTGATCGGCGAGAGGTCGCAACGATCGGGTTCCGAGGGAGACGCCGGAATGCCGAAGTCCTGGGTGGCGCGGGACTGTGGCGCACAAAAAAGGGCGTCGGGCGCGAAATTCGCCGCTGCGGTCGCGCAAAGCGATTTCCGCGCAGCGCGGTCCCCCCGGCCTTGCCTATAAATAGGGGCCCTGGGTCCCCCGCATCGTACACTGGCCTTCCGCGCGATAAGCATTCGAGCTCTCGTGCGCGAAATTGCCTTTTCCCGGCGCGGAATTCGCCCGCTCGTCGCGCAAACCTGTCCGGAATTCGGCCTGCTTTTGCGCGAACACCCGGGGTTTACGCGACGGACTTCCCGATTGCGCGCCGTCCACTAGGATTGCGCGCCAACTCTCAAACTTCTCTACCAGCCTCGTCCGCTCCCGCACGCTTCATCCCTTTACCCGCACGACTCCCGAAGCTTCTGAGATGGCCGCGAATCAAGGAAATGAGGGGGATGACGCCACTCGCAGAGCTGAGATGGCGACGAATGAGGAGGTTTACGGAGCCAAGGAGATTGTTTCCAACAATCAATCCTTGTTCGACTTGCTGACCCCGGCCCAAAAGACATATCCGCTGTCGGGACAACCTGCCGCTCTGGAACTTCGGCATCCTGGATGAGGTTCCAGTGCCAGGGTTCGAGGTTGATGCGCCACGGACCTGGGTGACTCGGGAGGACGAGCTTCCCCGCTACAACATCACCAACAATGGGCATCCTGCCAGGGAGACCAGACACTTGGATGTCTATGTCCTGAACCCGAGGACGCGAACCATCGTTGGAAGTAAGCCTACTGCGGAGAACTCTCCAGCCCTCTACTCGAGCATATATCACCAGAGTGTCACCGACGACACCAAGGGCTGGCTGAAGGACTGGGACTTGCGATCTAGGGGCAATTTCACCAGTGAGTGGGCTTGGGCGTTCTGGGTACGCCACACTTGCGATCACTTCGCGGAGGAGCTGCCGGTACATCGGCCTGTTGAGGCGGTGTGGACGTCGCAGTTCCACTTCTACCAGCAGTCCGAGCTCGGGCCGAAGCTGTTCACCCGCTGGTCCCCGGATACCAACACCTTCCATATTCACCATGGGGAGGTCGGCATCGGTCTCTGGGACATCCACTGCATCAGAGGTATCCCGCTGGAGGGTTACCAGTACGATGAGTTCCTGCCTCCGAAGAACACCTGGGAAGACAGGTCACATACTCCCATTCTGACCTGGCATCTGCTTGACCTGGCTACGCAGCCGCTCGGGATCAAGGACTTCCAGAAGGACATAGCCTACAAGGAGTGGTTCGGCCAGTTCTTGGAGCATGACCCGGCGGTCAAGATGTCAGGCAGGGGGAAGCGGTGCTCGACCGCGGCTCAGAGGAGCCGGAACGGGTCGTACTGGCGGGTCCCTGGAGACGGGCGACTACCTCTCATGGGGGTACCGCGTCATCGAGGCCCGGGACCCAAATGTCCGGTACGCGTCGTTCCTGGCCGCCTTTCTGAGTGGGTGGCTCCTGCCAGTGCGGGACGCGAGAATGGGCGTCCGCCCGGCGACACTGGCGATGGCGGGCGCTATGGCCGCCAACAAAAGATACAACCTCGGGGTCCCAGTACTGGCGAAGTTGTATGCCATCCTGGGACGCATCTCACGAGGGGGGTCGCCACGAAGGATCGGTGGGCCCTTCCAATTCTTCCACGGCTGGGTGGCTGCTCACCTTTGTGGGTACACGTTTCCGAACGCCATCATTCCTCCGGGCAACGGCCTGCGACCCTCCCTGCTGAACATTGTGGGGGTAGCTCCGATAACCCTAAGTGAGGAGGGCGTGAGGATTCGGATTGAAAATCATGCCAATTTCAACTTCAGCCTGTTCCCCACTCCCGTTGGCCAGATGATCGACAACGGGCAGGGTCCGCTGGAGTAGCACGAGTACTTCCTGAACATGCGGGGGCGGGGTGCTCGTGGCTCGGATCGACGGGAAGGTGATCTGCGAGCCTTACGTGCCAACCCGGTTCGCCAGGCAGTTCGGGTGCCTTCAACGGATGCCGAAGAGGGTATTCACTGCTGTCCGGGAGGAGACGAACCCTGGCGTCCTTCGCCAGATGTGGCTGATGTTCGTCGCCTTTGGCTCTGGCGATGTCATCACTCTCCCTCCTACCGGGGTCGACGCAGGCCTGGCAACCGAGTACGCCGAACACTGGGCTATCGCGTACCCCGAGGGGCTCTTACGGAAGCAATTTCGGCGGCTCGAAGTCACCCGTGCGGAGACCGGGCGTCAAGGAAGGAGGCGAGGCGCCGTTACACGGGGGAGAACGGAGGCGCGCCAAGCAGCGGAGCCGGCGCGAGCAGGGACTTCGGCGGCGGGCACATCGCAGGCTGCCGCTACGACCTCGGCGCCCAGAGAGGGGGCACGTGCGGTGGTCGAAGAGCGGCCCGGGAAGCAGGTAAGGCGTCTGCTCGAACCCTCCCACGATGCAGTCTTCCCGGCGCTGTGGTCGGCCTGGATGACCCTGCGGCAGTCACTGGGGACTGACGCCATCTGGCGAAAGATACTCAGAGAAGGAATCCATCTGCCAGAGGTCAGGCGCCTCCATATCGCCGACAGGGTGGACTTCAACCGGCAGTATGCGTATCTGACGGCCAATTGGACGAGTACGCACGCCAACGTGGTCAGCGTGCGGAGCCATCCCTTCTGGTGAAGGTGATGCTCGGTCTAGAACCCGCTCCAGAACAGATGCCGCCGGCGGAAGATGACAGTAGAAACGACTCCGAGGAAGAGGAGGAGATGGGGGAGGATGAACGCTCCGAGGGAAGATCCCATCAGGGGAGCCCGCGGGAGAGCGGCGAGGTGGCCGGCTCTGACAATGTTGATGTCACTGAGCTCCTCGAGGTCCGCTTCTATCCCTACTCAACCTGCTTCATCCATTCTCTTATGCAGCTTCTAACCCATTTCTCCACCTTTCTCAGGAGCGCACGGATGTTGTTCAGGCGTCCTCAGCGGGAGTAGGAGAGGCGCCAGCAGGACAAGGCGGGGGCCAGACGCCCATTATTGAATTAACAAGCGCTGAAGGGTCCCCTGCTGCAACTGTTCCTGCGGCGGCCGGGGCAGCGGAAGATGACACTCTGAACTCCTGTAAGTCTCCTTACTTTACTGCTGGTGCTTGCCATTGACGATCCGTGACTAACCATGGCATGCCCCGCGCAGTGATCTCAACACTGGAGGCTCGTCGGGTTGCCGAACCCGGGCCATCCACGAGTGGACCGGCGGCAGACATGCCGCCTGCTCCGGAACAGACTTCCCGCACCGAGCCGGCCCCACCAACTGCTGATCAAGGGGCTACGGACGTCGGCGGTGCTGACATCGGAGAGAGGTCGGGGGCTGACGAGGGTGTCAACGCCGCTGGGGAGAGAGAAGAAGGTCGCCCAGATGTTGGGGAACCTATCCCCCATGAGGACATCCCAGGGGCGGACCCTGCAGCAGACCTGCTGGCTGCCTTCCCTGCCTACCGGCCTGCCGACCCCGAGGAGATGGACGACTCAGACGCGGAGGCGGTCGAGGAGAGCCAGATAACGCGCCGCAGGGGGTGGAAGTGCATCCAGCGCTTCCTCAAGCGAAACCCATCGGAGTGGCTGGGGCGCATGGGATCACTCTAAACCTGGCTGCGCTTCCTGTGTGCCGGGGGAGCTGATGCTCAACGCCTCCATCTGACGGTCCGTGATTTCATGGCCGAAATGATGCGCGAGAGCTGCCGGCGTGCCGACGTCGCACAAAGTCGGGACATGTCGGAGAGCACGCGGGCGCTCCTCGCTGCGAAGCAGGAAGTCCGGCGTCTCGAAGGGCAGGCGGCAGAGAAGGAGGCCTTCGTCGCAGCGTGTACTGAGCTTGTGGAGCAACTATCGGTCCAACTGATCGACGCCCAGGTACAGTTGACGGAGGCGGGCCAACAGATGGTCACACTCCAAGTCGAGCGGGAGCGTGCACAGGCCAGGATCGACGAACTGCGTGCTGCGACCGCCGACGAGGAGAGGGCACGCAGAGAGCGAGAAGCAGCTCTGGAGGCCGCCAGCCAAAGGGTAGCGGCGTTAGAAAGACTTATCCAGCACGCTAATCCCTAGGGGCTTTATTTTTTGCCATTCCCAGAATATTTTGCTTTCGCTACTCAATATTTTGATCCATTTGTATGAATCGCCATATTTATCTGCATCTTTTGGTTTAACATGCTCGACCACAATTCATTGTCTTGCGGGAGCGTTAACCAAGCTTCAGGCATCCACAATTGGGCCTGGATTTCTGGAGAAAAGAGGGAGATCATTCCTAGGAAAGGAGACCTCAGACCTAATCAATGTATCATCCCCCCGACTTGTTCCAACACACGAGCGGGACAACGCTAGGGGCGTTGAGATTTTATCCGAACATAGGGAAATGAGAAAGGGTGAATCGCGCGTCCCGAATTCAGAAATCCACAACAGTTGGCCTTCCAGGAAATGCCCAAGACGGCAAGCAGACAATGGATCAATCGACCATACTACTGCGATAGACGGACCGAAGGTCATCATCCATATGGCAGGAGGCGGATCACATGTCATCATCAATGCCGCTTTGGGGGTTCCTTCAGGCACAAGGGTGGAAATCCAGATCTACAGGGCATGCGAAGCGTGGGGCGAAGTGACGATTTGTTCGGATAGAATCCAACACTCTCAAAATTGCGCCACCTTGGGGAAAGCGTATTAGGCGGATGCACTAATCTGGCCGTGAATCACCCCAATTCTCAGACAGAACCTCTTTGATGAGGAAACCGTCGCTTCCCATCATTGCGATGGGGCATCCCGAGCTGAATCGGGGAGAATATCACAACTGCACCACTCTACCCGAAGTCAGGCCAGACGGCCGGCGACAAAGAGGGGCGGGACTTAGCGATCCCTGAGGCTGGACCCGAGTCGAAATGCCCGGGCGTTCCTACGTACTCCATCAGGCTGGAGATCAAGCCATACGTAGTTCTTGAGAGGCAGTTTAACGTCATGCAGGACGTAGAATCCCATTTGGGGAGATCTTAGTTTAGGGTCGTAGAGCTCGGACCATAGGGGGAGATCTTAGTTTAAGGTCTTAGAGCTCGGACCATAAGGGGAGATCTTAGTTTATGGTCTTAGAGCTCGGACCATAAGGGGAGATCTTAGTTTAAGGTCTTAGAGCTCGGACCAATAAGGGGTAGATCTTAGTTTAAGGTCTTAGAGCTCGGACCATAAGGGGATATCTTAGTTTAAGGTCTTAGAGCTCGGACCATAAGAACCTCAAAGTACGCCGCATCGTGGTCCTATCCCCTGGATATGCGAAGATGCACTGAGGGATAGTGTCAAGAGTGTCGCGATTTTGCCCTGGTCAGAATGGGAGGTGGAAAAAGTGATGTGAATCATGCGGCCATTCACTCAAGGACTGGGGGCACCGGCGTAACGATATGGGAGTACTGCCGACCGTGGAGGAAAAGCAGCATCAATATCGCACTAACCGTTGATGGAATGAGGCAGCAAACGAGCATCGACCGCTCAATCGCAGGATTCATATCAATTTGCTGCCCGAGGCCATTGGGGGCACCAGCCCGAGTCGGTGGGAGAGCACTGAGGCATTGTGTCCCAAACCGTTCACGGGGGATCCACCCAGGGCGTAGGTGATGGGTCCGAATGAAAGGGAGCACGAAGCCTGAAAATGGAAGGAACCTGACCAAGCTGAACCTGACCCTCCTAGCGATAAACCAGAGTACTCTTGACACCAGTGGACCACTGCAAGGGGTCGAGGGACACGCCTTGAGGGTGGCCTGAAGGCGGCGGACTCCCCAGAGAAGGGGGGAATCTTTAAGAGGTGGGGGCTGGACCCGAAGTTTCAAACATCCGGGCGTTCCTACGTATCCCATAAAGATGGGAATCAAGCCACACATAGTTCTTGAAGCGCGGCGCAACACAATCGGGCACCAGCGCGGGGAAGGGTGCGGGTCTGACCCTCACACATAGAAGAAGCGGTATTTGATATTTCTTGTTTGTCCTTAAATATGGATGGTTTTTCGTGCAGCGACATGCCTGTGATTAAGGAATCCCTGGCGTCGCCACAATAATCAAGCCATGAAAGGCATTGATGAATGGCGTGGTTATTAACCAGCGCCCAACGTGAGTGTCCCCTGAGGAGAACATCACGATGCAGTGCCGTTTCTCGTCGGGCGGCCAAGACGGTCACAGTTTACGGTCGTGTGGTAGGACCAGACAACACAGTTTAAGGTCGTGTGGTTCGGACCATGGAGGAATCCGCGTATTGCGATATGGCGGACTCAGCGGAGGTGGGAACATACCCAGCCCTGCGGTCACGCACGATTCCAGGAGAAGGATCCTGGGATAGGGGTCGGCGTATGTCCATCACCCAAGGGGCAGAGATGCTAGCCTCCAGATATACTGGGCCCAAAACGCGATTGTTCGGGCGACTCCTTCCTCCTTATGGGGACGAGGGTCCAGCTACACATGGCCCTTAGGGAGGACATCAGCATATATCCTTGGTGCTCAGATCGTGGGAGCCTCGACAGACACCATTACCCTGGTTGGCCTGCCTAACGTGTAAAGGTGTACTGAAGGTCAGTATGAAGAGAGTGTCGAGATTCCACTACAACGCACAAAGGCGAAGTGTGATGAGGACCGCACAACCAATATTCAGAGCCTAAAAGAGCCGACATGGCGATCAAGGATGTCGCTGACCATATTCGCAACACAACATCCGATCGCGTCAGCCTAGAACGGGGCAAGCAAACGAGCATCAACCGCTCAATCGCAGGATTCATATCGATTTGCGGCCCAGGACCCGCCGGTAAATCGACCCGGAGCGGTAGGAGAGCACTGAGGCATCGTACCCAAACCGCTAACGAGGATCCCTTTGAGTGAAGGCTCGAACAAGAGGAAGCGCGTGGCCCGACAAGCAACACAGGACTTGTTGGGGTTGAATCCGACACCACTGGTCATAGACCGAAGTACCCAAAACATGTTAACAGATCACCGGGGAAGGGTCGGAGGACTCACCCTGAGAGCAACCAAAAGACGGCAGATCCCTGTGATCAACCAAGAAACGGGGCTGGACCTGAAACACAAGCGTCCAGGCGGTCCTACATATCCCATAAGGATGGGAATCAAGCCGTACGTAGTTCTTGAGAGGCAGTTTAACGTCGTGCAGGACGATGAGGGGTGTGAGGTAGTCCTACACACGGGGGAGGCGTACGACGCGGCCAGTAGACCAACGTGAATGAGGACATAATCTCCCACTCACGTCATACGCCTCGCACAAAAAGGAGGGGAACTTGGGCCAGAGACCCAACGCGGGATAGGGATTCCCGGGAAATGGGGCTGGGCCTGAAACATGAATGTTCAGGCGGTCCTACGTATCCCATAAGGATGGGAATCAAGCCGCACGTAGTTCTTGAAGTGCAGTTTAACGTCGTGCAGGACGAAAAGAGAGAAAAAAGAAAAGGGGGGAGCAGAAGGCATCCCCAAACGTGGGGGGGCGTACAGCGTGATGAGCAAACCGACGTGAATGAGGGCATAGCCCCGCGCTCACACCATACGCCGCACACCCGGGGGAAACTGGGCCAAGGGCCCGAGATGGGATGGAAATTCCCGAAGGATGGGGCTGGGCCTGAAACATGAATGTTCAGGCGGTCCTACGTATCCCATAAGGATGGGAATCAAGCCGCACGTAGTTCTTGAGAGGCAGTTTAACGTCATGCAGGATGAATGCTGAACAGTTTAACGTCTTGTATCTCGGACGTGGTACAGTTTAACGTCGTGTTGGACGAATGCTAAACAGTTTAACGTCTTGTAGCTTGGACGAGGTACAGTTTAACGTCATGTTGGACGAAACACTTGGCAGTTTAACGTCTTGCAGCGCGGACGATATGCTAGGCAGTTTAACGTCGTGCAGCTTGGACGTATGCAGTTTAACGTCGTGCAGGACGTGGTACACTCAGACAAAATACTGCTTGAGGAACCTAGCGTTGGTGGGAGGAGTGACACGCTCACCATCCATAGTTTCTAGGGAGTACGCGCCATTGGGATAGACCTTGTGGACGACAAGAGGTCCCTCCCACTTGGGTTCCAACTTGGGTGGCTTCCTGCCGGGGACCATTGGCGCTCTTAGGGCTAGCACTAGGTCACCCTGCAGGAAGGAGCGGAGGCGAACCTTCTTATTGAAAGCTCGAGCCATTCTGCTTTGATGCCTCTCCAAGTTGTGCAAGGCGCGAAGTCTATTCTCATCCAGTGCTTCCAACTCGACTAGACGGGCTTCAGCAGCTCTGTCCGGCGCTTGCTGGTCGTAGACCGCAGTGCGCAAGGATGGTAACTGGATCTCGATGGGCAGGACGACCTCAGCTCCATACACCAGGGAATAAGGGGTCATCTGGGTGGAATTGCGAGTCGTCGTCCGATAAGCCCAGAGGGCGTTGGGGAGCTTGCCCGGCCAACTCTTCTTGTTCTGACCAACCATTTTTTGCAGAATGTTAGAGAGGGTTTTGTTAAACACCTCGATCTTTCCATTCGCCTGCGCATGATTGCGAGATGTATGGTTCGAGCGAATGTTGTACTTGGCGTACAACTTCTTCAACTCGGCTGCTCGGAAATTGGCTCCGTTATCCGTGAGGATAGCGTGAGGCACTCCAAATCGATGAATGATGTTGGAGGTCACGAAGTCAGCGATAGAACAGGATTTGACCTCTCTGAGCGGAATCGCCTCTGCCCATTTGGAGAAGAAGTCCGTGGCGGTTAGAATGAACCAGCACTGGCGAGCCGTCGCCGGCGGGTAAGGTCCCACAACGTCCATCCCCCAGACTGCAAAGGGCCAAGAATACCTGGTGGTATGGAGAGGCTCCGGCGGCCGATGCACAAAGTTCGCATGAACCTGGCACGCATGGCACCTCCTGGCATACTCGATGCAGTCATGGATCATGGAGGGCCAGAAGTATCCCAACCTCCGAATCTGGTGGGACAGCTTCGGCCCAGTCTGATGGGCGCCGCATGAACCAGCATGAACCTCTTGCATGACTCTTGGGATCTCAACTCCCTGAAGGCAGCGGAGGAGAACACCATCAAATCCGCGTCTATAGAGGATCTGCTCCAGGCCGGGACTGCTCTGGAGGACAAACTGCGATGCGCGGCGTCGAACTCTCTCGTGCTCGGCCCGATCTGACGGGAGAATTCCATGTTGGAGGTACTCAACCAAGGGCGTCCTCCAATCAGGGGCTGGTTCGACTGCCACATATGGGGTAATCGGGGCTCCGGGAACAGGGGCAACCGTGGTGAGATTACTTACCGACGGGTCGCGATCTCCCTCCGGGATAACGGGAGCGATGAGCCTGCGGCGCGTCACGCGGACGGTCAGGTTATCCTGTCCAGGCTCCGCAAGTGACGCAGCAAGGCTGGCCAAAGCATCTTCTCGACCGTTCTGCGACCGGGCAATATGGACAATTTCTGGCCGAGAAGGGAACCGGGCCATCAGAAGGAGGGTGCACTCCAGCAATGGCACAAGTTCCGGCTTCCTGACAACATAGTCGTCATTGATCTGCTTAACAACCAGCTCGGAGTCCCCTTTCACGCACAGATAGGGCACGTCGATCTCGAGAGCTAACTCGAGGCCGATGATGAGGGCATGGTACTCCGCCTCATTGTTGGTACAGCCCTCTGACAACAGGAAAGAGTACGGCAGTACGGCTTGCTCCGGGGTAATGAAGACGATACCCAAGCCCACTCTGTTGAGCTTAGGATTATCGAGTCTTCTACCGGTGGGGCTCCGGGAGGCACCGTCAAAGTGCATCTGCCAGCATGGACCGGCTCGATCGACCGAGAGGATGGCCTCATCAGGAAAGCCTAGGTCCAGCGGCTGATCCGCGGAGGTTGGGTGAGCAGCCAGAAAGTCTGCCAATGCTTGCCCTTTGATGGCCTTCTGAGACACATACCTGATGTCGAACTGCTGGAGAATCACAGCCCACCGCGCTAGACGGCCAGTCAACATAGGCCGGCTCAGGATATATTTCAACGGGTCTACCCGAGAAACCAACTGTACCTCATGGTGCTGCAAGTAGTGCCGTAATTTCTGTATGGCAAATACGAGCGCCAGGCAGCTCTTCTCGATGGGGGAATACCTGACTTCCGCATCGAGGAGCATGTGACTGAGGTAATAGAGGCTATTCTCTGTTCCCTCGTTGTTCTTCTGGGCGAGAAGGGCGCCAAGGGACCGTTCCAGGGCGGTCACATAGAGGACCAGCGGCTTCCCGGATACAGGCGGCATCAGAACCGGAGGTTGCAGCAGGTACTGCTTGATTTCCTCGAAAGCGGTCTGACACTCTTTATCCCATACATAGGTGGCACCTTTATTCATGAGACGAGAAAAGGGCTTACACTTGCCGGCCAGATTCGCGATGAATCGGCGTATATAGGCTAAGTGGCCTTGGAACCCTTGCAGTTCCCGGATGTTACCTGGGGGAGGCATCTGACTAATCGCCCTGATCTTCTCTGGGTCGATCTCAATACCCCGGTATCTTACCACAAATCCAAGGAACTTTCCGGAGGTGACCCCGAAGGCACACTTCAACGGGTTCATCTTCAGGCAGCGAAACCGGAGGAAGCTGAACACTTTCTCAAGATCTTTGAGATGGTCCTGAAGCTGGCGCGATTTGACTACCAAGTCGTCGACATAGCATTCCACCAGTGTGCCGAGGACTGGCTTGAATATGCGGTGCATCGCCCGTTGATAGGTGGCACCTGCATTCTTCAGGCCGAAAGGCATGACCCGGTAACAGAAGGTACCTTGGGGGGCCCTGAAGGCAGTGAACTCCTCATCCTCAGGGGCCATCCGAATTTGGTTATATCCGGAGTATCCATCCATGAAGGAGAGGGCTTGGAACCCTGCCGTGGCGTCAATCAACAGCTCTGTCACTGGAAGGGGAAAATCATCCTTCGGACAGTGGCGGTTGAGATCGCGGAAGTCGATGCAGACTCTGATCTGCCCGTTCTTCTTCCGGACCGGCACAATGTTGGCCAGCCATTTGGGGTACTGGACTTCCCTCACGAAGTTGGATTTGATAAGCTTGTCAACTTCGGCCTCAACCATAGCACCATGGAATGGGTGCATCTTCCTGGGAGGCTGCTTGAACCCGCGATGGTTCTCCGGGAGACCAAGACGGTGGACGGCTACCTGAGGATCTAGCCCCGACATCTCGTCGTAGCCCCAAGCGAACACATCACGGTGCTGCCTGAGAAAGTCCACGTACTGCTGCCGCTCCTCAGAGGGCATGGCGGCACTGACCAATGTGGGTCTTGGATCTGCTTCGGTTCCAAGGTTCACTTGTACTAACTCATCGACCGTGGCGGAGATGCCCTCCTCAAAGGCTGGGGGTGCATCTTCCACGTCCTCTCCACTCGGGGAGGGATCGTCCACGGGAGAGACTGTGCTGGAAACTGCATTGGGGCTACCAGATCCTACTGGGCCGCTGGTGATGGCACGGGCGGTCGTGGTCATCTCATCAGGAGACTCACAGGCCGTCGAGACCATGGCTACGTCCAACCATTGAATCGAGAGGATGTAAGCGTCATCCAAGCTTGCCCAGGGATCACTTGCAACAGTGACAGGCTCGACCTCACCTGCCAGGATCTTCTTATCCTTTCTCTTGTAATAGTCCGCGTCCAGATAACGGGCTTCACATGAGGCAAAAGGAGAGGCATCTCCCTGAAGCACGCCCACTCGACCATTAAGGGAGTATTTGAGGCATTGGTGGTATGATGAGGGAACCTCCGCATGAAGGTGGAGCCAGGGCCTGCCCATCAATGCGTTTTACGCAGTGTCTTGAGAGACTACCATGAATTCGGTGTTGGCAACCAAGTCACCGAACTGGGTCTTCAAACGTATCTTGCCGACCGGGGTTTGCTCGGTGCGGTCGTACCCCTGGATCCTGAGGTCGGAGGGAATCAAGTCATCCTCAGACAACCCCAATCTCCGGAGCGTCCGAGTGGGAATCAGGTTAATCCCGGACCCCGTGTCGACAAGACAGCGCCGGACTTCAAGGCCATTGAACTGGCCGGTAACATACAGTGGATGAATGTGCCCCTGTATAGGAGGGTCTTCATCCTTACCAGAAAACGAGATAACTGCCTGACATTCGGCGTCCTCAATCGTTTCGGCGTGAAAGGCCTCTGCAGCCGCAACCTCTGTCTCAAACTGGAGGGGGCTCTTCAGGAATTCAGCGAGTGCCTCGCACATCTCAGATGACATGCGCAGAGCCTCAAGGATGGAGAGTCTCGCTGGGATGTCGGCCAAGTGCTTCAGGACATCATACTTTTTGGCCAAGCGCGAGCCCCTGGTTGCAGGAGGTTGCTCTGCGGTTGGAAGCGTGACGGGCCTTGCCGGTTGGGCCGGCGGCCGACTGGTGCTTGGTGCATCTCGCTGTTCATTGGTTGAAGCCCGGGAAATGGTCACCGTACTGGGGTCAGGAGGCCGGGATGGACTCGTGGCAGGGCGGAGCTGATCGCGACGCGGCTGAGGTGGTTCTGCCTGATCCCATACCACAAACAGTGGCGGAGGCGAATCCGTCATCCCCGGATGGGGGGGCTGTGCACGATGAGCTCGGTTTTGGGCCTGCTGCCTGGTCTCAGTGGCGTGCACGGCCTGGCTGGAGGTACCAACTGCCGTGCCCCGACGACTCATGTTGTTGCGGCTCCTCCGACGGTGGCGACGACCGGGGACACTAGGGAGGTCCACCTGGTGTTCTTCAACGTCGGGAACCGAAAAGGGATTTACCAGCTCGACGGTATTAACCGAAGCGTACCCAGTACTGTCATCGGACGAATCATTCACCACTGGGCGGATCCGAGGAGGGATCCCCATCTCCGGGGGCATGAAATCGCCAAGAGTGCGGGATAGTGGCGGAACTGGCGGGGCGCGCTCTTCCTTCTTGCGCCGCTGCCGTTTGCTCTTCTTGGAAGAGGCAGGCTGGGACGACGATGCCGAAGCAGCACCCGCAGATTCTAGGGGCTCAGGCTGATTCAAGCGCGCACGGATGATTCCATGGGCGCGAATGATCGTCTTGCGGGCCATCCAGTTTTTATACTTCTGGGACCCGCGGTCGGAGACCAGCTGCCATTCGTCCTCATTGCCGCTATCGTCATCTGATCCCACGAACACGCCCGCCACTTGTGCCGGAGCTGGGCCCAACCTGATTACATTGTTGTTAATCTGGTCTTGGAGCCAATCCTTAAACACATAGCACCGCTGGATGGTGTGCCCCAGGGCCCGATGGTAGGGGCAGTAGTGGGGGTTATCCGTGAGATGTGCTTCCTCCGGCCTCCAACACTCAAGCAGCCGCACAATCCTCTGCTCCAGGGCGCTCCGGAAATAACCGGGGACCTGATCCTCGTGAAATGAGTAGGTCAGGTATCGCGGGCCCCTGGGAGCGTGGTCTTGACGAGGGGCTGGAGGGGCCTGCCGAGGAGGTGGACCCTGATTATCTCGCCTGGGTTGTGGCGGTACATTACGCGGAGGGGCCGATCGGTTCTGAGGCTGCCACTGCTGGGCCGGGAACTGAGCCCGTGGAGGCGGATTCCTGTGAGGCTGTGGAGTTGGTCTCACCGGCAGCAGCTCCAACGGCCTGGGAGCCTCTATTTGGGCGACAGCAGCGGGCTCAGCCCTGCTGGCTCTCCTTGCAGGAATCATAGGAGGCAGCGGGTGTGCCTGGCTGGCCTGTTGCAGGGCTTCCTCAAGACGCTGAGCTTTGTCTGAGAAGTCCCTGAACCCTCCGGGGTAATTCTGAGTGATCAAGGAAGGGACCAGCTCGGTCTTGACGTTCCCGACGCACATTTTCAGCAACTGCTCCTGAGTCAATGGCATGTCAAGGGAATATGTGAGACCCTTCCATCGGGCGACGAAGTCCGCGACTCGCTCGTCAGGCCTCTGCTTGCACTTGAAGAGGTCTGCGATACTCGTCTTCCGGGTCGTGGAACTGAACTGGTAGAGGAATTGTCTACGAAGGTCCTCCCAGCTAGTTATCGACCCGACAGGGAGCTGGCTGTACCAGACAAATGCTGGCCCTTCAAGTGTCTGGACAAAGCAGCGAAGCTTAGCGGCCTCTTGCTGCGCCGGAGTCCCCAACATAGGCCCGCACCTCGAGTTGAAATGGGCCAAATGCTGTGGCGGATCTCCAGTCCCGTTGAAGGGGGAAAAAGTGGGATTCCCGAATCCCGGAGGCGCCGGCATGTCATCCACCCATGCTGGGTATGGCTTGCCGTCCGGTGGGATTGCCACTTGCCGAGTCTCCGAGGCTTCCAAGCGGGCGATGAGCACCGCCATCGGATCGTCCGAACATGGGTTCCAGTCCTGGCGAGGATCTCTAACCACGAGCGCATTGCATGGCCCTTCAATCGGGTCGTCGACCGGGTCGTCGAACTCGACAGCTCGTGGGATGGCGGGCGGAGTGGCCCTTGGGGCAACGGGAGGAATCCGAGCGGGGTCTCTCAGGTAGTCACGCCGCTCGGGAGGGTGTGGTGAAACATACCGCGCCCTCTTGCCATAGGCGATGGCCTCTCTCCTGTCGGCGAACACGGCATAATCACGGTTGCCCGGGAGAGCCTCATCGAGGGGTGGTTGTTCCTGTCCCTGCTGTCCTGGCCTAGGATCACCGTAGTCAGGCCGCCGTTCTGCAGCGCGCTCGGTGAGGAGCTGGTCAACCAGCTTCTTCTGCTCGGCGAGCTGTTGACGTAGTGTAGCCTTCTCGGGATCCTCGTCTGCCCTCTGCATGGAGGTGGATGGGTCGGCGGGCTTTATAGCCCCGCCGTGCTCTTTACCTTTGCTGACGTTTCGGCTCAACGTCAGTGCTTCAGTGGGTGCGGGGATCCCCAGGAGGTTCCTCTGATGACGAGTAACTCTCACCGATGGATCCAACGACGGCTTGTTTTCGGGGGAAGAGCCCCCGTCGAGAAGTTCCAAGTCGTTCCCCTCTCCCGACAGGTCAGCCATATTGACCGTTTCCGTCCCTGGGGATATACCCTCAGGGCCGCCCAGTGAATCGGGCTGTCGGCGAATCGCACCGAAGCGTAGGGCAGCGTACTGCCCCCATCCACGGATATACACGTGGGGAGTGGCTTCCTCGATAACCTTGCGGAGTACTTGAAAAAACTCAACGCATCATTGTTGGAGGGCCTCGTGGTGCCCAAATGACCCGGGGTGCCGAACTGCGGGGAGCGTGGCTAGGTCAATTTGATGGCACTGCTCACCAATATCCTCCAGGTGTACTTGACTCCCGGGGTATGGCATTTGTAGGCGGTGAAGACGGGAGTGAGTCTCCCGGAGAGTTCGGCGGAAGCATTCGAACTCATCCGGGGTGAGCGATTCGGGCGCATCAAAGTCTGGTCCTGCGACTGGCCAAAACTTCTCAGGGAAGTGGCCCTCTGCAAGGACGGTCCAGAAGCTCCACGACTCAAACTCGGGACCCAGGTCTCCTTGGTCCTCTTCAACGACTGGGAATGGACGGGGAACTGGCAGTGGTGCCGAGGCGGGCCGCCGGGCCGACGGGCTGGCCGGCGGTGAATACGGCGAGCAGGCCGATTGGCCTCCATATCCCGGGCCGCCCTCTGAGGGTGGCGGTGCCCTGGCTACCACATCACGATAGGACGGGCCGGCGAGCGAACATCCTGCCGTAGCGTCGGTGCTCGCCGAGGGTGCACTAGATCGTGGTTCGACCGTCGGTCCCCAGAAAAGGTCTCCGGCTTCTCCGATCGAGGCAGAAGGCGCTTCCAGAGGGGCCGGTACCAACCGCAAGCTTGATCCTTGGGGGTCTACCAGTCCCTCGCTACTCCGGATATACCTTCGGAGAGAAGCGGGGATCATATCGATCTCGCTCTCGGGGACTACGAGGCTGACGTGCCGCATTCCTACCCCTGCCCCTGACTGGAGGGATTGGGGGAAGGGCTCTGTCGCCGAATCATACTCCTCCTCTGAATCAGAGAAGCGAACCGGTCGGATCTCTGTCCGGAATTCCGTAACATTCTTCCCTCGGCGTCGACGCCTCTCCCTCCTGCCCCTGGGTGGTTCTTCGGGGCATGGCTGATCTCTGTCCTGGCGTCCTCCGGCCGCACTGGTGCTGGGGCCAAGAGGACCGGAAACCAAGGTGCGAGGGGCACCGGGACAGATATCAAAGGGGACGCGGGGAGAGGTGATTCCGGGCAGGCCTCCGGGCCGGGATCGGAAGGTGGGATGACCCATGCCTCCTGGATCGGCCACACGGAGTAGACCCTGTTGGTGAATAGCGCTACCGCGAGGTGGTCCGCGGTGGCTATTGTCTGTACCAGCAACCAGGAGAGTCAACCCAACCTGCCTTTGGGGCGGTCGGGGCCTCGATCCAGGTCGGGCATAGAAGTTCCCCTGCTCAGGATGCGCAGGGGCCTGGCGACTGGAGCCAGCAGTGGCTTGAGCCAACGCGGCTGCTGTTGCTAGGGCCCCAAGGTGGGCATCCTCTTCCGCTCGAGCCCGACGTTGGCGTCGAGACAGACGAGTCGGGATGAGTGGCGCGGGCAGGTGGAGAGCCCGTTCTTCGACTTGAGAGGCCTGGCGGCGATGTCGCCGTGGCCTGACAGGAGCCCTCATCGCGGATTCCTGGGGCGAATCCCGGATAGGGTGGTCCCGGGCATCTTCCACCTCATCCGCATAGGGGAAGGAGTTGTCGGAGCGCTCCGGGGATAAACTCCCGAAGCGGTTGGACGTCGAGGTAGGCAGCGGTGCCTCCCTGCGCGGCCCTCGGGGGCGGCGTTGGTGGCGAGGTGCAGCTTTCTCGAGGTCTAGGCGAGCCATGTCCCTGGTGGGAATGACTCCCTCTTCCTCATATCTCCGCACCAAGTTGTTGATCACCCTTCTTTGGATGACCTCCGAGGGGGAGAGAGGGCGTGGTTGCCCCGCAGCTGCGGCTGCTGGCACAGCTGTGGAACGGGCGGGACCGCGCGGAGTAGCCGCGTCGGTGTTTCCTCTACCCCTGCGCCAGTGGGCGGGTGGCGATCGGGCACTGGATTGGGCGACCTGATTTCTGAAAGCAGGGAGAAGAACCCATTAACACTGACAGGAAAAGGAATCGACAACCAACCATTAGTGCCACGACGCCTTCCGTGGGGGGGACCCAGGCCCTCGACGTGCGAGACGGAGTGCCCGAGTTCCCTTCCTCAGCCCCTGGCGGGTAAAACTGAATGCTCGGTCGAGCAGCATGCTGGTCTTCCAACACCTCTGAAAGTCATCGATCTTCGTATTGAGGAGAAGAGATTCACGTCGGGTTCACCATTTTTCTGTTTCGGTGCGGATGTGCGTCGGGTTACGCTGTTCCGCCAGGACGCGTTCGCGCGTGCACCCGTCAACCCGAGGGGATGGGCGCGCGGCTTGTGGCCCCACAGTCCCGCTTTCCAAAGGCGGGCGGCATCCGTCCCTTGTTCAGGGGCGTCTGCTCCTTGATCGAAACCGGGATGATGGGATGTCGGCTCCTCCTTCCGTGGACGTCTCCTCGGAACTCGTCGCCTAATCCAGGTCTCCCTCATAGATTTAAGAATGTTCGTGAATCTCGTTCCCGGCGCCATGTCTCCATGGACACCGGTTAATTACGCTGCTTCCGTCCGGATGCTCCAAGGAGTCTGGTCGGGGCAGCAACCTGCGGTGAGGAGACCGGGTGGCTCTGGGTGTCGGGGGCGTGTCGTAACACTGCGCCTCTGCATGTCTTCCTTCCGTCCCTAATAGGGCTTCTCGAAGGCGTGATGGCCTGAGGCATCCCGCACTGGCTGCGGGGAACTGCGTTGCCTGAGGTTTTCCTCAGCTTCCCATGTTTAACACAGGGTATGCCGCGAGTTTAACGTCCAGCGGGGACGACATCGGACTGATCAACACGAGGAGTGGACCAGATGACAGAACCCCTTGCGGGGAACCTCCGACGCTGGGGCCAGCACATGGGCGGCTTCCGGAGTGAAGTGGAGTGGAATGGAATGGCATGACCCCACCGGGATGTGGCGGCCCGGGTAAGGATCAGGATGGATGATGGAGTGAAGAGCTTGGACCCCGTAGGGGCTTCCTACGTACCGCGCGTTAGCGCGGATCAAAGTCAGCGTAGTTCGGATATACAGTTTAACGTCATGTTGGACGTCGGCAAGCCGACTCACAAAGAGATCGAGGCCGCCGGGCGGAGGATTGAACCGAACCACCTCGCACAGAGGGGGATGGAACGGCCGGGTGGATCACAGTTTTACGTCATGCTGGACGTTGGCAAGCCGACTCACAAGGAGATCGAGGCGGTGGGGAAGCACAATGGAGATACACACGTGCAGTCCCCCACAGAGGCGGATTCATAGGTGAATCAACGCAAGTGTGAACCCGGGAGGGGTCCACTGATGGACGAACCGACGTAAATACGACCGGGACGACCAGGTGGCGGGCTTGAACCTCAGAGAGGCTTCCTACGTACCCTGTTTAGAAGACAGGGATCAAAGTCCACGTAGTTCATTCTGTTTGCAACACTCTACCCCCGTGGGCGAAGGCCACTCCAATCCCGACATCCCTGCAGAGACGAGCGGGTGGGGGCCACATCCAAACCGGGGGGACCCTGCGTGCGAGACACGGGATCAGGTGATGCGGACGGTTTAACGTCTTGCCGGACGAAGTACATTTTAACGTCGTGTGTTGAGGACGAAGCGGACGGTTTAACGTCTTGCCGGACGAAGTACAGTTTAACGTCGTGTGTTGAGGACGAAGATGCTTGGCAGTTTAACGTCTTGCAGCGCGGACGATGGTGCAGTATAACGTCGTGTGGGACGTAAACGCCTGGCAGTTTAACGTCTTGCAGCGCGGACGTGGCACAGTTTAACGTCATGTTGGACGTATGCAGTTTAACGTCATGCAGGACGTTGAAGCCGCCGATAGGTCCGTGTCACTTCGCGCAAGCCTGGAGGGCCTCACGGAAAGACAACGCACAATGCGGGCACCCGGGATGAGGGTCATCGGGGCGCCACGCAGGCGGGTACCCAAAGGGGGTCAAAGGGGGCGACCCTGGCGGTTTGCACGCAAAAGAGGAGCTTTGCGCGCAATACCGCCGGTCGGCGCGCAAAAGAGGAGCTTGGGCCAGAACTTTGCGCGCGGATGATAGAGATTGCGCGCACCGGGCTTCGGATAGCGCGCGGGGGCAACGACTCATTCTTTAATCGAATGGACACTTTGAAAATGGGGGGTGCGCGCAATCGGGTTGGATTGCGCGCACCCGGGGGCAATTGCGCGCAAGAGGCTTCTTTTGCGCGCGAAGTCCTTTGGGTGAATATTTATTCAAAGGAAAGGAGCCAAAGGGATTGCGCGCGAAGGCGAACCCCAAGGCTTTCTTGCGCGAAAGAAAAGAGGTTACCTGAAGATCGGCATTGCGCGCGGAAGGGGTTGGATTGCGCGCACGAGAGACCTTTCGAATTCTGGCACCCTTCAAAACGTCGGGGGTCGCCTTATATTTATAGGCAACCCCGGGCGCGGAATCCGGTTCGCGGGCGCGGAATTCTCTTCGCGGGCGCGGAATCGGGCCCGGCGCGCAAGAGAGTCGCGCGGGCCACGGGCGCGCAAAATTGCGCGCCGGCCCAGCGCATTGCGCGCATCCCGGGAGGTTTTCGCGCGACTCATCAACTTTGCGCGCAGGTCTCCAAAATTCCGCGCAAGACCTCCGGGCCCTCCGAAACATGCTTCCGACTCCAAATATGACCTCGCTTTCCGCATCCGGAGATTCGTTTGGGAACAACGGACTTTTCCGGCGTCTACAGTCACCAAACATAAAGAATCATGAGATCTGTCATCTCATCACCACGAAGGCACATAAATAATTATACAAGGAACTAAAATAGTAATATCTTAGATATAATCATTATTGAAATTAATTCACAATGTAATTTCACAACAGTACAACCAAACTGGTATTTTTTATGCATTAAGGTAACACTCATCCTTGAGAACTCACTCTATGAGTTAGATAACACTGAGGGTGACCATATAATAGTTTTTTTTTCAAATTTGGAATCACCATGATGAAGATACAAAATAGAATAAGGATAATATATATACACAGATATGGGATTTAACTCTACACCTATGGGGGATTTTGAACCATACACAGTTTAAACACTATAGGATATAGAACACTTGACCTGATTGTGGTAAGCATAATTATTGACCCATCATAGAGAAGATATGATAGAGTATCAAACAGAAGAACAAAAATAGGGATACTTGATTCATTCAAAGACTAATACCATAACAAGGGCCACTCATCCAATATAAAGGATGTGAAACTTCATTGTACCCCCATTGGTATAGATCAAGGGAACATACTTAAATGAAACAAGTCTATACTAATGAAATTGAGATCCAAAACCTACACTGGGAAAAATACACACTGTGTATTGGGTATACAATCCATGTCTTTGATACCCAGAGTATTACCATGTTCTATGACCCATTCCCATGTACTCTAAACTGTTTCATGTACTCTCATTTTGCATGTGTACTATGGCCATCTCTGGGTAAACTATCCTCACATGGGTACTATGGTTGTGTTTGTTCCTATGTGTACTAGTTTCTCTTGTATAATTGGTCATGTCATTTTTCGTGTAACTATTCAGTACACACTGAGAATCTAGAATTAAGTCACATTGTGTGTGGTTTCTAAATGATGGGTTTGATCTAAATCTCTATACATGAAGCTTAGCTGTCTCCAAAGGGGGATGATACAGAGTGTGTTCTATGAAGTAAAAGTGGTCTATTTAGGGGTAATACAGAAACCCTAAAACACTTATTCATATTTTCCCACACCACTACCACCTATGATATTTTCATGAAACCCACCATGGTACTTATATCTAGTATTTGACAATATTGAATCATCATAGGTAGTTGAAATCCATCCACCTAAACTCTCATGAAATGTTACACATTATGACGCATTTCCACATTAGAAAAACCCAAATAGAAGAACACTATGTGATACCCTATCATTCATAGATGTTGTTTCTACTTGATAATGTTGTTAATTTAGAATCTAATTCCATGAAAAAAATCGGTTATACCGATGATCTATTTTTAAATGATCAATTTAGAAGTATGTTTCAAATCATTGGTCTATTGAAATACTAATGATTAATGCAAGAAGAACTACTATATAATATATAAATAAAATCATGATGAACAAAAATCAACCACAAATCAAATTGACCTCAATATATTTTTATGATAAGGATGAATGAATAAGAATAAATCAAGGATTTTCAAATAATATTAATTAATAATTATAAGAAGATAAATATATATATTTAAATCAATTATCGAACTACGAATCAATTTGATAGAAATATTCATTCACATTCAACATGAGATAATCAAGGTAGGTATTAATCCACAAAATAAATATCATGCCTCAAGTATATATTGATCACTAATTAGGAAAAATTCTATATCCCTCATTCTATCCAGATCCACTGACTCATTGTTGAAGAAATATTCCATCGCACACCTATAATCAACCAGTGATATATTTCCATTCATCAAGGGCTATCCTCCATAGTTATTATATATTCTCTATGGTTATGTGGCTAACCATAGGGATTTTATAAAAGTATGATTATAAATATTGTGATTAGGTTTATAAATATAATTAAAATATATTAATTAATTAATATACAAATTATCCCACAACCACTCTAAATATTAAGGCCCAATGAGAGATATGGTTAAGTCAAACCTAGGATAATATTATCATTCTGAATCTAATAGAAGTATCAAATATCTCATCTGAGACTCTATTTGATATATATTAATGTTTTTTAAATAAATATTCCTCTGAGATATAATATATTTATTATTTTCATTACTTCTAAACAAAGGATCCATGATCTTGGAAATCCCATGCTGACTCGGTGTCTATCTCTGATATAATTGCTTAAAATATTTTAATGTTTTACAACATAAAAAAAAAGAATAATTATAAATGATCATTGGACCAACTCAACCATTATAAATGAGATTCAAAGTATTTATTAATTTAAAGGATATTATCTATTCATTGTGAAATGTTTGTCATGAAAATATAATATACACACAATATTATCCCAAAAGGGAATCAAATTCCTTTAGACAAATTAATGTGGATAAAATTTCAAAGAACAAATGATATTGTTATTTATTGAACCATTCCTCATAATAAATTGTTGTGGAGAAGAGATTTAGATTTTGGTGATACATCAAAAAACAGGTAAGGATGTATTATTATGTATAATGATATTATAATAGCTTATGAAACACACCAATTTATGGTTTATGAAAAAATTATTGGAAACATGATTTTTAGTTACAACTGTGATATTTACCTTAATGATATAGTGGAATTATATTTATGAAGATTTTTTTGACATATATAATAATCATATAATATTAATGTATATATTCACACAAAAATATTTGAATAGTAAATATATAAGATTGTTTGAGTTTATAAAATATTATGAGTGCATAATAGATTACCACCATGGGTATGTGAACATGGTCAATGAATCATCTAGTAAAAAAAGGAAAAAGCTCTATTATCTATAATGTGGTTAAATAAATATCTAATATTTATAGATTTAAATAGTATAAACATTCTAATATTAATGTATGGTGGGAAATACTATCTTTATAATGTTATTTTTTGACCATCTATCCATGTGAACCTTAAAGAGGAACAAAATTAGGATGTGGTGCAATAAAATATTGTGTGAAATAATCCTAAGTTAAAGTTTGATTATGATGGAACTATAATGTTTATTAATAGATTAAATGTCCATCAGTTAGATACATTATGAAGGATTTATTAGAAATAATCTCATAACTCATCATTTCCTATTCATCCCAGAAGTATGAAGATGAATATAGATTTGAAAGAGCATTTCTGTTGGAACAACATGAAGACAGTTATCATGGAGTATGTATCTCGTTTCATGGTATGTCATCAAGTTATGTACGTGAGATAGAATTGTATAAGTATGTTATAACCATAGTGCATACCAAAATGAATATGGGAAAAATCATTGTGGATTTCATTATGAAACTCCCTAGAAGATCAAAATACTATAATGTTATTTTTGTTGATGTCAATCACCTTAGGATGTTAGTTCACTTCATTTATATAAGAGAATATTTATTTATAGATCAAATTTCTCATATTTCTATTCAAAATTTGATCAACACTCATGGAGTTCCATTATCTATTGAATCTAATCAATATATATATTTATATTGAAGTTATGGAGAATTTTTCATCATTCGCTTGATACTGTTTTTTAATAATTCCTATAATCATCCAAATTATTATCACATATAGAAATATTGGAACCATTCATGGGATGAATGTAATAAAAGAGTGATACCTCATGATCATATGAAATAGGACAGGGACTATCGAGAAGTTATTATCAGGTATATCACTAAAATTGGAGGCCTTATCAAAAAGTGCATGTAAATTCACAGACACACCCAACTCCACGAAACAATTAAAAGGTACATAAATATTTAAATATATATATTAATAAATGTGTATGAAACTACAATGGAATAAATTAAAGTGTATCAAGGTAATAAAAATGTGTAAGGGGAGAAATAACACCCAACCATAATGTAAATGGAGGTCCCTCCATTAATATAAATAAAATGGAAAAAATTAAAAATTCTAAGCTCACAAAACCCAATTATGACCACTGAACATGTTATGTGCCTCAAAGGTACTACTATGATACTTTGATACATGGTTAACTAAAGTCACTAAAAATCCTCCTATAATGTTCATATTAAATGAAATGTTCTTGAAAAATCTATCTAGTTGAGAGTATAAAAAAACTCAATAAGACTACTCATAAACAAAGAGGGAATAAATAGAAGAAAATAACCATCACAAAAAAAATCTAAGAGTGAAAAAACCTACATCATATATTCTAATAATAAAACCCTAGTAATAAATGGTGATAAGAATCAATCTATTCAGCCAGTTAGTAAGGAAGATACTTCTTAATGATCTAATATATTGTATCTAATTTCATACAACTTGTGAAACCTTACAATAATAAAAGTGGATGTCCACCTGCTCACAATATTTTTCCAAAATTGATGGAAAACTATCTTATGTGGATTATCTAGAGCAATAGGATCATGATGAAATAATAGTACTAATCCATTGACATAATAACCATTCCTTTAGTAATATGAGGGAGTACCAACCATACCATTATAAAGAGTATACAGAATCCCATGACCATGTGATTCATGGGATTACTAGAAATAACATCTACCAAATGCTCAAAGTAGATCACTTCCATCTTCCTAGTTTCATTGAACAAAGTGAAATTATTATATCACTACATGTCATAACAATGATTGTAAAGAAAAGGAAAATATCATGTTATACATGGAATTCAACTATGGATAGGAAACTTGTAGTCCCAAATACATGTTCTGAAGATGGAGATTAAAAGGTATAGGGAATTTGGAAAATTTAATGATGTGTCAAACCACCCAATGAATTGGGTGTGTTCTTATCATGAAATAGCTTAACCAGTCATATACCTCCACATGTCATGTATATAGATGAAATCATTGTTTCTGTTCACCTAGGGCCATTGGTTTGTGCTCTATGAATATGGGATGAACTCATAGGGTGTATCCGAATATGTGTGTCTCTAGACGCATGATGTGTGATATTTTACAAGATTCAAAACACTTCCAAATCTAGAATCTAAGAAACATGAAAAGAGTTCATCCAAAATGCATGACATGAAATCAATTATTTCATAGAATGTTATGTATTGTCACCTGATCTTCATGTGGTCATCATATCTACTAAATATATCATGAATACTTTCATTTTACTCTTCGATATCAGCCAAAAATGAGGTGGAAAATTGTTGTTTAAATATTACTAGCCTCTAGTACACAAAAATTGGGATTATGGTCAACCGCATAGGATATGTCATTCCTTTAATTTCAAACGTAGGGTCCCAATACCTAGATCCAACCATTGAGATCCATTGAACCTCCATGATCCATCCATACACCATCAATATTAAGGTCATTAACAAAAAATTCATGATTCTAAGGGTTCTCTCACACTGGAACATGTATGAAAATGTTTCACCACTAGTCCCATTGGTAACAGATGAAGAACAAGAAGAACTGAGGTTGTATATTCAGAATAAAAAAGTGATATTTTATCATTTTCCTTTATAATCTAAGATAACCATCATAATTTAATAAAACAATGTGATTAAATATGGGAATAAAAAATAGATAATAAAATTCGGAATCCCTGATTAATTTTTTTTTCATGTAGATAATAAGATTCATTGAAAAATAAATACATAAATAATCCAACCTCAACAATCAAGAACTAAACTGTGAAAATATAGAGAATAACATGTCTCTCATTGAGAATAGAAATATTGTTGGTGAAGAACTTGGTCACCAGTGTTTTATTTGGAAATAATAATATTTTCTTTATTCATCTTTTGAATCCACTTGGTTTTTTCTTCAATCCATGATCCAGAGTTCATCAACTCCCATTGTGGTTCTTCATAACCTCCTCTCTAATCACATTGGGTTATACATATGAACCTATATATTTTACATAAATTTATATTTACAGATACTATATTAGTTCTTTTGGTAATTAACTATGATAAATAAAATTTTATTTAAGTTATTTAATTCCCCTTCAAATGAAATCATTAAATGGAACATCCAACACTAAACAAACATACAATATACCATTGGTGTACCAAGTGTTCTAGTATAAAACATGGTCTTATATTTTCAATCTTAGGTCCCAATCAATTGTTAATTTCATTTGTTCCAAAACGTTTTATGTGTGTAATTTAATATATTTAATAATATTCAAAGACTAGTTTAGAGGTCCCATGACATCTAAAACACCAATATAATACAATGTAGAAATATAAATATACATAATTAAATATTTTTACGATCAAATCCTAAAAACCATCATTGTTAAATTCTCCATATATTTTAGGATTTTCATCCTAAAAAGAATATTCCACTTTAAAAGTGGAGATGACTGAAGCTAAATCTATCACTCCTTCTCCCAGGAGATATCCTATAAGTTCCATAATACCATTTCCCTAGAATAGGGGGAATTTTCTAAATATTAAAGATCAAATTTTGTTGACCCATAATGGTTGTCAAGTACTATATGAAGATGTATCCATCATTAATGTCCAACATTTCACAATTTATCACATGAATATGGTCATGAACATATCTATAAATAAACATAAAATAAATACATCATGTATATTTCCCAACTATGAGGGTATATATAAGATTTAAGAAACCAAAACAATTATCCATTGGATATAGAATATATAGATAATCCTTGGGGATATCTTTCTTCCCTAAAAAAACCTTATAAATCTTCACAATGGGGAGACTGTGAGGAAAATATAGTCTCCCTACATGAACTTCAATGGTCTATATTATATATCCCCTTTAAATTTATTTCCTGTCATATAAATCCTAAAACTCTATATGATCATTAAATCCATATCCATCATTACATGCAATATATATGGTCAAACAAGATTTGTTTCACCATAATCAGTCAAGAACAATGGTGACATGAAGGTTCTCCCATAATATTCATTGAATGGTTCGATAGTGATATTATAATAATAACTATTATTATATGTAAACTAAACCAATGAAAAATTTTACACATAGATTAGGTTGAATTCCAACACACACTCTCTCAACATATACACAAATAGGAGGATAGTTCACATAGTCTTTCCATCTTCCAAGGGATGGAATTCCATGATCATATATAAAAGGGTCCTAAAATCCTCATACAACCTCCCCAATAATATGATGTGAACTAGGGATAAAATTCTAATATGCTCCTCATGGGTATGAAATGGATCAAAATGATCTCCTAAAAATATTGATGGATCAAACACTCAATCAAACTCTGCACCATGATGGAATGAAATTTTCCATACATCATAACTCAATAAAAAATAACCTATATAACTTCTTGTATGTCAAAAATACATGGCATCCCCATTAAAAGATTAATATAAATTACATCCCACATGTATTATGCAGTCTTAATAGCTTGTGTAAGACCAACTAGAATATGATTTTGTGCCTTTACCTACTAACATGTGAGGTATTGAGAGACAAAAATGGAAACACTCCATATTATTCCATAAAAATAACATTGTTTTTGTAGGTATATATGTATTTTCCACTCCTGGATAGACTTCCATGGGGGTATTAAGCCCCATTATCACCTCCATATGAAATATAACAAGAACCTCTATCCATCCAATGAAAATCATGATTTGATCCCCTTTATTAAATCCATCTATTACATCTCTAGGGGATTTCAAATTAGATATAACAGTAGCATCAATGTATCCTAAATGAGACTATCATATTCTAGATAAGTAGTGTAGTCACCACCATCGGCTAAAGATAAGTTTCATGCCTATCCTCTAAAAGGGGTAGCTATAACACAACCAATTTCTTTGATACCTCCTCCATTGAGAGAGATCATAATTTCTATTTAAGGGGACCTTCTACACCCTTTCCCATCCAATGAATGTAGACAATCTCGAAGATATAGTTCTATAAAAACTCCACCCAACACCATTATCTCATGTTTTGGTCTCTCTTGGTAATGATTTAATTCAGAATCTGATGATCTAAGTAGAAAAAACACTTTCATGGAGATAATGTATTTACATCATCTAGTAAAAGACTAGCACTTCCAACACCAAGTCATGAGTCATGTAGTTATGATCATGGGGTTTATGTTTTATTGACCCATACAAAATAAGTACTTATGTCTGAATCAACATGAATATGAACCATGCTATATAGGCACGATGAAACACCACATACTCACCTCCATCCTCTAGATATCGCAATAAAATATTCATGGTAAAATTTATTTACTTAGCTAAGCGATGGATCCATAACACTACATTATTCAGAAGAAAGGAAACCCTTTTAATGTTACAATTGTCAACAGAACTTCAATACTAAAAAAATTCTTTGAAACTATAAAATTACATTAAAAAAAATAGAAACCTTGAAAATATAAAATTATCTTGATTAATTCCCAAGAGAGATGTAAATTTATCATTACTATGCCCAAAACATCACCCTGGAAATAGATAAAATTCCCTAAAAATTGAACTACTCAAATATGTAATTGACACTTCAATAGATTAATATGTAATTATTTATCATGAAGTAAGTCTAGGGATATCCTAAAACTCTCTATGGGATCATCCTAATTCATATATTAAATGATAATTTCATCGATATTGATGAACAATAATTTTTCCTTGTAGGGTTTAAAGAAATTGTTCATATGGTTCATGTAAACTGTATGATCAATCATCGCACCACATGTAATCTCTAATAATTCATAATTCGAGTAGTGACATAACAGTTACATCTTCAAAAATACATCCCTGTAAACCCTCAACAGATGGTATTCACTGATGAGATCAATATTTGAGAACTATTTCATGCAATTAAAGCAGTTATAGAGGTCAAAAATCCTCAATAAGGGGTTAATTTTCTTGATAATCACATAGTTTAGGCAATAATAATCAACCTAATTACCCATGATCTTATCCCCCATGTTCATGAACACCACCATAGAAACTAAAGGGGATAGACTGGGTCTGATAAATTAAACTCACAAAGGACTTACAACATCAACCTTATCTATTTTATCTTAGTAGGGGTGATCTTATATCCCATAAAATATATCGGTTTAGTTCTATGGTGAGAGTTAAAGAGGAATTCAATCTCCCAAAATAGAGTTATTCTCAAAACATCATCGATATAGATATCCTTGCTATCCTCTACTACCATTGGAATCTATATTTCTAAAGATAATATTTTACCAAGTTCTAAAAACTCTAACATATGGGTGATAGGTTTCATCTTCCTTCTCATGATACCCAATGGATCTACCAAAATTTCTTTATCTCCCATTCATCCCATTAGAACATATGAACCATACATTTTTGTGGTGAAATTCTATCTGAGCATTCATTTTGGACAACCAATACATATCCAGGAATACAACATAATGTTTCATCATAATGACTAATAAGACCTTCCGAATCACTCTCAACTGAGCATTGAATCACACTATTGTTAGATGTGTGATATCATTAAATCGTTCCTATATGATCCTCTAGAAATAACTTTAGATCCAAAGACTCTTCTGAAATATCTATCTATTTAATAATGGATATGAAGATGAAGGAATATCTTACCCCTCTGAAAACACATAGTGGAGCTAATGTAGGGAATATATAGATCATACCTGAAATCATCACAAGTTCAACAAAGTTATATCCCCCCATAGGCTTTGATGGACCACACCCTCTACCACTTTCCCATTTATCCTATAATGGGAAACTACTAGTGGTTGTGGGGGTAGTTTAATGAATTTAGTTCAACTATATCTCCTCCCATGAGGGATATTATTTCCCCCCTATTATAACAACCTCCATGTGGGCTAACCTAACCACCCTTGGGAGATCCCTAATCATGATATTGTCTCTTAAATGGAGGTGTTTCTATTATATATGCATCACATAAAACATGTTGAGTCAAACAATCATGAGCCACATGATCTCACCTATCAAAATCATATAATCATACATAACCATGCTGACTAAATCCTCTTCCTGATCTATATATTGTATATCCCCACCTCTGAGTCTAAGAATGAGTTTGCCTCCTACATCTAGATCCTAAAAAAAATTTCATGTCAGTTCCATTAGATTCCATTTCACCAAAAGGATTTCTTATTACTATATATTCTTGACATAACAGTGGGGGAATTATCTCTATCACTAAATATTTCATATACACTCCAGTATAAGTGGGAATGCGTAGATAGACCACACCAACTCAGATGTATCTATAGTGGACCAACTAAAACTTATATTCCAAAAAGTATCCATCCCATAGAAGATCATGTGAATAGTGATTGAGATTTGAAAAATATAAATTTCTCATAGAAAAATTCATATCTACATAATAGAGCTCAAAAAGTATATTGATTCACATATGAAGAAATCATAAAGGATAATAATTATCGCCGAAAAAATGATGAATGTTTATGGATGAGAGATTAATCTCGTCTTGGATCTAAGTGATTAGTCCCCACCATCTACCAGATAATCCATGATATGGACACATTAATAGAACAAACACCTTATTAGTCAGGGTTTTTAAAAATAGAAGAACTTGGATAACTACCCCAAGAAAAGTTTCTGCTGCTTGAGGGTATGTCTCACCATGAAACTTGAGAAAACTCTATCAATAGAACTCATGGAACACTCTATGCATGTTTTCATTATTATCTAGACCTACTAAAGAAATCATCCACCGATCATGTAGTTCATTATCATGTTAAAACACTGGATTTGAATCAATATAATTCATATGTGGTGGAATCACTCCTCTATACCCTCTTAAAGGGAACACATCATGAACTGGTCTCTACACTAAGGCATCATCACACAATTTGTAATTACCAAGATACATAATAGAATCCATGATAGAAATAATTTTGGAGGAATCCTGAATATTAACATGTCATGTTTTGGTGAAATGAGAATATCTCAAAAGTTGACCACAGGAAATGAATTTCAAAAGTATTGATCTTATATGTTTCATATACCATTGATTTCTATACTAGTAATTCCTTAGTTTTTTGATTTTGAAGAAGGTATTCATATTAGTGGTTTATGGACAAGTCATCCAACATGCTATTTTTAGGTTCCATTCCTTAAGATCCAAACCATAGACACTTAAATATTGTATCTTTATGTTTCCAAACGAATCCTCACAACACATCTTACTCCAAAGATCAACCCAAAAAGACACCTTTGTACAAATCTATCATGAACTAACACATGAGGGCCCTACTTGGGCCTATAAAAAGTAAATAATAAAACCCCAACACCACCTATAAAATTCTATGGGATAGAGAAAAATACCATGTTAGAATATCTCAACAAACTCCATTCAAATATTACAAGCCTCTCATGCACAAAAATTGGGATTCTGGTCAACCACATGGTATATTTCATTCCATCAATTACAAAATTAGGGTCTTGATACCCATATCTTTCCCATGAGATCAATTTCACCTCCTTGATCCATCCATACATCATCAATCTAAAGGTTATTTAACAAACATTCAAGATAATAATGGTCCTATCACACCGGAACATTTCTGAAAATGTTTCACCACAAGTCCCATTGGTAAACAACGATGAAAGAGAAGAAATAAGGTTGTAGATTCACAAGTAAAAAAGTGATATTTTATCATTTTAAATTATGATCTAAGAAACCATTATAATTTCATAAAACATTGTGATAAAATATTGGAATAAAAAATTAGATAAAAAAATTAGGAATCCCTGATGAATTTTATGGTCTTGTAGATAAAAATATTCATTTCAAAATAAATAAATGAATAATCCATTCTCAACAATCAGATCCCAAGGGTGAACATATAAAAACTAAAATTTATCTCATTTAGAATAGATTTACTATTGGTTAAGAACATGCTCACATATGTTTTCTTTATAATTTAGAATGATTTATTCATTTATCCTTTGAATCTACTTGGATTTTTTCCCTTCAATACATGATCCTGAGTTCATAAACACCCATGGTGGTTATCCTAAAACTCTTATCTAATATCCTAGGGTTATGAAGATAACCCTATATATTTTACATAGTGGTATATGTATTCAGAGTATATTAGATTTTTGGTAATTAACAATGATAAATAAAATTTTCATTTATGTTATTTAATTCACCTTCCAATGACAACTTGCATTGGAACATCCAACACTGACTGAACATACAATGTACCATGGGTAAACCAAGTGTTCTGGTACAAATCGTGGTCTTATATTTTCAATTTGTGGTCCTAATCAATTGTTAATTTCATTAATTCCAAATCATTTTATGTGTGTAATTTAATATATTTAATAATATTCAAAGACTATTTTATGGGTCCGATGACATCTAAAACACCACAAAAACATAGAGTAAAAAGATAAAGATACTTAATCAAATATATTGGTGGTCAAATTCTAAAAAATATCATTGGTAAATTCTAAATATATTTATTGATTTTCATACTAAAAATAATATTATACTTAAAAATTGGAGAGAATTGAAGCTAAATATAGCTCTCATACTCTGAGGAGATATCCTATAATTTCCCAAAATACCATTTCCGTAGAATAATAGGAATGTTATACTCATGAAAGATCATATTTCGTTGATGCTCAAGGGTTTTCGTGTACTCTAAGAAGATGTATCTATACTTAGTGTCGAACATTCCCCAATTAATCACATGTGATTGGTCATGCACATATCTCTTCATCTACAAAAAGGAAGACTTCATGTATCTATCCCAACTATGAGGGTATGAATAAGATGTAAGAAACAACAAAAATTATCCATTGGATCTAGAATAGATAGATAATCCTTAGGGATATCATTATTTCGTAAACAAAACTCAGAAATAATTAGCATGGGGAGACTCTCAAGAAAGTCTAGTCTCCCTACATGAACTCCAAAGGTCTATACTATTGATCCACAATAAATTCATTTTGGGTATTAGAAATCCTAAATCTCTGTGTGATCAATGAAACCATATCTATCATTCCATAAAATAGCTATGGTCAAACAAGATTTGTCTCACCAATATTTTTCTAGCACAAGGGTGACCTAAAGATTCTCCAAAAATATTCATTGAATGGTTATATATTGATAGTATAGTAATACATATTATTATTTGTAAACAGCACCAATTAAATTTTTACTCTTATATCAGGTTGAAGTCCAACACACACACACTCTCAACATATATACCAATATGAGGATAGTTCACTCAATTTGACCATTGGTCTGTGGGTGGAATTCCATTATAATCTATAAGAGGGTCCTAAAATACTCCTAAAACATCTATAATACCATGATGTAAAAAATGCATCAAATTATAAGACACTCATCGTGGATATGAAATGGATCAAAATTTTCTCTTAAAAATACTAATGGGTCAAACACCCAGTCAAACACTACACCGTGATGGAATGAAATTGTTCACACATTAGAAGTTTAAAAAAAATAACCTATATAACATACAAGATTTCAAAAATCTATGCATTAACCATTAAAAATTCCATATATATTACATACCACATGTATTATGGGATATTAATAGGTTGTTTCAAACTTGATGGTACTAGATGTTTAGCCTTTACCTACAATATGTCAGGTGTTGAGAATACAAATTGGAAACACCCCACATCATTCCATCCAAAAAAACTGTTTTTGACCGTATATATGCATTTTCCACTCTTGGATACACTTACATAGGGGGTATTAAGATCCCTCATCACCTCTTCATAGAATGTAACTAGAACCACCATCCGTCCCTAGAAAATCATGATGTGATCCCCCTTCATGAAATCCATATAGTACATCTATAGGGGATTTCAAATGACATATAATTATAGAATTAATGTATCCTAAATGAGCCACTATCAAATTCTAGATAAGTAGTCTAGTCACCACCATCAGCTAAAGATAATATTAATGCCTCTCCTCCAACAGGGGAAGACACAAAAAAGCCAGTTTATCAGATACCTTCTCCACTGAGAGAGATCATAATTTCCTTTTAAGGGGACCTTATACCACCTTTCACATCCAATTAATGTAGACAATCTTGAAGATATAGTTCTATAAGAACTTCAACCAACACTATTCTCTAATGTTTAAGTCTCTCTTAGTAATTATACACTTTATAATATGATGATCTAATTAAAAAACACTTTCATGGAAGGAAATGTCTTTACATAATCAAGTAAAAGACTACCACTTCCAACTCATAGTTAAGGGCCATGTAGTTATACTCATGGGGTCTTGGTTTTATTGACCCACTAGAAATAACTACTTATGTCTGAATCAACATGCATCTGAACCAAGATCTGTAGGCACGATGAAACACCACATAATCACCTCTTTCCATATGAAATCTCAACACAAGATCCCTAGTAAAATTTTTTACTTAGCTCCATGATGGATCCATAACACTGCACTATTCTGAAAAAAGATGACCCTTTCAGTGTAACATATGTAAAAGGAACTTCAATAAGAAAAAATTCATTGAAACTCTAACTATACCATACAAAATAAAGGAAACTTCATGAATTTTAAATTCTCTTCGTCAGTTCCCATGAAAAAACAAAATTAATAACTACAGTTCCCAAAACTACAACATATAAAGAGATGAATTTCCATAAAAAGTGAACTTCTCAAATACACTATTGACACTTCAATAGATTAATATGAATTTTTTCTCTCAATGTAGGTCTATGTCTATCCTAAAATACTATATGGGATTCTCCTCATTCATATAGTAAATATGAATGTCATCAGTATAGATGACCATTAATTGGTCCTTATAAGGTTGGAATAATTTTTTCATATGGTTCATGTACACTATAGGGTCAATTGGCACACCACATAGAATCTCTAATATTTCATAATCCATGTAGTGAAATAATAGTAATGTCTTCAAAATTACATCCCTGTAAACCCTAAACTGATAATATTTAATACATAGATCAATCTATGAGAACTATCTCATGCCATTCAACTAGTCAAAGAGGCCATCAATCCTCTATAAGGGGATCATTTTATTTAACATCACATAGTTTAGTCAATTATAATCAACCCAATTACCCATGATCATATCAACAATTTCCATGAACAACACCATTTAAACTAAAGGGGATACACTGGTTCTGATAAAATTAATCTAAAAAGGGACATACAATGTCACCATTAGATATTTTAGCTTATTAGGGGTGATATTATATTCAATAAAAGATATTGCTTTTGTTAAATGGTGAGATTCAAAGATAAATTCAATATCCTATGACAGAGGTAGTCCAAAAACATCATCAGTAAATATATCTATAGTATCCTATACTACTATTAGGTTCTATATTTCCGAAGATTTTATTTCACAATGGTCCAAAAAATCTAATAAATGGGTGATAGGTTACAACTTCCTTATCATGATACCCAATGTATATTAATTTTTTTTATTATATTTCATTAAGGAGAACCTCATCCCATCGGCGCATAGGCACCTTACATTGTTGTAGTGATAATCTCTCTGAGCATGAATTTGGGACAACCAATACATACCCATGAATACAACAAAAGCGTTTATAAAAATGAGTAAGAGATCCTTGAGAATCACTATCTAATAAGCATTGACTCACACTATTGGTAGATGATAGATATCAGTGAATCTTCTTAGTAGGATCCTATTGAAATTTCATTATATCCATATACTCTACCATAATATCTATCTCTTGCATAAGGGATATGAAGATAAAGTAATATCATACCCTTAGGACAACATGTAGTGGAGATAATGTAGGGAATATATAGATGATACCTCAAATCATCACAAGTTCAACCAAGTTATATCCCCCCATATTTTTCGATCAACCACACCCTCTACCACATGACCGTTTATCATAGTATAGGCCAAATACTAGTAGTGAGGGTAGATTAACACATTTAGTCCAACTATATCTCCTCCCATATGGGATCTTACTACCCCTATATCAGCACTAACTCAATGGGGGACAACCTAACCACCCTTGGGAGATCCCTGATCATGATATTGTCTCTTACGTGGAGATTGTTATAATATATATCCATCAAATAAAACATTCTAAGTTAAAAAATCATGAGCAACATGATCTCATCTATCAAAATTAGAGAATCATCAACAACTATGATGACTGGATTCTCTTCTCGATCCATATGTCATATATCCCCACCTCTAAGTCTAGGAATGAGTATTCCTCATATATCCAGATCCTAACACCTTTTTTCATGATAGTTCCATTAGATTAAATTTTCCCAAAAGGTTTTCTAATTACTATAGCTTCCTGATATAACTTTGGGAGAATTCTCTCTCTCAATAAACATATCATATGCACTCAAGTATAACTGGGAATGAGTAGAAAAGACACACCAACTCAAATGTATATATAGTGGAACAAATAAAACTAATATTCTAAAAAGTATTCATCCCACAATAGATCAAGTGAGTAGTGAGTGAGATTTGTAAAATATAACGTGCTCATAGAAATATTCATATCTCCCTACCACAGCTCCAAAATTTCTTTGATTCACATTGGGATAAATCATGAATGATAATACATATCGTAGAATATATTATTAATATAGATGCATGAGATATTCATATTGTCATGGGTATAAGATATTAGTCCCCACCATATATATAATAATCCAAGATATGAAAACATTAATAGCACAACTGTATAATTACTCTGGGATCCCAAAAACGGAAAATCTCACATAACTAAACCAAGACAATGTTCTGCTACATGAGGGTATGTCTCACCATGAAACCTGAGCAGTCTATATCACTAGAACTAATGGAACAATCTATGAATTTTTTCATCACTATATAGACCTACTGAAGGAATCATCTTCCCATCATGTAGTTGATTATCTTGTTAAACCACTTGAGTTGAATCTATACAATGTGTACTTGGTGGAAGCACTGATATATACCCTATTCGAGGGAATAAAAGGAGAATTGGTCTATACACTGAGGCTTCATCACTTAATTGTTCATTTACAAGATACATATTGGAATCCCTGATATATATCATTTTCAAGGATTCTTGAAAATTAATATGTCATGTTATGGTGAAATGGGAATATATCGGGAGCTGACCCAGGAAATGAAATTCAAATGCCTATATCCTATATGATTCATATACCATTGTTATATATATAATTAATTCCTTAGTTTGTTGATTTGGAATAATTTAGTCAGATTAATGGTTAACAGATACATCATCCACCATGTTATAACTAGGTTCTATGCCCAAAGATCCAAACCATAGACACTTCAATATTTTTTTCTTATGTTCCCAAACCAATACTCAAAACTCATCTTACTCCAAACATTAACCCTAAGAAAAAGAACCTTTTTAAGATATTTTCATGAACAGAAACATGAGGGCCCAAAATAGGCCTATAATAAGTAAAGACTAACACCTAAATCTCACCTCCAAAATGATATGGGATAGATAATAATACTAAGTAATAATATCTCTTATATAGTATGACTTATTCTAATGTATAATTAAACATGTTCACACACCCAAATCCAACAAATAGTGTAATGCTATAGTATAAATAAAAACATATTGGGTAATCTATACATGAGAAAAGAACTATAAAAAACATTAAAGTGGATCTAAGTAGTAAAAATCTATAAATATGAATAATACACACCCACCCGTATAAAAAATGGACATCCCAACCTCACAACCACAAAAACGGTAAAAATACGAACATATCAGCTCACAAACACCGAGTGTGACTACAAAATATGGTAAACACCTCCAATGTAATATTATAATACTCCAATACCATGTCCACCAAAGTCTTAATTGATCTATCTATAGTCTGTATAATACAAAACACATATATAAGAAACCACACATGGGTGAGTATTGACATACTCAGTAGGACACACTAAAAGAAAAGATGGAAAAAATATAATAAATCATCCAACACAAACCATATATAAGTAGGGAAACAAAACCCAACATAATATATTTTCATAATTCAACCCTAATTATAAAATGTTATAATTATAAATCTATACATCCTTTTAATAATATTTTTTGTCCAGATCTAGATCTAAAGTTCCATCTCTGGTGACATGAACTACTTGCAACCATAAAAGAATCATTGTGGAGGTAACGCTCCTCATTAATGTTCTTAAAAAAGAAGGAAAAACTATATATAGTGAATGAACTCATACCGATCAGTGAAAAATTAAGGTGGAATAAGACTCTATATATAAAGGAACCATGGAATATATATGTGGTGGAGTACAAAACTAACCTGTATAAAGAGTATGTGTGACCCCCACCTTGAGGGGTTAGGGAAGTACCGATCGTGACATCTCTCTAATGATCAAACCCAATTACTAAAATTTGGTGAGTATTCCTTAAATAAGTTAACCACTCATATCACCTCGTGTTATATCCCAAATTACAATGAAAAGGCCACCATCACATCCTATACTAAATTCTACTAATGTATGGTTACTCATAGGACTAAATCCATGTTTTAATGAAGGAGATATGCAAGGTTTAAGGTTCATGTAAAAGTAATGGGTCTGTGCATCAAAGAAACAAAATTTGTGACACCACCTGAATACATCGGTGTGTTCTTCTATAGACATATATCAACCATCCATATAACTCCACACACCATTTTCTTATTAGGACATGATTAAGTTGTTTACATAGATCATTTAACATGTGTTATTAACACATGGATCCACCAATCAGGATACATCACATGATGTTTAGGCCTATCTACATGATGTGAGAAGTTTATTTTGAATCAAAACCCCATAAATCGTTATAATTGGAGAAACATAGTTTTTCCTCCAAAATAAATAATGTGTGTTTAGATATTTCCTAGATAGTGCCTTATGGTATCACAATCATCATTGGGTCACTATATCAATATTATAGTTTCTAAATTTCACCATTATACCCACCCATATCTATAAAAATTAAGGGGATAACCTTCACTCATCCATTAAAGGCCTTAGGTGGGCAAGAATTTGGATTCTACTCACCTACACATGATTATTAAGGCATGATGTTTCTAATGAAGGATCCCAATACCTAGAACAAGAACCATGATCCATCATTACCCCTCAATGCATCCAAACCATAGTGAATCCAATGTCATTCGCCTAACCATCGGGATTCTAGGTGTGAAAACACACTCAATAAGGTCCTGTAATATCTAATCCCTAAACCCCTAGAAAAACAATAAAGAAAACGATTAACATATGTGGGAGATGCATGAGAACAATGTAAGATGATATTACTATCTGTTGTGATCTTGGATAACAATAATAAATTTTGAAACTAACTGGTTGAAACATGACAATAAGAAATCAAATAATCATAATAAAAAATATAAATAAATTATTGGTCATGAGGATAACGATATTTATGGAAAAATAATCATATGAATAATCCATTATCAATAATCAATAACTCAAGGGTGGAAATTCACAAAATAAGGATAAATGCATTAGAAATTGATTAATATTTGGTGAATAAGATGTTATGAAGTGATTTCATGGAATATTACATGAATCTCATCATTCCTATAAAACATAAATTTGACATGTTCATAATCGACCCACAATCACGAGTTTGTCAATTCCAAATATGCCTCTCCTCCTCCTCCCCCAGAATCTCAAGGTGTATATAGTAAAACCTAGATATTTATTGTTTCCTCATATTTATAGAGTGTATTTTATGTTTTTTAACTAAATAAAATAAATATATTTATCATTTAATAAATTTAATGCACTCACTAACGACTTCCTTTAAAAATAATCTATTGAAAACTTATCATCTGATGTTCCTTGGGTAAACCCCGTATTTAGAAAACCACCACTTTGTTATATTTTCCTATTTATGTCACAATCAATATGAATTTTCTATGATAAAATTGTGTTCAAACATTCTTTAATATATTAAATATTTCCTAAATTTTAATGTTTGTGTCCTTCAACCTCCAAAACACCACAACAAATTCGGGGACAAATATATACATAAGTAAATAAATATTAAAAGGATAAATTCATGAAAATCAAATTTTTTATATGGACGGTTAGTTTGATAGAATCATTAATACCTAATAAGATATATTGATACAATTATATATATATATTAAAGGGTTTTTATTGGAACCTTCATCTATTAATGTTTTACTAAAAAAATTTGTTCAGTATAGAATTCAGAAGTATCAATTTGAATCACAATATAAAAAAGAATAACTTTAACATAATAGGATGAAGTTATGGAAAAAAATATATTGGGACCTGATATATATAATAAAAATTTGTATATATTTTTGACCCATTCAATATCACATCAAGGAACCTCAGAGTTGAAAGAATCATTATTACTGACAATTTATAACTGTGATCTGAAATTCAAATTCGGTGATGAGGTATTCCATAAAATTTCATCCTATTATAGGGTTATGATATTTCAAAAAATGGAAAATATATTCAATATTTATATTGATACTCTCTACATTTTTTACCAGATTGAGATTCTATTCATCACATGGCACTCCCACCAAACCTCTCTTAAGTTCATTATTCATTCCATGTATCTCTCAAAAGGAAGTAAATATATGAAAATTTACATGAAATAATATCATAGGTTGTACTACAATAGCATGATATTTCCAATATATAAAAACTTTTAGAAATTTGGATCAATGGTATGATGTTCTAAAATAACATGTCTAAAAGACTAGTTAATTTTCTTCATGGGAATCACAAATTCAAGGAAGCTATATGGGAACCCATGGATGGGATGAAAAAGATATACCATCATTTATTTTCATAGGATTGATAGAATTTTTAAGGATAAATTCCTTTTATTTAGGGTTTAATGTACAATCAAAAACATTTATATGTATTTCCTGTGAAATTATCATTACCTATTTGATAGCATTAATTACATGCAACATTGAGTCTAAATGAACAATGATATAATAATAAATTATAATCTATCCATTAAATTAGAAGGTATTAATAAAAATTAAAATTATTTGAAAAAAAATTATATAGTTTTTTATAATGTAAATGCATTTATTAATTAGTTATAAATAATATTCAATTATCAGTAGTATTTTTTTCTTCAAAATTATATTTTCGAAAAAAATGGGTTTCATTGACATTTTTCTTTGGAAATTATTATTAATTTTAAAAAAAATATATACAGTATTTTAGTGCAAAAAAAATTCATGTAATTTTTTATTTTATGAGGAATGTTTTGGATTTTTCTAAAATTATTTATTTTTGAGTGAGTACTGAAAAATACCAATTTCTTTAAAGAAATATTTACATTCATATAGTAATGTTATTTAGAAGTCAAATTAATTTTAAACTATAATAATTATACTTAAATTTAAAATAATACACACAATTAAAAATTAATAAACAATATAATTGATTTTGGTATAAACAACGTTTTGGCCTTAATATCATTTCTTCTAAAAAAGTTTTATTTGAATACAATGTGATTTTATTTGAGTAAAATAAAATATTATCAATTTTTTATTGGATATAATTAAATTTATATATTATAAATAAAATATAATAATTTAAATTTAATGTGATTATTTTTAAAAATCATCGAATTGTAGTAAATTCAGTTTTATTCGTAAAAATGCATTTTTCTGAATCATGTTTTTTTGTTTTGTTTTACATTATTATTTAAAATTAAATTCATATATTACGAGAAACTCAATTTATTAAAATAAATTACATATTTTTAATATAAATAATTAAAATAATATATTATTTCCAATGTTAATGTTTTTTATAATTGATGGTAAAAATAGTAAAATTTTATTACCACATCTTATGTTAAAATAGGTCTAATGGGGTCAAACCAATACATTAAGTTATAAATTCTAAATAAACATGTAAAAAATACTATTTTTTAATATATTTAATCTTTATCCAACATTATCTTGGAATAATTTAAAATTTTATTCCACACACTAATGAATGTGAACTTATATTGATGAAATAATTTATGTAATTCTTGTTTGTCCATGCCCTCACTTATAAAAGGAAAACTTTTCTCATCCCCTATTAAAATAATATGATCCTTATATATCATTGAATAAATAATAAATAAAAATTAAATATTCCCTAACATCATAAAATAGTTTTTCCATTTTATAAGACCAATCCTTCTGGGAATAAGGTTTAAGATAAAGAAGGTCTCTCAAGGAAGAGGTACAGATCGTAACAAAGCTCCTTCCATTTAATTTCTCATTTTACCTTATATAATTTTTTTTAACTATAAAAAATTTAATACTAAAGTATAATAACTATAAATATATGTTATTATGATGATTTCAGATCCACTTACAACCTTTTATCCATGAAATGGTAAATTAATACACCGCTTATGCGTACGTGTGGACTACCGCTTCTACGTAGCGATATGATTTATTTTCCATAACCATAATTCAGGGTTGGTTATTATAGTGGATTTAATTATTATATATTATGTTTAAAATAATTATTAATATAAAATTATAATAACCTAACTACTTTATTAACTAACCATTTGTTGGAAAATCTTAATGTCAATCTTATGTACTTGTAAACCACCACCTCCACGAAGCGATGTTGTTTGTTTTTCATTTCCAAATTAAATGGAAAGTAATAGGAATTTATTTAATATATATTTACATATGATATTTTTCATATAATAATTATTTTTAAGTGTATTTTATTATTTCTATTTCTTTTTTTTCAATCCATCGAAATGTGCTACCATCAGTCCTGTTTACATATGGACTACCATCTCTAAGATGTGATGTAATTCATTTTTCATAACTACCATATATAAATGATTATAATTTTAAATATTATGAGAAAATATTATATTTAAATAATTTTTATGATTCTAGAGATTATTTAACCATGATCAAATGTCAAGTATGATAACCGCTGAACCAAAACATAATTGAAAATAATGTAATTACCTGAAAATGAAAATTTTAGAAAGAATTATATAATAAATGGGTTTTTAAATTATATAATTGGACTAAATATGGTATTATAGCTATGAAGATTGTTGTTTAATAGTAGAAATATATATATATATATATATATATATATATATAGTATGTATGGGTTCATAGTGCTAACAAATAATTAAAAACTAGAGTTAAGGTTTTATCATATCATGTTGTCTTTTTTGGGATATATGTTAAGTTATACACCAATAATATTTTATAATATTTTTCTAAAAAAAATTTGATATTTTTTATCAAGGTTATAATTATTTTAATGTTATTCATGTTTTCATTTGATGTAATTTCGTTCCTGGGGCTGTAATTCATAATTTACCAAAATGGTATTTGTTTTACATTAGAATATTACTTTTTCCGATGATTATTTATGATTAAATTTATGATAATGAAATTATGTTATCTATATGTCCAAAAATTATAATTACTTTCTTATCCTATATTTTTTATGATAATATGTTTTCGTTTAATCTTCCTCTTTATGGAATCAATATGCCAAAAGAATGTTTTTAAGAAAAATTGACTTTATTTCACTATTTACTCACAAATATTTTTCATCCATATCCATATTTTAATTAAACTATTTTTAATAATATATTTACTATTTCCTAATGATTTGTATAAATTCATTTTTATGAATGTTTTAATTTCTTTATTTTTTATAAAATAATCATCTATTTGTTTTTTTAATGAGGCAATTTTTAATTTATACTAAAAATTGGAAAGGAATAATTATTAATATAAAAACAAACATAATGGATTTTAGTACCATAAGTAATAATATTTACATTGAATCTTCCTTCAAAATATTTAGTTTTTATTTTAAATAATAAAGTTTCCTTAATATTTAGTAAATTTTTAATTTTTAAATAAGGTATTTCCAAATAAAAATGGAATTTTCCCTTATAAATGTTATAATGATAGTTTCAAGGTATTCTCATCTATAATAGAATAATTAGCTATTTCATATGATTTAATAAGAATATAACCCAATGTTACCATATTCATTCATTATATCGATGGTTTAAAATTATGATAATGAAATATTGATGAAACCCATTTTCGTTTTCACGGGTTATGGTTTGATGTAATGAAAAATGGTTTTATGTTTTTGGTAATACATGTGAATGGATTATTTTTATCTAATGGGAGGGTCTTTTATTTCTATTCTATTTATTGGTTTATTATTAATTAGTTATCTGCTCAAAGGTTACAAAGGAGTACATACTCGGAACAACATAGGTATATAAGAGGTTATCCTAATCCTAAAATAGGGTATACAAGATGTTATCCCAACATAGAAACTAGTATACGTGAGGTTATCCAGAGCATAATATGTGATGAATATATTGGTGTATTTTATAGACATAATATTTCCATGATTATGATAATTTTACACATTATGACAAGATTTTATGACTTGATATTATGACAATGTTATGATGTCATAGATCACATCTGTTGATTCATTTATGATTAAAGTAATATGAAATACCAAGGTTTCTCCCACTATTCATTGTCAAGATCCATTAATTATTATTATGAGTTTCAAATATTGAGATCTTTTTCTCATACCCCTATTCTCACAGTATTCTTGCATATAATCATTGATTGATACCTTGTTTTTTTCCCATATTGTGAATAAATTATCATATTTTCTTATGTTTTATTTCAACTATGATATGAATAAAGGGTTTTTATGATAAATATATGATGTGTAAAAAAAGTGAAGAATGTAATGGGAGGTGATATAGATCTTTTATGTATGAGTTGTTTATAAATCCAATATTATAATAAATCATTTTTATGGATCTGGAATGGATCATAATGATATTTAATTAATATAAATATAATTTCATGTAATATTTATTTATATAATGATTGGGATACTATAAGTAGAATCACATAGAGCATCCAAGGAGTAGTCGTTGACTGCGAATGTGGTTCCATATTTACCATCACAAGGGTACCAGACAGTAACCATTTTTGGAATTTAATTGTTAATATGAAGAAATTAACATATTTATACTAAATATTGAATATATTTATTCAAAATACTAGGATAATATAAAGAGAAAAATGAACATAATCACATCTAATGTTGGAGGTTGATCAAATTTATTGTAGTCATACTGTTTGAAATGTTTTTGGTTCTAATATATGATGTTGTAAGCTTATATTGATATATTGTTAGATATTTAGCTTTTATTATAACAACTATACCCATAAAAAACCATGAATAGAGTAATATTACCATAAATTGGAAGAATTATATTTTTAATAAACGAAAAGTCAATAAATAATATATATATATATCTCTCATATTCCTATTAAATTTTACTTTAGTTATTTTAATATGGATTTATTATTTTATTATGATAATTTCTATAAATATATTTTCTATACACTATACATGTAAAATTAATTTACATTATAAACTTAATTTAATAATGATATTACAGACACTATAAGCGTATAGTAGATAGGAAAATTAGCAGTGTAGGTCATTTTGGGGGAATCCAACCTAACATAGGGGTATAATATTAATATTGGATTACCCTTTTCATGTGTTGTATTTATATGGAATATATAAAGTAAATATTAATAGAATCATATAAAAAATAATATGTATGTGTAAAATTTATTATGACATATTATATGTAAATGATTTATAAAGGTTCCATATTTTTAGTGTTGAAATTATATAATTATGTATCCTATAAATATATTTTTATTTTATATTTATTATTGTATCATATTCGGAAGATATATGTTAAATACTAGTTTTTTTATAATTAGGTTTAGTTTAAATATATATGGTAATTAAATTAGTATCCAGAATATAAGTCACAACACCTTAAACCATCCCAACTCACTGTGATACCATCAAATTTTGTAGCTAAACCAGTACAAAAAAATTATTAGTGGTGGTAACCACCCCTAATTTATAAAAAAATTAAAAAAAGAAATAAATTTTCATAAATTTATTAATAGTGTCTATAAAAACCATTATATTGTACACAATTATTCCTGAACAAGCCGCCATCTTTATTTTAGAGGTGATTTCAAAACCTCAATTGTCCAAGGATCTATATTTGTTTTATATGTCCCTTTAAAATAGGAAAACAACCAATAATTATTTTGTGACTCCAAGAAACATGGTGGTTTTACGCCAATCCTTAATTAATGGATTATTTCTAAAAAAACCTCATATAATAAAAAGTTGAAATAATTCCAATTTTTCTTATAGATGTATATTCCTTGAATTTCTATTATCGTGAGACTCAACCTATATGAGATGACTGATAATTAATAAAATTAAAATTCCTCAAGATGAATCTATCACAATGCACCACTAATTGATTATAGTATAAATTCTTCTTGTACATTCTATTTTATCATCTCATACATCATCTTTATATGGGTTTTGTACAAACTAATGAACATCTCCTAGGCTCCAACTTCATCTTCATGGTGGAAAAATTAATCACGTATGTGAAATGTTCTTAACATCCATGGTGTATAATGTATATACTGTTTTGGAAATAATTTCCCCATGTTCTCCTATTTGATACTATCATGATTTTTTAAATGTAATGGAGGTAACCTAGAATTATACATACATTCCTAAGCTCACATTATCATATATGTATGGTGTTCCGTGATTGATAATCTTTTTACAAATACATTAAATATCATGCGAAGATTTCATAGAGTTATTAATCCCATGTAAGGATCTCTTAATGTAGCCATGTAGGACTGTTGTGAGATTTAATAGAACAATATGAGGTGTCACATGTGAAACTATAAAAGTAGTGAAATAAATTACAACAAAATGAAAATTTACAAGTAAACCTCATGTGGATTTTTAGTGTGAACATTACTTGTTAATTCTACATCCCACATCAATATTTTAATCCAGATGTATCTTATTTATCAATAATGATATAGAGAATTATCTTTAATTCCTTTAAATTTTGTCTCCATATAATATATAATCCTCCCCCGTGCTTCCATACACCACTCCACATGCCAACACTACCCATGCAGGAACTCTATTCACCAGCTCAAGTCATGCTATCTTAGGGCATGTGTTGAGTTCATCTAACTTCCTTTTGGTGTATGACTACTACATGAGTGTTAAGAAATGTATTGGCTCTAATTATTATTCTTTTTGACTAATTTCTATTTTTAATTCCATCTGAACATGAATTATTCTTCTTTAAAGAAAAATAAAATTTTACATTAGTTTTACTCCAAATAAACAATCTTCATACTTGTAATAAATAAGAATGAAAAATATATGGAAGATAGGTATAAATACATAATTAAATTTATAAAACCAATTAATTTTGAATAAAAACTTATAAATAAAATACTAGTTATCAAACCCCCTATAGATAAACTCATTCCTATTATCAATCATTAAATAAAAATATATTAAAAGGGAAGATCACTCCAAAATATTTAAACACCAAGGTAAACTAAATTATATAATTATCTAAAAGAGAACATAATTTCATGAATAATAAAAAATAATCTCTTAAATACCTAATTTTTATAGAAACCGTGTTAATCATTCATTTTAATTTACCTCTCGAAATGATGAAAACGCTCCAAAATATCATTTAATATTCTGAATTTATTTATACTAAACATGGAAGTTATGTACAACCTCACTATGGAACACCTTTCTATTATTTATCAAGATGAAAAATTTTAGGATTTATACAAATAACTCAATTACATTCATATTAGATGTAGGGACTTCATGAATCAAGAAATATACACATAGTAAGTATAAATATAATCATTAATAATGGGTAATTCAATATAAGGTTCAATTGAATCAGAGGGTGGGGTTAGTATGGAATTTCTACGAAATATATTGTTCGAACAAATGTCTTTATCTCTAAATCCCACTAAATTAAAAAAATATAAATATAAAACAACTCTTTTAAATAATTACAATATAAATACTCCCCATTTTAATGAAATGATGAAAAACATGAAAAGAAATATAAATAAAAAAGTTTCTGTATTTTTTTATCATTATTTCCCTTTTTTAATGACTATACATGGAAACAACCTCACACACATAACCGAAAACTAAATTTATCACTTCATTAAAGTAATAATAATCAATGTAAAAAATATCATAGGTTGATTAGAGTGGGTTTTTACCATCATGAGACACAACCCTTTTTCAATTTTTTATTTTCCATTTTTATTTTCCATTTTCAAAGTGTAAACTATAAAATAAAAGAAATTAAAATCATGAAACTTTCCCCAATCCAGCTTTAATAACCCCACATCTCTCCTAAAAACATATGATTCCCTTCTATCATGGAAAATATTTTCCTCTATACATACAATATAATATGACATGAAAAAAACTATGAATAGTATTGGAGGGATAACATAATCTAGTAATTTAACATTTCTAATCAAGTTTACTCCTAAAATATATGGTTTTAAAATAATGAAAAAAATTAAGTATTTTCCCTGATGATAAAATCTCTAAATATATAAAATTATTCAACCATTTTAATGTGACATTGTGAATTTTTATATTTAAAAAGATATAAATGCATGTTATAATATGTGTATGTGTCCAAAATATCTATCAAGAAAAGGGTAATAGAAAAAATGAAAAAGTTTCTCTAAAACCACATTGGCAATGGAAAGATGATTTCAGATAATCACTAATGGAATGAATAATAATAAAAAACCAATAAATATATAGTTTAAAATATAAATGCAGGAAATTATTATGGAATTTCATCAACATAAATCAATTATTCATCCTAGATAACCACTCATTAAATTAATACCATAATTCTAATCTATAATCATTAATTACTAATATTTCTCATTTAATATTATTGAAAATTATATTTTAAACATGTAATGGTATAATTTATAAGTGATTTTACAACCTAGATAAAAAATGAAAAAGGTAGTCCAATTTTGGCATAAAATTAACACAAAATCCCTAAAATAAAGAACCTGAATGTAGAGGGGTGGAGGAAATAAGAATAAAATACACTCCAATATACTTTAGGTTCATTAATTAATTGTTTTTATATTTATATTTAAAAATTATGGAATGAAGAAATAACTGATTCCAATGAAAGTATAGGGCCCATATATTTTATTCTCAAAATGATAAGTGGAATTGAACATAGTTCGTATAAAATATAAAAAAATAAACATTAATTCATAAATTATGTATAATTGGATTTTAAAAACATAGGCTCCCTCCCAAAAAATTATGTATTTAAGGTCATTTAATTGTAAAATACATCTTCATATCTAATAAGGGAGAGGAATAAAATTTTCTTCTTTGGATTTATCTAATTATGAATTATCTTCTCCTTCAATTTATTCTCTCACCCCTCCACTTTGAAATAATTTTTTTTACTTTTTTGAGGAGTGAACAATGAATTTTAAATTCCAAAAAATGAATTATAAGATACTAATTTATCCATTCCAAATACTACTCCACATTTTCATCTACTTCTTACTACATTTTCTCATATTCTTTAACACTCTCCAAATTCTAGAACCATTCATCTCCTCATGTTTTTTTTCTTCATCATAATTCCAAGATAATTTTTTATTTTTATTATTTAATGGGAAATACATATAAAGCTTAATCCGGATATGGTACCACTAATTTAACAATAATGGTGTATTTTGTGGGTTTCTCCTTTTGATTATTCTCCTTCTTTAGATATATTATCCAAATCTTAACACACATCTTTGTTTAATTTTTTTACCATTTTCTAATATTTCATAATCACTCAGGTATGTTTGGGGTATAATCCTAGTAAAATTGATATGAAAGATCTATCAAATGAAAAAAATTATTGTAAATCAATAAATACTCATTAATATCTTTTGATAACAACAAAAATACCTCACCATAAAAAATAAATTAAATAAAAACTTGTACAAAAATTATAAAATTGAATGAGATGGGGAAGTGGCCTTTTATAAACAATTAAATTATAGTTTTCCTATATTATTTACACCACAATTATGATAAAAAATTGATCGCACATAGTGATTCATTTGTTAATGAATGTAACCTACTTTAAAATTTTTGACCTTAATTATACATCTAATAAATGAACATGTGTCATATTCTATTTCATTTTAATATGAAGAATCCACTGAAATTATTTCAGGAATATATAAGAAAACATAGATGATTAAAAAATTTGGAATCACAATTTCAAAAATCAAACCCAGATCATTAAATCTAGGTTCATGCATTATTAATGTTAGATTAAAAATATATTACCCATTTTTATTCCAAAAATGTAACTAAGAAACGATTAGGAATTGATACTTTCCCTCTACCTAAAAATCACTAATTTTCTCTAGGCTATATAAAAGGGAAACTCAATAAATTGGTGACAGAATACAATGTTTATTTATAGTTACCATAAACCATACAATAGTCATGAAAGAGTTAACATGGCTAGTTCCAACACTTTTAAATTTTTAGACATGACATCCATTATATAAATCAACTATTAATTTAATTTTATTTATAAAAAACACCAATTTGAAGTAAAACTATGATATATTTTGTTAAATATTATGTATGAACTCCAAAACGTATCCATTTAATTAGAATTTATAAAAAGGAGTAACTTATTTATGAATTATTTGTAAAATTAAAATATTATCTACTAAAAATTTGAATATAATTCAATTAGTATAGTTATAACACCATAGAAAATATTTTTATGCTTAAAAAATATATTTTAATTAAATGAATGATTTCATTCTAGAAACTATAAATTTTATGATTTCATAATAATAAAATATATTATAAATATTTAGAATATATTACCATTAAATGATCTAGAAATTTATAGGAAATAAGAATAAAAAATAGTTTACCTTTTGAATATATATTTCCAAATATCAATTGTTTTCAAAAATAATTTTGTAATTTTATTTCAATTTTGAATTCAATGTTTTATTAATTTATCTTTAAAAATTTAAGGTAATTTTTTAATAAACAAAACTAATCTATATGATGATTATTTGGAATATTTCTACAATAAATGATTTTTTTGAATAGTGAAACATTCCATTTCTACAAATAAGATGACCTTTATGAAATTAATATTATAAAAGTATGATATAAATTTAATTAATAATTTTTATAATATAAAATATTAATTTTATATGTGAAATTATAATTTTATTAATTGTTGTATTAATTGAAAAACATATATTTTAAATTTTAGAACATAAGTTATGATTTTTGAAAACAAAATTAAACAATACTAATTTTTTGTAGAATATTAAAATTCATTAATTTTATAAAATTAATAAAATTATATGGATTTCATATTTGGAATCATTTGTACCAAATTATATAAAAACGAACACCTTATTGTTTTGAAAAATAAATATTATGATACCTTAGGTAAAAACTCATTACCGTGGTAAAAGCTAAAAGTGTAAATGTAATATTTTTAGGGGGTAAAGAGAAATGAAAATGGTAAAAGAAATTTCTATAATATATTTTATGGTGTGTGGTATTTCATTATATATTAAAAAATAATTTTTTTCTCAAATTTTCATTCAATTTACATGATTAATATTTTCTCCCTTTTTATTAAATTGAAATATCTATAAAAAATTTATTTTCACCAAAGATAATAGGTATCCCTCTAGAAAACATAAAGGTAATCATAAAAATTAGGTTTCTTATGAAAAAACTTCCCTTTATCCTTTATTAAGTATATTATTTCACTCTCTTTAGTTTTTGGGCCCAGGATATTAGACTATTCCCAATATTTCTAAGGGAACTTCAAAGGAAGACTCTAAATGGTCAAAAAGAGTATTCATTTAAACCTAACTTAGTTATTTTATAATATTATTTATCAATTATAATTTTCAAATTCCTAAAAAATAATATTATAATTGGTTAAAAAATTATTTTTATTTTATTATTGAAATAATAATTAATCTCATTTTCCCTTTTCTATTTTTAAAAACAGAACTATAATTCATGTGTTGTTCAAACTATTGCCTCCAAGACACAATGAGTTTTGTGTTCATTTAAAACCATAAAAGGAAGTAATAAAAATACAATTTATTAAATATTTAATTTATAGAAATCCAAATTATGATTCAAGAATAATAATCCATATTAATCCATAATTATCTTCTAGGGAAAGTGAAATTGTCAGCAATGTGTACGTATGGACTATGACCTTTATAGAATAATTGATTTTCATTTTTCTTTTTAATAATTACTTATGTTTATGGACATGAAAATTTTATTAAAGGATAAATATGATATCTATTATTTATTTAAGGTTTTTTATTAAAAAATCTATAATCTATTAATTACATGATTAAAAAATCAATATCGTTGACTTTATCATTTAAAATATATGTATAAAGAGGAAAATTAAATCTTATTTATAGTTAATTAAATTATATATATTATTTCATATTTAAAAATATTTAAAATTATTATGTATAATTTTAATAAATACCAAATATGTTCATCATACTTCTTTTAGGACAATTTGATAACTAAACCACATCATAACCACCCAGTAATCATGGTATATTAATGGTTTGGTCAGTTTAACAACCTACATGAACAATATTTTGAATTTCTACTGTAGATTAATATTAAATTTTTTTAATGGAATAATATGATAAATTTTTTTTAAATAATTATCTTTTTTGTTGTAGAATGGTAAATTGAATATTTACCTCACTAAGTGATAAATCACCCTTTATTAAATATGAAATACTAAAACATGATCATCGCAGATTTGTACCTCATGGATAATTACTAAAACAACCATTATATGAAAATATATCATTAGAAATATATTATAACATCAATAAGAGATGATTTAATTATATTTTACTAATGAATTTTGAATAAATAATGAATACCAATATTTTTGTTATGAATCTACATGAAAGCAAAAAAGAATACTTTCACCTAGTGTTGAAAAAATTTAGAAACCATGTAATATATATTTATATAAGGATTATAAATTATATTTATAAATATAGTTATGAATATATTAATTTAGTATGTATGTAATGATGTTAATTTATTAATTCAGTATTTTTTGTGCAATGGGATGAATGAATTTGGACTAAGGTAAGGGTTTTCCTCTTAAATTCTTCTCTTTGAGACACATTTTCAATTATCTAAAAAATTTAATATTTATGTTTTATATAATGAATATTTGATATATTTTATCATAAAATTTATTTTAATCGTGGTATTTTATTTTCAATTAGAATCCCTAAATATCAAGGGGTTTTGATTTATGTTTTACTAAAGTTGTAGGGGTTTTCATTGTCTTAATTTGGATTATTTGAGATAGGTTACATTTTATGAACCATACATCCATTGTATAATTTTCTACAAAATTTCTAACCCATGCAATTTATATTCACTATTTACATATGATTAATGTGATAAAATATTCAAAAATATTGTTTTTTTCCTGAATCTCATTTTGACTCAAGTGTAACCATATTCTTTAGTGTCTATTTGTAACTCAATTTCATTAATTAGGTTATGATATTTCAATTGAACTTTTTTCATATAAGTAGTTTATATTATTCCTAGTTATTTAATATGTTCTATAATTCCATTGTATATATTTTTACATTAAAAGCACATTTTTAAATGTTTCATGATTTGAGGGTTGTATTTCCTGTAAGTGATATTGGTAGTTGAAATATCCATCCTAATATTTGTAATTTTTCATATCAAAATATTCATTACTACACATGGGTTCTCCCACACTAATAATATTATTATATTTTATTTTATAATCGACTTTTGGAAATTAATTTTTAATATAAATAAATGTTTTTCGAAATATTCTAACAATGTGAGTTTCAAAAAAGAAATATTGAAAATAATAAAAATTGTTTTTACATTCACTTTCACATGTGTTATCTTCCTCTAACCATTTCTACAAGATAAACCTTATGTGTTATCATGGATCCATTATTGGAATTAATTTTAAAATCAAATATTTTTTAGTACTTTTCCAACACATTTTCAAAATTTACCTTTTAATGTTAAATATAAATTTTAATTTTATGTCAATGTTAAGAATGTTTTGTAAAAATCCATTAAGATTTAATTTCAAATGAAAATTTTCAGTTTAAAAATTATTTACCAAAATGGGGTTTATGGTTCTTAATTTATCCTCTATAATTTATATGTTATTCATTTTGCATATTGAACTCTGGGAATCAAAATATTTGATCAATGATACCTTGTCTTTTGATACTGTTTGAAAAATTATTTTTCGAATCATTTTTTCATTTACATAAAAAAACTTATATTATTTCCTAGTTCTCAAGGATTATGTTATTTTTAAACCTCCCACCTTCTTCTCCTATATTTTTTATTACCATATTAATCCATTATTAACTTTTCCATACACTAATTGATCAACATGGTGTGAACATAAAATATTACATAATTCATATCAGATTATGTTCATCTAGAATATATGTTATTATATTTCCATGGGGAAATATACAGCAATTCTATATATTTTTATTCCAATATAAGAGATTTTTGGAAAGGTGACTACATAATGTTTAACCATCCACCTTCTTCCTCTGGATGGGTTATGATCATGTAATCGCATTTATAGACATCATAAAACATATTGGCACCTTTTATACTATTATTTTATCATGGATTATTATTAGAATGTTTAATATGTTCTATGAATATGAAATATAATATATTTAAAGATACTTTACCAATATGATCATTTTTAAATTATAGATTCATCGTGTGAGACTACTAAACCACCAGACCTCCTTTAATTATCCTAGAATAAGTAGTACAAACTTTTCATTATGTCTTCATCCTAAAATATATGGGTCCATAATTGATATGGATTTCCACACAAACATTCCCTTATCTTCAAACACATATTCCACTAAAATACTCACCTTGATCTTGTAGTTATATGATTGTGAGAATCAACCAATGTGGCCTAACAACTTATTCAAAAAAAATGGTTCATTGTGTAGAAATTTTCAGGGAACATAACTAATTGAACAAAAAATAAATTCTTATTCCACATTTTAATTTTTAATTATTTAAATTATAATAGTTTAGGCTTTGATTGGTCTTATAGACTTATCCCAATGGTTTTATTTATCTTCATGGATTCATACCACATCAAGTACGATCACCCTAATCAATATCCATATTGGTTATAGACTAAATATGGATATTTAAATCTCTTGGTTTGAGTTAAATTACATTTTATTATGTATATTTATGTCATATAATCCATGGGTTGAGTTTTTTGAGTTATTGGATTGGTTGGGGAAGTTTTTAAGTGTTTTAAAGTAATGTTTGAGCATATTTAGTAGAAACTATGTGGGTTTCTCTATGAATGTATGGGATGGAATATTGAGGGAGTGTGGGTCCACATGGTTAGATCATGGTTTTTTCAAATCAAATATGGTCTCCTAAGAGAATAATTTGAGGTGAAAACAGTGGAAAAAACGTGGTTTTAAAACAATGAGATCCAATTGTGAGAGGGGTAGTTTGGAGGTAGTTCCATATTCAAAGATATTATTGAGTTTCTAAAAATGGGCATCCAAATCAAGTGCATAAATAAAATGATCAAAAATTCATAGTTTAATATACATTTAACCCAACTAAACCACATTTTAACCTCTCCTATCAAGATATAAAACACTTATCTTGTCCTATGACTCCATGGTTGTACCCATCAAATTTTAGTTGACTTTTATGAATCTGAGTCTATTAGATCTCCATAATCTTTTGTAAGTATCATTTTATCTTCTAATAATACTATATATCCTCATATCATGTCATTGATAATTCTATATATAATCTATTATTGATATATCATTGATCAATAACATTTTTTTGATGAGATATTTATTTGATCTTATAATGGAACTGGGATTTGATCTTAGATATAGATGTATCATTATTTCATTCACTATCATCATCACTCATTATGATGTATGTGGATTCTCTCTCTTCTTCGCCTATTCTATAGCATCATGTATTAGATTTATTAATTTTTTTGATGGTAATTAAAAATTAAAAATTAGAATATTTTATAATGGAAACCCATATTTGTTTATTTTTTTGAATTCTATTTTATTACTCTAGTTTTGAAAAAAACTATTGAATACTGGTTTTGGTTTAATGAAATAAATATATAAGATTAATTTTTTTAAAATATAGTATGAATTAATGAGGAATGAATTTATATGTGATAAATTTTAATTCATTTGTGGAATGTGTTAATATTGTCTTTGTATGAGGCCTTTCTGGTAGGTACTTATCACTCAGTGGTAGATTTAGGTGTAAATGTATATGACCACATGATTGATTGGTAATAGATGAAACACCATTAAAGATAATTAGGATTTTAATTTTATATTCATGTGGGTGTGAATGTATGGGTTTGGTTTGGTATTCCAAGTCATACTAATGAATAAATTTTATTCTTTAGTATAATTTTTTTTAAATTGTTAAATTTTTATAGTGTTTATATCTTTATTATAAAATATATTTGGAACTATAAACTAAGGTGTTTTTTCCTTGGGGAGATAGATGAGAAGTATCCTAGGGAAATATTATTGGATATGATTGATCCCTATTTCATATATACATTAGCATGCGTTTAGTAGTTATAATTCATGATATCGGTAATGTATAGATCAAATATTTCACTAATGGAGCATCATGATGCTACTTCCTTGGGATGTTGTTCGAGTTTGGTATTCCCTTATTTAGTCAGCGTAGTAATTATACATTGTGAAAATTGTGTTGGGATTCATTTTAGTTTCTTGTTAGATATAATTTATTATACTCTTTTTCTTCAATAATATTGTTTTTTTGGTATTTTATTTCAGTTGTATTGTTTATACATTGTGAATCATATAATTAGATTTTATTTGTTGTGATTTTACATGACACAGTTTATTTTTTATAAAGGAAAAATAATATTGCAATGTTTAGGTATCCTCTTGGAATTTATTTAGATCTTTTTAGATCTTGGGAATGTAACTTAAGGTAATAAACACCTCCAATCGAGCCCAAGACAAATGGTTGGGTGGGGCCGATAAAAACTGTTATTAGTCTTGTTCTATATATTATATTTGTATGGAAACATGGAGATATAAATTGTAAAAATACCAAATTTATAACATAAAAGACATATATAACAACATTAATCATAATATCATGTCTACAGGATGGTTCAGGTAAAAAACAATTCAGAAACTTCTATGAGTGTTGTCATCTAATCATTGTGAGTTTAGCCAAATGGACAATTCAAACCTAGGAAGAGATGATTCAATAATGTGTAATGTATATAAAAGTCTCTTAGTGGGATAATATATTGTTTTTTATAATAAAATAATAGTAATCATACCTTGGTATATATTGATCCTTTTAAATAATTATATGCTCATTCTTGTAAGTTTACACTCTACTGGATAGAGACTGATGAAACTACATTTTGGAACCATGTTTTATTCAAGTGATGATTGATAAAATTATGATATTCAACAAGTAGTTTTATGTATACAAAAAATATTATAAATATTATAAATTGAATCTATTTTGACCAATATCCTATAATTTCAAATAACATGTGTTCCTAAAGGTATCTATGATGATGTGAACTGATCATTTGGGTAATCAAGGGATGTTTTCATCATGGTATATGGGCCCTTTTGAGATAAATGAAATAATATTTATTCTTTTTTAGAGGTTGTATTTATCACCATAGTTCATTATGGTTCATAATGTTTTCTTTATATATCAATTAAGGAATTACTATACCTATTTTAGACTTTTGATTTTATGGGAATATATTTATCATGAAGTATATGATACTTTTTTCAATAGGTAATTCAAATATTTGATAGATAAGACACTTTTTTTGAAACATGTATTCCATTGGTTAAAATGTTATAGAAATATGTAATATTTAGAAAGTGAATTTGGAATGTGAGAAATAAATTCTAGAATACTGACTCATACTTTTCCAAATAACAAAAAATCCTTAACTTTCTCATGTGGAAAAACCTAATTGTACATAAAATGTATTACTACTATTTGACGTAATTTACCCTTTCATGAATTATTTTTAATTTATATAATAAATTTGTTGCATTATTTGAAGATTAAGAATGGTTTTTTATGTGATTTCATGTGTATTTAAGGGTGACTGGTTCGACCATGGTTATGGGAAACCATATGGGGTTCTCTTAGAAATTACATAACATGATTATGTGGGAAGGAGGGTTCTCATAGTTTCCACAAAAACAATGTGGTTTCCAATGATAAACTATTTAATTAGAGACTAGGGTATGGGATGGTTAGAACATGGATTGTTAATACATGAAACCAATCATGTGGGGGTGTTTCAGATGTAAACTTAATGGAAACTATAGCACACAATCTCCTAAAACGTGCAACCTAGCCATGAGACGTGTATTAAATTATCTAAAAATAAAATTTAGCTCTATTATACCCACTAAAACACTCACTTTTCACCAATTCTATCTAACTTTAAAACTATTCTCATCTCTATAGTGTTATGGAGGGTTTCATCAATACAAATGATGGGTTTAAAAGATAGCATTCTATTTAATCTCTAGAATTAATGGTTTATGTCTGTTTTTACTCTTTCTCTATAGATATCCTCATCCCCATATCACATAAAATGTTAGATATAATACACTCTTGATTGATAAATGATATATGATTTGTTTTAAAGAGATATTTATTTGTTTTGTTAAATGGAACAAGTATTGAGCTTGAATCTTTTGGTTTTATTACTCTTTTCATCATTTTCATCACCATTTGAGATGTAGGTGTATTCTCTATCTTAGAATCATGTCCTATAACAAGAAGTTTTAGCTTTATTAAAAAAATATATTTGATTTGATCAATTGAATATTTTATGATTTAATAATGGAACCCCCTCTTAGATTATAGTTCAGTAATATCTTTTATTCGAGTTGTTTTTTAGGGAACCTTTTGAATTGAGGGATTAAAATTATGGTTATGTTTTAATGAAATAAATATTTTTCTACATATTTTCAAAAAGAATGATTGTATTTATGTGGAATAAATTGGAGTGTGAGGCTATCATTCTAGTTTAATGTGTGTTTATATTTTATTTTCATGGAACAATATTGGTATAGAAATTTTGTGATGTTCCAGATTGGGATGAAAATTTATATCACTAAGGGATGGTGTTGTGAATGATGAAACATTTCTCATGAGTATTCAGATTTTTATTTTCCATGAATTTTGGTGTGAGTGTATATTTATGGTTGGTTATTCCATGTGGTATTAATAGAGAAATTATTATACATTATTTTAAATAGATATAAATTGGTCAACTATTTTTATCTTCTTAACTTTTTTATAATTAATTTTTTAACTCTTAGATAATGTGTTATTTTATTAGTAGTATGAGTTGGTATGTATCATGGGGTAAGAATACTTGATTTTATTAGTCACCTCATGTATATGAACTTTGTCCCATATTCATAAATTATTTTTTTATAATAATATTAAATTAAATGTCTCATATTTTTAAGGTGGATCATCATTATTATAGTTTCTCAATATGGTGTTGGAGTAGGATTTCTCTAACATTGTCATTGTAATGATCCCATAGTGGTGTTTCTATATTGATATATCTTTTGGTTTATTATCACATGACATGTTTCTATTCAAATTATACTATGATATTGTAGGTTTTTGGTATTTAATATTAGTTATATTGTTTATAAAATTTTTAGGAAATAGTTTCTTTAGTACTTTGTGTTTCATCCAAATAGGTGGTAATGAATTAAAAAGGAAAATAACCCCCAATATTTAGGTAAGCCATACGAATTTATTTCCGGTCTATCGTGTCTTGGGGATGTCACCTATGGTCAGTAGTACCTTTTGTATAGAACATGCCAGTGGGATTGGGGGATGTTACAGTAAGAAATAATCTACAATTAAATTTACTAATGTTATTGGGGTGAAAACAGAACTCTAGGATATTTTTGAATGTACCAAAGCCCACACTATCATGTATTCTCAGAGTTCCTTCATTAATATTCAAGTTACAAATTATTTTCACATGGTTTCAGAAATCAATAGAAATAAAACTTCTTTATAGAAAACTCTCATATTAGATATATAGGCATCGAATGAGCATGGATGGAAAACCATGATGTACCATAAGAACAACTCAAGTGAATGTGAAAAATATGGTTATGAAATAGAATCATCCCACTAAAACACACAATCATATTATTAGTGTGAACATGATTCTGTAATACTACATCTCACATAAATTGTTTTATTGGGCCATGGTTTCTTAATTTACTAGGACTTGGAGAAGGGACATGAATGTCTATACGTGGTTTGGCCAAATACTACAAACCCTCTTCTGGTATCACCCCACATAAGGCCACAAATGAACACATTAGAACAACCACACACTAGCACTATAATCACTATCTTATAATTCCCTTTTGAAAAACATACATTCTTCTTGGTTAGTCTCCCTATTTTGGTGGCCGCTCAATGGGTTATTGGCCAAGGGCTGGCCTTATATTTTTAGAAGTCGCTTTATTTTACATTACAAATTCTATCCTACACATAATTATTCTTCTCTAAGAAAAAATCATGATTTTTATTCCTTTTACTTTAAATTCACATTCAAACTAGTTCCTCCCATTAAAAACATAGAAACCATGGGAAATTTTAAAAATAATTAAATTAAATAAATATATAAAATTAATTCTGAATAAAAAAATTGTGCATTTAATAATAATAATTAATGAATAGTATCCCATTTAAAATTAGTTGTATTTTATCAACATGTACTACTAGAAAATAGATTATACTCCTAATAAATTTATATTATACATAGGTATAAAATTAATTCTTTATTAAACAAAATTATATTATGGATTTATGAAGTAGAATGTTCCATGATCTAGTTCATTTGTCCAATACATAAATGGAACACTATAACTTTCATACCATATTGGGATCCCATGTACTTTCAAGTATTCTAGTTGTGACATATTGATATCTTTTATAAGGATCCTATTAATGAAGGATATTTTGATACAATTTTCCTATTCTCATAATCATGGTTTAATATTATGGTAAGAATATATAGAAGAAATTTCAATACAGAAACTAGTGAAAAGTTTTCATTATTATCAGTTCCCTGTTATTTCTTATAATCTTTTTAAAGTATGCTATCCTTATATATACTATATGTACATTCCATTTATCATTTATCTTGAATATCCATTTTTATACAACATAAAATTCATGTACTAGAGGATATACTAAATCACAGAAATAATTTTGGTATACAAAATCTATATCAAAATTCATTGCTTCTTTCTTGATGAAACCTTATAGATACCAACTGATTACATATAAGATTAAGGTTCATTGATATCAACACAAAATAAATCATAATCCTTTGTGACTAAAAGACCATAAATCTCTAACATTACAACCTATTTGGTGCTACTAGGTTGTAATAGGGTATTTTGAAGAACCTTTTACTCTGGGACTTGTGGATGTTTATCTCATTACAAATATGATGTATCATTAGAATCAACTATATAAAGTCAATCTAGCTACCTTTATCTCCTTTTTAAATGGGATACCTCTTAGAGAATATGAATTTTCTTCACACTATTACATTTTTCCTAAGGTTTCACAAAGAAAATATCCCTTTATCACCATTGTATATCATTTGAAGTCATATTTAGTTCCTTGAGGTGTTTTGTTTTCATATATAGATTTGACAATCATTATATGTCTACCACAATAATTAATGTTAACAAATAGATTTATTTCAAAATATTACCTCATATTTTATAATATTTGACCCTTTATTTGTAACACATTTTACGTTATGTTTGTAAGAATATAATACATTTAAAGAATAAGATAAAGTATAGACCACATAATTCATCATCAAAACACAGTTTCTGATAATGCATAATCCCTCTTATAGTTGATTTTATTTCCCTTTTTTGTATATGTAGTAGTGTTCTTTGATCAAATCCCAATATCCGTTAGAAAGTTAATGATCCACTAAATAATATATTATCCCGTAATATCTAATTGAACATTATTCATCTGTATACAATCTTGATACAAAACTTCGATATTGAACACCTTAAATTTATCAAAGGATCTGTACTTACACCTCATTAATTACACATATCCCTATATACTAAAGGCATAGATAAAAGTTATGAAGTATGTGTAACAACCTCTATATTAAATTGGAAAATCCCTACACACATATTTTTGAAATAATTCAATAATATCTATATCAATTTCATCCATTACACCAAATTGTAATTTTTGCAATGTGATAAGAAATTAGAATTAACACATACTATGTGGTTTTTGTTCAATGATTCTAAAAACCAATATTTATAGTGATTTGTAAAGAAATTCTCATTTAGAAGATGAAGTCAGTGATTCCATAATTTTTATTCATACAGGTTATGTGACCTTGATTTGTTACCAATTCATAAAAATGGTTTTTCATATTCTAGAACATAAATACCATCTTTATGATTCCTCGTAAAATTAAAATTTCTAAAATTATAATTATTGTTTTTTATTAAAAAATGTGAATATAAATATATATATGTCTAAATTGTACATTTATTTTATTTTCTTGGTAACACTGGAAACATAATAACAATTCTTCAAATCTATAATCATTCCTTTACATAAGGTAATATAAAAGTATTCTATAACCAACATGACCAATATTTCTCTATTTGTTGTTCTCATACCAACCTCACCTCTAGAAAACCTTCTGAATAAACTTGTGTCCTATATTTGGATAAAAATGTGATAACAAAAGTATTTTTCTAATACCAAAAAATTTATAAATAGAAATGTCACATTTAATAGGCAATTTACCAAATGCTTCCCCATAATTATTAACATAGGTGATGTTATTCATCTAGTGGACCCTCATTCCACATGGAAGAAATTATGCATCCTCTTCCTTACCTTTACATTGTATCCTCCTTCTATTTTTTCATCTGATACATAAGTTCCTTATAATTGGAGTTATTATTAAATCCCTTTTCCATGGACTTCCACGTTTTCACTATAAGGACTGTCAGTTTTTCAATCCTCATGCCCTTTTCCACATATAGAATTAGAGTAAGGAGTACAGGGAGAAACTTCTCAATGTTGTTCATATTAAAATTTTATAGAAAAATAGAAGATGATATGGTGGAGTTATAAATGTATTATATCCATGAACAAATAAAAATTACCCTTAAAACATAAAATATTTTAATGTTCATTATATCAAATCATTATTACTATATTCATTCCAGCTGAAAAACCTTCTCTCTGATTTCATAAAAAGTGTTTCTTGGAGATCACATAAAACTCCTATGTAGCCTTCTCTGAATATATAAAATAGATATAAAACAACATAGTGTATTTTTACATGTTTTCATGAAACATTTAGTGCTCACTCTACATTGATTATACCATCATAAACTAGACATCTATTTCATCATCAAGGTGTTCAATACAGATAATGATCCCTTCCCCTTTCATCCCCTTATAAGGGTCATAATGAATATGGGACTCTACTATATAAGAAATACAATATTAGAATATCACAATTAATATTGACCATTACAGGCCATGTAATTCAATTCCATTAAGGTTATTTTCATACAATTATATTGATCGTAGTGATACTGTTGAGGATTTATTTCATTCTATTTTCTAAAGTTATATAAAAGAAGATTTAATACTTCATATTGATTACCAAAAAAGCGAGATATAATAGTATTATTATCTGATTAGTCCCCCTAAATTTTCTAATTTCCAAATAACAAAGAACACTGGACATGGAATATACTATCACATGGATATTCTTGTTTAAATGTTCTATACTTCCCTTCCCAAAATAAAGAAGGTGTACTGACATGTTATGAAATTTTATTTAATATGGTAGTCATTCCAAGATCATTAACATATAGTTCCATGATATGTTTATTGGTCTCCTCAATAATCATATTTAAGACATAGAATTCCTCAACACATAACTCCCTATTTCACAGAGTTATGAAGAGGAAATCAACCCTTTATTCCTATAAGGTAATGTTTACACAAAAAATTTATTAAAACCTTTGATAATTCAAATAACCCTAAAAATCCTAGAGAAGTACCTTGAACTACGGTTGTGTTTTAACTCCTGTAATGAAAAGATTTATTGGCTTAATATATTAATTGGGGAATTTTATATTTATGCATATGTTTTCTTTATTTTATCACATCACAATATTATTAATATTATGGGAATTTTACATATTTAGTTACTAAATTCCCGAAAAAATTATTTACATATAATCCATTTATTTTATTTTATCATTCATTATTTTCCATTTATTTATTCTATGTTGTAATATTTAGACATAAAATAACCATAAATAATTATCAAAGAATGATATATAATTAAAATAAAAAATTATCGTGATCATAAACTTTGTTATATTTTAGTTTATCAAGTATATGATAAAATAACCCTTGAACTATGGGGAATTATTCCTAGATCATGGAATTTTTGGGTTGCAACAATCCTGCATGGATCCAAGGTAACTCCTTGGATTGTTTCTCATATTCACTCATTCTCAACCACCTCCTATAATCATTATTCTATACTTTATATTAATTTACTTACATGTAGTTCAATGGAAAAAAAGGAATAGTTTTAACACCCCAAGCTTCCACGGAATGTTTCCCTTTGAATAATGGAATAAGCTTGCATTGTTCGCAACTTCGAGTTCTAACACACCATGACCAATCAAACTAGCCGTTAAGGATAGTAATACCAATTTTTTGGAATTTTATAAATTTTATTTTTAAAAATGGACTTTATTTTTGAATTTGGATATCGAAATTATGTTTGGGATATTTTTTGGTATTTTTCAGAAAACATTCAATTTTTGATGAATAGTGAAACACTAAGTTATTGTTTAAACAGAATTTTTATTAAAATAATTATTATATTTATTTAAATTTATTTTAGGTCAAAATAGATACTTAATACCTATAAAAGTTCAATTTACTTAATTGGAGTCAATTTATAATAAATATAGATATATAAAATTTTATTGAACTTGTTTACTGTCTTTTACCCACCTTCGAGGAGCCTTTGCAAATTTGCATAAAACATTATTTTACAACTTATGTTAGTAGAATTTATAAAACCCAAGAGGCATGGTTAATATCAATATGTAAAATGTGCTTCAATAAGATGAAAATATTTTTTGGTGAATATTAACTTTTGACTTTTATTTACCGTGGTTAAAGGTAAATAGGGTAATTCAAGTTAATAATAATATTATAATAATATAAAATTAACTTAACACTTGTCCTAACCTTATTGGAAGAGTCATGACCGACCATGGGAATCATTGGGTCTATTTTGGGAACCCATGGACCCACTTGAGAGTGATAATGACACTTTATATTAATTAATTTAAAGTAAAGACAAAAATGACATAAACACATATCTTTATTAAAACAATATTTACAGGGGTTATCTAAGTTATATTTTAGACTATAAATACTCATTATAAATCTTGAAAGATATCCTACATAATGGTATTTTATTTAAAATTTTTAAACATTAAATAATTAAATTTATTTTTGACACAATGATGATGCAGTAATTACCTTATTAATGAAAAATTAAAATAATTGATATTATAAATATCCAAATAATGGTATTTTGAGACTTCTGATGAATTACACTAATATTATATGTTACTATGACATAATTAGGTGGATTAAATATGTTTTTTTCAAAGTAATCATGCTGTTATGACTTTAACAAAATAAAAATACCAAATAGTGTCAAAATTGACATAAAAGATTTTTTAAAACAAATATTATATTATTAATTGATATAGTATTCATAAAAATATAAGGTTCGGAAAAATGACTTAGATAAAGTTATATATATTAATAATTAACCAATTTTGGTTCTCTTGGCTTGTTAAGGTATGTTTATTAACCATATAATATAAAAATACAAAGAGACACGGTAAATGTCAAACTATTTAACTAAGAGTTAAATCTGAAATATAAGGTTAACATGATTACATAAACCTATCTAAAACCTATTGTTTGAGTGGATTTAGAGCCATCCCCACCTTATCCTAGAAATAAATCATTTTGGAGCCATTAGAAAATGAAAATGATTTTATTATAAAATAATATTTCAATCTTTTCTTAAGGTGCCCCTCACCTCTCTTATAAAAGGGAACTTCCACTTCCCTCAAATTCACACCTCCAAAGTCATTTGGCTCGGCCAAACCTAGACCAAATATCCTACCAACTTACCTAATTTCAACATAGAGGCTTTATTTTAATCATAAATACAACCTACGGAGCCCTCTTGATCAACTCAAAAGGAATCACCCGAAGAAGAGGTAAATATTTCATCACCTCTTTCAAATGCTTTTCTTCTTCCACTTCATCTTTATTTATTGTTTCCATTATAAAATAATAAATACCATATATTCAATATAATTTGATTTTATTATAAAAATGGTACAACCATATTATTTATTCTATCCATCCTATGAATGACAGGTCACCATACATGTGTACGTATGGCTTACCGTCTCCACGTTGTGGTGTAGTTGTTATTCAATACATTATTATTTTTATGGGTATAATAATGATGTATAATTGGTTTAAATAATAAATATAACATGTTAAAGATTATGTATATATGATATACCATCTATTTTCATGCGATTTTATCATCAATATAATGATATTGTTGCTCCTGTGTATGTGTGGATTACCATCTCCATGAACACGATGAGATTAATTTTCCCATCATAATCATTAAAGAATAATTTTCATGTGATGATTAAAAAAATATTTAAAGAACTTAATATCATTCTATATTTGAATAAAATAAATCCTATCCATAACAAACATGTCTTACGTAACTAAGCATATAATGGAAAACGAATCAGTTAACACCTGAAATGACGATAATACTAAAATATTGTTAACAAAGAAATATTAGAAGATCATATATGATATCATATTTATGTATTTGGTTCTTGTATAATTTAATAAAAATGATTTATCTATTATACAAGAGGTTAACGTACCATCGACCAAGGAAAAGTACAAGTTAATGGATAATTCAACAGTCCCTTCATTATCTTAGGTTGTTTATACGTAAATATCTACTGGGACCTCTTTATCATCCAAATCCATGTTTCTTAAAATGCATTTCAATTTTTTTACTATTTCCTAAACTATGGATTACAATCATTTATACCCTTTTTTACTATTTATAAAATGTTTATAAAGGAATATTTCTATCGTTTTCCAAACAAGGTACTTTATGACCTTTTCGACAAAATTAAGCAAAGAATGATTTATTTAACTTATATGGAGGGTTTGTCTATTTTACACTATTATAACACCTTAGAAGCTTCCCTTACAAGATTATAAGAATATTTTAAAAATAAATGTTCTCTTTTATTATTACATGAATTTTAAATGATTTCAAAATAGAAATAATATTTCTCTCAAATAGTTTGGATTTCATCTATGTCAACATCCTTTGATGGATTTTACACTTGCTTGAAGTTATGATACAATATTATAAGTTGTATTTAAGTTTTTGTGATATGTTTGACAATGGATGTGTTATTTTTATACCATTCATGATTTATAGTCAGTGAATTAACATTTCATATGCTATTTTTAATAAGAATGTTTATGTTATGTTTTAACCTTTCCACATGAGGAATACATTGGACTTAGTAAGTGACGGGTGAAGCCCACTATATCTCCTAGATTCATTGGTAAGTCTAATGAGACAAACTAGTGTCTTGGCACAAGACCTTGACAAAATCTTATTTTTAGTCTTGGCATAAGGCCTTGACTATGTGGTTATGAAGTCTTGTATTATGCATTACATCATTATGAATTTGGATATTGATATTTCATGTGATTATTCAACTAGTAGAATATCTATGTGAATAAGTAAATGGAATTATTTTGATTTATATTTTCCATATTATAGTGAAGTTTAAGTTTAAAAGACTTTTGTTTTAGTTGTATACATTTCCTTAAATGTTTATGCTTATTTATGAAATTTTCCGCTATATTGTTATCCTTATTGAGCATCTGAGGTAACCCCTTTCTATGTTTTATTTTTCCTAGGATATGAAAAAGTATATTATGAATAACCTATAGGGATAGTCAAAGGGATATGAATACATCCAATGGAGAAAATGTTGTTTTTGTTTTTCCTTTAATAATGTAATGTAAAACTTATGAATGTATCTAGTACTTCCAAGGCTACTAAACTAATCGGCATTTCGAGACTTGATCTTTTGTGATCATGCCAGCGTTATGTAAAAATGAACTGACTCTGGGTAACTTGGGTGAGGGCATTCCAGTTGGTATCAGAGGAATTTTATTACAAACCTTGGAAACTAGATTTAGATAAACTCTGATTAGAGCACATTACCCTAAGATAGAGTTTGCAGATTAGTATAGAAGTACTTCAAAGAATATTGGTAATGTAGAGATTTTTTATATTTTATGATCAATAAATCCCTATCTAGATATGATCATGTAGATGCGGCTTTAGAATAGATGTACCTAGGAGTGAAAAATTCGACAAGGAGTTTCGGTCTTGACCCGGGGTATCCTGGTACACGACAATGGGCCTTGCTGCACTCTGGGTTATAACAGTCCCAGGGGATATGATTAGTATTGTCCAAATTATATTTACAAACCATTATGAAGGATTTATGAGTATATACCTTTTCAAAGATATTTTTTTTATGATTATGGATTATATCTATAATCCGTTCAATTTATGTTTAGTATGTTATATGTTTGGAATTATGTATTTTGATTCATAAACTAATATAGTGTATGTCATTTTTTTAGAAATGACACATAGTGGAAGGAATGGAAACCGTATCAATGCACGTACTCCATGTAGGGATTTCCATCCTACTCAAGATAATTACAGTGGAGATGGTGATGAAACTGGTGCTGATTAGATTATCACTATACTAAGCCAACTCAATCAGGTTATGAAAAATAACCTTACCCGTATGGAGCACCGAGATCCACAACGTGGAGGATCAATGTTAGACCACTTCATAAGTCAACAACCACCAACATTAAATGGGACTAAAAAATCCATTTATAATTGAGAAGTGGATAAGTTCCTTAGAAAAAATATTTCATTCTATGGGGAGTACCGAAAGGGAAAAAGTTTTCATGGATGTTTATCACCTAACCGAAGATGCATATCAATGGTGGTCATTGATTCAAAACACAATGGAAGATGAAGAAGTATGAAATATGTAATGGAGATATTTTAAAGAGATATTCATAGAAAAATACTTTCCTCGTGACCATCAATAATGTATGGAAAGACAATTACCGAGTCTGAGGAAAAATGAGGATGAGTATGTCACAAAGTATGAGGATAACTTTACAAGGTTAACAAGTCATGCAGAAGATTATATACGTAACCCAAGGAGTAAGATTGATCTATTATTTGATGGGTTAAAACCATTTCTCCATCGAGCATTAGTCTCACAATACTTCTCATCGTATGATGATATTGTCTCATGTGCTATCAAGATAGAAAAATAATTCTTTAGGTCTTATGACTTTAATGCAAAGTAAGAGAAGAAGAGAGCAGCTGAACACTCTAGAAATAGAAATAAGTGGAATAATGGAAAAATTGAATATCCATCCTGTAGTAAATGTGGGAAAACACACCATGGTACTTGTCTAATGAGAATGGGAATGTGTTACAAGTGTGGTGAAGAAGGCCACCAAGCTCCTGATTGCAAGGGGAAGAAAGAGACTGACAATGTTGAATTTTACAACGGTATAGAAAGTGGGAATTATGAAAATTAATGTCCAAAGAGAACAAGAAACATAACTCAGAAAAGGCCCAGGTACCAAATCCAATCTTAGCCGATCACTACTGCTGAGGTTGAAGCTCTGAAAGACATTGTGACAGATAATTTAATGGTTTCCTCAAGTTTAGCCAATGTTTTATTTGATTCTGTATCATCTCATTATTTCATATCTTCCCGGTTTTATAAGACAATTAGATATTTACAATTTGATTTAATAAGGGAGTTGTAATTCAAAACTCTTAAGGGAAGTATCCTTGCAACAAAGTTTTGTGAATCAGTCCCCATTAAGGCATATAGACATTATTTATCTGCTGATCTCATCATCATACCCATTATTGAATTTGATATAATCCTCGGTATGGATTGGCTTTTGGACCATGATGCGAAAATTTATTGTAAGAAGAAGGAGGCTAAAATTTTCAATGATGATAAAGAGTACCTTATTCTTAGAGCAGAAACGTAACCCTCTGATTCTTATCTAGATCCACCCCCAGTAGATCTACTATGTTCAATTATTGGGGAGGAAGAGAATGAAATAAATCTGGTGAGGAAAATAATGTTCAAATAGAGGATGTACCTATTTTTCAAGAATATTCTGATGTGTTTCTAGAAGATTTACCTGGACATCCTCCAGAATGATAAATTGAGTTTTCCATTGACTTAATTCTTGGATCAAGGCCCATATCAAAGACCCCTTATAGAATGACCACTATAGAATTAGTGGAGCTAAAGAAACAACTAGAGGAGTTGAGTAATAAGGGATTTATTTTCCCTAGTGTTTCTCCATGGGGATCCCCTGTTCATTTTGTTAAGAAGAAAATGGATATATGAGGTTGTGCATTGACTACAGGGAGATCAATTCTATAAAAATAAATAACAAGTATCCACTACCTCGCATTGATGATGTATTCTAAATACTTCATGGAGATCAATATTTTTCAATGATTGACCTTCGATCTGAATATCATCAGTTTTGTGTGAAGAAGGAAGAAATTACGAAGACGTCATTTCATACTAGGTACTGGCATTACAAGTTTACAGTAATGCCTTTTGGACTGACTAATGCACCCTCTATTTTCCTGGATATAATTAATAGAGTTTTCAAAGAATATCATGACGAATTTTTGGTGGTATTTATTGATGATATCTTGGTAAAATCTAAAATCTATGAAGATCAAGAAAATCACTTGCGCATTATCCTAAAGAATCTTAGAAGAAATGAATTATCTAGGATGTTTAGAAAGTGTGAATTCTGGATTTAGGAGATTTATTTTCTTGGCCATATTGTCTCTAAGGATGGAATCTATGTTGATCGTTCTAAGAAAAAGGCAATCTAGGAATGGCCAGCAACAATGAGTATAACTAAGGTATGTAGTTTTATTGGTTTAGTAGGTTATTATCGGCACATTATCCAGAATTATTCCCAATTGGATAACCCATTAACCAAGATCACATGAAAAGGGGATAAATTCTTTTGGAAAAAAGAATGTGAAGAATGTTTTGAAGAAATAAAGAGAATATTATTCAATGCTCTTATCTTGACTCTACAATTAGGAAATTATGGGTTTTTTATTTATAGTGATGCTTTAAAGAAAGGACTTGGTAGTGTCTTTTTGCAGAATGATAGAGTCATTTTCTATGCATCACGGCAGCTAAACATTCATGAATAAAACTATCCCACTCATGATCTTGAGTTAGCAGCTGTAATCTTTGCTCTGAAGATATGGAGGCATTATATCTATGGTGAAAAATATGAGATTTATAATGATCATAAGAGTTTGAAATATATTTTCTCACAAAAATAACTCAACATGGGGAAAACGATATGGATTGATCTACTCAAAGATTATGATTGCACCGTAGTCTACCACCCAGGGAAGGAAAATAAGGTGGAACTTGCTTTGAGAAGAAAGGATCATGGAGTTCTGAGCAATATGAGAGTTGAAAAGGATCCTATATATAAGGATCTAGTAAAGATAGACGTTGGAATAACCATGGAAGGTGAAACATCAATAATTTTAAAAATGGTTTCCAAATCATCTTTACTAGAAAGAATAAAGAGTTCTCAGGTTGATGATGAAGAGTTACAAAAGAATATTAAAGCTATGAATGATGGTAGATTGAGTGACTTTGTGTATGAAGGTGGAATTTTGAAATTTGGGAAGATAATTTGTGTTCCCGATATACCTGATCAAAAAAGGAAATTGTTGGATGATCCTCATAGCTCCAATTTCTCTATACACCCTGGTAACACTAAAATTTAAAGATATTTGAAGGGACATTTTTTGTGGGACAACATGAAGATAGAGATTGCGGATTTTGTGTCGAGATGTATGGTTTTTCAACAAGTGAAAGCTGGAAGATGACATCTTAGAGGAGTCATGCATCCTCTTCCCATACCTTAGTGGGAATGGGATGATATTACTATGTACTTTATCATGGGGCTACCAAAGACCCCAAGAAGAAATAATGAAATATGGGTCACTGCTGATCGTCTTACCAAGTCGGCACATTTTCTTGTTATACGAGAATATTTTGCAGTTGAACTTTTAGAAAGACTATATATTTATGAATTTGTAAGACTTCATAGAGTACCTCTATCAATTGTTTTTTATCGTGATCCTCATTTTACATCATGATTCTGGAAAATCCTTCAGAAGGATTTGGATACTAAACTTAATTTGAGCACTTCTTACCACCCTAAAACTGATGTACAATCAGAACAGACTATTCAAACCTTAGAAGACATGTTGAGATCTTGATCACTTGACTTTCAAGGTATGTGGGATCAATATTTACCTATGGTAGAATTTTCCTATAACAATATCTTCAATTCAAGTATTCAAATGGCACCATATAAAGCATTATATGGAAAGAGATTTGGATCACCAACTTGTTGGGATGATGCTGGTGAAAGAAAACTCGTAGGCCTAGAACTTGTTGAAGAAACAATGGAAAAAGGTAAAGGTTATCTAAACCCACATCAAAGTAGCTCAAAGTAGGAAAAAGTTCTATACCGATAACTAAAGGATTGATTTGGAATTTCTGGTTGGAGATCATGTTTTTTTGAAGGTATCTCTATGGAAGGGAGTTATATATTTATTTAGGAATGGAAAATTAAGTCCCAGGTACATCAGACTATTCGAAATTATAGAACGAATTGGGGCTATAGATTACAGTTTGGCAATGTTTCCAACTCTCTTCAAAGTCCATGATGTGTTCCACATATCACTGTTGAGAAAATAAATGTCTGACCCAACACATATACCCACCTATAGAGAAATAGAACTAGAACCTGATCTGTCTTATTGTGAAGAACTTGTCAAGATTCTGGACACCCGAGAACAAGTGTTGAGAAACTAGACGACTCGCCTTGTAAAAGTTCTATGGAGAAACCATAAGATGGAAGAGTTGATGTGAGAACTTGAGAAACTTATGATGAAGAACCACCCAAGTCTTTTTATGCATTAATATTCTAGAAATTTCGAGGACGAAATTATTTGATGGAGGGAAGAATGTAACACCCCAAGTTTCCATAGTACGTTTCCCTTTGAATAATGCAATACGCTTGTATTGTACGCAACTTTGAGTTCTAACACACCACCACCAATCAAACTAGCCGTTATGAATATTAATACCCTCTTCTTAAAAGTTTTGAAATTTTATTTTTCAAAATGGACTTTATTTTTGAATTTGGAATATCGAAATTATCTTAGGATGAATTTTTGGTATTTTTATGAAAACTTTCAATTTTTGATGAATAGTGGAAAACACTGAGTTATTGTTTAAACCGACATGTTATTTAAATAATTACTTATTTTATTTCAATTTATTTTATGTCAAAATTGATACATAATACCTATATAATTTCAATTTACTTCATTGGAGTAATTTTATAATAAGTTTAGATATATAAAATTTTATTGAACATTTTTACCGTTTTTTGCCCACCTTCTAGGAGCATTTACTAATTTCCATAAAACATAATTTTATCCTTTCTATGAGTTTAATTTAAAAAATACGAGAGACATGGTTAATATCTATAAGTAAAATGTGGTTCAATAAGTTGAAAATAATTTTTGGTGAATAGTAACTTTTAACTTTTATTTACCACGATTAATGGTAAATAGGGTAATTCAAGGTAATAATAATATTATAATAGTATAAAATTTCCTTAACACTTGTTCTAACCATATTGGATGAGTCATGGCCGACCTTGGTAATCCATGGGTCGATTTGGGGACCCCATGGAGCCACTTGAGAGGGATAATTAAACATTATATTAATTAATTTAAAGTAAAGACAAAAATGACATAAACACATATCTTTTAGTAAACAAATTTTTACATGGGGTTATATAAGTTATCATTTAGACTATAAATATTCATTAGAAATATAAAAATATTTCCTATATAATTTTGTTTTATTTATATTTTTTACACATTAAATAATTAAATTTATTTATGACAAAATGATGATACAGTAATTACCTTATTAATGAAAAATTAAAATAATTGATATTATAAATATCCAAATAAATGTATTTGAGACTTTTGATTAATTAAACTAATTTTATAGGTTACTATGACATGTTAAAGTGGATTACATAAGTTTTTTTCAACGTAATAATGTTGTTATGACTTTAACAAAAATAAAATACCAAATAGTGTCAAAATTGTCATAAAAGAGTTTTTAAAACAAATGTTATATTTTTAATTGATATGTATTCTTAAAAATATAAGGATTAGAAAAATTACTTATATAAGGTTATATATATTAATAATTAACCACTTGAGGTTTTATTTTCTTGTTATAGTATGTTTATTAACCATATAATATAAAAATACAAAGAGACATGATAAATGTCAAACTATTTAACTAAGAGTTAAATCTATAAGATAAGGTTCATATGATGACCTAAAACTATATAAAAGATATTTTTTTAGTGTATTTAGACCCATACCCACCATAGACTCTAAATGAATAATTTTGGAGCCATTAGAAACCTAAAATTATTTTATTATAAAATAATATTTCAATCTTTTCTTAAGGTTCCCCTCACCTCTCTTATAAAAGGTAACTTCCTCTACCTTCAAATTCACTCCTTCAAATCCATTTGACTAGGCCACACCATGCCCCAATAACCTCCAAAATTCCCTCACCTCAACCTGGCATCCTTAGTGTGATCAGAAAGCCATCCTAAGGAGCCATTTTGATCAACTCAAAAGAAATCACCCGAAGAAGAGGTAAATATTTCATCACTTCTTTCAAGTACTTTTCTTCTTCCACTTCCTCTGTATTTGTTGTTTCCATTATAAAATAATAAAGACAATATATTATATATACTATGAATGTTATTATAAAAACTTTACAACCATATTCATTATTATATCCATCCTATGAATGAAATGTCACCATACGTGCGTATGTACGACTTACTGTCTCCACATCGCGGTGTAGTGGATATTCAATACATTATTATTTGGATGGGTATAATAATGAAGTATAATTTATTTAAATAATAAATATAACATGTTAATTAATATTTATATGTGATATATTATCAATTTACATGTGATTTCATCATCAATATAATGATATTGTCGCTCGTGCGTACGTACGGATTACCGTCTCCACGAACGCGATGAGATTCATTTCCCCATCATAATCATTCAAGAATAATTTTCATGTGATGATTAAAAATAATATTTAATTAAAATAATATCATTATGTATAGGAATCAAATACATCCCATCCATATCAAACATGGCTTACATAACTAATCTTATATAGGAAAATGAATCAGTTAACACCTGAAACGAAGATAATACTAAAATATTATAATAAAGCTACATTAGAAGATCATATATGATATAATATTTATGTATGTAGTTATTTTATAATTTAATAACAATGATTTAAATATTATACATGAGGTTACCATAACCTCAACCAATGAAAAGTACAAGGTAAGGGTTAATTCTACAATCTCTTCATTATCCGAGGTTGTTTATACATAATTATCTATTGGGACCTCTTTATCATCCACATCAATGTTTCTTAAAATGTTTTTCAAAACATTTTCACTATTTACTAGACTATGGGTTAAAGTTATTTATACCCTTTTTTGACTTTTTATAAAATGATTATAAAAGAATATTTCGCTCATTTTCCAAACTAGGTACTTTATGACCTTTTCGACAAAATTAAGGAAAGAATGATTTTTTTAACTTATACAGTAAGTGTGGCTATTTTACACTATTATAACACCATCAAAGCTTCCCTTAAAAAATTATAAGAATATTTTCAAAATAAATATTTTCTTTTATAATTAGGTGATTTTAAAATGATTTCAAAATAGAAATATATATTTCTCTCAAATAGTTTTGATTTCATCTATGTCAACATCCTTTGATGGATTTTACACTTGTTTGAAGTTATGTTACAATCTTCTATATTTTATTGAAGATTTTGTGATATGTTTGACAGTGGATGTGTTATTTTTATTCCATTCATGTTTTATGGATAAAGTATTAACATTTCTTATGGTAGTTTTCATACGAATGTTTATGTTATGTATCAACATTTTCATATGAGGAATGCATTGGACTTAGTAAGTGGTGGGTGGAGCCCGCTATAGCTCCTAGATTCATCGGTTGGTTTCATGAGAAAAAATAGTGTCTTTCCACAAGGCCTTGAAAAAAATCTTATTTGTAGTCTTGGAAAAAATATTTTACTACGTGGTTATGAAGTCTGACATTACGAATTCCATCATTATGAATTTTTTATTGATATTTAATGTGATTATTCGACTAGTAAAATATCCATGTAAATAAGTAAATGGAATTATTTTGATTTATATTTTCCATATTATGATGAAGTTTATGTTTTAAAGGCTTTTGTTTTAGTTGTATACATTTCCTTAAATGTTTATGCTTATTTATGAAAGTTTCTGCTATATTTTTCTCCTTACCGAGCATCTGAGCTCCCCCCTTTCTATGTTTTATTTTTCCCAGGATGTGAAGAAGTATATTATGATTGAACTACAGGGATAGTCTATGGGATATGAATGTATCTAATGGAGATAATGTTGTTTTTTTTCATTTTATAATGTAATGTCAAACTTATGAATGTATCTAGTACTTCTAATTCTACTAAACTAATCAGTCTTTCGAGACTTGATCTTTATTGATCATGAAACTGTTATGTAATAATGCACTGACTCTGGGTAGATAGTGTTTGGGAATTACAAGAGTGTTATATAAAATAATCTATAGAGACACATGACCTACATAATATTGGTGGGAGGGATGAATATCTTACCATCATACTTAATATCAAACAATATTCATCACATTAAATATCCATGTAATAATTATTAAATAAAATATATATTAATAAAATACATTGATTGGTCAATATCATGATAATATAAACTTGAAATTAATACACATTTATTAAACATGTTAAAACTAATTTCTATTCATTAAGAATTAAAATAAATTATATGAATTAATAATATAATTTTTTAATTAATTAATTAGTTTTTTAATTGAATCTATCATTTTGAAATGTCATAAAAATTGTTACCAAATGAAATTTCAATTAAAAAAAATAAATTAATTTAATTTAAATATAATTTAGACATGAAAATTATTGATGAGGCCCAGGACAAGAACCCATTTGGTTGGGAATAAATATTGTCTTCAATTTGAAAATTTCATATACTAAAGGTAACATGAAATATACCCTAACCTACTAAATGAAACATACTATCACTCATATAGAATTTTACTACACTATATATGGACATTTTCATATATAAAATACTTATTAGACAAGTATCATACATATCATTTCATTATATTATGTGACGTGAAATTTTATGAGTGAATCTTAGTAGTTTGTGAAACATTTATAGACAAACACAACTCGTTGAATATATGAGGCGTGTATGTCAATAATTTCTCTTGAAATATATGGAATGTGTGATAACCATACATTCCATTTAGTTCTAAAATCATAGGTAGATTAATTAAATTATTAATTTAGTGTTATAATTAATTGTATTATTCATTTTTATTCCATATATGTAATACAGGACATGTACAACATGGCTTGGTGTGTCCCCTGCATGAATGGGTGTGAGTTTTACTACATTTACACCCCCACAAGTTTTTTATTAATTTATCTATCCATGTTAATCTCACTACTAGGGGATCTATAGGTATTCTATATAGCATTTTTTTTGTTAAAATAAATTTACACCCACTACATGCGGTATAGTCAAACGGGACAATTTATCATGGTTTTCAATTAGTACATGACCTATAATAAAGATATTCCATGTAATTTTAAAGTAATATTTTAGTTATTATCAATGTTAAACAACTCATGGTGTTATATTTTAGGTACACTAAATACATGTCATGTATCGATTTAAAACCGTATTTTAATTGACTTCTCAATACAAGATGTGTAATGAAACTATGCATTATTCTCCCACATGATGATCCTTTATTTTCAAAACTTATCCCGTTATAGTGAACATGGGTACATGTAATGAATATTTTTACACATAATGAATTAATTTTATCATGAAAAATTATCAACATATCTTGATAGTATCACATTTATTTCTTTATTTATTCTTTGCATGTTCTTGGTCATATGACATGAATGAAATAATTAATTAAAATTTTGGATTTAATAAAAAAATAACTATATATGAAAAACATAGACCCGATGATTAATTATATCAATGAAGGATAATTAATTATTAATTGGTATGAGATTTCTTTGATACCACTCGAATGATTTAGGGTATAGTGGAAGTGGTTGGTTATGTGTCCAATAATGGGGTTTCATCAGTTTTTTTGGATTTATCCTCAGAAATGGATAAATAGAATCCCAATAATCCATGAGATTTTATCTTTCATATAAAATATATAATGAATTTAAAATTATGAATTTACTACTGTATGAGAATTCATTTTTCCTTGTCAAATTAGATGACCCTACAGTCATACCATCATTAAGATGAAGGATTGAATTGTATAATATATATAGAAGTATCCCTATGTTCACAATGAACCTATGAACATCATTAATTGATCATTCATGATAATTATGATGATATATCACCTTTCATCATTATTTTTTATTACTACCTGAATTTCTTTTAGACTAGATGGAATCTATCTTATTCTCTTAGGATCTTGAGATGGAATATGGGAATGGTGATCTATTTTCATGATATAATTATAGATTAAAGTATATCTAGTAATAAGAAATTTGAATAATTAGTATTTTTATAACATAGAAAGAACCAATTGAATTCATAAGAAATGATATAATTGGATTTCAGTATATAGGTCAAACAATTACATATTGTATAAAATTATTAAACAGTGTATTTATTATAACATACCCTTGCATCAAATAATGATAATAATTGTTATAATAATAATAATAATAACAATTTCTTGAAATAATAAAACATTTTTATATCTAGATATTATTTATTCATTTAATTGAAATAAACTCTTTCATTTCATTAAATCCTTCTGGCATATACCTTCAATTATCCTCAAAACATTGACCCTTTCATAAAAAATATTTATCTAAACAAATAAATATCAATGCAATAGTAATTAAATAAATATTTATCTTATAAACATAACCCTAATAAATATTTTTCTTTGAAGCTAGATAATAATAATTATTCTAATACTAAATTCAAATAGAATTAAACTGAGGTTTGGTCTATAAATAGTGTGTCGCGATTTAGGTCACATTCTTAGAACCATTAGGTTATCTTCATGAAATTAAAATATGTGTGTATGATATAATTTCATGGAACCCATAGAGAAATACATTGAGGTCTTATTGATAAAAACCCTTTAAAGATTCTCACCAGGTAATATAACACCTTTTTATTGATATCTTATCATTAAAGTTTCATATGTATATCATCAAATCATACACATGAATATTTTTATTTTAATTTCTTAAATTACCTCATATATATAACCCCAATGGCAATGAACTTAATTATAAATTCTCATTTCAATAAAAGTTCTAGATATCTTCACTCTAAAAAACATAGAAGTGAGAAATAATTTATTAATTTATTCATTAATACAATATTAGTTATGACACAACCAACATAACCTACCTCTCCACGAGCATATTTCGTATTGGTTCTCATCAATACATGAATGTATGTGACACATGAAATACATTATATATGATCTCAAGTACAAGGACCAATACATAGATCTGAAGATAAAAATATCCAATGACATGTTGAACATGTGTACTTCCTACCAGTGGGTTTATTCTCATAACCTCTACTCTTGGAGATTAGAAAGTGCACGATACATGAGAAGATGTCTCAAAATATAATGATCCTCTAACACATGATATCCTATATCATTTGTGATCACTCAGATAGAAATCATCTATCAATAAAACATGTATTTAATAATATAATTATAGCACTTCAAGGTTCACATCATACCAAGGAAAGAATATGACCTTCTGATATGGGGGATACTCTATGGACATTATCACAGTAATGTGAAACCAAATAACACTCATCATTGAAATGTTTTTATTAATATTCAAGGAATTGTTTATTAAATAAACCAAAAGTATAAATTTCTAAGTTGTAGGGAAGAAACACATATATTATGAACACTTTTCATCTATTTATAATATAAGGTAGAACCACCTATATTTATTTGTTTCTTTTATAAACATTGTTTCTTCATTATCCTAATATGAAAAAATCAACCCTTTTCACTTTGAACAATTGTTTTATATATTTCATATAAATGATATAAAATATATTGTATCCCCTAACATCAAATAGTATTTATGTATTAAGATACTATATACAAAAAATATTCTTAGATTACATATGAAAATAATAAATACGACAAAAAATTATCTTGAAAAAAATTTAATTTCATCTAATATATCCTTGAAATCATTCAACTATAACGTCATGTGACCTTGTAAATAAGAAAAAATTTATAAGGAAGAGATGTGATGCTCAGGAAGGGAAATTGTACAATATAAAGAAATCATTGGATAATAAATTCATGGATAATATAGAAGAGATAAAAATATTTAAATTTCCCAAATAATTAATATTATAAAATATTAATATATCCATAGATTATATAACAATTATAATTATTACATGTGAATAAAATTATATTTCATTTTGATATAATGTCAAAGTTAGGATATCTCCAACTTACCATCAGGGTCTCATGTAAACAAAATCATACAAAATAGGTAAGGCACAACTCAAATACCTATGATAGTTTTTCTCATGAGACCCATCGCTACCTCAATGGAGTAAATTATATTGGGACCCACCCATCATGCACTAATCCTAATATATTCATGACATGAATGAAGTGAATAATAACCCAATAATTAATCAACATGCCATAGAAATCATTATACATCTCTATTTGAAAAAAACGTATATGGAATACCTTTATTTTCCCATATTATAAAATCTTCATAATTCATCTATATAAATAAGGTATATGGTATCATTGATACATGAGATCCTTTAAAGAATTTTTTACATATATAAATAATACCATTTTGTATACATTAGTTGTTTTTTGTAAACAAGAAGAAATATACTTTTATTTTCATAAATTTAAAAAACATAAATTTGCAATAGAAATAGGAAGATGATTTCTTTCAAAACCCATTAAAAATATTAATGTTATATTGATAAAAAATTTGATGACTGAAGAGAATAGTGATCATGTAGTAAATGTAAAAAAACATTTTCCCAATTTTGTAACTAATATTAAAAATGACATGGATGTAAAATATTAAAAAGATCCCATTTATGATTGTGAATAGAAATGAAAATTTTAAAAAATTCATTTATAAATAATCTATTTATGTAAAATAATTGAAAATAATAAAAATGACGAATATAGATATGGTGGAATTTTATTCTGGGCCAAAATAGTGAAACATTGTCATTTTTTCATGGAAACATTCTTTTAGTTTATTTGCATAGCAATGAGAGGGAAAATAGAAATAATACATGAAGAAATCGAAATACCATTTCGATAAAAATTATGGTTTTTAAGAGATAAATGAAATATAATTTCCAAAAATATAAATTCATTTATAAACAATATAGAGAAAAATTGAGATTACAACATCAACTCTTTCCTTGGTTCTCATCTTGGACGAATACATTGGAAAATTATTTATAATAAAACTATATTTATTATTCAACTATATAAGATTCAAATGTATATCTAACTTTAAATATTTCATCTATTCATAACTTATTTTTTCCCATTTACTATTAGTTCTTTTTTAAAATCAATTTTTTTGTTATCTATTTTGTTTCTCATGCCTATTTTAATTCATTGAGTAATTTACATTATACATGTCCATGGTTTTACCACCTCTTGAATGTTAATATTGATATATATATATATATATGTTATTTTTACAAAAAAACTTGTATAACTATTCATATATGGTGTTTAAGAAAATATAATTTAATCCCTTCATGGAGGCTATAGTTTACACATACACACGAGCAACGATTCATTTTTATGACTAATGGTAAATAATAACATTTGACAATTTTTTATAAATAATGATTCATAATTATGTAATAAATATCATAAATATTCATTAAATCCATCAATATAACCAACTATTAGAGAAGGTTATGAAAAAAATAACATTCATTATAGTGGCGGTGGTTTTCATGTACACATGGGTGATATTTTAAAATTCTAAAAGATTTAATGAATATATAAAATAATTTTCCTGTTTCTTTTTAGAAAAAACCCTAAAATTTCCATTTTGGTATTTTTTGGTTGTTTTTTTGTTGAGAATTCTATATTCCCATGAATTAATACGGTTTGTGTTATTGAAGTAGATTTTTCCACCAAGAGGTTTATATTTTTCTGACCACAAATATCACTTTGCAGACCAAAAGGGGGTATGCAGAACTTCTTTGAAAAATTGGTAAAGGATGGTTTCCAAGAAGCATGCTACATGGACCATGTATCAAAAACTGTTCGTGAAAGGTTCCAAGATCATGGGAAGATCATCCGTACACATGATGTGTTTTGTTTTTATATTAAGTTAGTTTTTATGGATTTTGAAAAGGTTTTTTAATCTACGGAGGATATCATCCACCTCAAATGAGAAGGGTGCCATCCAGATCATGTATTAGTTCTTAGTGATGGTTGTACTGCATCAATGTTTTGGTAAAATAAGATTAGAAGGTTTTACAGATCAATTTTTCTATATAAAGACCCATAATAACATCATTAGGTAGATATAATTCCTTTATAAAATAAAATGACAACAGAAAAAATTCATGAAACTCTAAAATGGTTTACGACGGAAGATTCAACTAAGATTGAAGTAGTTTACATGAAAATTTTTGCGAAATGAGTTTTATGGGGCTCATTAGACTATATAGGAAAAGGGAATACATATCATAAGCATTCCATGGAAGAATATGGCACATGTGAAGTAGGGGTGGTCTATAGAAGAAGAGGTGGCATGAAAAAGACTATGCGGTCTACTGAAGAAGCGGTGGTCTGTGAAGCACTCACACCCCGCAGTGCAACACAATTCGTTGAGGAATCAAGGTAGTTTGTGGAGGATTCAAAGGAAGTTTTCAAAGGGACTAAAAAAGTTCACAAATATAACTTCCTCAAACATACAGTATGAAAAAACCTAAATTCATTTATATTTAAAAATATGACTTCAACATAGCATCTATCTACAACATAGGATTTGTGCACTCACAAAAATAAAAAGGCCTACAATTCTATAAACTCTGTGTGGATAATATCTAGAGAAGTGTGAAATGGAAGTTGAAGAAGGTGATATTTTCCCACGGCAGTGAGCCAAAGAAAGAAACTAAAGTAGTAATCATTGGAATAACATTTAGTTGACCCTAATCCTTGTCAAGGAAGTTATCATGGGCATTGAAGTGATCTAGCCTTAACCATTTATTGGATGTGTTCCTTAGTGGAATTTTTACATCTATATATAGTCATTGTATACTCCTTCGATATATTTTAGTGAGGGTGAACCAAGTAAGATTATGTATGCCTATGAGCTTTCTTTCTATCTTTACTTTCTAAGCATCATCATCAGATAAAGTTAGAATAGATAATATAAATATAAAAACTAATGTGAAAATATAGTGACCCTTTTAATTAAGAGGTCAATATCCAGTGTAGTAAAAAGGATTTTGAAAATAATATCCATACCCTTATCCACCCACAACCTAAGGGTATCTAGACCCCTTTTGGACATTACAATGTTAAATTAAAAAATAGGTATAATTAATAGATTTATCTCATTCTGTTAATTTATTTATAATATATTTGATAATGTTTTAAGAAAAAGGGAACTTGAAATATATTGGTAAGGACATATACCTCTGCAATGGATAATCACTTTTGATAAACACCTTAAGTATTACTGTAGGTGTATTTTGGTAAGGCTATAACCTATATGAAATAATAATGATTTTAGGAAGCTATTTGGGTATATATTGGGTTATATAAGGGATCATTATGTGTGGATAAATGAGGATAAGAGGTTTTATTTTATAAGTGATGGAGTTTACTTGTTTCTAAGCACTCTAAACTGGGAAATAATATAATCACATATTCATGTGAATGTGCAAAAAAAGAAAAATTATTCAAATATAGGATAACTTATTTTCAAAATATACCCATAAAATGAAATTTATCCATGGTTTATTGATATTGGAATCTTTATCTCTTAGTTTAACCCCCTCATTAACCCCTTTAATCAATACATTAGTGACAACATATTTTCCATTGTAAAAATTCATTATAACTAAAACTATAGTGTTACATATTATATAATTTAAATATAATGATTCAAAATATTAAAAAAATATTAAATTATTTAGTTCCTAGAGGTTTTTTAAATTAATTTTAATATAAGAATGAAAATAATATGGAATCACATCTTTTAGAAAACATCTTTTTTAGCATAAATTATTTTGACACCAAATCCATTTATATAATTGATTCTAATGTAATTTATTGATTTCAGAATAAAAAAATGATATCTATTTACACTATAACTAAAAAAACATAATAAAACCTTTTAATAACATAATTATTGAAAAGGATAAAAAATATTATTTTTTTTAATAACACATCACTTATGTACTAAAATGTACAAAAGGTATTCTAAACCCAAAATAAAATTTTATATAATTTATTTTAAACCACAAATAAATATTTATTATAGAAAAATGGTTAAATTAAATCCTAAGTAATTTATTTGTAAATATAGTGTCGTAAAACTGATGGAATATTTAAACACACTATTTTCAGTATTCACCAAATAATAAACAATTTTTGAATAGTAATGAAACAACATAAGATAAATTAGACCTTATAATACAAAAAATAAAATATATTTTATCAAATTGAAATCATAGAATTTATAAATTTTACTAATAAATATAATCATAAACTATTTATGTTTAAATGATAAAATATATCATTGTTAATAGTGTAAGAGATCTCGGATTAAGTTTGAAATTTAAAAATTACTACCTCATTTATTAAATTCTCCCCTTTAAGTAATTTAGACATTGAAATTTGGAAATATGTCATCTCTAAAAAATGTTAGTAATCCCTCCTCATAGCTTCTTCTAGCTCTAATAATTCATTCTGTAGTTTTTGATATCTCCAAAGAACATTCAACCCCTAAGTTTTCTGATTTCACACCCCTTTCTCCCTAGAGTAAACAATATTAAAATTTAATTCATTATAAAAAGTTCATGTTAAAATGATTTTATCTTACAGTTAAGTAAGTGTATTGGATCAAAAATATATTTCCTCAATAATGAACCAAGGGAGATGACATATAATTTAGATTCATTGGATGAAATAACCAAGTGGTATGCCTCAAATATTATTCTCAGTATAATTTGAAAGTCCAAAATTACCTAGGTCTAAAGTTATATTTTTTATCATAACTTATAACTCCAACTTATAGAGGATCATTTAATAGTATATAATCCCCCACAGAAAATTACATGGATTTCCTTTAATTATCAATAGGGATCTTAATAAATCTTTGAGATAAACTGATATGATTCTGAATATTCTATATATTCATGGATGTCTCAAAATCATGTTCTAGGACATCAGTATTTCCTTATAAAAATCATTCCCAAAAGGATGGAGTATATAATCTCTTCCCATAAAGTACTTCTTAGAGTGAAATCATTATTTTTTAATAGAATCTATTATTTTATAAAATTGCACCATAATTATATACTACCCACACGTACCATGTATGTCAATATATAATTATCTCAACACGTCATTAAATTTTTCAACAGTTTTTCAAACTTCACATTAGTTTAAGGATTATGGGTGGTTCTCAAATGTATATTTTTTCGATAGCCTTTTGATGAATCTTTAGTAATTAATATGAGAAGAGATGTTAATGATCATATACAATTTATAGAGTCACTCAATAAAGTTTCACAACATTTTTATTATAGAATTGGGTAAGGAGATCTAGGTGTATATATTCCTTTACTCATAATAAATATTCAAACATGTTTTGGTAAGAAACAATGACCCATATTGCATCATTATTCCTTGGAGACTTTATCTGTGCAATGAAAATATCAGTTATGAAATTATACCCCTTCTTTATTAGTATTGGAATAGGTTTCATGACTCACATAGTATATAACCTTTTCGATTTTACCTGTTGAAAAACATGAATCAGGACACAGTGTTTAGAAGTTCCCACTTCATACCATCCCATTAAAAAGATTCTCTAAAATCAATGTATGTAATTATGTTATCATTGTGTATAGAGATGTAAGAGCTATGTGGTTATTCTAGTGGACCTATCTTCAACTCTGGTATGGATGGAAAACATAACCTCTTACCAAAAATAAATACTCAATATTCATTAATGAATTCTATTGATATCAAATCAGTCAATACATTATTAATAATTTTTCAAACCTTATCATCCTATTGGGACCAATATATCTTCTCTAGTAAATGAGGATTTTCAATTTATTAAAAATTAAATGTTTTATCTCATTGTCAAAAAATTAACATATATAACATTACCATGTATGGGAATTAAGTATCCTTATTAATCCTCAAAGTGGATAGAACTCAATGATCCCACATAATCAATGTATCGGTCATATTCTGCTTATTCCCATGATAATTTTTTATCATGAAATCATAGTTTTTGATTAGTTCTAACAATATTCTTTTCCTTGTGTTTATAATTTTCTGAGAAAAAATTTACATCGGTATTTTTTATAATGTATATATGTTATAAATTTCACCATAATTATAGTTCCTCAATATCAACAAGTAAATGATTGAAAAATCAAAAAAAAAATTAGAGTTATATTTTTTCAATGTTCTTAAATTAACATTAGGAATAATCAATAAATCTGTCATTTTATATAAGGACATATTATCCATTTCTTTGATGAATATGTATATTTTATGGATCATTAAATTCCCACTGATAATGTTAAAGTTGGGTAATTAATAAATACCCTCTAAATATCAACATAAAATTCTTTACATTCCTTTGATAATGTGAATTTATCCCTATTTCTAATCAAACTGGTTAACAAGTTGGATAATCCCGAAAACCATTAAATAAACTATCAATAATAACATGGTAAACCATTGAAACCCAATATCTCAATTATATTCATCAATTTATTCAATTATTTTAAAACCATTTCCATTGAAGGATTGATAAATATACTATAATTGGAGACAATATGGTTATAAAAAGATACTTTTTGGAGAAAAAATTCACACTTATTGGATTCCACATACATTTGTTTTTCTATGAGGGTACCAAGATTTATTTGAAGTTGGATCTCATTTAATTAACTTTGTTTAGTGTATAAAAATATATTACTAATTAATACTACCATTTAGTTACAATAATAATCATTTAATAATATATTCATCATATCAATATAGAAAAAAGATTCATTAGTCAATCTAAATTACATTACTATAAAATAAAAATACACATACCTCATATGAGATGTCATAATTAGTGTAATATCCCTATTCTAACTTAATTTATGATAACCATAGCGAAGATTAATCTCTGAAAAATATTTATCACAGATAATTTGATAAAATATGTCAACAATACATGTTAATGGATTCCAATATTTTATGTTAATGACCTTTATATACATGTAATTGATGCACAACCTCATATACACAACATTCTTTTTCACATATTGTATAGGGTCTCCCCACTGTAAAATACAAGGGACTATAAATTACTTAACACAAAACCCTAAATATAGTTTTACCAACTCTTATAATACATTAGTTCCACTATTGTGGTTGTATTTTATGTTAAGTTTTCTTTTGGGATGTGTACTTTAAAAATTAAGTATCACACTCAGGTGGATATCCAAATAATTCATCTAAACATACATCAATTTATTCTTTAATAATAGGTTAATCCTATAATATTAGGATTTATTTCACATCCAAATATAGTTTTTTCTCTTCTCCCCATCCCTAAATTTCATTAAGGTGAGCAACATTAGGTGAATCCAAACAATATCCAGATAATGATATATCTCCATTAAAAACTTATTGTTTTCCCCCTTCATAAATAGTATTCTCTTTCTCTTATAAATTTATTAATATATTATAATTAAAAATTAAATATATAAAAATTATTATGTCAATAAAAATCATAGATTATAAAATAACATCACCAACTTGGTAATATCTATGCATCTGAATAGAGACTATCTAATATATTCTTATTGTCGTAAGATTTGAACTAGGTGTCTTGATTAACTAATCTATCCACAATGTGTTATAGGATTATTAATTTTTCTAAAAATTGAAGTATACAAAGGATTTTTTTAATTTATAATCAATGGAATCGTGAGTTTTCATTTTGTTTTTAACACCCCAGGATTTCTGAAATAATTGTTTTAGAATTAATTTAATCTTTTCGAAATTTTAATTTCATAAAATTATGAATATAACTTTTGTTATATAAAAAATATATATTTTTCTTGCGTAATATGAAATAAAAAGTCTAGATTACACTAAACACAACACTTAAATTAATTTATGGTTTTCATGATTCTGATGTCACTCAACTAGTAAGAGATTTATGTCTCACATTTATTTATATGGGACACATGTATTATACACTATATTTTTATTATAAGTTGTATATATACTTCTAGTGAATGTGTTTTATGATTATTATAACGTATATAATGATTATTTAAATATCCCTTCGATGATATTTCTTCCATGGGTTTTATGGACGAAATGTTACCAAATCATTTGGGTAATTGTTTCTCAATTTTCCTTATTTGAGACACATGTTATGTTATCCACCTATATTCATATAGGAATTGTTTATTCAACTATTTTACATGTTTTATCATGACTATACTTTTTTAATGATATTTTATTCTTTATTTAATGTTTTCTTCTCTTCAGTTGAAAATTTGGGTTCCATAAAATATTTTAATAAAATGTTTTAAAAGTATTCTTAATGATATTTTAAACATTTACAAGAAACTTTATATCAATGATTATTATAATGGCTTAAATGATATTATTATATGTTTTGAAGTTTATTTTAAATAAAAAATATTATTTTTTTATGAATTTAAAATAATTTTTCAAATAGAAAGGATGTTTTTCTTATAAAATGTATTAAAAAGATATTTCAAAATAATTTTCCATATAAGATGAAATAATTTTTCATAGTTTAAAATTTATTGGGGATATAATCCATGAATACCATTCATATACATTCATGAAGGATTTATGTTTATAATTGGATGATATTTACGAAACATATCTCTTTTCTATGGGGTTTTTTATGATTGAATAGAATTTATGTATCCCCTTTCATTCCATGGGTTCTAAAATGAGGAATGATTTTTGGTCCTGTGTAAAACATATATATGGTTTTCATTAGGTGACTAGTGGGAACTATATATCCCTCCAATGCATTTCGTAATGTTTGATAACTCATGAGGTATATTTGTTATGCTAGAACATGATTTCATGTTTGTAATTCTAGGCATGGACTTGGTTTTAATGTCCATAATTTTATACATGGACATAGTTTTCATGTCCATATGTTTATATAATGTCCTAAATTATATCCTTAATTTAACGAGTGAACCTGTTACTATTTATACATCTTAAAAAAGTTACATGTTTTTGTGTATTCCACAATTTCTTGTCTTATGTTAATGTCTTGATCTCAAGGATTAATTTATTTGATCTGTTTTTTATTCTTTTCATATGAATGTCAAATATTTATTCCATAATTCATGTTTACAATATTTTATAAGTATGGTATGATGATATAATGTTATGATCACACTCTCAAACCCTTATAATCATTTTTATACATACATATCTTAATTGTTTACCCTTACTGAGCATCTGAGCTTGCCATTTTCTTTTGTTTCCTTTCCCTATGTTTTAAGGAATTGTTTTTAGTATGAGTACTAAAAGAAAAGATATTTGTGGGAAACATTGAATATCATTCACTAGACTAGAATATTATTTTTAATGGTTCCAAATGCACAAAACTAATATGAACTTTGGGAGTGTGTTTGAATAAAGTATGAAATGTTCGTCAAAAATGATTTAATATACATGTATGTTATTCCCGAGTCATTATAAATGTTATCAGATCTATGTTTAGTCAACCATTGAAAACTAAGACTTCAAAATATTAGTGATATCCCCTTGGATATTTGTAAGGATTTGACTTGGGATGTCATTAAGGATAAGTCTAAGGACAAGTTAATGATTAGGGAAATTTCATGGAATTTTGGTAAATGAAAGATTGAGTGGATTCCTAACAATAAATCCCTATGTAGACCATACATGTGGATGTATCTATAAAAAATGTAACTATGGGTAAAACATATGACAAGGTGAGTCATCTATAACTTGAGTGTAACCTGGTACATTACATTGGGCCTTAGTTTACACCTGGTTTGACATTCCTGGGGGATATGATTTGGAAATTCACAAACTCTTTACCAACCATCATGAATGATTTACAAATAATCTTTCTATGAATAACCATGGATAAACCTATAGAGTCATAGATTACGGAATTTCTCAGAATTTAGTCATCCAAAAAGTAATTTTTCGTGATTATGTTCTTTTCCTCAAGTTAAGTGTTTCCCACATTATGATTTATAGTTGTAGTAAATGGAGGGAACCGAAAGAAATTGGATTAAAAATTAATGTGATGTACAATTTTCTTATAAGTACTAAAATGGGAGGATCACCAGAGAGAATGACATTACGATTATGCTGAATCAGCTATCGTGATATATGATTAACAATGTTATGTTTGGTGGTATTCCAAACATGCCGAATAAGACGACGATGGAAATTTATAAATGCTCACTTGTTAAGTAACATAATGGAAATAAGGTTATGTTTCCTTCAAATCAAGAAGAATGTTATAGGAACATTGATGGATACCTCAAATGGAGGGGGATATGTTATCTCTATAGGACAAATGGTTATAGAGTGATTAATTTTCATAGAGTAAAATGTCCCATATATGGATAACATGAGAATTGACCAAATAAATTCCACGACGAAATAATTTATATACCAACCAATAAATACCTATTCTATGATAATTAATAATTTGAAGAATTTCCGAATTTATGTATTTAGATACAATAATAATGAATATTGAATTAGATAAAGATTGTTTAATTTATGTTTGTATCTATTTTTTTCACGATTCTTTTTAATAGTTCCGATGGAAAAGAAAAGTGATTTAATAGAAATGTGATAATCATGTAAAAAACACGATTAATGGAAAGATAACCCTTAATCTGTTTCTAATGTGAAGATAATGATGTTTGGATTAGAGACATGTTGGTTATCAATACATGAATTTTATGGTACCGATTACCTTAGAACTGATAATAGATTTGTTGACAATGTTGTTTGTGAAATAATAGATATATTTTATAGTATTTTTGGATTATAGGAATATATTCTATAAAATCTATTGTGAGGAAACATGAATGTTTTCATTTAGGATGTATTGTTATTTAGGTTATTACCATGTTTTAAGAGAATACGTGATATATATATTCACATGTTTGGAAACTGATAACCAAGAGCTACATAGTGTTATATGGGGGATCAATGTTTAGATAATTTTTTGAACATCTTTTAAAAAAATTATTTTCATATTTTAGAAGGGATATAATTTTAACCATTTATATAAAGTTTATGTTAAACATCAGATGATATTTGTGTTATTAAAGTATTATCTCACCACATGAGGATTTCTGAATATTAGATAAATTGTTTTGATAGTAACTAATGTTAGATGGGATTGATTAACATGGATATCATGATCTATTAGTGCTTCACGAATATAAAATTCACCTTCATTTCATGGAAAAAGTGACAAAGTGGAAATCGATTAAGGAATAAAAAAAGGGTGATATTGTGTTGAAATAAAGTATGTATATCATCAAATGAAAATTATTTAACCCTAGGGAAATGACCTTGAATCTAAAATCATTATAATAGTACCATCATTTTTGATGAATCAAATGGTCCCTTATATCGAAGAATATTTACGGGTTTTTGATTATTATCATTCTCCTATCATGTTCTATATCACTCTCCATCAGAACAATATTGTTTGATTTCTCTTCTGTGTCCATGTTTTCAGTTTCTGCCTATTTTCTCATATGTGGAAACACAGTTATGAGTTTCTCTAGGTAACCTTTAATCTTCAAACGTTACCTTTTTTAAGGAAGTTTTAGTATTCACTTCTACAATGTTGAAGGAAATTTATAGAATTAAACATTTGATAACCCGTAGAAATTTTGATGGAGAACATCATTGTAAGGTGGGTATAATGCAACACCATAAGATATTATGAAATAATTTTTCTGGAATAAATTTTATCTATTTTATATTTTACAATTTTAAAGGTAATGAATATATTTTTTTTATATTAAAAAACTATGTTTGTGTTGCTTTATATGAAAATCCTAGTCGATATTCTACTATATGAAACACTTATATTATATTGTATAATAATAAACACTATGATTTTCATGTGTTACACACACAACCATGTTCTTTTGATAGCCTGCCTTACATTCAAGGCTGGGTTTTACCGAACAATAGTATTTTATTAAAGTATTGTTATTAAATATCAATAGATATAACATATTCATTAAATTAGTTCTTATAAATAATATTAACACATTTATGAAGATATGTGTTTAATAATATAAAATCATTGGTTACCAATTAATTATAAATTAAAATATAAACAACTTGATTATAAAATAAATAGTTTTATTTTTATTCATTTTTTTATAATAAATTAAATAAATTACAATTAGCGAATGATATTAATGAAATATTGTAACACCCAAGAATTTTATGAGAAATATTTTGTTTTTATGTTATATAAATCATCAAAGGAATATTTCACTACACACAACACTAGCTTGTCTTGCTTTACACGCAACCACGACCTTCCTCGATAGCTTGCATTGTACGCAATACCGAGTTTCACTAAACAACGATATGCTATTAAAATATTATTAAAACTAGCCATTATGAATAGAAATACCCACTTTTTGAAATTATATAAATTTTATCTTTCAAAATGGACTTCATTTTTGGATTTACAATATTGAAATTAGCCTAAGGTGATATTTTGGTATTTTTCTGAAAACTTTCAATTTGTGATGAATAGTGAAAACACTAGGTTACTATTTAAAAACCGACTTTTTATTTAAATAATTATTTATTTTATTTAAATTTTTTTAGGTCAAAATTGATACATAATACCTATATAAGTTCAATGAAATCCATTGGATTCATTTTATAATAATGTTAGATATATAATAATTTTATTGAACTTTTAACCGTCTTTTACCCACCTCCTAGGAGAATTTGGAAATTCACATAAAACTTAATTGTACCACTTCTGTGAGTGGAATTTTGAAAATCTGAGAGACACGGTTAATATCAAGGACTAAAATGTGGTTCAACGAGATGAAAATATTTTTTTGGTGAATAGTAACTTTTTACTTTTTTTTACCACTGTTAAAATTAAATAGGGTAATTGAGGGTACAAATGATATTATTATTACCCTAAAACATTTCCTAATTCTATTGGATAAGTTTAATTAGACGAAAAACAACCTTAGAAATAAAATATAACCATTTAGGCCCACTTGTATTAGATTAGGACATTTAATATTAATTTATTTAAAGAAGGGTTAAAATAGTTAAAATCATTGTTTAATAACTAAATCATTTTTAATATAGAGTTATACATAAGATAAATTCGACTATAAATATTTATTAGAAAGATAAAAATATTTCCTACATAATGAGATTTTATTTGTAATTTTTAGACATTAAATAATTTAATTTATTTATGACACAATGATGATGCAGTAATTATCTTATTAATGAAATATTGACATAATTGATGTTATAAATACCCAAATAAATGTAATTTGAGACTTTTTATGAATTACAATAATTTTATAGTTTAATATGACCTGTTAGTATTGATTTAATTAACCTTTTTCGAACTAATCATTCTGTTATGAGTTTCACAATAATCAATTACCAAATATTGTCAAAATTGACATAAAATAGTTTTTAAAACAAATATTATATTATTAATTGTTATTTTATTCATAAAAATCTAAGGTCTGGACAAATGAATTAGATAAGGTTTTATATATTAATAATAAAAAACTTGGGGTTCGTTTGTCTTGTTATAGTATGTTTATTAATCTTATAGTGTAAGAAAACAAGAAGACATGGTAAAAGTAAAATTATTTAACTTAAAGTTAAATCTAAATGATAAGGTTACAATAGATACCTAAACATGTATAAATTCTATTGTATTAGAGGCATTATACCCATAGACACCTTATCTTCTAAATAAATCAATTTTTAGCTATTAAAAACTGAATATGGCTTTATAATAAAAAAATATTTTTAGTTTTTCCAAAGGTACCCCTCTCCTCCCTTATAAAAGGGTACCTCCTCCCTCTCTTCCTAACACCACTTGGAGCCTTCATTCTCGGCCAGGCCCTACCAAATTCTCTTCTCCACTTCCCTAGAAACATCCTAGAGGTCCTGGTCTTCTTTAAAGGCCAATTTTAGTGCCCTAAGAGGAGGTCTCAAAGAGGCGCTTCAAAGAAGAGCTAATGTCCGTTACCGATTCATTCAACTTTATTTCTTCTTCCACTTCTTCTTATTTAGTTGTTTCATTATGAAGTAATAAAATCCGTATTACACAAGTAATTATATTTTATTATAAGTATGAAACTACCCTATTTCACCATCTATCTATCCTACGGAAAATGAAATCACCGCGCGTGCGTACGTACGAAATACCGTCTCCACGCCGTGGTGTAATCTATTTTCCACCACCACCTTACTTGGATATGTATAATGGTTTAAATAATGACTATATATGATTATTGTAAATTGATATTGATTATGAAATAGTATACATACACTCCAACACAATTCCACGATCATGGGAACGATATCATCGCTCGTGCATACGTACGGAATACCGTCTCCACGATGTGATGCGACTCGTTCTACATGATCGTCATTGAATAATGATTATATAAATGAATTGAATGAATAAATATGATATATATTACACTAATACCATTCTATAAATGAGGTATCTATAACCTAAAAATAAGAATTAGAATTTATTCGACAAAACACGCATAAGAACAAAAAGTAATAAACACCCGAAAAACAAGTAGCAATGAAATATTACTAATAAGAAGATAATAATATGACCATATATGATATCATAACAATGAGTATGATTCTTGAATAAGTAAATGACATTATTTAAATCATTATATAGGAGGTTTGGACACTTATGAAGAAAATCAGTCCTTAGGTAAGGGAAAATATCACAATCTCATTTTTATCCGAGATTGTTTATAATTCAAAAATTACTGGGGAATATTTATCATCCACATCCATGTTTCCTCAATATGTAATATTTATATCCTTCTACAATTGTTTAAATCCAATTTTACCCCTCGGTGAGTTCTTATTAAAAGATATTAAAGGAATCTTTTTCCATTTTTCTCATGAGTTACTTTCTGACTTTTCCGACATAAGTACAAGATGAATGTTTTTTTAAATTATATGGCATGAATGGATTTTTAAAACATTTTTTCCAAGAAGGTTCATTTACAAGTTTTCAAGTTTATTTCTAATCGACTTATTTTAGTTTAAAATTTTATGACATGTTAAGAAAGTAAAAATGTTTTTTGAAGTAGAGAGGATATTTTCCTCAAGAATAGAGTTCAAGTGTTTTATCAAAATTATTTTACATCTAAGATAATATAGGGTTATGTTTATATCCCTATTATTACATTTATTTGATTATGTTTTGATGGAATTATTTTTATGATGTCCTTTTATCAAATATGGATTATGTTATGATGGCATGATGTTTAAGATTCCCATTTTTATTACATGGGTTATGCTATGATGTATGGTTTATGATTTTGTGGAACACATAAGAATGGTATCATTATGAGATGGGTGGGACCTATATCTCCCTCCAATTCATTGGGTAAATATTTATATCTCATGAGATAGACATGTTTGGAACAACAGGTTAAACTGGTTCAGTGAAACACGACTGAAACGAGGAGTGAACTCGGTTTCGAAATGGACATGGTCCACAAAGACAGTCTTGGAAATGAGTCTTGACTACTAAGAAATTATTTTCTATGATTATGTGTGTATGAAACCAAGATTCATGTTTTAAGTTATGATTATTGGTATTACATTTCACTACTATGATTTATCCCATGTTATGAAATTATGACCTCTTTTGTAGGTAAGATTTCCAAAATGTTATGTTCTTATGAATATGATGTGATTGATATTTCTTTTGTCTACCCTTACTGAGCATTTGAGCTCACCCTTTTTTATGTTTTCTTTCCCCAGGTCAGGAAGAAGGTTATTAAGTAGGATATTCCAAAAGGGACTATAGATATGATGAAATAAATGGGAGACAATGTAGATGATTTATGAACCAGTTGTTTATGTTTCTCAATTTATAAAGACTCTATACCTATACGGTCCTTTCCTGGTTTTGTTATATGTTTTAATATGTGTACTTCAATTCTGAAGTAATAACAATGTATATAAAGTATGGGTCATTATAGTTGGTATCAGAGGAAAGGTATAGTCAACCTTTGGAAACTAGGATGTGAAAGCCTTAGTAAGAACCCTAAGGATAAGTCTAAGAATAGAACATAATCTTAGTGTTTTAAAAATAGCCATGAACAACCTATGATAAGACCTTAAGTGTGAAATTTTATTCTTGATTATGTGGTTTTCCTATTATAATTAGTGTTTCTCACACTATTTATCTTGGTTTTAGTCAATGGCTAGAACCCGAAGGAACCTTGTTAATGAAGAATGTGACGGGCAATGCAATAATTGTCCTCCTGAGAAAAAAAACGTTATGAGAGCTGGAATGAAAAATCTTTTATCTATTCTCACACAACTTTCTCAAGATATGAATCATCCAGGACTTCCAAACGAGGAAAGGAAGGAGAAAAATTATGTTGAATCCTTCATGAGGCAGCGTCCACACTCATTCAGTGGGTCTACTGATCCTTTAGTAGCTGAACAATGGATCAGTACCACTGAAAAGATATTTTCAGTTCTTCAATGTTCTGAACATGATAAAGTCATCTTAGCAGTTTATCGTTTGGAAGGTGAAGCTGATCAATGGTGGAATCTTATCAAGAATAAGAGACCAAGAGATTAAATTGAGTCCATGGAATGGGATGAGTTCGAGAACTTATTTTTCAATAAGTACTTCCCTCATATTCTTCGAATAAAGATAGAGAAAGAGTTTCTTGAACTAAAGAAAAAGGATGATGAATCTGTTGGTACCTATGAATCAAATTTTACAAGACTTGCAAGGTATGCTTCTGGTATTATTATCCAACCTAATAGTAAGATCGATTGATTCTTTAGTGGATTAAAACCAAGTCTTTGAAGGGAGTAGTCCATAAGGGACTTCAATAGCTACGAGGAAATCGTTCGATGTGCTCTCAAAGTTGAGATGGATATTGGAGTAACCCATCGTTCATATGGGTTTGATAAGAAGAGGAAAATGGAATTCAATGGAAAATCTAAAGAGCACACTGAAAAGAATATGAGTTTTACCTTATGCTAAAAGTGTGGAAAGAAACATGGAGGGAGTTGTCTTAAAGGGACAAGTACATGTTTCAAATGTGGAAAGGAAGGTCATCAGGGATTTGAATGCTACAATGATGGGAAGAATATGTCTAGTGATGCGAACAAAGAAAAGGCTACACAGGGTGCACCTCCTACACTTCAATCTTACAAGTGCAAGGAACTGGGGCATTATGCCAATCAATGCCCTAATCCAATGGTTGTTGATGATGATCGACGTCAAAAAACTATTAAGGCTAAAGGCAATGGAAATTCACATGCAATTTCTATCAGCAATGTGGAGTATGATAAAGAAGTGGTGGAAGGTACACTTACCATCCACTCTAAAGTAGAAAATGTTTTATTTGATTTTGGATCCACCCACTCTTTTATTTCTAAAGAATTTTCTAATGGTATCACCGTATTACCTCAAAAATTAGATGTTGAGTTAGCTATGACGAGCCCAAATGGCACAAAAGTTGCATCAAAAGTTTATAATTCTTCTCTGATTAAAGTTTGTGGGAAAGTGCTTCTTGCAAATCTTGTGATCCTTTCTATACTAGAATTTGATGTGATTCTTGGTATGGATTGGATTTCTTTATATGGAGCTCATATCAATGGCCAAAGAAGGGAAGTCACATTTCATATTCCAGATCAATCTATGATCGTCTATCGATGCAAGGATGAACATAACCTTCCAGTGGAAATTTCTTCCATATTATGGGTCTTGATTCCACTAAATGAAGGTTATTTATCTCAAATGGTTGGTGAGAAACTCACGATTAAGAATATGCCCATTGTACGAGAGTTTGACGATGTCTTTCTGGAGGAAGTTTCGGGTCTTCCACCAAATCGTGAAGTTGAGTTTTCAATAGAACTCGTACCGGGTGCTTTACCTATTTCAAAGACACCTTATAGAATGGCCCCAATTGAGTTTCATGAATTAAAGAAGCAACTCCAAGAGAATCTTGATAAAGGATTCATACACCCTAGTGCGTCACCTTGGGGAGCACCTGTTCTGTTTGTTAGGAATAAAGATGGATCAATGAGACTCTGAATTGATTATTGAGAACTTAACAAGATCAATATCAAGAACAAATATCCTCTCCCACACATTGTTGACTTATTTGACCAACTACGCGGAGCTCTATACTTTTCCAAGATTGATCTTCGTCCAGGGTATCATCAATTAAGGGTCATAATGGAGGATATACCAAAGACGACTTTCTGTACAAGGTATGGACATTATGAATTTATAGTGATGCCATTTGGTCTTACTAATTCCCCTGATATCTTCATGGATATGATGGATAGAGTCTTTAGAGACTATCTTGATCAGTTTGTGGTAGTCTTTATAGAAGATATTCTTGTCTATTCAAAGATCAAGGAAGAACATGAAGATCACTTGAGAATTATGTTGAAGACCCTGAGAAAGGAGAAGCTTTATTCCAAATTTACCATGTGTGAATTTTGGCTTCAAAATGTTGCATTTTGGGGTCACATAATCTCAAAAGAGGAGATATGTGTGGATCTAGAAAAAACAGAGGTTATCAAAAGATGGTTGAGACCAACAACAGTAACTGAGATCCGAAGTTTTCTTGGTTTGGCTGGATATTATCGACGTTTTGTGAAAGATTTTTCACGATTTTCTAATCCACTCACCAGGTTGACTAGGAAAGGAGTTAAGCTTGTTTGGACAGAGGAATGTGAAGATAATTTCAAGGAGTTAAAAATAATGTTATCCAGTGCACCTGTGCTCACACTTCCTTGTAGTGGAGAAAGGTTTGTGATCTATATTGATTCATCCAAGAAGGGTTTGGGGTGTGTTCTCAAGCAAAATGATATGGTGATAGCTTATGCCTCACGACAGTTGAAAACCCATTAGAAAAATCACCCAACTCATGATTTGGAGTTAGCTGCGATAATATTTGCATTAAAGATTTGTAGGAATTATCTTTATGGAGAAAGGTGTGATATTTATACTGATCATAAAGGTTTAAAGAATATTTTCACACAAAATGAGCTAAATATGCGCCAAAGAAGATGGTTGGAGCTGATTAAGGATTAAGACTGCTCAATTCATTACCACCCTGGGAAAGAAAACAAGGTGGCAGATGCATTAAGTCGACAAGACCATGCTAGATTATCTATGATGAGGATCACAAAAGATCCAATATTTATGGATTTACAAAGGATGGATCATGGAATTATAATGGAAGGAGAAAAATTGTATCTTTCTCAAATGAATGTCCAACCATCTATACATGTGTAGATTAAAGAGGCACAGAAAGAGGATGTAGAGTTACAAAAGAAGGTGAGAAATGTTCATGAATTCAACCTTGATTCTGATGGAATAATAAGGTTCATGAATAGGGGTTGTGTTCTTCCCATCCCCGAATTAAAGGAGCTACGGGATGAGTCTCATAGTTCTTCATTCTCTATTCATCCTGGAAGCACGAAGATGTATAGGGACCTGAAAGAGTACTTCTGGTGGGATGGAATGAAAAGAGATGTTGCTGAATATGTCTCTCGATGCTTGGTTTGTCAGCAAGTTAAAGCTGAGAGACAGAAGTCTAAGGGGATGTTACAACCATTACCCATACCCGAATGGAAATGGGAAAACATCACTATGGACTTTGTCACCGGACTTCCTAAAAAATCCAAAGAAAATAATGTTATCTGGGTCATAGTTGATCGTCTTACAAATTCTGCACACTTCATTGCTATTAGAGAAGATTTCTCTCTGGATCAGCTTGCCAGGATATTTGTAAAGGAAGTGGTAATATTTCATGGAGTACTGGTTTCTTTTATATCTGATCGGGATCCGAGGTTTACCTCAATGTTCTGGTGAAGTCTTCAGCATACTCTGGATATAGAGTTGAGTTTCAGCACTGATTATCATTCTCAGATAGACAGTCAGTCTGAGAGGAAAATTAAAACTCTAGAAGACATGTTGAGATCTTTCTCTATAGATTTCAAAGGTGGATGGGTTCAACACCTACCTTTGGTGTAATTTTCTCTCACGAACCGTTCTCGGTGCCGATGTCGTGACTACCCCAAGTCTGCCTTCCATAGGCCATGGGCTGGTGACTAGCACCAAAGGCATAAATCCCGATAACTAGGAAGGAATTTCCTTTATAAAAGTAAACAAAACACCCTAGAGTACAAGCAGAAGTAAAACACTAAGTACAAAAGAAAGTGCTGAAAATTAAATGGCCTAAGATGAAAACCCAAATGAAAAGTAAAACTACAACTGAATGAAAGTACAACAGAAAATACAACAGCTGGAATAAAAGAAGCAGCTCCTGGGTCGTCCTCCTCAGATCCTACCTGAAGGGTTGGTACAGATAGTGCAGCTCCTGGGTCGTATACCACAGATCCTACCTAAAGGGTAGGTACAGATACCCTACAAAACGCTCTCGCCCGTTAACCTCCTCCGAGGGTCGTCTCGTCATGAAGTCCATCTCCGGATACTGACTCGTCATGAGGTCCACCTCAAGGTACCGTCCAGTCCTCGAACACTCGGCCTCTGTCAGCGCTGCCCGTCGTCTGAAACCAACACAATGAGGTGCGGGCATAGCCCGTGTAGGGGTGAGTATACGATACTCAGTAGGGACCCCAAGACTCTCAAGGTCTCACTAAATCCAACAAGGATAACCACAAAGAAGAATCTCAACAGATAACCCTTACTTAGGTATAAGCCCATTCTTATACCTAAGTTATCAAGTCACCCATCTCAATCATGAGGAAACACAAAGGTTGTGAAATCAACAGATAACCACTAACTAGGTATATGCCCATACATATACCTAAGTTATCAAGTGACCCATATCATTCATGAGGTAAAAACAAAGATCATAGACTCAGCGCAAACCAGGATTTTCATTAATGAAACCGTAACTGCTGAAGAGCCCCGTCTTGGGAGAGTACAGTGATCTTGTCATGACTCCGAGGTACTACTCACTAACCTAATACTGCTGCGGTACTCCTCCAGTCGAGTACTGCGGGTCAGCCACCCAAACATAGTAGTGCTACCCGCCGGGGTCTGCCACCCAAAAACAGTAGTGCATCCCCCTAATAGCATGCAGAGGTACCCTCCAGTCCAGTACTATGGGTCTGCACTCAAACACAGTAGTGCTCCGTCTGCTATGGGTCTGCAACCAAATTAGTGGTCCGTCCACTGGGCTAGTGGACTCACTCTATGTCGAGTCGGTCAAGCAGTCGTCAGGTATCAACTGGCTACACGGTATCCATACTCCGTACACTCGTCTCTGGGAGGATCCGCTCCATGAGATACTAGTCGATACTCCACGTATCTCAAGTCTCACGAAGAAGTATCTCAAGGACCACCTCGTCATAGGGGTCTCAACGCAAGATATGGCGCGTAAATTGGATGCATGGTCCATGAGTTATTAGGCTTTTTCGTCCCAGGGTCCCAGTTGGTTTCGTGTGCGAACCAATCCGGACATATCTCAACTGTATCCCAAAAAATCACAGGGTATACTCAAAGGGGACCGTTTCTCAACGTGATCACCAACGCCGCTGACGGTTCGTCAAACAGACATCTGATTTGAAAGCTATCAGCTTTTCCATTCCAAGGGCCCAGTTGGATTGCGAGTTCAATCCAACCCGGCCACTATCCAACTTCATCCAAAACTCAGGCGAAGTATACCAAAAGTTCTGTGTCGACAGGAGGAACTCAACATGACAAACAGAGCGGCAATCAGACGCCCGGTCTGAGAGTTATTGGCTTTTTCGTTCCAGGGGCCCGGTTGCTTTTTAAGTCAAAACCAACCTGACCGCACTCCGACTGTATCCAAACCTTGAGTGGAGTAAGAAAAAAAGTCCACCTCACTAGGAGGAATCCAACAAAGTCAACGACACGTCAATCAGACGTCCGGAGCTCACGTTATATGGGTTTCCGCTCCGGGGGGCCCGGTTGGTTTCGGGTTCGAACCAACCCGCCCATACTAAAAGTTCACTAAAACCTTGAGTTTAATATACAGAAATGACTGCCTTAATCCAAGGATCGCATCGCAACTGACGGTGCGTCGATCAGATGTTCGTAGCCCAGGAGATGGGTGTTTGAACGGTTCTGTCCGAAAATAGGGGATTCGGGCCCGGACCGACTTGGCCCGAGACCCCCTGGGTTGGCCCAAATCGGGGCGACCCGAGCCGGGTTTGGGTCCAGCCTGTTTGGGCGCGGCCTGGCCCAGCTGGGACGGCCCGGCCCAGCCTACGCAGCCCGGCTCAGCCTGGGTGCGGCCCGGCTCGGCCCTGGAGGCCTAGCCCAGCCCGGCGGTCGGTTGGCCGGTTTGCCTGCCGCGCTGGCGTGGCCCGCGTGGCCTGCTCGGTTGTCCGAGCTGAGCGAAAAAGGGGGGGAGGGGGCGCACTACCCCCCTGATTGACAAATGAGTCCCCCACATGGGGGGCCACTACCCTCGGCCTTTTCGGTAACCGGCTGGCTTGGCTGGCCGGTGGGTCACCGCCCCCCCCCCCCCCCCCCCCCCCCCGCGGGTCCCGCCTCTTTGCTCCGGTAGCCGAAAGCTGGGCGACGCTCCCCCCACACCACCGCGGCCATAGGCCGCGGAGTTGTCCGATCGGCGCGGCATGACGGCGCCACAGCTGTGTTCGACTTCAATGGTGCGGCGCGACGGCGCCACACTTCTCCGCCCATACTTCATTATTTCCGCGTGGTGCAACGGCACCGCGCTGCCTTGCTCATGCCGCAAAAAAATCAAGCATCAAGGGGGGGGGGGGGGGGGAGGGTCGGCCATGTTTGTGCGGTCCGAAATCCTCTCATTATTACGATAACAGGTGGCTTAATTTAGGAAATGATGAACGGTGGCAAAAGTATTCACGAACAAAAAAAATAATCCCCTACCTTGCAAAGACGTCGCACGACGTCGAGCCGTGGAAAGAGGAAAGCGTCGCGATGATCAGACGTCACAGAAGATCGGTTCCGATTCCGTTGACATCGAAGGGAGTGTCATTGTGGATGGCGATGTTCCCCATGGTGGTGTCTCCTCCCTTGATGTGTTGGAAGAAAAAGAGAAGGCATATCGTCAGTGACTTCACGTTCTTCGTCGGAGGCGTTCTTCGTCGGAGGGGTTGTTCTTCGTCAAGAACGTTCTTCATCAGAAGGAGGGAGCTCTTCTAAATTCTCCAAGAATTCCCCTCACAATATTTTCCCAACCAAATATTAAAATGAGAATTTACCCCATTTTAAAAGGAAAGACAACAATTCAAATTAATTCAAAGAGTCACTCATTAATTATGTGTGTAGACTACATAATTAAGGAGGAGTTTACAAATTAATTTAAAGAGTGACAAAGGGGGGGGGATTTGGGAGTAGAGGGTGAGGAGAGGAGTTAGGGTCTCATGTGGGTCCCACCTCACTAAAACCCTCCCAATTTTGTAGGATTATAATCACCCTCAACAAAAAGAAATCCACCATAGGTTTTAAATAGAAATTGTTTTTCAACAATTTTATTTATTCTAAACCAAATCCCCAATTAAAAAAACTCATCCTGCTTTAAAGGAAACTGCGGTAAAGGCCCCCTTAAGCAATTACCAGCGCTACGAGTTCATCGGTGCCCCTCAGATTTCGATTCCAAGAACTGGTTCAAAAGTTAGAAAAACTCACGTGTTTGTTCACTGAACGTACCCGAGCTAAACTTCAGAAATTGATTCTGGGTACACCGGGCCTCGGAATCAGGTTCCGTCAGAAACTGTGTTCTTGTAAAATTCCAAATAAATTAAGAAAAAAAAAATTCTTTGAAATTTTTGGGTCTTTACATTACTCCCACCTCAGGGATTTACGTCCCCCGTAAAGCTTTAACACAAACATAGGGAAACAAAAGTGGTACTGAGCACGCAACTGAGCCTCCCACTCCCATGTTCCCACCTGGAGGTTCCCATGCTGCCAACGAAAGCGCACAAGAGGAATAGACTGTCCTCGTAGGACCCGCTCATGTCTATCCTCAACCTCTACTGGAACCCCGCAAATGTCACCCCATCGCCAAAGTCCAGCTCCTCATGGTCGATGATATGCAAAGGGTCGTGATGGTATCTCCTCAGTTGAGATACATGGAAGTCGTCGTGCAGCTGGTGCAACTGAGGTGGATGGGTCAAACGGTAAGCCACATCGCCTACCCTACTGAGGACCTGAAAAGGTCCACTGATCCTCGGAGATAAATTGTCGCCTTGGCCTCATCTCCATAAACCTTGTCAAGGTGAGACCCGTATAAGGACATGATCATCATCCTCGAACTCTAGAGGTCTCCAATTCCTATTTGTAACAGAAACTCAAAACTCCTACTGCCGCAAGGGTAAGGTTGGCCGACTCAAGAGTGATCGACTACACCCTCCCTTGCACGAGTTTATCTTATTCTTCTTGGGGTTCCATTTTTGCCGAACAAGGAAAACCTGTCCCAACATTGTAGGTAAACCACAACCTCTTTCCTAATATAGTCAGTCTATGTTTGAACTGTGGATCCAATCCATACTCAGATCAATATCGTAAGGCCTCGACGCTGCCACCAAGATATTCCAACCGAAACTCTCACCCCAAGGGTCAGACCACACTATTGGCGTAAGTGTTCTTATCAAGTCTTCTCCCAAGGTATCTCTATACGTGAGGGTCAAGTCTACGACTTAATGGAAACTCTAGGTATGGGACAAGATTCATGGATGGAAGGAATGATTCTTATTAATGTATGTTACTACGGTAGCTAGTAGTGGAACACAGACTATTCCTCGAATCATTCTTAGAGCCATTGGGTCACTCTCCTTGACCGCATGAAGCTACTCTCTTCCCCTTGCCATCTAGCTCCCTGAGCCTGGCGGAAACAACTAAGGTGGGTGGTTGTAGCATGCGGAAAAGTACACTAGCTCATGCTACTCATCCTGGCTCTGCCTCCACGTCTACTGCTTCCCAGACTCATCTCTCCTTAAATCTTCTTCTTCTTGAAACATTTAACACACCCGAGTCTCTAAGACTGGCGCCAGTTTCCTGTTTCTTACTGCACTGTGCAGTCTTCATCCGCTCCTGGATGATCTGCACATTATTTGCCTATGACCTGTAAGAGATTCTAAGATTTCTCCTTTTCCGAAAAGAGAAACTCGGTCTCATCACCTGGATGAACCATGCCCATTTCCTAATACAGTCAATCCTGACGTGAATGATGCATTCATGCCATGGATGACATCGTAAGGCCACGACGTTACCACCAAGAGCTCCAACCATCACTCTCGCCTCCAAGGGTCGAGTCACACTGTCGGCATCAGTGTGAGGTCACTGGGTATCCTCCAGTAGAAAATCTCTAAAGTGAGGGTCAAGTCAACAGTTTTAACTGGGACCCTCAGTATCAACCAAACAAAAGGACAAGAAAGAAAACATAAAGATAAGTGTCTTTTTATTATTACAGCTCATAGTACAAAGAAAAAAATACAATAGCAACATGGAACTAGAAGTACAAGGGACAAAAAAGTATCCACTAGTTCTGCTCTGGTCCACCTGCTTCGAAGCTCTACTGCCTTGTCCACTGCTCGGATGTTGCTCTAGCACCCACCTCTGCTTCTGCCTCGGTGGCTCCTCCAACACCCGCAGATCAAACTGTGCGGGGAGCCGGACAGTCACGTGCCATGTGACCCTCCTGCCGCAAGAGTAACACTATCCGTTTCCGGCACGCCTGGCTCTGAACGCACCCCGGGTGCCCCGCACCATTGATCCTGAGTCATGTGGTCGACCACCTGTAGGTCTGGTCCTCCTAGACCTCTGCATCATTTGTCTTATTACCTACAAATGACTCGGCTACTGATGGAAAAAATCATGTGGCAAAGGCAGCAGCTTCTGAACACGCTTGGGGTGTAGAGCCACTGGTATAAAATCCACCTTGAAGAAGGTCTCAAAGTCTCCCCATGTGAAGGTCATCCCGTCGCAAAACTGGACAGGTGGCTCCCACCACATTCCTGTTGCTGCCTGAAGGAGGCTGGCAACAAAGATCACCATGAAGTCTGCTGTGTACCCAATATCCTCAAAACTCTCACCACAGCCTCCAACCAGACCTCAGCGGCCTGTGGGTCCTGTCTCTCCTCAGAACCTGGGTGGCCTTTGGCGCTGGAACTCGTGCAGCGCGATCATGTGGCATGCATCTCCTGCTGTTGGGGCTGGTGGCATTGGTGGCCCAACGTATGGTAGTACCACTGGTGCCTCCATTAGGGCCTCAACTGTAAGAGGTCCCTGTACCGAAGCCTCGTCGCTCGGTAGGCTGTCAGTACGCACATCCCTATGGGCTCTAGCTGGTCGTTCGTGGAAAGGAATCCTGAAAGAAACAACGTGACACGGTCAAACGATTATAACCTGGTGAGGCTGACCTGGTTTGAGCTGACTTTTAAAAACTTCTGGTAACACACACGCAATCAGTGTTTTCATGCACAAAGTCGGAAATAAGTTGTCAAGGGTCCTGGTGTATGGATACTTCTGCCGCCCGCCCACCAAAACTGGACTCCCTGAACTGAAAACCACACTCGATACTCTTAACACTGTCGCTTCACAAAAAGAAAATATCAGAGTTATAAGTTTTGTGGTAGAACCGACTCCTCTGATACCATTTTATCATGACCCATCTCAGGGCCCACGTCGTGACTACCCCAAGGCCCGCCTTCCATAGGCCAGGGGTTGGCGACTAGAACCAAAGGTGTAAATCCCAATTAACTGGGAAGGCATTGCCTTTATAAAATTAAACAAAACTTTACAGAGTACAAGCCGAAGTAAAACACTATGTATAAAAGAAAGTGCTGAAAAGTAAATGGGCCAGGATACAAACCCAACTGAAAAGTACAGCTACAACTGAACGAAAGTACAATAGAAAATAAAACAGCTGGAAAAAGAAGTAGCTCATGGGTCGTCCTCCTTGGATCCTACCTGAAGGGTAGGTACAGATAGCGCAACTCTTGGATCGTCCACCAAAGATCCTACCTGAAGGGTAGGTACAAATAGCCTCCACAACTCTCTCGCTTTTCAACCTCCTTCGAGTGTCGTCTCGTCGTGAAGTCCATATCCGGATACTGACTTGTCGTGAGGTCCACCTCCGGGTACCGTCCAGTCCTCGAACACTCGGCCTCTGTCAGCGTTGCCCGTCATCTGCAACCAACACAACGAGGTGCGGGCATAGCCCGTGCAGGGGTGAGTATACGATACTCAGTAGGGACCCCGAGAACTTCAAGGTCTCACTAAATCCAACAAGGATAACCACGAAGAAGAATCTCAACAGATAACCCTTACTTAGGTATAAGCCCATACTTATACATAAGTTATCAAGTAACCCATCTCAATCATGTGGAAACACAAAGGTTATGAAATCAACGAATAACCACTACATAGGTATATTCCCCATACATATACCTAAGTTATTAAGTGACCCATCTCATTCAGGAGGTAAACACAAAGGTCATAGACTCATCTCAAACCCGGATTTTCCTTAACGAAACTATAACTGCTGAAGAGCCCCGTCTCTGGAGAGTACAGTGATCCTGTCACGACTCCGAGGTACTGCTCACTAACCTAAGACTGCAGAGGTACTCCTCCTGTCGAGTACCGTGGGTCAGCCACCCAAACATAGTAGTGCTACCCACAAGGGTCTTCCACCCAAACACAATAGTGCATCCCCCCTAATAGCCTGCAGAGGTACCCTCCAGTCGAGTACCGAAGGTCTGCAATCAAACACAACAGTGCTCTGTTCGCCATGGTTATTCACCCAAAAAAAGTAGTGCTCTGTCCACTGGGATAGTCGACTCACTCAAAGTCGATTCGGTCAAGCAGTCGTCAGGTCTCAGCTGGCTACACGGTCTCCGTACTCTGTACGCTCGTCTCCGGTAGGATCCGCTCCACAAGCTACTGGTCGATACTCTAAGTATCTCAAAGTCCAATGATGAAGTATATCAAGGACCGCCTCTTCATAGAGGTCTCAATGTAACAGACGGCGCGTCAATCGGACGCCCGATCTGTGAGTTATTTGCCTTTTCGTCCCAGGGGCCCGGTTGGTTTCGTGTGCAAACCAACTCGGCCGTATCTCAACTATACCCCGAAATCTCATAGGGTATACTCAAAGGGACCGTTTCTCAACGTGATCACCAACGCCGCAGACGGTTCGTCAGACGAACGTCCGGTTTGAAGCTATCAGCTTTTCCGTTCCAAGGGGCCGGTTGGATTATGGGTTCAATCCAACTCGGACACTATCCAACTGCGTCCAAAACTTAGGCGAAGTATGCCAAAAGTGCCGTCTCGACAAGAAGAACTCAACGTGATAGATGACGCATCAATCAAACGCCCGGTCTGAGAGTTATTGGCTTGTTATTCCAGGGGCCCGGTTGGTTTTTAAGTCAAAACCAACCTGACCGCACTCCGACTACGTCCAAACCTTGAGCAGAGTAATCCAAAAAATCTGTCTCACTAATAGAAATACAATAAAGTCGACGACACGTCAATCAGACGTCCAGATCTCATGTTATAAGTGTTTCCGCTCTTGGGGCCCGGTTGGTTTTGGGTTCGAACCAACCCTCTCATACTCAACGTTCTCCGACACCTTGAGTGTAATATACCGAAACGCCCGTCTCGATCCAAGGATCGCATCGTAACTGATGGTGCATCGATCGGAGGTCCGTAGCCCCTGATATGGGCGTTTGAATGGTTCTATCCGAAAATAGGGGGTTCGGGCCCGGACTGACCCGGCCTGAGACCCCATGGGTCGGCCCGATCCGGGTCGACCCGAACCGGGTCTGGGTCCAGCCCGTTTGGGCGCGGCCCGACCCGGCCTGGCCTGGGCACGGCCCGGCCAGGCCCAGCGGCCGGTTGGGCTACCGCGCTGGCACAGCCTGTTCGGTTGTCCGAGCTGAGCGAAATAGGGGGTCGCGCTGCCCCCTTGATTGACAAACACGGCCCCCACGTGGGGGGACGCTCCATCATCCATCCGCGCTTCTTCTCCGATACTTCATTATTTCTGCGCGGTGCAACGGCACTGCGCTACCTTGCTCTTACCGCAACAAAATCAAGCATCAAGGGGGGGGGGGGGGGGAGGGTCGGTTGTGTTCGTGCGGTCCGACCTCCTCCCATTATTAAGATAACAGGCGGCTCAATTTAGTAAACGATGAACGACGATGAAAGTATTCACGAATAAAACAAATAATCCCCTACCTTGCAAAGACGTCGCACATCGTCGAGCCGCGGAAAGAGGCAAGAATCGCGATGATCAAACGTCGCGGAAGATCGGTGCCGATTCCATTGACGTCGAAGGGAGAGTCATCATCGATGGCGACGTTCCACGCGGTGGTGTCTTCTCCCTTGACCCGGAGGAAGAATAAGAGAAGGCACATCGTTGGTGACTTCGCGTTCTCCATCGGAGGCGTTCTTCGTCGGAGGCGTTGTTCTTCATCAAGAACGTTCTTCGTCAGAAGGAGGGAGCTCTAATAAATTCTCCAATAATTCCCCTCACAATATTTTTCCAACAAAATACTAAAGTGATATTTCCCCCATTTTAAAAGGAAATCCAACCATTCAAATTAATTCAAAGAGTCACTCATTAATTATGTGTGTAGACTACATAATTAAGGAGGAGTTTACAAATTAATTTAAAGAGTGATAAAGGGGGGGGGGGGTTTGGGAGTTGATGGGGAGGTGAGGAGTTAGGGTCTCGTGTGGGACCCACCTTACTAAACCCTCCCATTTTTTAGGATTATAATCACCCTCAACAAAAAGAAATCCACCATAGGTTTAAATAGAAGTTGTTTTCAACAATTTTATTTATTCTAAACCAAATCCCCAATTAAAAAAACTCATCCTGCTTCAAATGCAACTACGGTAAAGGTCCCCTTAAGCAATTACTGGTGCTACGAGTTCATCAGTGCCCTTAGATTTCTATTCCGAGCACCGGTTCAAATGTTAGAAAAACCCGCTCGTTTGTTCATTGAACATACCCGAGCTAAACTTCAGAAATTGATTCCGGGCACACCGGGCCTCGGAATTAGGTGCCGTCAGAAACCGCGTTCTTGTATAATTCCAAAGAAATTAAGAAAACAAATTTCCTTGAAATTTTCAGGCCTTTAAATTTTCTTATAATAATAGATTTCACTCCAGTATTCAGATGGCTCCTTATTAAGCTCTCTATGGAAATAAATGTAGGACTCCAACTTGCTGGGATGAAGTTGGGGAATGAAATCTATTAGGACCTGATCTTGTTGATGAGATGGCAGAAAAGATCCGATCTATTTATCAACAAATAAGATCAGCTCAGAGTCGACAAAAAAATTTATGCCGATAACCGAAGAAAAGACCTAGAGTTTGAAGTGGGTGATAAAGTGTTCTTATGAATATCTCCTTGGAAGAGAGTAATGAGATTTGGAAAGAAGGGAAAGCTGAGCCCTAGGTATATTGGTCCTTTCGAAATACTGGATCGTGTTGGAAAGGTAGCTTACCGATTGGCACTTCCACTAAATCTCTCTCAAGTTCACGATGTGTTCCATGTATATCTCCTGAGAAAGCACATACCTGATCCTTCACATGTACTCAGCTCAGAAGTTGTACCGCTGAAGCAAGATCTTTCTTATGAAGAACAGCCGATAGAGATTCTGGATCGTAGAGAAAAATTCCTACAGAACAAGACAACTCGCTTGGTGAAAGTTTTATAGAGGAACAAACAATTAGAAGAAGCTACATGGGAGTTTGAGGATATGACGAGGGAGAGGTATCCTCATCTGTTTGTTACAAAGTGATGAATTTCGAGGGTGAAATTCATTTTAAGGGGGGTAGAATGTAACACCCAAGACTTTTATGAGAAATATTTTGTTTTTATGTTATATAAATTATCAAAGGAATCTTTCACTACACACAACACTGGGTTGGCTTGCTTTACACGCAACCGCAACCTTCCTTGATAGCTTGCGTTGTACGCAATACCGAGTTTCACTAAACAACGATATGCTATTAAAATATTATTAAAACTAGCCGTTATGAATAGTAATACCCACTTTTTGAAATTTTATAAATTTTTTCTTACAAAAAGGACTTTATTTTGGATTTGGAATATTGAAATTATCCTGGGGTAAAATTTTGGTATTTTTCTGAAAACATTCAATTTTTGATGAATAGTGAAAACACTGGGTTACTACTTAAAAACTGACTTTTTATTTAAATAATTATTTATTTTATTTAAATTTATTTTAGGTCAAAATTGATATATAATACCTATATAATTTCAATGCAATTCATTGGAGTCATTCTATAATAATTATATATATATATATATATATAAATTTTATTGAACGTTTCACCGTCTTTTACCCACCTCCTAGGAGAACTTGGAAATTCACATAAAACATAATTTTATCGCTTCTGTGAGTGGAATTTCGAAAATCTGAGAGCCACGGTTAATATCAAGGACTATAATGTGGTTCAATGAGATGAAAATAATTTTTGGTGAATAATAATTTTTTACTTTTATTTACCACGGTTAAAATAAAATAGGGTAATTAAGGGTACAAATGATATTATTATTACCCTAAAACATGTCTTAATTCTATTGGATAAGTGTTCTTCGACAAAAAACAACCTTATGAATAAAATATGACCATTTAGGCCCACTTGGATTAGATTAGGAAATTTATTAATAATTTATTTAAAGAAGGGTTAAAATAGTTAAAATCAAAGTTTAACAACTAAATCATATTTAATATAGAGTTATACACAATATAAAATAGACTATAAATATTCTTTAGAATCCTAAAATAATTTCCTACATAATGATATTTTATTTTTAATTTTTAGACGTTAAATAATTTAATTTAGTTTTGACACAATGATGATGCAATAATTATCTTATTAATGAAATATTGACATTATTGATGTTATAAATACCCAAATAAATGTAATTTGAGACTTTTTATGAATTAAAATAATTTTATAGGTGAATATGACATGTTAGTATTGATTTAATTAACATTTTTCTAACTAATCATTCTTTTATGATTTTCAAAAAAATCAATTACCAAATAATGTCAAAATTGACATAAAATAGGTTTTAAAACAAATATTATTTTATTAATTGTTATTTTATTCCTAAAAATATAAGTTTTGGAACAATGACATAGATAACGTTTTATATATTAATAATAAACAACTTTAGGTTTGTTTGTCTTGTTATAGTATTTTTATTAACCTTATAGTGTAAGAAAACAAGAAGACACGATAAAAGTAAAATTATTTAACTTAAAGTTAAATCTAAATGATACGTTTAAAATAGATACCTAAACTTGTCTAAATTATATTGTATGAGATTATTTTGACCCATCCCTACCTTATCATCGAAATAAATCATTTTGTATCTATTAAAAACTGAATATGGCTTTATAATAAAATAATATTTTTAGTTTTTCCAAAGGTTCCCCTCTCTTCCCTTATAAAAGGGCACCTACTCCCTCTATTCCTCACACCACTTTGATCCTTCATGCTCAGCCAAACCATTCTAAATTATCTTCACCACTTCCCTAGAAACATCCTAGAGGTCCTGGTATTATTTTAAGACCAATTTAAGTTCCCTAATAGGAGGTCTCAAAGAGGCGCTTCAAAGAAGAGGTAATGTCCGTTACCGATTCTTTCAACTTTATTTCTTCTTCCACTTCTTATTCTTCTTTAGTTGTTTCATTATGAAGTAATAACATCAGTATCAATCATATACTGACATGTTATTATAAGTATGAAACAACCCTATTTCATCATCTATCCATCCTACGAAAAATGAAATCACCGCGCGTGCGTACGTACGGAATACCGTCCCCACGCCGTGGTGTAATCTATTTTCCACCACCAACTTACTTGGATGGGTATAATGGTGTAAATAATCACCATATATGATTATTTTAAATTTATATTGATTATTAAATAGTATACATAGACTCCAATACAATTACACGATCATGGGAACGATATCATCGCTCGTGCGTACGTACGGAATACCATCTCCACAATGTGATGCGACTCGTTCTACATGATCTTCATTGCATAATGATTATATAAATGAGTTGAATGAATAAATATGATATATATTACACTAATACCATTCTGTAAATTAGGTATCTATAACCTAAAAATAAGAATGAGAATTTATTCAACAAAACACGCATAAGAACAAAAAGTAATAACCACCCGAATAACAAGTAGGAATGAAATATTACTAATAAGAAGCTAAGAATATGACTATATATGATATCATAACAACGGTTATGATGCTGGAATAAGTAAATGACATTATTTAAATCATTATAGAGGAGGTTCGGACACTTACGAAGCAAATCGGACCTAAGGTAAGGGAAAATCTCGCAATCTCATTTTTATTCGAAATTGTTTATACTTCAAAAATTACTGCGGAATATTTGTCATTCACATCCATGTTTCCTCAATATGTAGTATTTATATCCTTCTAAAATTATTTAAATCCAATTTTACCATTCGGTGAGTTTTTAGTAAAAGATATGAAAGGAATCTTTTGTCGTTTTTCGTATGAGGTACTTTTTGACTTTTCCGACATAAGTATGAGAAGATGTTTTTTAAACTTATACGGCATGAATGGATTTTTAAAACCTTATTTCCAAGAAGTTTACTTTACAAGTTTTCATGTTTATTTTTAATAAACTTATTTTAGTTTAAAATTGTATGACATGGTAAGAAATGAAAAATGTTTTTTGAAGTAGAAAGGATATTTTCCTCAAGAATGGAGTTCAAGTGTTTTATCAAAATTATTTTCCATCTAAGATAATATAGGGTTCTGTTTCTATCCCTATTTTTACATTTATTTTAATATGTTATGATGGGATTACTTTTATGATGTACTTTTATATTATATGGATTATTTTATGATGGCATGATGTTTAAGATTCCCATTTTTATTACATGGGTTATGCTTTAATGTATGGTTTATGATTTTGTGACACACATAAGAATGGTATCATTATGAGATGGGTGGGACCTATATCTCCCTCCAATTCAATGGGTAATGATTTATATCTCATGAGATAGACATGGCTGGAATGGTAGGTTAAACCAGTTTAGTGAAACATGACAGAAACGTGGAGTGAAATCGGTTCAGAAATGGACATTGTCCACTAAGATAGTCTTGGAAATGAGTCTTGACTGCTAAGAAATGATTTTCTATGATTATGTGTGTATGCCACCAAGTTTCATGTTTTATGTTATTATTATTGGGATTACATTTCACTACTATGATTTATCCCATGTTATGAAATTATGATTTCTTTTGCAGGTTAATATTTCTAAAATGTTATGTTCTTATGAATATGATGTGATTAATATTTCTTTTGTTTACCCTTACTGAGTATTTGAGCTCACCCTTTTGTATGTTTTATTTCCCCAGGTCAGGAAGAAGGTTATTAAGTAGGATATGCCAAAAGGGACTCTATATATGATGAAATAAATGGGAGACAATGTAGATGCTTTATGAACCAGTTTTTTATGTTTCCCAGTTTCTAAAGACTCTATACCTATACGGTCCTTTCCTTGTTTTGTTATATGTTGTAATAAATGTGCTTCAATTATGAAGTAATAAAAATGTATGTAAAGTATGGGTCGTCATAAATATATATGTTATATATTAAATTAAATAGTTTTTATATTATTCCAATATATTTTATAGGCATAATATAACAACAAACCCAATTTTATACATAAAACCCTATATTTGTTTAAAAATTGAAATGTTACCGCCTTTTAATGTAGAACCCATTTTAAATAATTTTTTAATGTTTTTTTATTATTTTAGGAAATTATAATCCTATTATTTTACAAAATCATACACTAATATAGGTTTTTTTGAATTTTTTGTATTTGTTTGATAATTTTTATGTTTTGATGAATAGTGAAAAATACTAAATTTTAATTCAAAACAACTTTTTCATCGAAGTAATTTATACAATTTAATTATATATATGGATTTATTTAAAGTATCATTATATAAAAGTTTGTCATTTAATCAAATATAGTTAACTTTAATCAATTTAACATTGAATTTGGATATAAAAAGAGGTCATTCTTCTCGATGTTTTGACATGAAAACCATTTTTTTCTCATTTAATCAATGATATTAATTTTAAATTTATTTTATCAAATTATTTGTCTTGAATTATTAATAACGGATTCCATATTTGTAATCATAAGGTAAAAATTTAGTAAATAGTCCCCTTTTATTTTTTGAAAAAATAGGAATAATAACGTCAGTAATTTTTAATATCATGGTTAAGGGTAAATCGGTTAATTAAGGGTCAAGGTAATATAATAAAAATTATAAAAATACCGTAATACTTTAAAAAAAGTTCTTATATGAATAAAATTAGACCACTAAGACATCAGTATATATATTTAGTAATTTTATCGACATGCGTCCATGAAAATGAATTAAGTATTATTAAAGTCAAAGGGAGGGACAAAATTTCACACTATTAATTTTAATGTGTATAAAATTTTTAATATAAGGATAAATTGAATATTTGATCGATTATATATATTAAACAGAAATATAAATGGTTTTTATTAATATAAAAATACCTTTAATTTTAAGAGTTGAACTAATTATCATAAACAAATACAGTATGATTATGTGGTAGTTACCCACTTAATGAAAAAAATCAACTAAATGATATTATTTATATTAAAAGAAATATAATTTTATTTAATAAATGTCACAGAAAATTTTTTTTGGATGAATATGAAATTTTTTAGGAGTTTTAAGGGAATTTTTTTATGTTATCTTACGGTATGTATTTTCATAAAGTTGATGTTATGAGTAGTGTCAAAAATGACACTTAAAATCTTTTATGAAAATAATATTTTAATAATTTTTTTAAAAACCATAAAAATATTAAATAATTAAAAGGGGATAATATATGTTTTAAAATATCATAAATTTTCTATTTATGGTCTAATTGAAAATTTATATGTAAAAATTACATCCACTTAATATTAAGAACATTGTTACAATAGTTAAATTTAAAATACGTTTACAAAGTGTTAATAAAAAAGATAAGGTTTAAAATTACATAAAAACTTATATAAAATTTCATTAATGATGATATTAAAACATTATCACATATTATATTCTAATATATATCTTTTGGAGGTGTTTGAATTATTTTTCCATTTAATATAATTTAATATCATTGAGACTTTCCAAAAGTGCCCCTCCCCTCTCATATAAAAGGGAACCTCTATTTCTCTTTTAGTCACACCTATAAAGACCTATGTATCAGGAAAACAATACCCAATCAACCTAATAAAATATATTTATTCATACTAGAGTCATTATTTTGGTAATAAATCTAACAAAATAAAACATTTTGTTCCAATTAAAAAAAGATACTTAAAGAAAATGTAACATTCAGTATTGAACATTTTTGTTTTATTTCTTCTTTGAACCCCCTATATTATTTTTATTTCAAGTTTATATAATAACATTAGTATAATAAATATAAATAGAAGTTTATATATGGTGGGTTCAACCTAAAATTTCATAAAATGTGATCTAATGGGTAACAAACTTACCATTCGTGTGTACAATGGACTACCGCCTCGCGAAACAATGATTGTTAGTTTTTCCATTACCGCATATAATGGTGGTAATTATAACGTAAAATATGTTTTTTTGTGATATTTATGTATTTATGAAATTATTATAAATCTTTAATTATAATATCATATCTAAAATTTTACCAGTGAATATTATGGGCAATGATAATATCTCTCTTGCATACGTGTGACTTACCATCTCCACAATGCGATGGGATTCGTTCTTCATATATATTTCACATGGGTGGTAATAAAGATTAATTTTATGAATATATATAATATATATAAATTTAAAATTTCTAATGAATTAGTGTATATCATATACATTTATTTCGTTGAATATGATAATGAAAATGAAAACATCGTCCACGCATGTGTACAGCTTACCATCTCCATGAACGGTGTATTTCATTTTCTATTTCTATCTTTCCTATATGACCATTGATAAATGTATAATAAATATATATGATATTTTTATAATTTTTATAATTCTATAGATAATGATATAATTATATAACTCTAAGGAACAAGAATAATAAGTCAAAACTTGTATGAGTAACAAAGCAGTTATTACTCGGAAGTTATCCTAAACATGGAATAGTTAATAAGAGAGAAATATAAATTCATCAGTAATACATATATGTAATTATATACAGGAATACGAGACATTAATAGATTTATCAAAACATATATTTATCATATTGGACATTTTTATGAGTACTATGAGAGTCTAGATATAAGGTATGGTAATTTTATCTTACTTTTTTTTTTCTGGGAGATACGTTCCATATTCACCAATTCATTATTTTTTGTGATATATATATTTTCATATGAAATGTTATTTAACTAATTTCATATATTTAATGATATCAAAATAATTAATTGATGTTATTATTTTATGGGGTTCATTGTTGTAATGTTACCCAACTCGTAATAGACTAATGTGTCACGTTAATTTTTATGGGACACATATCTTATACAGTAGTTGATAATTATATATGATATATATACTTTCAATGGAATTATTTTATGATTCATATACTTAATATTATGAGTATTTACATATCCATTTTATGATATATCATTCATGGGGTTTACAGAAGAAAAATTACCAAATTGTAATGGTAATTTCTCTCAATTTTCCTTCTTTGAGATACATGTTATGTTATTCACCTATAACATTATTTTTGGTTTATATACCACCCTTGTTCATGTTGTATAATGAATATAATTATATTCATGATATTTATTGATTTATTTAATGTTTTTAACTCTTTATTTGGAAATATATGTTCCAAATAGTTTTTTTCCAAAACAAATTCTATTTTAAATGATATTTTAAGAAGATTCAACAAAATGGATTTCAAATATGATTAAAAGGGTTTAAAATAATGGTTGATAATATCCCAAGGATATTTTCAGTGAAAAGGGTTTGATAAATCTATTATAATTTTAAAATAATTTTTCAAAGATAAAATCATATTTTTATGAAATTTTTTGAAAGGATCTTTCAAAATAATTTTCCATCTAAGATGACATAGCTATAAATAGTTTATGATTTATTGGTGATATGATCCAATAATACCATTAATATTATTTTTAAAATGATTTTCTTTTATTATGGGTTGATATTTATGAATCCTATTTCTTTTTCACGGGTTATGCTGTGATTGAATGGTATTTATGAAACCCATTTAATTATGAGGGTTTTAATATCATCAATGATTTATGTTCTTTTGGAAAACATATGTACGGTTTTTATTAGGTGATGGGTGGGACCTAAATCTCCCTCTGATGCATTGGGTAATGTTGGATAACTCCTGTTGTATATATGTTATGTTTGAACCAAATTTAATGTTAACATTTTTATGAATGGACATAGTTTTCATGTCCACAATTTTTATATGGACAAGGTTTTAAATTCCACATGTTTATGAAAGGGTTAATTTCATATCTTTAAATTAATTAGGGAACATATTACTATTTATACATGATAAAAAGATACATGATTTTATGTATTCCAAAATTTCATGTTTAATGTAAATATTATGATCTCATAGATTATATTATTTAATTTCCTTATGATTCATGTCTTAGGAACTACTAATTTTTATTCCAAGATTCATGTTTGTGTTCTTTAATATGTATGGTATGATCTTTTTATGTAATGATCATATTATCATTCTATTATACTCTTTCTTATACATATATATCTTTCTTTTTTTACAATTATTGATAATCTTAGATCACCCTTTTCTTATGATTCCTTTCCCCATGTTATAAAGAATGGGTTTAAGAAGGATTACTACAGGGAAAAATCATTGTGGGAAAAACTAAATATATTCCACTATACTATAAGTATATGTTCCATTTATACAAAGGCACATAAGTAATACAATCCTTAGGATTATTTTTATAATGTTTGAAATGTTTTTAAAAAAATGATGTGATATCTATGTTCAATAAGCCCAAGCAATTATAGTTGTTATCAAATCTAGGTTTAGTGAACCATTGAAAAATACTATGAGAAAACATATGTGAGATCCCTATGGATATTTCTAAGGATATTTCTAGGGGTTTATATAAGGATAAGACTAAGGATGAGTTAATGTTTTTGAAAATTTCATATAATTTTGGTAAAGTATATTTTGAGTGGTTTCTAGAATTAAATACTAATCTGGATAGTACATGTGGATGTGGATCTAGAATAAATGTACCTAGGGGTAACAACTATGACAAGGCGTGTCAGGTATGACTCAAGAATAACCTGGTACATGAGAATGGGCCTTAATGCACACCGAGGTTGACACTCTTAGGGGTATTATTTATAAATCTAAAAACTCGTTACGAACTATCATAAAGGAATTAAAAATATTTTTTATATAAATAACTTCTGATAAAGGTATGGTGTCAAATATTAAGGAAGGTGTCATAATTTAGAAATAATATAAGTAATTTTTTACGATTATGTTCTTTTAACCAAGATAAGTGTTTCTAACATTATGATTTCTATTTTTAGTCAATGGATTGAACTAGATGTAATTGGGGTGACATTGAATGTGATGAATTTTTTTTGATGAGATTTCTATTGGGGTAATAATTAAAGAAAATGAAATTAAAATTATGATGAATCATCTATCATGATATATGATTAATAATGTTTGGTTTGGTGATATTCCAAACGTTCCAAATAAGAGGATGGTGAACATTTATAAATGTTCATAGCTTGATGAAAGAAGTGAAAAGGAGATTTGGATTCCAATAAATCAATAAGAAAGGAATAATGACTGTGATGGGTACCTAAAATTGAATAAAAGATGTTATCTCTACAGGAAAAAGGTCCATATAGTGACAAAGTTTCAAAGAGTTTAATGTCTCATATTTTTATAACATTTTAATTACCCAACTAAATTGACTGAAAATATTATTTACATCAAAACCTATAAAGAAATATTCCATGAAAATCATTAATGTCGAAGGATTATAGTATTTATGAATTTTGATAACAGAACTATGAATGGAGAATTACATAATTATGGTTTAATTTATGTTCTTCCCAAATGATTTTCAATAATTTTATAAATATTTCTGATGGAAAAGAAGAGTGATTTAAGGATATGGTGATATTCATGGGAAACAGATGATTATGGGATTGTTAACCCTTAGCATGTTCCTATTATTAAGATATTGATGTACAGATAATAGGTAAGTTGGTTATCAATATGTGATTTGGACGATATAAATTTCCAAGGAATTAATAAATTATTTTTTACAAAGAAGGTTGTGAAATCATGTCTTTATTTTATAATTTTTTTAAAGTAATATATCCTATAATCTTTGGAATAAGGAAGCATGAATTTCTTCATTACGGATGGTTGGTAATTCATGTTATTATCATTTTTTAAGATAATACATGTTAAATATGTTCACATGATTGTAATGTGAAAACCAAGAGAATCATTGTGTTATATGGGGGATCAATATTAATCTCATATTTTGATATTCTTTCTAAATTATTTCATTTTAATCTTTTAGAAGGGCTATTAGGGTAACCATTTATGGATCATTTGAGTTAAACATTGGATGTTTTTAGTGATATTAAAGTATTATCTCACCACAAGAGGATTTATTCATATTGGATAAAATTGGTTTTTGGTTAATGATTATATATCAGATGGATTATCATGGATCTCATGATCTGTTACTGCTTCAAGATTGAGAAATTCATCTTCATTTTGTGGGAAAATTAATGACATGTTAAAGATCAAGGAACAAATAATGTTGTCATTTTTCTAAAACCAAGTAAGTATATCTTCTCATGAAAAGTTATAAAATCTAAGGAGATTATCTTTAAACCAAAAAATTTATCATAGAACCATCTTTTCAGATGAATCAAATGGTCTATTATATAGAATCAAATTTGAGGATTTGATATTGTTAACATTCTCATTGTCATGTTCTACATCACTCTCCATCAGAAATTTATAGTTTTATTTCTCTTCCATGTTAGTGTTTTGACATTCCACCTATGTTATCCAATGTGGAAACCATGTTATAATTTACTCTGGTTAACCGTTAAGCTGTCAACATTCCCTTTTAATGCAACTTTTTTTATTCACTTCTGTAATGTGGAATAAAAATTTAAGAATCAAACCATTTATAATCCAATGAATTTCAAGGGGTAAATTTATTTTAGGGGGGAGTAGAGTGTAACACCCCTTGATTTTAAAAAATATATTTTTTGAATTTATTTAGTCCTTCTACTATTTTACATTTCACAAAATACAAAATATAAATTATTTATTTGAAAAATACTATGTTTTTCATGAATTATACACAAAATGTAACACCCTCCACTTTCATATTATTTATTATATCAATTTTTTCTTAGCATCAGGAGTCTTGGTGAAACCTGACTTAATGTTTTGAATTCTTATTTTGAAACACACTTTTTGGCCTTAACAGCATTTAGTGTGCCACTATCGAAGCTGCGCAACCTCGCCTAGGTCACTGCGCGGCCTCTATCGGTTCCCCACATGCCAACCCGACATGAAAATAATTAAATAAAATGGATTATTGATAACGAAATAATATTTAAAAGGGGGTGAAAATGAAAATAAAATAAAACAAGTTTTCTGATAAAAATTTAATGGATTGTTTTAATATTTAAGGATATTATTATTATAATTATTGTTAGTTGTATGGATAATAATTTATTTAAGTTATTATTATTATTCCAATTATTACTACTATGATTATTAATTATGTTAATTATTATTATTATTATCATTGATTTTGGTTTTGTTTTTAGTTATTTTAATTTTCTTTTTATTCTTTTTTTCACCATATTTTTTTCCTCCCCCCCACTCATTACATCGAGACCAAGATCTCCCCCTGATTTTTTTGTCCTGCGCGACTCCCCCCTTCCTTGGTTCTTCTCGTGCCCCCTTATTGGCCGCTCCACCTCCCGGTGCCAGTCTTGCTCTGTCCGGCACCATACCCCCACTCCACCCGTCTCATGTCGTCGCCCAGAGCCCCTACTAGGCTGGCTTGCACCGTCCCTCAACCTCCCCTGAAAACTTGTCGCTGCTCCCTACCCTGACCAGCCTTGTCACACCTCACTCCCTCCCAGCCGAACTCAAATTGTGTCACCGCCACTCCCTCTCCCTCCGGTAAACCTTTTCACCTCTTGGCTAGGGATTTGGTCTTTGTTGTTTAGGGTTTTTTTGTAGCTACAGTTTCATATTAGGGTCTTAATTTAGGGTATTCTCGTTCAATCTTGTAGATTAGGGTCTAAATTCAAGATTCATGTTGTGATATTGGCGGGTGATCGAATAATTCACACTAAATTTTGGAAAAAATCAACACCGAGGTAGGTGGTTATATTCCTTGACATCTTTTAGATAATTAAATTTTATTGTTTAGTTAATTTAATATGTTCTATGATTAAAATTTCATAGTGAGATATATGTTTGGAATGTTTTGGCATGATCATTTGATGAAATTGGATTTCTAAAATAGTATAGTCTTGGAGTTTATATGTTTATTTTTGTGTAAATGATTGGTTGTACTTTATAGGTTGTGCGAAATGCATTTTAAAAATTATTTGACATGAATGAGTGATGAAAATTGAACCTTCTTTAGAAATGATCATGTTTTTCATTTCGACCTTATTGTAATAAATTATAAAAGTGTTTAATTAATTGTTTATATGGTGAAATGTGATTTTAGAATAGTTGAGCATGCAATTGATTTTAAAATGGTCTTTCAATGTAAAAAAGTTGTGTTGTTTTGGTGCAATGTTTTCAATATGGGTTCTAGGTTTTGTTTGGTTGGTGAAAACATATTTTTCAAGGGTAATTGAGTTTTTTATGTTTAAATGCGTATTTTTAATGTGTAGAAAATCATTTTGGGTGTGTTGGTTTGGTTTTGTTTTTGTGAAAAGATGAAAAGATTGTTTTTTTAAATGGTGTTAACGTACGGGTGATCTTATAAAGGGTCTTGGCCACTATCTTGGTTTTCTTCAGAATGTGTGAAATGAATAAAATGTTATCTTGTAAGTAATGGTGGTTTCTTCATAGTAGTTAGTCTTTGATATGAAATATTATGTGTGTCTATTTTAATGGGATTTTTCATTCGAAATGGATTGTTTGACATGTTGGATTTGTGGTTATCTTTTGGTTTAAAATTATTTGGGGGTGTCGTTGAAGTTGTTTTTATAAGTTGTTATACTTGTGTATTAATTTGTGGTAGAGATGAAAAACATGTTTGAAAAAAAATGCATGTTTTGAGGCATGTTTGATTTTAATAGAGAGAAATTGAGTATGTTTTTAAGGTAAAACCTAGTTGTGAATTTTAGAAATGTATTATTAATTATTTAGATGATTTATTAATTTGCGAGTGTTATGTGAATTATACATTGAAAAGGTTTTAATGTGTGCTTGGTTTAAAAAGTGGATTTTTAATTTGTTTTTGGTGTAAAGACTTGTAGAAACTCATGTAATGGTTTTATTGTGTTTTTAAATGATATATATATTAAATTTTGAAAGTGATTAAAATTATATTTGAAATGGTCATGGTGTGCATTTGATCTTTAAAGAGGAGTTTGGTTATGCAAGTGGTGGCATATGATATAATTCCTTGTTTGGTTTGTGACATGTAAAAGTGGTACACTATGTGAATGTTGAACATGATTGAGCACGAGGGAAAAGCCTTGGTACCTAGGTGGGTGGATTATGACTTGTATTCTAGATTACACGTGAGTGGTTCGTCCCAGTTTCATCTAGAAGGATTGACGTTACAACACTAACTAAACTTTTGTGATGATTGGAGACCACAAGGTTATGGATGTGTTTCCCTACTATTGGATAATGCACGATAGCATTGATTATTGGGGTTTTTATGCCACGTTTACACCGAGTTATGATGTCTCTGGCGCACCACGCATACTCGCTGCCTTAGGGGATTTATCCATATTTCTCTACTATTCATGGCATGGTGCTTTCTGTCAGCATATGGAGGACCACATGGTTATGTTTATGTTCTTTATAAATTTTTCTTTCCATTTTAAAGTAGTATTTGTGAAATTGTTTTACTTTTAGTACTCTTTTCTTTACAATTTCAGTTTTTAACTATTTTCTGTAAAAGAATTTTACAATTATGGTATTAAATTAGCATGTTAAATTATCCATTTGATGTTGTGGCATGTAACCTTTTTATCCGGTGGTATCCTACTGGGAATTTTGCTCACACCCAACATACAGCTTTGGGTGTATGTAGATCTTGTCCATTGTGTATTCTAACTTGGGGCATCGTGCTTAGTGATGGTGGTTCTAGATGTTGTTGGTCTTCGCGTGCAGGTTGGTGTTGGTAGCCTGCGGATGCAGCTTCTCTTGTCGCTTGAGGTTGGTATTGGGGTTTTAGTTCCCTATCTATGTTTTTGTTCACTTTTGGGTTTTAGTTGACTTATGGACTTAGATATTTTTATTGTTTAAAGGTGTGTTTGGTTGTCAATTTCTAGTTTTAGTTTATTTATCTTGTTATTTTTTTGTCTCTTATTTTGGGTAAATCATTCCCACATTTTATTTCAATAGTCGGGAACTTGTTCCAGCCTGTGGGGAATGTGAATGCCCTTCAAGACATGTCGCGGACCAGTTCGGACGTCGGGTCAGATGGAAACCCAGCCAGGTACATGAAAAATGGTATCAAAGGATATTGATCTCTTGGGTTGTGTTCTTTTAGGATAGTGTCATAGTAGACTGGAGTTAAGGGTTTCGAAGCTCGATGTTCTATCTACGAGTAAAGTGTGTGGCCATCACACTTCATGGTGGAACTTTAGTTACTAGGATAAATTGAAGTTTGTCTAAGTCATTGGTCATTCAGATTAATCTTTTTTAGGGGAAATGAAAAAGGAGTAGGTTCAGTGGTCCCAGTGATCTCGCAGGGTCTGGAAAGCCATGTGGAGCTGGGGAAGCCATCCTAGAACACTCTCTGTGGTGGTGGTGTGATTGGCAGATGGCTTCCAACCATATGTCCCTGTCACCCTCCGACACTAGTCTCCTCTTACACCGTTCCTTGTCCCACTGTTTTGAATTCATGGAAATTTGGTTTTTAAGTAAAAATGATTTGGTGTTTTAATAATCGGTGGTTGTGTGGTGTGTCCATGTGTTTTTTAAATATTGGATGTGAGGCGTTTCAATCTGAGGATCCTCTTTAAATGATTTGTGTTTTGTTTTTGAATTCTTATTGGTAAGTCAGTGTGAAGGTGTGTAGTTAATGGGATCTTTTGAAAAGTTATTTAGGAAGCCCTTTTAGTGATTCCCCCCTGCACGTTTAGTGTCTTCTTTTGGTATTTCTTGGCCATTGGACCAGATTGACAGGCTCCATGGTTTTATTCCTTTACTAGTGTACGACCCCAAAAAGCGTTAACCTATGATTGAAGTGCGGCCACAGGAAATTCACCATTATCCGGTCCTCCAGTTGATTAAATCAAGGAATCTCCCTTTTTAGTGATAGTGCTATGTTTTTCCTTAATCCATTTTTTTCAAGCGGATCCTCTCATAGTGGGATGACAAACTTGGGGGAAATTGATAGGATTTATGGTCTTTTTGAGTTGTCTGAGTCGTCGGGTATGAAGTTTGACACCGTTTCGTGGGAATATTTCCCCCTATAAATGGTGAAAGGAAATCCAGTTGGGAAGGGTGAGGGCTGTTCAGAATTATCAGTGTTGACCAGTGTCTTGAAGTTCATTGTAGTACTTTCATTGGCCGCAAGGGTCATGTTTGGTGAAATCTTGCAGTGTGATTTATTTTTGATGAGTAAGGGTGGATTTTCTAGGATCCTTCGGGAATCCCTATTTTCATAGGAGTGTGTCCTCTTGGGGAGTTCTAATTTTTCTGTTCAACGGGGAGTGTTTTTCATGAATAATTTCTTCTTATGTTTCTTGTTTAAGGTGAAAGGTAATGCTTGTGCATCCTCTAAACCCATGTTTTGGTGGATGTGTCAGGAGCGAGTAGTTAGATGTCATGGTTTGTTGTGTTTTATGGTGTTGTCTTAGTTGTGGAATGGTTGTGTGTGACACCAAAAGAAGAATATTCGTTCGGGAGTCTTCAATATCTAACTGCAAGGCAGGAGATACTTCAAACATCAAGGCTTCATCCATAGGCCTTGGAGTGAATGTGTCACTTGGTCAGGAACCCAGGGAGTGTTTTGGACCCCATCCTTATTTTGGTCATCGGTACTGAAGGTGAAGGATGATTAAATTGTTTCATGTGGTTTTATTTCAAACGACCCATTTGAGTGTGTGGGGTTTCACATGGCTACGAGGAGGTGTGGTCGTCTCATTACCTTAATGTTTTGGGGGTTGCGTCCCACCGAATGTAATTGGTTTTGGTAGTCCATATGGTATTTATTTGGGTAAATTAGTCACAATTTTGAATAATTATCATCCAGGGATGTAAAGATGTTGGTATATCTCCTGCCTTGGCTTTGATGCCCGGTAGTTGGCCCCGACCCTCCTCGCCCCTTGTGGTGGGGTACTTTGTCACCGACGAAAAATTTTAAAGGTTTTTTATCTTCAATCAGATCTAATAGTGGGGAGACCTATTATAGGTCTCGCTCAAATGACATTGGAATGAATCAGTGTTGGCCGTCTTCATAATGGCGGGGAGTCTGCTCAGGAATCCATGTGTCAGCTTTCTAGTCTCAACTTGGGAGTTGGTAGGTTCTTGATGGTGGGGAGCCCCATCGGGCATCCCCTTGATGGACTTTTGGTTATGTTCCTTTCCTCGTACAATCAACTGAAGGTGTTTTAGCTCATTGGGGATGAAAAAACATATAACAAATTCTTTTTATGAGTTTTTGGAGTTTTTCATTTTAGTCACTTTCTCTAAGAACAATGCGTTTTTCTCTTTTCGATTGTTGTTTCTGGGTGATTCTCTTTGAACCTTAAGGGGTTGTAGTTTTCTACTTCGGGGTTCAGTCTTAGTTGTGGCTTTCCAGTGACTAAATGTGCTATGGTGGGGAGAATTGTCACACCCTCCTCTTTTACATTATTTATTTTATCAATTTTTTCTTGGTATCGGGGATTCTGGGTAAAACCCCACTTAAAGTTTTGAGTTCTTATTTAGAAACACACTTTTTTTCCTTGATTGCATTCAGCGCGCCGCTGTCGAACCTGGGCAACCTCGCCTGCGTCACCCCGCGGCCTCGCTCTGTTCCCCGCACGCCTACCAAATGTGAAAATAATTAAATAATAGGAATAATTGATAAAGAAATTAAATTTAAAATAGAGATAAAATGAAAATAAAATAAAATAATAAGTTTGATAAGAATTTAATGGATTTTTTAATATTTAAGGATATTATTATCATTATTATTGTCAGTTCTAAGGATGAAATTTTTTTTAAGTTCTTATGATTATTCCAATTATTAATATTATTATTATAATTTATATGTCAATTATTATTATTAGTATTATTATTATTATTATTATTGGTTTTGGTTGTGTTTTTAGTTTTTTAGTTTTTTTTTCATTATATTTTTTTTCGTCCCCCCTCTCTTTGCATCGAGACCTATCTCTCCCTCACCTTGTTTTTTTGTCATGCATGGGTCCCCCCTTCCTTGGTTCTACTTGCACCCCCCTGTCGGCCACTCCACCTCCTGATGCCGGTCCTGCTCTGTCCGCTCCCCCCCCCCACTCTGTTCGGCTCATGTCGCCACCCCGAACGACTACAAGGCCGGCTTGAACCATCGCGCGACCTCCCCCAAAAACCTAGCACCGACCCTTTCCCTGGCCAGCCTCATCACGCTGCACACCCTCCCGGCTTAACTCCCATTACGTCGCCGCCTCTCCCTCTCCCTCTGGTAGACCCTTTCACCTCTTGGCTTGGGAATTGGTCTTTTTTCTTTGGGTTTATTTTTTTTTCAGTAGTTAGGGTGTCATATTAGGGTCTTAATTTTGGGTATTCTTTTTCAATATTGTGGATTAGGGTTTAAATTAAGTTTTATTGTAGTGTGATTGGAATTAGATCGAATAATTCACTCCAAATTTTGGGGAAAACAACACTGAGGTAGGTGGTTCCATTCCTTGATATCTTTTAGATAATTTAATTTTGTTGTTTAGTTAATTTAATATGCTCTATGATTTAATTTTATAGTGCGGTCTATGTTTGGAATGTTTTTTCATACTCGTTTGATGAAATTGGATTTCCAAAATAGTATAATCTTGGAGTTTATATATTTATTGTTGTCTAAATGATTGTTTGTTCTTTTTAGGTTGTGTGAAATGTGTTTTAAAATTTGTTTTACATGAATTCATGATGAAAATTTCACTCTCTTTAGAAATGATCATGTTTTTCATTTTGACCTTATTGTGATAAATTCTAAAACTATTTAATCAATTGTTTATATGGTGAAATTGATGTTTTAGAATATTTGAGCATGAAATATATTTTGAAATGGCCCTTTTATGTAAAAAAGTTGAGTTGTTTTGGAGAAATGTTTTCAAGATGTGTTCTAGGAATTGTTTGGTTGGTGAGAACTTAGTTTTCAAGGGAAATTGTGTTGTGTATGTTGAAATGTGGATTTTTAATGTGTAGTGAATCATTATTGGTGTGTTGTATTGGTTTTTTTTGTGAATAAAAGGGGAAAAGATTGTTTTGAAATGGTTTTAAAGTATGGGTGATCTTATAAAGGGGCCTCGCCGTTGTTTTAGTTTTCTTCAGTGTGTGAAATGAAAAAGATGTTGTATTGTAAATAATGGTAGTTTATTAAAAGTAGTTGTTCTTTGATATTAAAGATCAAGTGTGTCTATTTTAATGGGATTTTTTATTCGAAACATATTTTTTTAAAAGTTGTTTTTGTGGGTCTCTTTTGGTTTAAAGGAATTTGAGGGTGTTGTTGATGTTTTTTCTAAGTTGTTATAATGGTGTATTTATTTGTGGAAGATGTCAAACCATGTTTGAAAAAAAAACGAATGTTTTGAGCCACTTTTGATTTTAAGAGAGAGAAATTATGTATGTTTTTAGGGTAAAACATTGTTTTGAATTTCAGAAATGTATTATTAATTATTTAGATGATTTATTAATTTGTGAGTGTTATGCTAATTATACTTTGAAAAGGTTTTGGTGTGCGCTTGGTTTAAAAATTGGATTTTTAGTGTGTTTTGGTGCAAATCCCTAGGGAATCTCCTGGAATTGTTTAATTGCATTTTAAAATGATATATATATTAAATTGTGAAAGTGATGAAAATTATATTTGAAATGGTCTGGGTGTGAATTTGGTCTTTAAAGAGGAGTTTGGGTGTACAAGTGGTGGCTTATGTTGTAATTCCATGTTTGGTTTGTGATATGTAAATGTGATACACTAAGTGGATGTGGAACTTTATTTACTACAATGGAAAAACTTAGGTACCTAGGTGGGTGGATTAGGACTAGTACGCTAGATGACACATGAGCGGTTCATCCCGGTTTAATCTGGAAGGTTTGACATTACAACAGTAGCTAAACTTTTGTGATGATTGGAGACCACTAGGTTATGGATGTGTTTTCCTACTAGTGTTTCATGCATGAGAGAATTAATTATTTTGGTTCCTATGCCACATTTACACTGAGGTAAGATGTCTGTAGCACACCACACATACTAGATGGCTTAGGGGATTTACCCACAGTGCTCTACTATTCATGACATGGTGCCTTCCATCAGCATATGAAGGGTCACTTGAAAATGTGAATTTTATTTATAAATTTTTCTTTCCATTTTAAAATAGTATTTGTGAAATGGTGTTTCTTTTAGTACTCTTTTCTTTTCTCTTTTAGTTTTTAAATGTTTACCTTAAATGTTTTTTAAAAGTATGGTTTTAAATAAGCATGTTAAATTATCTTTTTGATGTTGTGTTTTATCGGGTGGTATCATACTGGGAATTTGACTCACACCCTACATACACCTTTGGGTGTATGTAGATATTTTCCATTGCGTATTCCAGGTTGGGGAATCGTGCTCAGTGATGGTGGTTCTAGATGTCATTGGTCTTCACGTGCAGGTTGGTGTTGGTAGCTTGGGGATGCAACTTCTCATGTCGCATGAGGTTTGTATTGGAGTTTTAGTTCTATATCTTTGTGGTTGTTCATTTTGGGTTTTTATTTGAATTATAGACTTAATTTTTATTATATGCTAAAGGCGTGTTTAGTTTTCAGTTTTCAGTTTTAGTTTATTTATCTTGTTAGTTTTGTTTTTGTCTCTTGTTTTAGGTAAATTATTTCTACATTTTATTTCGATTCTCGGGCACTTGTGCCATCCCATGGGGATTGGGAATGCCCTTTAGGCCATGTCGCGGACCGGGTCTGGCATCAGGTTGGATGATGACCTAGCCTAGTTTGCGACCCAACACCATATAGGTATTGTGCAGAAAACAACACTTATGTTAACTAATACTATACAAAACACTATTTTGGCTTATGTTGAACACCTATGTTCTTTTGATATCTTTCATTACATGAAGAAGAAGCTTTTACTAAACAATAATATATTAATTAAATATTATAATTTAAAATAATAAGATAGAACCTATCAATTAAATTATTGGTTCTGAATAGTATTAACTAACTTATGAAAATGTATGTTTTATAATATTAATTCATTGGTTAAAAATTAATTAGAAATGAATAAAATATATTAATTGATTATAAAAGAAGTAGTTTTATTTTTTGTTATTTTTCCTTATTTAATTACATTAATTAAAATTAGTGAATAAAATTAATTTAATATATGTGTTATATATTCAGTCAAGAAAATTAATATTCATCCAATATATTTTATATGCACAACATAATAATAAAAATTATTTTTTTACAAAAAAACACTATTTTATTTCAAAATAGTAATTTTACATCCTTTTAATGAAGAAACCGGTTTAAATTTAATTTTTCATTATTTTATAGTTTTCATATGGAAAGATAAACTTATTCATTAAATTTGGGATATCAAAATTTACATGTTTTTAATTTTGTAATTTTTCTGATAAGTTCTATGTTTTGATAAATAGAGAAAAATACTGAATTTTAATCAAGAAAATATTTTTCAATGAAGTAATTTATAATATTTAATTATATTTTTATTGGTTTTAAATTATAATTAGATAAAAAATTTAATTTAATCTAATATATTTCATTTTAATCAATTACACATTGAATTTGGATATAAAAACATGTCAATATTTTGGATGTTTTTAAATTAAAACCTTGTTTACTCATTCGGTAAAAGGTAATAATTTTGAAATTAATTTTCACAAATTATCTACTTTGAATTATTGAAAATTATTTCATTATTTGTAATCATATAGTCCAAATTTAGTGAATAGGCCCCTTCAATTTTTGAACAATATAAATAATTTTTTAGTAATTTTTAATACCATAGTTAAGGGTAAATCATGTAATTATGAATCAAAATAATATAATAAAAATAATAAAAAAACCACAAAAATTTTCAAAAAGTTCTTAGATGAATATAACTATACCATTAACATATAAGGATATGAATTTAATAATTTAATGCACACTTTCCCATAAAAATGACTTCTGTATTATTTAACTCAAAGGGAGTGAGAAAATGTAACACTCTTACTTTTAATACGTATATTTGTTTCATATGTGTAACGACCCAAAATTTTGAATAAATCTTGTTTCCTAATTTTTTGTGTTATTTTATTTTTTTAATACTCAACAAAACTGTTTCGTTTGATAACATGAGTATAATAAAAATGAGACTGTTGGGTTTTGACTATTATATGACCATTAGTCAGTATGACCGTTGAAAACTGAATGTTGTGACTTTTGTCTCTAAATACAAGTGACCTTGGTTAATTAATATAGAATGGATGGCCCCATCCAGTAGTCTCGGGCCAATCGAATCCCATCTAACAGACTTTGGGAAGGAGGTAGCACCACTGGGATTTGCTCTGGACCAAACCCAAGCCGAACTTCACCGTCTGAAGCTAGAACGGAATCTCCTTTATGAGAAGTTCAAACTGATAGAAATTACAACTCGTGCGATGTTGGCCAAGCCTCCTTCGGATTCTCTCACCTTATCACACCTTACACTTAGATCCTATGCTGGTGTGATAAGGGGATATGTAAGGAGACCGTAACTGCCTTGTGTAATCCTTTGTTTTAAATAAAAATTTCAATTTCTACTTATGATGAAGTTTATGAATTTTCAAATGTCTGGATAAATATAGTATGCATAGTTTTGGTGAATTTTAAAGAAAGGATATTTTAAAAAATGTTTATGTGATCCTTAAATAATTAAAAATGTGAAATGATTTTCGAAAAATGGTCTTCTACAATTATGTTCAGTAAAAAATTTAGAGTCTAATAAGATGAACTTAATTTTTGATAAATAGTAAATTATGAATAGTGATTTTATGCTTAGGATTAGTAATGTGAACAAATGGATTAGTAATCTCACTTAAAGAAAGTATTAATATAATCTAGGCACCTTGATTAAGTAATGTGATTCAATAAAATGGTTAAATAATGGGTTCATAAATTATTATTCAAGTATAGGTTTTTTCGGGTGAATATTGGGTTTTAATTAAAAATATTTAGAAAATTATTTTTATAAAATGGATTTCATTTTTGAACTCAGAGCATCGATATTATGTTAAGGTAATTTTTGGGGATTTTTTTGAAGAAAATGAATTTTCGGTGAATAGTGTATTTATTTAAAAATTAAATTTAAAATATTTATAAAATTATTTTTATAAAATGGAGTTCATTTTTGAAATCAGAGAATTGATATTTGGTTAAGTTGAAATTTTGTGATTTTTCTGAGAAAGTTGAATTTTCAGTGAATAGTAAAAATACAGTTTTAGGGTTTCGGTATGTTTAATGACATCATAACTGTGTCATGATGATGTCATGAGATATTTTAATGGTTGTACGACCAAATGTGATGAATTTTAGTTTGGGGGCCCCATGTGGCCTAACTCCATGGGAAATACCATGGGAGAGCCCATGGTTTTGAGAAAACCACTTGTGAGGTGTCCCTTGCCCATTAATGCCTGGTCCCCTCACATTCCCTATAAATACACACCCTTTACTCCTTTAGTTTTCACTTCCAACTCTCCCCCAACGAATCTCTGGTCTCATTACCGCCCAAGGAGTCCTCTAAAGGTTCCCCAAAGCCCTTAAGTTCCCAACCATTGAGTTTTAAGAGTTACGTTTTAAGGTAAGGGATCTGACCTCTCTCTTTCTTTTCAAGTAATCTCTTTTATGTCATTTCTTTTATGCTCCATGTTCTTATGTTGGAGAATGTTCATTTATATTCATCATACTTCCCTTTTCATGTTCATATAATGATATACCCCCTCTTCCTCTCATCAATTCGTTTTAGGAATGTTTAAGTGACGCCGTTAGGCTGCTGAATTTTTAAGGGATTCTTTCACCTTTCTCTTTTTTTTCAATTTTATACTTTCATGTCAAGTATTTAAAGTTACTTTTTATTATGTTGGGGTATGATCTATATATCTATCATACTGAACTTTTATTTTCATATGATGAGAGACCCTATTTGATCTCATCAATTCATTTTTGTTGATGTTTAAGTGACGCCCGTTAGGCTGCCGAATTTTCATAAGAGAAATATTATTTTTGTCTTCCTTTCATGTTCTTCATTTCATATGGTATGTCTTTAAAATTTCATTATCATATTCTTAAATCCTTTATATTCTATCCCTTTACTATTTTATGGGTCATTTATGAATGTTTGACCCATGTCCCCTCTCTTTTCAATGTTTTCTAAAACCTCGAAGCATAGCAGTTATGCAGCAGAATTTCCGTCTCAAAGTGTCTCTCTATTTTTCTAATGTTCTTTTATTTTATTAAGTGAATAATCAAATCCCTCTCTTATATAGGGGTATTCACACATATACCATGTTTTTTATTTTAAATTCTGGGATTTACATACATGAGACCCGCTTTCCCTTTCCGTGGGTTTAAAGTGACATAAAGATCATGTCTTTAAAGCAGTTTTTCAAATATTATGATTATGAAATGAAACCCATTTATTTTTTGCTATAGGGGTTGTTTATGAAATTATTTATGATGATATATGTGGCTCACATGATGATAAAGGCAAATTTAAGGGTGCGCCCTGATAGCGCTCCAATGCATTGGGTAAAGACTTAATCTCTAGAGATGACCTTTTAGACTGATACCTTGGTGAATAACCTTGGTAATTTTTATTAGCACCTTGGGGATGGACCTTGGTGAAACGGAAATGATTGTCTTTGTAAAATGTTGTAGCCACATCTTCAAATTATGAAAACGTTATTTTTTTATTATGATATGCCTCATGATTTCTTTCTCATGCCTTAATGTTCTTTTCATGACCTTATTGAAGTATCTCAAGTTCACATGTAAAATGTTTCTCTTGTTTCCCTTACTGGGACTTCTTCTCACCCTTTCTTTTGATGTATGTCTCCAGGTTATGAGATGCTGTAATGAACCTAGGATGAACTTAAGGAGAGGACTTTGAAGTGTTTAAGAAGAATGTTTTATGTTTTTTTCATGTATTATGTACCTGGTTTCCAAGACACTAAGCCTTAAAGATCCTCAGTTTTTTATAATGTAATGAAAGTTTATGTGACAAAAAGGCAGCTTGCTATAGTTGGTATCAAAGGATGGTTTAGTTATTTGTAAAAATTAGGATATGAAAACTTTAGGAATAACCCTATAGAAAAGTTTAAATATAAGAAGTCTTCCTGGTATTTTGGTGAGTATTGAGTAAGGGGTTGCCAAGAAAATACATCCTTGTCTGGATACGAGCAGGTAGAGGTGGCTCTGGCACAGATGTACATATGGGTAAAACCCAAAAACACCGCTTTGAGCTAGACTCGAATGGGAACTAGTACACGATAAAGGGCCTTGCTGCACTCTTTGTTACGACACTCCCGGGGGATATGCTTTGGTAAATTCAAAAGCTTAGTATGAACCATTATTAAAGGAACAAAGATAAAATAAAATAAAGATTCACATAAGAATATATGATCATAGATAACCTAGATTTGAACCTAGGGGATCACACGTTAGGATATACTTTTATTCTAAAAGTTTATCCTTTTATGCTTAAAGTTTCATTTTCATGATTACTGGCTAAGTATTTAAGACCCTAATTATACTTTCTCTTCTTAGTTAATGGTGGGAAATGCAAGAACATGTCCCAACAAACAATGTGATAGGAAATTCGATGATTGTCTTATTAATATGACAGAGATGATTAGGGGATTAAAAGATGATTATTATTTTGGAAGACGTTCACTATTTTGGGGACCCTATATGATCGAGGTAAATAGATTACTACGGTATTTTCGTTGAGGAGTAATAGTTGACATATATTTTTAAGAATCTATGAATTTAAGGTTGACTTATAGTAATTTAGGTTACTTATGGAAATGATTAACCTATCTTGGGTAAAATATGTTTAGGTTAGTTACTTTGTTATAAGATGATAAGAGTGGTTGATTTTGTTTGAAGATGAATGATAAAGTCTATCTTGGAAGACTATGTTATGAGATCATTCTTATAATTGGGTTTCAATCTTAGTTTGGTTTATTTTGAGGAATTTTAAGGATAGTTATTTATGGAATGGTCTATGATGAACTTTGGGAAGTACCATGGAATTTTGAACATTTAAAGAAGTTTCCCTTCCTATGGGATTCTTTCTTTTTGAAGAATTGTTTTGTCTTACCATTTCTATTTTTGGGATAATAGAAGAAATAAATCGTTAATCTTTGGAGGATTATGTGATTCTATGGAAGATGATTCTTGTGCTTTGATGAGACCAAGTAGTTTTGAATGCTCTTCGTTTGGAGAAAATATTAGTTTTGGTAGAAACTTATCAAAGGATGAAACTCTACTTTAAGGTAGGTATTTTTCCCTGCGTTTTTATTCTTTATAGTAAATGAATTCCTCAAAATTATGAAAAGGAACGTAAAACAAAAATGTTTTTGGTTTACATTTCCTACTAGGTTATCAAATACAGTTTACACACATCATAAGTTTGTGATTTTCTTATGGTTAACATTCTCTTAATCATGTTTTCTATCACTCTCCCTCAGAACTTGACCCTTTGTTTTTCTTCCATATCCATGTTTTCCTACATGGAATCCTAGTATGGGTTAACTCGGGTGGACTTTGTACTTCCTTTTCTTTCTTTTAAAGTAATAGTGTTACAGACTCTTTTTCCGATGTGGGACATTCAATGAAATTTCAAAAGCCAGTTTTAAAAAATTGTGAGGATGCAATTTCTTAAGGGGGGAAGATTGTAATGACCCGAAATTTTGAATAAATCTTGTATCCTAATTGTGTGTGTTATTTTATTTTTTTTCATACTCAACAAAATTGTTTCATTTGATAACATGAGTATAATAAAAATGAGACTATTGGGTTTTGACTATTATATGACCGTTAGTCAGTATGACCGTTGAAAACTGAATGTTGCAACTTTTGTCTCTAAATACAAGTGACCTTGGTTAATTAATATAGAAAGGATGGCCTCATCCAGTAGTCTCGGGCCAATCGAAGCCCATCTAATGGAACATGGGAAGGAGGTAGCACCACTGGGCTTTGCTCTGGACCAAACCCAAGCCAAACTTCATCTTGTGAAGCTAGAATGGAATCGCCTTCGCGAGAAGTTCAAACTAATAGAAATTACTACTCGTGCGATGTCGGTTGAGCCTCCCTCAGATTCTCTCACCTTAGCACACCATACACTTAGATCCTATAATGGTGTGATAAGGGGCTATGTAAGGAGACCATAACTGCCTTGTGTAATCCTTTTTTTTTTAAATAAAAATTTTGATTTCTTCTTATGATGAAGTCTATGAATTTTCAAATATCTGGATAAATATAATATGCATATTTTTGGTTAATTTTAGAGGAAGGATATTTTAAAAAATGTTTATGTGAACCTTAAATAATTAGAAATGTGAAATGATTTTCAAAAAAATGGTCTTCTACAATTATGTTCAGTACAAAATTTAGAGTCTAATAAGATCAACTTAATTTTTGATGAATAGTAAATTATGAATAGTGATTTTATGCTTAGGATTAGTAATGTGACCAAATGGATTAATAATCTCATTTAAAGAAAGTATTAATATAATCTAGGCACCTTGATTAAGTAATGTGATTCAATAAAATGGTTAAATAATGGATTCATAAATTATTATTCAAGTATTGGTTTTTTCGGGTGAATAGTGTTTTTAATTAAAAATTAAATTAAAAATATTTAGAAAATTATTTTTATAAAATGGATTTCATTTTTGAACTCAGAGCATCGATATTATGTTAAGGTAATTTCTGGGGATTTTTCTGAAAAAATGAATTTTTGGTGAATAGTGTATTTATTTAAAAATTAAATTAAAAATATTTAGAAAATTATTTTTATAAAATGGAGTTCATTTTTGAAATCATAGAATTTATATTTGGTTAAGGTGAAATTTTGGGATTTTTCTGAGAAAGGTGAATTTTCAGTGAACAGTAAAAATACAGTTTTAGGGTTTCAGTATGTTTAATGACATCACAGCTGTGTCATGACGATGTCATGAGATATTTTAATGGTTTTCAGACCAAAGGTGATGAATTATTGTATGGGGGCCCATGTGGCCTAACTCCATGGGAAATACCATGTGAGAGCCCATGGTTTTGAGAAAACCACTTGTGAGGTGTCCCTTGGCCATTAATGCCTTGTCCCCTCACATTCCCTATAAATACCCACCCTTTCCTCCTTTAGTTTTCACTCCCAACTCTCCCCCAAATATGATCTGGTCTCATTACCTCCAAAAGAGTCCTCTAAAGGTGCCCCAAAGCCCTCAAGGTCCCAACCTTTGAGTTTTAAGAGTTACGTTTTAAGGTAAGGGATCTGACCTCTCTCTTTCTTTTCAAGTAATCTCTTTTATGTCATTTATTTTTTGATCCATGTTATTATGTTGGAGTATTTTATTTTATATTCATCTTACTTCCCTTTTCATGTTCATATGATGTGATACCCCCTCTTCCTATCATCAATTCGTTTTAGGAATGTTTAAGTGATGCCATTAGGCTGCTGAATTTTTAAGGGATTCTTTCACCTTTCTCTTTTTTTTCAAAGGTATACTTTCATGTCAAGTCTTTCAAGTTACTTTTTATTATGTTGGCATATGATCTCAATATCTATCGTACTGAACTTTTATGTTCATATATTGAGAGACCCTATTTGATCTCTTCAATTCATTTTTGTTGAATTTTAAGTGACGCCGTTAGGCTGCCGAATTTTCATAAGAGAAGTCTTATTTTTGTCTTCCATTCATGTTCTTTATTTCATATGGTATGTCTTTAAAATTTCATTACCATGTTCTTAAATCCTTTATATTCTATCCATATACTATTCTATGGGTCATTTATGAATGTTAGACTCATGTGCCCTCTCTTTTTAATGTTTTCTAATACCCCAAAGCATAGCCGTTATGCTGCAGAATTTCTGTCTCAAAATGTCTCTCTCTATTTCTAATGTTCTTTTATTTTATTAAGTGAATACTAAAATCCCTCTCCTCTATAGGGGTATTGACATATATACCATGTTTTGTTATTTTAAATTATAGGATTTACATACATGAGACCCTCTTTCCCTTTCCGTGGGTTTAAAGTGACACAAAGATCATGTCTTCAATGCAGTTTTTAAAACTTTATGATTATGAAATGAAACCCATTTATGTTATGCTATATGTGTTGTTTATGAAATTATTTATGATGATATTTGTGTCTCACATGATGATAAAGATAAATTTAATGGTGTGCCCTGATATCGCTTCAATGCATTGGGTAAATAATTAATCTCTAGAGATGACCTTTTAGACTGATACCTTGGTGAATAACCTTGGTAATTTTTATTGAAACCTTGGGGATGGACCTTGGTGAAATAGAAATGAGTGTCTTTGTAAAATGTTGTAGCCACATCTTCATGTTATTAAAAACGTTATTTTTTTATTATGATATGCCTCATGATTTCTTTCTCATGCCTTAAAGATCCTTTCATGACCTTATTGAAGTATCTCAAGTTCACATGTAAAATATTTCTCTTGTTTCCCTTACTAGGCCTTCTGCTCACCCTTTCTTTTGATGTATGTCTCTAGGTTTTGAGATATAGTAGTGAAGCTAAGATAAACTTAAGGAGAGGCCTTCAAGTGTTTAATAAGAATGTTTTATGTTGTTTTCATGTTTTATGTTCCTGGTTTCCAAGACACTAAGCCTTAAAGATCCTCAGTTTTGTATAATGTAATGAAAGTTTATGTGACAAAAATGTGGGATGCTATAATATGGGTATAGATTAAAGCTAAGAAAAAATATATAGACTATTAAGAAAGGTAATTTTTTTATCTAAATCAAGTAATTTTACATTTAATTTTTGGTGGATAAATATTATCATAAATAAATATAAAATCATGATTGAGTAATTACCGAGTTAATGAAACAATAAATTAAATGATATTAAAAATATTAAAGGAAATATTTTTTGTTCAATAAAGGTCATCCAGTAATTTTATGGGTTAATATGACATGTTATGGCTGTGTTAAGATAATTGGACTGAAGTTATCTTGATGTTTGTATTTTCTTAAATTAAATGTTATTAATAGTGAAAAAATTGAAACATATGATATTTTATAAAAATAATATTTTTTTTAATTTATTTAAAATTCATAAAAATATTAAATAAGTTCAAGGGTGTTATATATGGTATAATATGTCATACATTTACCCTTTATGTTAAAATTGATACTTCATATGTAATCATTACAACATCTTAATATTAATAACATTATTACCTTAATTGAATTCCAAATACATTAACTAAGGGTCAATCAAAATGATATAGTTTTTAAAATTGTATCAAATATTTTATAAAAATAATTATTTTTTTATATTATAACATTGAATAATATAACATTATAATTTCTTACATTTTTGGTATTTAGGTTGAGTTTTCATTTATTATAATTTACTAATTGTTTTAGCTTCCAAAAATGCCCCTCCCCTCTCTTATAAAATGGAACATATCCTTCTTTTTTTTCACATCTATAAAGACCTTTATATCATCCAAACTATTCCCAATTATCCTACAAATATCCTAATTTTAATCCTAGTGTCATTAAATTTTTATTTAATCAAACCATATAATTCATTTTGTGAAAATCAAAATGAGATACAAAAATAAGAGGTAACGTTCATCAATGAACGTTTTTGTTTCATTTCTTCCTTGAAACCCATATATTATTTATATATTATAATTATATAATAAAATATTTATCCTAAATACACTGATATTGTTTTATATTAAGGGTTCTACCTACACTTTCACACACTTTAATCTAATATTTAAGGAACTTACTGTTCATGTGTATGATGGACTGCCGCCTCATGGAACGATAATTACTCTTGTTTTCATTACATCTAACCATGTTGAGAATTATGATGGAAACTAGGTTTTTAGGATAAATTTGATATTTATGACATGATTGTACTTCTATAATTATAATATCATATTATCTTTTTTACTAACTACTGTTCTTGGAAATGACAATGCAGCTCGTGTGTACGTATGGCTTACCATCTCCACAATGCGATGTGAATCTTTTTTTATTCTATATTTCACATGGGTGATAATAAGGATAAATTTAATGAATATATATAATTTATATAACATAAAAATGATACTGTAATTATAGTATATCATATACTTTTCATTTTTTTATATGAAAATGAAATGAAAGCTTTGTGCATGTGTTTGTATGGCCTATCGTCTCTATGAACTGTGTATTTCATTATTTAATTAAATAAATTATAGATACCCATAAATGATTGTATAAGGAATATATATGATATTTTTATCATGGTTATCATTTTTATATAATTAAACTATGATAAAATGTTTAGGACAAAGAATATGTATTCAAAACATTTTTGATAAAAAAAGTTGTTATTACTCGAAACATGACATAAATGTGGAATTATTATTAAGAGAGTAATATTAAGTCATATATATGTCATATACAGTATTATATATATAAATATGTTCTTCTAATATGTTTATAAAAAATATATAATTATTATAAATGAGGTTTTCATGAATATGACAAGAGTCAAGTAATGAGCTAATAAAATTTCATCTCACTTTTTATTTCTATGAGATATATTCTATATTAAGCACCCAAATATTTTGAGTGGTGTACATACTTACATATGACATTTTATATATTTAATTTTATTTTTTAACGATATTAAAATATTGAATTAATGTTATTATTTTATAGGGTTCACAATTCTAATGTTACTCAATTTGTATGGGATTTATGTCCCACTTTTATTTATATAGGACACAAGTATTATACAACACTTGATTTTTTAATGCGACGTACACACTAAAAATGAATTTATTATATCAGTTTTATCTTTAATTTTATTGATATTTAGATATCCATTTTATGATCTGCCATTCATAAGGTTTATGGATCAAATGTTATCAATTTTCAAAGAACTTTTGTCTCAATTTTCAGTCTTTGAGACAAATGTTATGTTATGCACATATATTTTTTTTAGTAGGTGTATATAATTTGATTTGAAATGTTGTATCACTAATTAATTTTTTCTCTTGATATTTTATGCTTCATGTAATTTTTTTCTCTCATCAATCGGAAATATATATTCTTTCACAATATTGTAATCTAAAAAATATAATTGTTTTAGATGATTTTTAAACATTTTCTTGAAAATGTATTTCAATGATGTTTAATATGGTTTTAATTATTCCTTTATAAGTTTAAACTATCATTTTCAATGAAATGTTTTTATAAATTTTTTATTATTTCATAATCGTTTTTCATATAGAATTGTATTTTCTCATCAAGAAATGTTTTAAAAATATCTTTCAAAATTATTTTCCATATATGATGACATACTATGTAATTTTTTATCCCTTATTGGGGATATTATTTGGGAATAACATTCAAATTATTTCTTTAATTATATATATTAATTATTCAATTCTATTTACAAAACATATTTCTTTTCCATTGGTTATGTTATGATTTATTAAAATTTATAAAAACCTTTTAATTAAATGGGTTCTAATATGATGAAATATTTATGTTACTATGGCCCACATATGTATGGTTTTTATTATGTAATGGGTGGTGAATATATCTCCTTCCAACGAATTGGGTAATGATGGATAACTAATAAGGTGTATAAGTTATGCGTGAACCCGATTTCATGTTCAAAATTTTATGAGTGGACATTTTTTTAATATCCATAATTTTATGTGTGTACCTAGTTTTCATGCCCATATGTTTATGAAAGGGCCTGATTTCATGTAATTAATTTAATGAGTTAACCTGTTACTATTTATACAAGGTAACACTGTTACATGTTTTGTGTATTCCATAATTTCTTGTCATATGTCAATGTTATGATCTCATGAATTGTGTTATATTATTTCTTTCTGATTCAGATTTTATGAACTACCAATATTTATTCCACAATTCATGGCTATTACCTTTTTTATATAGGGTATGATATTCTAACTTTTATTATCACACTTTCATACCCTTATGATAATATTTATGCTTACATATCTTCCTTTTTTACCCTTTACTAAGCATCTGAGATCACCCTTTTCTTATGTTTCATTTACCAATGATATAACTAGAGGTTTTAAGTATGATTATTAAAGGGATGTATCGGTGTGGGAAACATTACAGATCTTCTACCAAACAATAAGTTTGAGTTACACATTTCAAAAGGAATTAAATGAATACGGTCTTCAAGAATTTGATTGTATAATCTTAAAAATGTTCCTAAAATAGGATGTAATATCTATGTATGTTAATACTAGTTCATTAGAGAGTTTATGATTAAATTACCTATTTCTATATCTTTTTGGAATCCCAATTCTATTTTAGTGATCACATAAACATAAACAAGATCCCATTTTTTTATTTTTTTTAAATCTCCTTTAAATCGACTGAATTCATTCAAATAGTTAAACATATCCTTATTATTGAGGAATTATACATTATAACACTATTTTATTCCCTTTTATTCATGATCCTGATTTTTCTTCTCTCCAAATCTGTATAAAAATCTAGTTCCCTTAATGCGTGTTATAGAGATTTATTTTTTAAAAATATTACATGTCGAAAATTCCACTATTCCATTGATCCACTTTTGTGTATTTAATTTTATATTGTTTTCATACACCCACTAAATTTCTTGATTTCCATATAAAAAATATCACTTATAGAATAATGTTTTTGTATTTATGGTAGATTCTACAATATATCACATAATTAAAATATGTGATATTCTAGAACCCTTTGGTGGAAAGGATTTTGCCCATCAATGATGATATCAATATTAATTATTTTCCTTCACTAATAATTTGAAAATTAATTTGCAACAATATAATGTTATCTTCATATTAAATGTCATTTCCCTCTCCATTAATCCTTACAATTAGTAATTTCCTTTCTATATTATCTCTTTTTTAATGGCGAATGTTTTTTTAAGAATATCACCTTTAATGTCCTTCATTGCATGATTTTTATTTCTTCTAACTCTTTACTATTATGAATTAAATATCTCTTTTGATATTAAACTACCTTGAATATGTTTTAACCTTTCATTACTTCCCAATGAGATGAATATATTCTGGAAATACATTATCCAAAATACTACTACCAATATATTAATAACTCCATTAAAATGATAGAGTATTTTGTTTTATAATGTAGTCAAAAACTATTTCATCATGTTAGGGATTGATTACTTTTTCAAAATGGGTAAGGTTATCGGTTATGACAATATTCAACTAACCTAATATAGTTATTCTATACTCAACTATGGCCATAGACTCATTGACTTCATTAACATGATTTTGAGTGAAATGCCTAAAAAGGATTCAATTTTCATTCACTTAGTAAGGATATATTTATAAATAATTGAGTACTTTGGAATTTTTCATTACATTATTAATTATAACTCATAGTGTATAAATCAGAATCTATTACAAAACATAACATTAAAATTTAATGCACAACTAATCATTGAATAATAATTGTATAGTCTTTGCGAAAAATATAGAACTTTTTAAATTATTATAAAATAAATTCATATGATGCATTTTTTCTAGATAAAAAATTTCAATTAAATTACATGAAACCATGTAGTATATGTCATAGTAAATCAAATATAATAAAATTTAATAAATTTAATGGTGTGAATAAATAATAAAGAATAATATCTTCAAAACAAAAGGTAGCTTGGATTATCTTCATATGTTGGAATCATTATTAGTGTAAACCACCCTGTAATAATAAAAAAAATATAAAATAAAAAACCATTATGATAAAAGATAATATTGAATTTGGTAGTGATAATAGAAATACAACGTTTTCTCATCTAATATATTATAATAAATGGAAATGTTATAAATATGGTCATTGGAAATGTGATGATTGGATATACATATATTTGGTAGGTATACTAATGTTTTTAATTGTTACTCACAAAAATCCCTGTTTTGACTTAGAAAAAATAAATATTTATACAACAACAATTAAATAAAATATTTTCTTATTAATTATATATATATATGATTTGAAAATATTATTATTAAATAATTATATGATGAAATTCAATGAAACATTTTATCATTAATAGATTGATAAAATCAATTTTTCAATATATGAGAAATTTATTTTAATTGTAATTGTGTCATGAAAATTTAATATAAATGGGATTTCATTCTTGGAAATTTTAGTCTAAAGGATTGTGAATTTTTATCTTAATGAAACAAATCACTAATAAATATCTATTTTTATGAAATTTAAGAATCATATAAAAATTTAAAAAAATTAACAATAATCCCATTGTTATTTATACGGATGTATCAAACACACACACACACACACACACATATATATATACACACATATTACGGTTAAAATGTTTTATACTAAAAATTGTATTTTTATACTCTATAGAAGTTATGTTTTAAAAAATAAATATACAAATATTAAATCATGAGAAAATATATTTTTTATATGAATTATATATTAAAACAAATATAATTATCAATTGGTCGGAAATATAATTAATAATTGTTAAAAATTTTAAAGTGTTATTTTCCAATAAAAACATTTTCTTTTATATATATTTTATTTTTATTTAAGAGTTATGTTCTCCTGTTCTAGAAATTAAATTTGACCAAATAAATTTCATTTTTTTTATTTAAAATAACAATGTTACATTATGATCCATTTTGGAACTTTTTTTTTGAAAATATTATGTTTTGCGAGAATAGTGAACAACACATTATTGATAAAATAGTATCTTTTAAGAAATTATCATAAACTTTGAATTATATTAAAAAATTATAAATATTATTAATAACCAATACTATAATTAGGTGTTATATTATTCAATAAATAACTTCCTTGATGTTTTTCAAGCCCATGTTACAAAATTTTGAAACATATTTAATTTTTTACATTAGAGAAAAATATTTTATGTATATTATTTTAAATTAAGAAATAAAATTTTGTAAATGGGTTTTTTATAGTTCTTAGATCCACAAAAATACTTTACAGTAAATTAGAAACCATTAAACAATATTTATTTAAAACAAATTCATAACTTAATCAAATATATATTTAAAATAAAACATTTTCTAATTTTTTTATTCATAATGTTTGATAATATTAAAATTAATTATTTCCATATATATATATTTATTTAATAGATAAAATTGTTTCCCAATGTTAAATAAAAAATTAAATTATTATGAGTATGTTTAATTTATTTATTTTTTCATAAAAATTAGTTTTTCTAAAAAAGGTGGAGGTCGTGCCTCTTTTATTAAAAATAAGAAAAAGAAAGAATTACCAAGGAGAATGAGAAAACATAGCAATAACACTAAAGAAGAATCTAAATGACAAGATTTTTCTTCAATCTTTCAGTTAGCTACCATTAATCTTCACTAACATCAATCCATCCAACTCTGCCACGACCTCGAGTACGTCCCCTGTCGCACGATCTCCCGCTACTTGGAGGAAGGGATTTAAGCCACTCATGTAGTGACTCAACATCAGTACTGTCAGAGCCAAATCTATCCTCTTGATGCTCCTCACATTTGTCTAGAGATGCATCTCCTGTCGATGGTGTGTTTAGCCCCTCCCCCTTTGGTGCTTTAGTTGAAGCGGAGCCCAAAGTAGTATCCTGATTCTCCATGGAACTAAAAATAAATTGAGAGACAAGATTTACCTATGTCTATTGTACTGAGGGTACCATTAAAGACTTCACCTTTTTGTATTAAATGAGATGAAATCCCTCATTATTCACAACCAGTTTGGGATAGGCTTTAGAAATGACTCGAGAGTCAAATTATAAAGATTACATACCCTTCCAAGAGACAACCATGCTTTAATGTGAGAGCTATTGGTCAACCAATTTTTGAATTTATTCCTCATTTTCTTGCTCAACCATCAGTTCATGGTCACTTGTCCGAGAAGATGAGAGTTTCTGTATGTCAACATTTTTTCCTTTATGGTAAGGTTCATCATTTTGGACCTTCACCTCTTCAAAGAAGATTTCAGCCCAATACAAAGTCATGAGGCCAAGATGTGATTCAAGTGGCCTAGCATCTTCAATCCTTTGGTTAGAAACATCTCCATGAAAATATCCTGGAAAATCTTTCACCTGCTCGACATTATCAACAACAATGCCAGTTTTATCATCATTATTTGAAGGGAAAATACTATACTCAACTATCTGAGGGGGAAAATTAGCCTTCCGGAAGGATTTCACTTCTTAATACAGTTGTTGGAATCATTTCCACACAGTGTGCATAAGCTGCATATAATAGAGCATCTACATGAAGATATATCATGTCCAATAACATTATAGTGCTTAGAGAATTTTGGCATTGTTCATAGATGATCTTTAACTCAATAATATCATCATTAGAGGCCAACATTACCTTGTCAACTGGAGTCACGACAAGGTCAATCTATGCCATGAACCTGGTGAAGTGACCAAAGTGAGCCACTTTTGTTTCATTGTCTATTTTAATTGGGACTCCAACAAAGAAAGCAATTTCATAAAAAAAAATTGGATGAAAAAGTATCCAGTTTAAGCCATAAACCCTAACCCATATTTGTGTAGTAGTGTTTCCCACATCAAAGGGTTGAATTTTTTATCCCATTCCCAATGATGAATAATCCCAGGTTTGAGTTCAATGGAACCAAACCCCCAGGCTCGGATTTTAACCAACTATAAGTGAGCTAAAAAATGTTAAAAACAATTTATCGAAATGAGTGTTGGAGTGGTGTTTTGAAAAAACTATATCCATTAAGGTTTACTCTAAATTTTTATTTCCAAGTGAAACAAGTGTTCCATTTATATCAAGAGGTTGTATTTAATAACATCTAATTCCATTCACTTATAAATAGGGATCATTCACCGTACATGTAAAATAAACTATAGAAAACTAGTACCCATTGAAAATATGCCCATATTAACTCCCCTATAATATACTTAAACAAATATAGTACTCTTCTCATAATACGTTTTCTTAAGTCCTCTATTTCAACGAAGTACATCAAGATAGTGTTTGAATTCTTTTAATAAGTACTAATCACCATTTAGTCATTTTTTACTGTTTTTATTTATCCCCCAATCCTATATCACCCATTAAAAATTATTAAATATTATTATTTATATATTCATATGTTTGTATTTTTATCTAACAAACATTGTCAAAATTGATTCGTTTTCCTATGAGAAACTGAAACATCGCTAACCCATAATGACAAAATACCTCTTCCATAATGTTATGTGTTTAATTTTATTTCACCTCCTTATATTTCTAGTACAAAAATGGTATTTCATGAAATAATATTATATTTATAACATTATTAATATTCTTAAAATATAATATAATTCAATATTTCCTCATATTTTATGAAAAAATAAAGTGTTATCCCTAAGACATTATAGACAACCACCTCAATAAAGTGATATATTTTCTAATTCATATTTCCAATTATTCATTATATAACACTCCTAAAAAATGATTCACCACCGAAATAACATTTAGATAATGTAATTATTCATTTCAAATAATAATATAACCCCAAAAGAATCATTTTCTTAACCATACTGACCCATTTATTGTAGCATGATCTATTTTTTTGGTTTATCCACCTAATTGAATGATCCAATGATTTTTAATCATGTATGAATATGGAATCCTAATTAATATATATATATATATATATATTGGATAATAATTAGGGAATAATTATCTATTTTTTTCTATTGGTATCATTATATTATAAACCTTTATTAAGATACCATAACCCATTCATTAATATTTACTGAAACAAGATATTATAAATTTGAACATTTGATGTCATAAATAAATCTACCATGGAATGAAATTTAAACAATATAAATCATTTTGATTCATACATTCCAATTCCTTTAATAATATTTTATTGCTAAACTTCTAAAAAATATTATGATTTGGCATTTTCATTATGAAACATGAGCCAAAAAATCCAAATTATAATATCCTTTACTGAAACTAAGTGATAAATAACTAATGGGTGTATAATTAAAATTAAAACCCAAGAGTAAACTAGGTTATGGATATGAATAAGGTTCTTAAATTATATATGAATATTTACATTCTTATTATAAAATTTGTTTCATAAGATTCATTGAAGATGGTAATTCAACTGTGGGATTTTCTTAACCCAATTCCCCTTTGTTGAATTTTAATGATTAATTTTTAACACGATTCTTCTAAGTTGAATTGCATTATCCAACGACTTCCTAAAATATTATTTGAAATTGAATTTTTATTATTTTAAAATTATTTTTCATGAAACAATTTTTAATCTATTGTTACGTCATTTAATGTTATATTCGTAAGGTCTTTGTCTTGTTAACTTTCATTCATTGATAATATTACACCATGATATTTTGAGAAAATATTTTTTTATCAAATTAATTTATAATTTTGTTATTTTTCATTTCACATGACACTGAAAACAGTAATATATATATATGTGTATATATATTATAACACTAAGATATAAATTCCTTTCACACAACAACAACTTGGATTGTGCCACACACAACAATGACTTTGATTTTTCTACACACAACACCAAATTGAAATACGCTACACAAAACACCATATTAGTGTACATTACATGCAATATTCAGTTTCTTTTAAACATCATTTTATTATTATAATTAATAAAACAAGTAAGTTTTAAGCTAGTTGTTAAAACATAGTAAAATTAATTGTAATAACAACTCGTCAAATTTTTTTATTTTTTTATATCAATAAAACATATTAATAATAAAAAATATAATTTTTTGTAACATCATTATATGTTTAAAAATACTAATTTTTCGAGAAAAGTAATTTTCATGTCCTTCTATAAAGAAAAAAAATTAATTTTGGACACAACTAGAAAATAAATTTTAAAGTATAAATTTCATTTGTGAATTTAGAATTCCAAATTTACCTAAGGTGTCTGTTTTGGGAATTTTCGGAGAAATATCATTTTTATGAATAAACCAAAGTACTATATATTAGTAAATAAATACATTTTTGTTTAAATAAATATTAAAATTAAATGATACATTATATTTTTTATCAAGTAGAATTAGATCAATTATACTTATATTAATAAAATATAGGTCATTTTTATAATTTTCACTATTAAATTGAACATAAAAACCTAAAAAATTTTGAAAATGTTTCTACAATAAAATATTATTATTTTGCCTCATCAACAGGATATGTAGTGATCCTAATTATTCCATTTCATTGAATTGATTTCTAAAAATATATATACACCATTTTAATTATTATAATATCTAGTTTCTAATTACATAATGTGTTTTTTAATTCAAAATTATTTGTAAAAGTGATTAAAATTAATCACAACGATTAAGGTAAAATTATTCATAATTATGGACTAAACCTTAATCTTATGGGCCAAAATGTCCCTTAATCTTCTTCTAAAACCATTTTTTGTCCATATATCATCCATAAAACTTAAATTATTGATTCTTGTTTGGTTTGGTATGAATTTTCTATGGTAAGAACATATGTACACCTAACATGTTTTCAAAAGTTCCAAGTTAGTATTTTTCATTCCATGTAAAAGGACACCACCTCTCCCTCTTCTTCCCATTTTCTAACCCCATAGGTTTGACCAATATCATCCCTATCCACTTATTAAAATCACTACCTTCCTCATATAATCCTCTCCTTGGAAAAAATTAAATCCACGGAAGCCTTTTAGAACATACCAAATGGAGTTACCTGATTGAGAGGATGTTTGAACGATTACGATGATTGTCAAGACACAAGCAACATGAATTTCCCCTCAATTTTTAGTTCTAGGAAATACATGATTTATTCACCCCAAATTCTTTTTTTGTGGAATTTATAATATCCATGTATGTGTTTTAAGATTATTATACATATATTTATTTGAATTTAGATATGATGTAAAGACCCTTAAATTTAAAAGAATGTTTTTTTCATAATTTTTTGGGATTTTACGAGTACGCAGTTTCTGACAGAACCTGATTCTGAGGCCCGGTGTGCCTGGAATCAATTTCTGATGTTTAGTTCGGGTACGTTCAGTGAACGAATGAGCGGGTTTTCCTAACTTTTGAACCGGTGCTCAGAATCGAAATCTGAGGGCACCGATGAAATCGCAGCACTGGTAATTACTTAGGATGACCTTTTCTAGAGTTACGTTTGCTCGGGAATAGTTGTTTAAAATTGTGGTTTAAGTGTTAAGTAAATAAACTTGTGTCACAACTTTATTTTTTATCTATGTGTTATAACTTCCATGTGAGGGAATATCCTAACACCTCTTGTTAGGATATTAGTGAGGAGGGGCCCACATGAGACTCACCCCTTCAATTTCTTCTAAATCCGCTTACCCTATTAGTGTTGGCTACACCACATTTATTTTGTAACTCTTCCACATTAATTCCTTCCAATTAAACACCTAATTAATTTGACAACACATATTTAATTAATTAGGTTAATTCATGTTTTGAATTTTGAAAAATGTTGGCATGAGTAATAAAATAAGGCAGAAGTCTTATTTTGTTATTGTTGTATCGTTGTGTGGAGTTTTTGGGAGAGAATTCTCAAAGTTTGAAGAATGTGAAGAACGCCAAGGCTTCGACGAAGAACTCCATCTCTCCAAGGAGAGATCGACGAGCCGTCTCTTCTTCTCTCCGCAGCCGGGGTGTGATGACGTTCCCTTCTTCGACGCGCCTTCCTTCATTCTTCTTCCCGAAATAAAGAAAGGCAAACACCATTTTTTCTCGGACGAACATCGTCATCGTATACGGAGCCTTCCCCCGCGATGTCGTCTTCCGCGATACAAGATTCCGCGAATTCTTATTCGAGGTAGGGGTTTGATTTTATGTTCGTGGTTATTTCTGGAATTCATCATTAAATAGCCGCTTGATATCATTATAACGAGAGGAGGTCGGACCGCACAAACACAACTGAACCTCCTCCCCCTTTTTGTTGTTGAACTTCTACGTGTCTTGGAACGGAGGCGACGCGGTGCGGTCGCACCGTGCGGAAATGAAGGAACCGCGGCCGGTGCAGACCGCATCGAAGGAGCGCGGCGTCGTCACGCTGCGCCGTTCAGACCGAAAGGGGCCACAGAGGGAGTCAGGCCGCGACAGAGGGGCGCGGCCCCGTTGCGCCCCGCCGGAGCCTCATGAAGGGCTGGAGCCGGTGGGGGTGGTGCCGACGTGCCGCGCCGGTCAGACAAGGGCTGCGGCCTAAGGCCACGGCGGTGCAGAGGGTGGCGGCCAGAACCGCCGGTTGCCGATGCTACACGAGGCGGGACCAATAGGCCGGCCGAATTCAGAAAAACCAGGTGTTTGAACCCCCAGCTAGTTCAGCAAGGGCAGACCCTCGCGGGTCCACCGTTCGGTTTGAAGAGGGTGGCAGCCTCCCTCCCTTCCGCGTCCGCTCAAAACGTGGGCGCCCGCCCTGGGATGAACTGGCCGAGCCGGGCCGGGCCGCCCGCGCGGGGCAGAAACCACGCGTCGGGCCGGGACGTACCGGCGGGGCTACGCCGCACCAGCCGGGCCGGGCCTTTCCCAACTGTCCTAGACCCGGACCAGGGTCGGGTCAACCCGATGCGGGCAGACCCAGGGGTATCGGGCCGAGTCGGACCGGACTCGAACCCCCTATTTTCAGATAGATCCGTTCAAACGCCCATAAATTGGGTTACAGACCTCCGATCGATGAACTGTCAGTTGAGTAGCGATCTTTGGATCGAGACCATCGTTTTGGTATATTACACTCATGGTTTCAGAATACTTTGGCTACATCCGGGTTGGTTCGAACACGAAACTAACCGGGCCTTCGGAGCGGAAACACTTATAACATGAGCTCTAGACATCCAATTGTCGTGCCGTCATACATTTTTGGATTCCTATTAGTGAGAGGTTTTTTTTCTTACTCCGATCGAGGTTTGGACACATTTGGTGTATGGTCAGTTTGGGTTTGACTTAAAAACCAACCATCCCCTCCGACGAAAAAGCCAATAACTCTCAGACCGGGCGTCTGATTGATGCGCCCTCTGTCGCATTGAGTTCCTATTGACGAGATGGAACATTGGGGTACATAAAATCTGGACTAAGTGTCAGTTTATCTATCTACACCCTTGACTCGTGGAGCAGACCCTCCCGGAATTGAGTAGGCTGTGTGCGGGAACCCTAGAGCCGGTTGCGACTACGACGACGATGACGACTGTACTGGGATCCTCTGTGGGTTTGACAGCGACGACGACCGTACTGGAATCCTCTGTGGGTTCGACATCGATGACTACTATTCTTGTATCCTTCGTGGGTCTGGCAGTACTTGACTACTGTTCCTGTATCCTACGTGGGTCCGACAATATTTGACTATGTACTTGTATGCTACGTGGGTCCGGAAGAGTATCTAGTCTTGTATCCTTTGTGGGTCTGACAGCATAGCTGGTCTTGTATACTATGTGTGTCCGACAGCTTAGATGAATCAGTGGCTACATCCAATCATCTCTATCGCCTTACGAAGAGTATACCTGTGTGAGCTGAGTCTTTACTTTTAATCATTACCTTTGATATCATTGTTTTCCTATCATGTGTGGATTGAGTTGTGTTATCCTATGTGGATTGAATTGTTCTATCCTGTGTGGACTATATCGAACGTGGGCTCAGATGTTGGAGACGAAATGGAATTGATGACTTAGGTATATGTATGGGCATATACCTATGTAGGGTTGGTTGTTACTTCTTGATTGAAATATTTCCTTTGTGGTTTCTCCTTCATGGATTCTGGGAGGCCTTCAGGGGTCACGTGGTCCCTATTGAGTAGCGTATACTCACCCCTACATGGGCTATGCCCGCACTACATTGTGTTGGATGCAGATGACGGACAGCGCTGACCGAGGCAGGAGCTCGTGGAGCTGGACGGTACCTGCAGGTGGATCACTGGACGGGACGTACACAGAGCGGACGACTAGAGCCGAGGAGAAGTGGAGACTATATGTACCCACCCTTCAGGTGGGATTTCCAGAGGATGGATTGGTGTTGTTGCTTTACGTTTTGGCCACTGTACTCTCTTTTCAGTTGAACATTACATTCAGTTGGGTTTGTATTCTGGCCCATTTACTTTCTATCACTTACTATTGTACTTATTTTACTTAGTGTTTATTTCTTCTTGAATACTCTATACTGTTTGTTTTCTTACTTAAAGGTAATGCCTTCCCAGATATCGGGATTTACGCCTTTGGTGCTAGTCTCCAGCCCCTGGCCTATGGAAGGCGGGTTTGGGGTAGACACGGAATGGGTCCCGAGGATGGGTCGTTTCAAATTGGTATCAGAGGAGTTCGGTTCTACCGCAGAACTCAGGAATATGAACATTCTTCTATGTGAGGCAATAGTGTTAAGGGTATTGAGTGTGGTTATCAGTCCAGGGAGTCCAGTGTTTGTGCGGTGGCCGACGTATCCATACAGCAGGACCCTGACTTCTGATTTCCGACTCAGTGCATGAAAACATTGATTGTATGTGTGTTTGAAGGTTTTCTTTGTGATTACTTTGTGTCAGCTCACCAGGTATACTGTTTTGACTATGGCACACCTGTTTCTTTTCAGGAAGGCCCCACAATGGCATCCAGCTAGGGTTTCGAGCTTTGTGCGAGACGAAAGCCCACCGAGCGAGGATGCCTTGGTGCAGGGCCCTATTACAGTGGAGGTACCGAAGATACCTCTACCCGCCGAGCCACTGATGCCACCAGGCCCAGCAGCTGAGAGTGCATGTCGCCTTGGTGCACTACATGAGTTTTAGCATCAGAGACCGCCCAGGTTCCATGGGGAGACGAACCCTCAGGCAGCCGAGGATTGGATGGAGGCTGTTTTTCGAGTTTTCAGGTTAGTAGGGACACCAACCGACCTCATGGTGATCCTTGCAGCAAGTCTCCTACACGTGGCAGCATGTGGATGGTGGAACCTGATGCTCCAGGTGCACGACGAGGAAACTCTCCATTGGTCGGACTTTGAGAGCCTCTTTCTCTTGATGTTCATCCCAGCCACCATCCGTGCGGTGTACATTCAGGAGCTACTACAGCTGCGACATGGAATCATGATGGTAGCCTAGTACTTGGAGATATTTACCGATCTCTTGTGCTATTCCACGTACATGGTACGATACCCATTCTTCTGATCCCGGACCTTCGAGCAGGAACTGAGGCATGATATCAGGTCATCGATGATCTCCCTCACCATTCTGACGCAGGCAAGAGTACTGGAGCGAGCCTTTCTCATAGAGAGCTTTCTTGCTAAGCCTACACTAGTAGTGAGACCTACTGTAGGGCAACATATAGCTGAGTCTTCTACAGCTGGCAGTCAACGGATGTCCCAGGGGTCCAAGCGGACCAGACCTTTAGGCAGACGACGTCAGGACACTGGCTTAGAGGTTTGGGGCACACAACACAGATCCAGTCTTACGAGAAGCTGAAAATGCTATGCATGCGGTGGGAAGGGCCACATGGCTCGTGACTACCCAACCCGCCGTTCAGAGGTGCACCAGACAGTTTAGGGACCACGCAGGCAGAGGAAGAGGTTCGACCGTGGTGGTCCACAGGGAGCAGGCAGACAAGGAAGAGGAGCTGGCCGAGCAGCAGGTGGTGGGAGACGCTTTGAGGCTCTACAACCAACACCACTAGGAGGTCCACCCCGACCACAGGGAGCTGGAAGACAGAGGAAGGCTCAGCTTCAGGTAGTATAGGCCTACGACCACGACGCACCATAGATGATTCGAGGTACTATCTGTGTCTAATCCACCCTTGTTGAGTTCTTATAGACGCATGAGAGAGTCATTATTTCATTGCAGCTGCCCTTGTTCGGAGCTCAGAGATTTTGACGGAGCCGTTGGCCCGATCTTTATGGCTAGAGACTCCTACGGGAGAAAACTCGACGATTAGGCACTAGTGCCGGTAGTGTGAGCTTACTCTAGGAGGCGAGAGATTTGGCTGGGATCTTCTTGTAGTGGTGTCGGGGCCTTACGAAGTCATCTTGGGCATGGATTGGTTATCTACAGTTCATGCTCAGATAGAATGTATTGGGCGCAAGGTGCGGTGTGTTCGCACCAATGGGAGCTGGTTCACCATCACTGGCAAGAAGGGATCCTTTGCAACACAAGATGGACTCACGCATAGGATAGGATAGCTGATCACTCAATAGTTGGCTATCCTCATCCTAGGAGCAGTTGATGTGCGAAGTTCGAGTTTTTCTGTAGTGGTGGATCAGTATGTGGACGTTTTTCCTGATGACGTTCCAGGACTACCTCCTCGCAGAGAGGTAGACTTCTATATTGACCTTTACTTCAGGAAATCCCCGATATCCACTCCGGCATATCGTATGGATCCCGCTGAGTTTCGAGATCTACGGGTACAGCTGGAGGACTTGTAGGGAAATTTATTCATTCGACCCAGTGTTTCACCTTGGGGTTCCCCGATATTGTTCGCCAATAAGGTGGACGGGAGCTTGTGACTGTGTGTCGATTATCGTCACCTGAACCAGGTGACCGTGAGGAACAAGAATCCGCTACCGAGGATTTACGACCTCTTCGATCAACTCAAGGGAGCACGGTGGTTCTCGATGATAGACCTCAGGTTAGGCTATCATCAGCATAGAGTTCAAGATGAGGATGTGCAGAAGACGGCCTTCAGATGTCAGTATGGCCACTATGAGTTCTTGGTAATGCCTTTCGGCGTAACCAATACTCCAGCAGTGTTCATGAGTCTCATGAAAATGATATTCCAGTCTTACCTTGATCGATTTGTCACAGTCTTCATCGACGACATATTGCTTTACTCGACTACAAAGGAGGAGCATGCCTACCACTTGCGGGTTGTACTGGACACACTCCTAGAACACTAACTTTATGGTAAGCTGTCGAAGTGTCAGTTCTGGATACGTGAGGTCCACTTCTTGGGACAAGTCATCTCTGAGGAAGGAGTTGCGGTGGATCTTGCGAAGATCGAGGTAGTTCTAGCTTGGGAGCCACCAAGGAGCGTGATAGAGGTGTGAAGTTTCTTAGGTCTGGCTGGGTACTACCATAGATTTGTTCCAGACTTCTCCAGAGTTTCAACACCACTTTTAGCTTTGAAGAAGATGGGTAAACCCTTCGTGTGGTTAGATAAATGTCAGCAGAGCTTCCAGGAGCTGAGACAGAGATTGACCAACGCACCCATCTTGAAGATACTGGAGGAGGGAGTAGGGAATGCAGTCTACTATGATGCATCAGGGACCGGGCTCGGATGTGTCATGATGTAGGAGCGAGCAGTGATCTCTTATGGATCACGATAGTTGAGGCAACACAAGCAGAACTATGCTACCCATGACCAGGAGTTAGCAGCAATGGTCTTTTCCTTGAAGATGTGGCGGTGCTATCTGATAGGCGAACACTTTATAGTCTATTCCGACCACCAGAGTCTCAGGTACATCTTCTCGCAGAAGGACCTGACCTTGAGATAGCGGTGATGGTTCGAGTTCCTCCAGGACTGTGACTTTGAGATAGTCTACACTCCTGGAAAGGGGAACGTAGTTGCTGATGATCTCAGAAGGAGGACAGTCATTCAACTACTTGGAGAGGCGACATAGAATCTAACCTCTTTGTAGATATCCTTCGTAGATAGAGATGGGAAAACCTTCATTCAGTTTCTCACAGTCACACCTCCACTACTTCAGTGGGTCATAGAGGCACAACGTGGGGACGTTGACTGTGAGACGCGATGTACACAGATTTCCACTGGACATGCACCTGGTGGTTTCTCTATAGTAGGAGATAACGACATCCTTTTTAGAGGACGTACCATGGTACCAGCTTCTTTACAAGATGAGGTGATGAGAGAGTTTCACACTTCCCCTTTGGCGGTACATCCAGGGGTAGAGAAGATGTACCAGGATGTCAGACGACAGCACTGGTGGCCGGGGATGAAGAAGGTTGTGGCAGAGTTCGTTTCTCGATACCCAACCTGCCAGCAGGTGAAGGTGGAGCACCAGGTACTGGAAAGCTTGGTACATCCCTTGGAGGTCTCGAAGTGGAAGTGGTACGGTATATCTATGGATTTCGTGACTGGACTTCCATGTACTTCCAGTGGTCATGACTCCATTTGGGTGATTGTCGACTGACTCCCCAGGTAGGCCCACTTCTTACCCATCAGAGAGCAGGGCTCAGTAGAAAGCATGGGACGTCTCTACGTCCAGGAGATCGTATGACTTCATGTTGTGCCATCATCTATCGTCTCTGATCAAGATGCTCTCTTTACTTCCCAGCTTTGGGAGGGGTTACAAGAGGCATTCAGGACGTAGCTACGTTTGAACACTGCCATTCACCCTCAGACGAATGGTCAGACGGAGAGGACCATTCAGACTCTCGAGGACATGCTCCGTGCATGTGTCCTAGACTTTGGTCACAGCTGGGAGGATCACCTACCCTTGGTGGAGTTTGCATACAAGAACAGCTACCCCTCCACCATCGGGATGGCACCATACGAGGCATTTTACGACCAAACATGAAGATCACCATTGTGCTGGACAGACCCTGGGGAGTCAGCACTTGTGGGAACAGAGATGGTCCAAGCCACGATAGAGAAGGTCCAGGTCATCCAGGAGCAGATGAGGACAACTCAGAGCAGACAGAAGTCTTATGCTGAAAGGAGACAAAGACCACTAGAGTTCGAGGATGGCAACCACCTTTTCTTGCGGGTCTCACCTAAATGTGGATTACGGAGATTTGGCCGGGGTGGCAAGTTATCTCTGCGCTTCATCATACCATACCAGGTTCTCAGCATGATATGCGAGGTGGCTTATCGCCTGGAACTACCACCTCAGTTGCACCAAGTGCATGACGTCTTCCACATATCACATCTGAGGAAATACATGCATGACCCGATGCATATCATCGACTATGGGGAGGTGGAAATTGATGCCATGGAAAGTTTTGCGAAGGTCCTAGTGGAGATCGAGGATCGACAGGATTAGGTCCTACGTGGGCGGTCGATTGCTCTAGTGCGCATCAGGTGGCATCATGGGAACCTCCAGGAGAGCACTTGGGAGCATGAGGCTCAGATGAGTGCACAGTACCCTCATTTGTTCCCCTAGTTTGTGATGTATCTTTGTTTCGGTGCGGATGTGCGTCAGGTTTCTGTTCCGACGCTGTTCCTCCAGGACGTGTTCGCGCGTGCACCCGTCGACCCGAGGGGATGGGCGCGCGGCTTGTGGCCCCGTAGTCCCGCTTTCCAAAGGCGGGCGGCATCCGTCCCTTATTCAGGGGCGTCTGCTCCTTGATCGAAACCGGGATGATGGGATGTCGGTTCCTCCTTCCGTGGACGTCTCCTCGGAACTCGTTGCCTAATCCGGGTCTCCCTCATAGATTTAAGACGTGCTCGTGAATCTCGTTCCCGGTGCCATGTCTCCATGGACACCGGTTAATTACGCTGCTTCCGCCCGGACGCTCCAAGGGGTCTGGTCGGGGTAGCAACCTGCGGTGAGGAGACCGGGTAGCTCTGGGTGTTGGGGTCGTGTCTTAACACTGCGACTCTGCATGTCTGCCTTCCGTCCCTAATAGGGCTTCTCGAAGGCGTGATGGCCTGAGGCATCCCGCGCTGGGTGCGGGGAACTGTGTTACCTGAGGTTTTCCTCAGCTTCCCATGTTTAACACGGGGTATGCCGCGAGTTTAACGTCCAGCGGGGATGGCATCAGACTGATCAACACGATAAGTGGATCATATGACAGAACCCCTTGCGGGGAACCTTCGATGATGGGGCCAGCACATGGGTGGCTTCCCGAGTGAAGTGGAGTGGAATGAAATGGCATGACCCCACAGGGATGTGGCGGCCCGGGTAAGGATCAGGATGGATGATGGAGTGAAGAGCTTGGACCCCGTAGGGGCTTCCTACGTACCGCGCGTTGGCGCGGATCAAAGTCAGCGTAGTTCGGATATACAGTTTAACGTCATGCTGGACGTCGGCAAGCTGACTCACGAAGAGGTCGAGGCCCCCGGGCGGAGGATTGAACCGAACCACCTCGCACAGAGGGGGATGGAACGGCCGGGTGGATCACAGTTTCACGTCATGCTTGACGCTGAAAGGAGAAAAGGGCAGTGGGGAAGCACAATGGAGATACACATGTGCAGTCTCCCACAAGGGCGGATTCATAGGTGAATCGACACAAGTGTGAACCCGGGAGGGGTCCACTGATGGACGAACCGACGTGAATACGACCAGGACGACCAGGTGGTGGGATTGAACCTCGGAGAGGCTTCCTACGTACCCTATTTAGGAGATAGGGATCAAAGTCCACGCAGTTCGTTCTGTCAGGACTTACGCACTAAGGCGGCCCGGATGCGGCAAAACTCAGTTGGAGAGGGACTTGGGCCGAAGGTAAGAGACCTCGATCCCTGTCACGCCCTCTACTGGCTTCGGCAGTGGGGAAGCACAATGGAGATACACACGTGAAGTCTCCCACAAGGGCGGATTCATAGGTGAATCGACGCAAGTGTGAACCCGGGAGGGGTCCACTGATGGACGAACCGACGTGAACGACCGGGACGACCAGGTGGTGGGCTTGAACCTCGGAGAGGATTCCTACGTACCCTGTTTAGGAGACAGGGATCAAAGTCCCCGTAGTTCGTTCTGTCTTTGATACTCTACCCCCGTGGGCGAAGGACACTCCAACCCCGACATCCCTGCAGAGACAAGCGGGTGGGGGCCACATCCAAACCGGGAGGGGGACCTTGCGTGTGAGGCACGGGATCGGGTGACGCGGACGGTTTAACGTCTTGCCGGACGAAGTACAGTTTAACGTCGTGTGTTGAGGATGAAGGTGCTTGGCAGTTTAACGTCTTGCAGCGCGGACGTGGTGCATTTTAGCGTCTTGCAGGACGAATGCTGAACAGTTTAACGTCTTGTAGCTCGGACGATATGCTAGGCAGTTTAAAGTCGTGCAGCTTGGATGTGGTACAGTTTAACGTCATGTTGGACGAAACACTTGGCAGTTTAACGTCTTGCAGCGCGGACGACATGTGACGCCGCCAATGGGTTCGTGTCACTTCGCGCGAGCCTGGAGGGCCGCACGGGAAGACAACGCATGGCGCGGGCACCCGGGATGAAGATCATCGGGCGCCACGCAGGCGGGTACCCTCAGGGGGTCAAAGGGGGCGACCCGGCGGATTGCGCGCAAAAGAGAAGCTTGGCGCGCAATACCGCGGGTCGGCGCGCAAATGGGCAGGCTGGCGCGCAATTGGGCCAGCGCTTTGCGCGCGAAAGATGGAGATTGCGCGCACCGGGCTTCAGATAGCGCGTGGGGGAAACAGCTCATTCTTTAACGAATGGCCTCTCAGTAAGGGGGGTGCACGCAATCGGGCTGGATTGCGCGCACCTGGGGGAAATTGCGCGCAAGAGGCTTCTTTTGCGTGCAAAGGCCTTTGGGTGAAAAGTTGTTTCAAAGGAAAGGAGCCGAAGGGATTGCGCGCGAAGGCGAACCCCAAGGATTTATTGCGCGAAAGAAAGGAAGTTACCTGAAGATCGGCATTGCGCGCGGAGGGGGTTGGATTGCGCGAACGAGCGACTCTTCGAATTCCGGCAACCTTTAAAACGTCGGGGGTCGCCTTATATTTATAGGCAACCCCGGGCGCAGAATCCGGTTCGCAGGCGCGAAATTTCCTTCGCGGGCGCGGAATCGGGCCCGGCGCGCAAGGGAGTCGCGCGGGCCACGGGCGCGCAAAATTGCGCGCCGGCCCAGCGCATTACACGCATCCCAGGAGGTTTGCGCGCCTGACTTCAACTTTGCGCGCGTGTCTCCAAAATTCCGCGCAAGTCCTCCGGGCCCTCCGAAACATGCTTCTGACTCCAAATATGACCTCGCTTTCCGCATCCGGAGCTTCGTTTGGGAACAACGGACTTTTCCGGCGTCTACAAAAGCCCCCCCTTGGAATCTGATCGGCAAGAGGTCGCAATGATCGGGTTCCGAGGGAGACGCCGGAATGCCGAAGTCCAGGGTGGCATGGGACTGTGGCACACAAAAAAGGGTGTCGGGCGCGAAATTCGCTGTCGCGGTCGCGCAGAGTGCTTTCCGCGTAGCGCGGACACCCGACCTCGCCTATAAATAGGGGCCATGGGTCCCCCGTACCGTACACCGGCCTTCCGCGTGACAAGCTTTCAAGCTCTCATGCGCGAAATTGCCATTTCCGGCACGGAATTCACCCGTTCGTCGCGCAAACCCATCCGGATTTCGGCCTGTTTTTGCGCGAACACCCGGGGTTTTACGCGACAGACTTCCCAATTGCACGCCGTCCACTAGGATTGCGCGCCAACTCTCAAACTTCTCTACCAGCCTCTTCCGATTCCGCAGGACTCATCCCTTAACCCACACGACTCCTGGAGCTTCTGAGATGGCCGCGAATCAAGGGAATGAGGGGGATGCCGCCATTCGCAGAGCTGAGATGGCGGTGAACGAGGAGGTCTAAGGAGCCAAGGAGATTGTTTCCAACAATCAATCCTTGTTCAACTTGCTGACGCCGGCCCAGAAGACATATCCGCTGTCGGACAACCTGCCGCTCTGGAACATTGGCATCCTAGATGAGGTTCTGGTGTCAGGGTTCGAGGTTGATGCGCCACGGACCTGGGTGACTCGGGAGGACGAGCTTCCCCGCTATAACATCACCAACAATGGGCATCCTGCCAGGGAGACCAGGCACTTAGATGTCTATGTCCTGAACCTGAGGACGCGAACCATCGTCGGAAGTGAGCCTACTGCGGAGAACTCTCCAGCCCTCTACTCGAGCACATATCGCCAGAGTGTCACCGATGACACCAAGGGCTGGCTGAAGGACTGGGACTTGCGGTCTGGGGGCAATTTCACCAGTGAGTGGGCCTGGGCATTTTGGGTACGCCACACTTGCGATCACTTCACGGAGGAGCTGCGGTACATCGGCCTGTTTGAGGCGGTGTGGACGTCGCAGTTCCACTTCTACCAGCAGTCCGAGCTCGGGCCGGAGCTGTTCACCCGCTGGTCCCCGGATACCAACACCTTCCATCTTCACCATGGGGAGGTTAGCATCGGTCTCTGGGACATCCACTACATCGGAGGTATCCCGCTGGAGGGTTACCAATACGATGAGTTCCTGCCCCCGAAGAACACCTGGGAAGACAGGTCACTGACTCCCATTCTGACATGGCATCTACTTGACCTGGCTATGCAGCGGCTCAGGATCAAGGACTTCCACAAGGACATATCCTACAAGGAGTGGTTCGGCCAGTTCTTGGAGCATGACCCAGCGGTCAAGATGCCAGGTAGGGGGAAGCGGTGCCCGACCGCGGCTCAGAGGAGCCGGAACGGGTCGTACTGGCGGGTCCTGGAGACGGGCGACTACCGCTCATGGGGGTACCGCGTCATCGAGGCCCGGGACCCTAATGTCCGGTACGCGGCGTTCCTGGCCGCCTTTCTGAGTGGGTGGCTTCTGCCAGTGCGGGACGCGAGAATGGGCGTCCGCCCGGCGACACTGGCGATGGCGGGCGCCATGGCCGCCAACAAAAGATACAACTTCGGTGTCCCAGTGCTGGCTAAGCTGTACGCCATCCTGGGACGCATCTCACGAGGGGGGTCGCCACGAAGGATCTGTGGGCCCTTTCAAATCTTCCACGGCTGGGTGGCTACTCACCTTGGTGGGTACACATTTCCAAACGCCATCATTCCTCCGGGCAACGGCCTGCGACCCTCCCTGCTGAACATCGCAGGGGTCGCTCCGATGACCCTAAATGAGGAGGGCGTGAGGATTCGGATTGGCAATCACGCCAATTTCAACTTCAGCCCGTTCCCCACTCCCGTTGGCCAGATGATCGACAATGGGCAGGGTCCGCTGGAGCAGCATGAATACTTACTGAACATGCGGGGCGGGGTGCTCGTGGCTCGGATCGACGGGAAGGTGATCTGAGAGCCCTACGTGCCAACCCGGTTCGCCAGGCAGTTCGGGTGCCTTCAACGGATGCCGAAGAGGGTATTCACTGCTGTCCGGGAGGAGACGAACCCTGGCTTCCTTCGCCAGATGTGGCTAATGTTCGCCGCTTTCGGCTTTGGCGAGGTCATCACTCTCCCTCCTACCGGGGTCGACGCAGGCTTGGCAACCGAGTACGCTGAACACTGGGCCATCGCATACCCCGAGGGGCTTCTACGGAAACCAGTTCGGCGGCTCGAGGTCACCCGTGCGGAGACCGGGCGTCAAGGAAGGAGGCGAGGCGCCGTTACGTGGGGGAGAACGGAGGCGCGCCAAGCAGTGGAGCCGGCGCGAGCAGGGACTTCGGCGGCGGGCACATCGCAGGCTTCCGCTACGACCTCAGCGCCCAGAGAGGGGGCACGTGCGGTGGTCGAAGAGCGGCCCGGGAAGCAGGTAAGACGTCTGCTCGAACCCTCCCACGATGCAGTCTTCCCAGCGCTGTGGTCGGCCTGGATGACCCTGCGGCAGTCGGTGGGGACCGAAATCATCTGGCAGAAGATAACCAGCGAAGGAATCCATCTGCCAGAGGTCGGGCGCCTTCAGGTCGCCGACAGGGTGAACTTCCACCGGCGGTATGCATATCTGACGGCCATGGATGAGTACACGCGCCAACGTGGTCAGCGTGCGGAGCCGTCCCTTCTGGTGAAGGTGATGCTCGGTCTAGAGCCTGCTCTAGAACAGATGCCGCCGGAGGAAGATGACAGTAACGACGACGACTCCGAGGAAGAGGAGGAGACGGGGGAGGATGAAGGCTCCGAGGGAAGGTCCCATCAGGGGAGCCCACGGGAGAGCGGCGAGGTGGCCGGCTCCGACAATGTCGATGTCACCGAGCTCCTCGAGGTCCGCTTCTATCCCTACTCAACCTGCTTCGTCCATTCTCTTATGCAGCTTCTAACCCATTTCTCCACTTTTCTCAGGAGTGCACGGATGTTGGTCAGGCGTCCTCAGTAGGAGTAGGAGAGGCGCCAGCAGGACAAGGCGGGGGCCAGACACCCATCATTGAATTGACAAGCGCTGAAGGGTCCCCTGCTGTAATTGCTCCTGCGGCGGCCGGGACAGTGGAAGATGACGCTTCGGATTCCCGTAAGTCTCCTTACATTACTGTTGGTGCTTGCCGTTGACGCTCCGTGACTAACCACGGCATGCCCCGCGCAGTGATCTCAGTACTGGAGGCTCGTCGGGCTGCCGAACCCGGGCCATCCACGAGTGGACCAGTGGCAGACATGCCGCCTGCTCCGGAACAGACTTCTCACACCGAGCCGGGCCCACCAACTGTTGATCAGGGGGCAGCGGACGCCGGCGGTGCTGCCATTGAAGAGAGGTCGGGGGCTGACGAGGGTGTCAACGCCGCTGGGGCGGGAGAAGAAGGTCGCCCAGATGTTGGGGAACCTATCCCCCGTGAGGACATCCCAGGGGCGGACCCCGCAGCAGACCTGCTGGCTGCCTTCCCTGCCTACCGGCCTGCCGACCCCGAGGAGATGGACGACTCGGACGCGGAGGCGGTCGAGGAGAGCCGGATAACGCGACGCAGGGGGTGGAAGTGCATCCAGCGCTTCCTCAAGCAAGACCCATCGGAGTGGCTGGGGCGCATGGGATCACTTCAAACATGGCTGCGCTTCCTGTGTGCCGGGGGAGCTGATGCTCAACGCCTCCATCTGACGGTCCGTGATTTCATGGCCGAAAAGATGCGCGAGTGCCGCTGGCGTGCCGACGTCTCACAATGTCGGGACATGTCGGAGAGCACGCGGGCGCTCCTCGTGGCGGAGCAGGAATTCCGGCGTCTCGAAGGGCAGGCGGCAGAGAAGGAGGCCTTCGTCGCAACGTGCACTGAGCTTGTGGAGCAACTAGCGGCCCAGCTGGTTGACCTCCAGGCACAGCTGACAGAGGCGGGCCAACAGATGGTCACACTTCAAGTCGAGTGGGAGCGTGCACAGGCCAGGATCGGCGAGCTGCATGCTGCGACCGCCGACGAAGAGAGGGTACGTAGAGAGCGAGAAGCAGCTTTGGATGCCGCCAGCCAAAGGGTATCGGCGTTAGAAAGACTTATTCAGCACGCTAATCCCTAGGGGCTTTGTTTTTTCCACTCCCAGAACATTTGCTTCCGCTACTCAATATTTCGATCCATTTGTATGAACCAATATATTTATCTGCATCTTTTGGCCTAACATGCTCAACCACAATTCATTGTCTCGCGGGAGTGTTAACCAAGCTTCAGGCATCCACAATTGGGCCCGAATTTCTAAAGAAAAGAGGGAGATCATTCCTAGGAAAGGAGACCTCAGACCTAATCAATGTATCATCCCCCCAACTTGTTCCGACACACGAGCGGGACAACGCTAGGGGAGTTGAGATTTTATCCGAACATAGGGAAATGAGAAAGGGTGAATCGCGTGTCCCGAATTCAGAAATCCACGACGGTTGGCCTTCCAGGAAATGCCCAAGATGGCAAGCGGACAATGGATCAATCGACCATACTACTGCGATAGATGGACCGAAGGTTATCATTCATATTGTAGGAGGTGGATCACATGTCATCATCAATGCCGCTTTGGGGGTTCCTTCAGACACAAGGGTGGAAATCCAGATCAACAGGGCATGCGAAGCGTGGGGCGAAGTGATGATTTGTTCGGACAGAATCTAACACTCCCAAAATTGCGCCACAGTGGGGAAAGCGTATTAGGCGGATGTACTAATCTAGCCGTGAATCACCCCAATTCTCAGACAGAACCTCTTTGGCGAGGAAACTGTCGCTTCCCATCATTGCAATGGGGCATCCCGAGCTGGATCAGGGAGAATATCACAATCGCACCACTCTACCAGAAGCCAGGCCAAACGACCGGCGACGAGGAGGGGCGGGACTTAGCGATCCCTAAGGCTGGACCCGAGTCGAGATGCCCGGGCGTTCCTACGTACCCCATCCGGCTGGAGATCAAGCCACACATAGTTCTGAAAGTGCATTTTTATCGTCATGGGGGACGTAGAACCCCGTTTGGGGAGATCTTAGTTTAAGGTCGTAGAGCTTGGACCAAAGGGGTAGATCTTAGTTTAAGGTCTTAGAGCTCGGACCATAAGAACCTCAAAGTACTCCACATCGTGGTCCTATCCCCGGGTTATGCGAAGATGCACTGAGGGATAGTGTCAAGAGTGCCGAGGTTTCGCCTGGTCAGAATGGGAGGTGGAGAATGTAATGTGAATCATGCGGCCATTCACTCAAGGACTGGGGCACCGGCGTAACAATATAGGAGTACTGCCGACCGTGGTGGAAAAGAAGCATCAATATCGCACTGACCGTTGATGGAATGAGGCAGCAAACGAGCATCAACCGCTCAAGCGCAGGATTCATATCGATTTGCTGCCCGAGGCCCTTGGGGGAACCAGCCCGAGTCGGTGGGAGAGCACTGAGGCATTGTGTCCAGACCGCTCACGGGGGCTCCACCCAGGGCGTAGGCGATGGGTCCGAATGAAAGGGAGCACGAAGCCTGAAAAGTAGAAGGAACCTGACCAAGCTGAACCTGACCATCCTGAAAATAAACCAGAGTACTATTGACACCGGTGGACCACTGCAAGGGGTCGAGGGACACGCCTTGAGGGTGACCCGAAGGCGGCGGATTCCCCAGATAAGGGGGAATCTCTAAGGGGTGGGGGCTGGACCCGAAGTTTCAAACATCCGGGTGTTCCTACGTATCCCATGAGGATGGGAATCAATCCACACGTAGTTCTGGATGCACGACGCAACACAATCAGGCACCAGCGCGGGGAAGGGTGCGGGTCTGACCCTCGCACACAAAATAAGCGGTTTTTGATATTTCTTGTTTGTCCTTAAAGGTGGATGGTTTTTCTTTGTGCAGCGACATGCCTGTGATTAAGGAATCCCTAGCGTCGCCACAATAATCAAGCCATGAAAGGCATTGATAAATGGCGTAGTTATTAACCAGCGCCCAACGTGAGTGTCCTCTGAGGAGAACATCACGATGCAGTGCCGTTTCTCGTCGGGCGGCCAAGACGATCACAGTTTACGGTCGTGTGGTGGGACCAGACAACACATTTTAAGGTCGTGTGGTTCGGACCATGGTGGAATCCACTTATCGCGATACGGCAGACCCAGCGGAGGTGGGAACATACCCCCGCCCCGCGGTCACGCACAATTCCAGGAGAAGGATCCCGGGATAGGGGCCTGCACATGTCCATCACCCGAGGGGAAGAGATGCTAGCCTCCTGCTATACTGGGCCCAGAACGCGATTGTTCGGGCGACTCCTTCCACCTTATGGGGACGAGGGTCCAGCTACACATGGCCCTTAGGGAGGACATCAGCATATATCCTTGGTGCTCAGATCGTGGGAGCCTCGAAAGACACCATTACCCTGGTTGGCCTGCCTAACGTGTAAAGGTGTATTGAAGGTCAGTATGAAGAGAGTGTAGAGATTCCACTACAACGCGCAAAGGCGGAGTGTGATGAGGACTGCTCAACCAATGTTCAGAGCCTGAAAGAGCCGACATGGCGATCAAGGATGTCGCTGACCATATTCGCAACACAACATCCGATCGCGTCAGTCTAGGACGGGGCAAGCAAACGAGCATCAACCGCTCAAGCGCATGATTCATATCGATTTGCGGCCCAGGACCTGCCGGTAAATCGACCCGGAGCGGTAGGAGAGCACTGAGGCATCGTACCCAAACAGCTAACGAGGATCCCTTTGAGTGAAGGCTCGAACAAGAGGAAACGCGAGGCCCGACAAGCAACACAGGACTTGTCGGGATCGAATCCGACACCACGGGTCATAGACCTGAGTACCCAAAACATGTTAACAGATCACCGGAAAGGGTCGGAGGACTCACCCTGAGAGAAACCAAAAGACGGAAGATCCCCGTGATCAACCAAGAGACGGGGCTGGACCTGAAACACAAGCGTCCAGGCGGTCCTACGTATCCCATAAGGATGGGAATCAAGCCGTACGTAGTTCTCGAGAGGCAGTTTAACGTCATGCAGGACGATGAGGGGTGTGAGGTAGTCCCATACACGGGGGAGGTGTACGGTGCGACCAGTAGACCGGCGTGAATGAGGGCATAGCCCCGCGTTCACGCCATACACCTCGCACAAAAAGGAGGGGAACTGGGGCCAGAGGCCCAACGCGGGATAGAGATTCCCGAGAAATGGGGCTGGGCCTGAAACATGAATGTCCAGGCGGTCCTACGTATCCCATTAGGATGGGAATCAAGCTGCACGTAGTTCTTGAAGTGCAGTTTAACGTCATGCAGGAAGAAAAGAAAAAAAAGGGGGGAGCGGAAGGCATCCCCAAACGTGGGGGGCGTACAGCGTGGCGAGAAAACCGACGTGAATGAGGGCATAGCCCCGCGTTCACACCATACGCCGCATACCTAGAGGCAACTGGGCCAAGGGCCCGAGATGGGACGGAAATTCCCAAAGGATGGGGCTGGGCCTGAAACATGAATTTTCAGGTGATCCTACGTATCCCATAGGGATGGGAATCAAGCCGCACGTAGTTCTTGAGGGGCAGTTTAACGTCATGCAGGACGAAGACGCTTGGCAGTTTAACGTCTTGCAGCGCGGACGTGGTACAGTTTAACGTCATGTTGGACGAATGCTGAACAGTTTAACGTCTTGTAGCTTGGACGTTATGCTAGGCAGTTTAACGTCGTGCAGCTTGGACGTGGTACAGTTTAACGTCATGTTGGACGAAACACTTGGCAGTTTAACGTCTTGCAGCGTGGACGAATGTTAAACAGTTTAACGTCTTGTAGCTTGGACGAATGCTCAACAGTTTAACGTCTTGTAGCTTGGACGAAGTGCACTCAGGAAAAGTACTTCTTGAGGAACCTAGCGTTGGTGGGAGGAGTGACACGCTCACCATCCATAGTTGATAGGGAGTACGCGCCATTGGGATAAACCTTGTGGACAACAAAAGGTCCCTCCCACTTGGGCTCCAACTTGGGTGGCTTCCTGCCAGGGATCATTGGCGCTCTTAGGGCCAGTACTAGGTCACCCTGCAGGAAGGAGCGGAGGCGAACCTTCTTATTGAAAGCTTGAGCCATTCTTCTTTGATGTCTCTCCAAGTTGTGCAAAGCGCGAAGCCTATTCTCATCCAGTGCTTCCAACTCGACTAGACGGGCTTCAGCAGCTCTGTCCGGCGCTTGCTGGTCGTAGACCGCAGTGCGCAAGGACGGTAACTGGATCTCGATGGGCAGGACGGCCTCAGCTCCATACACCAGGGAATAAGGGGTCATCTGGGTGGAATTGCGAGTCGTCGTCCGATAAGCCCAGAGGGCGTTGGGGAGCTTGTCCGGCCAACTCTTCTTGTTCTGACCAACCATCTTTTGCAGAATGTTAGAGAGGGTTTTGTTAAACGCCTCAATCTGTCCATTCGCCTGCGCATGATAGCGATATGTATGGTTTGAGCGAATGTTGTACTTGGCGTACAACTTCTTCAACTCGGCTGCTCGGAAATTGGCTCCGTTATCCGTAAGGATAGCGTGAGGCACTCCAAATCGATGAATGATGTTGGAGGTCACAAAGTCAGCGATCGAACAGGATTTGACCTCTCTGAGTGGAATCGCCTCTGCCCATTTGGAGAAGAAGTCTGTGGCGGTCAGAATGAACCGGCACTGGCGAGCCGTCGCCGGCGGGTAAGGTCCCACAACGTCCAGACCCCAGACTGCAAATGGCCAAGAATACCTAGTGGTATGGAGGGGCTCTGGCGGCCGATGCACAAAGTTCTCATGAACCTGGCACGCATTGCACTTCCTAGCATACTCGATGCAGTCATGGATCATGGAGGTCCAGAAGTATCCCAACCTCCAAATCTGGTGGGACAGCTTCGGTCCAGTCTGGTGGGCACCACATGAACCAGCATGAACCTCTTGCATGACTCGTGGGATCTCAACTCCTTGAAGGAAACGGAGGAGAACACCATCAAATCCTCACTTATAGAGGATTTTCTCCAGGCCGGGACTGCTCTGGAGGAAAAACTGCGATGCGCGGCGTCGAACTCGCTCGCGCTCGGCCTGATCCGACGGGAAAATACCATGTTGGAGGAACTCAACCAAAGGCGACCTCCAATCAGAGGCTGATTCGAATGCCATATCTGGGGTACTTGGGGCTCCGGGCACAGGGGAAACCATGGTGAGATTACTTACCGACGGGCCGCGATCTCCCTCCGGGATAACGGGAGCGATGAGCCTGCGGTGCGTCATGCGGATGATCAGGTTGTCCTGTTCAGGCTCCGTGAGTGACGCAGCAAGGCTGGCCAAAGCATCTGCTCGACCGTTCTGCGACCGGGGAATATGGACAATTTCTGGCCGAGAAGGGGACTGGGCCATCAGAAGGAGGGTGCACTCCAGCAATGGCACAAGTTCCGGCTTCCTGACAACATAGTCGCCATTGATCTGCTTAACGACCAGATCGGAGTCCCCTTTCACACACAGATGGGGCACATCGATCTCGAGATCCAACTCGAGGCCAGTGATGAGGGCATGGTATTCCGCCTCATTGTTGGTACAACCCTCTGACAACAGGAAAGAGTATGGCAGCACGGCTTGCTCCGGGGTAATGAAGACGATACCCAAACCCACTTTGTTGAGCTTAGGATTATCGAGTCTTCTACCGGTGGGGCTCCGGGAGGCACCGTCAAAGTGCATCTGCCAGCATGGATCGGCTCGATCGACCGAGAGAATGGCCTCATCAGGAAAGCCTAGATCCAGCGGCTGATCCGCGGAGGTCGGGTGAGCAGCCAGAAAGTCTGCCAATGCTTTACCTTTGATGGCCTTCTGAGACACATACCTGATGTCGAACTGCTGGAGAATCACATCCCACCGCGCTAGACGGCCAGTCAACATAGGCCGGCTTAGGATATATTTCAACGGGTCTACCCGAGAAACCAACTGTACCTCGTGGTGCTTCAAGTAGTGCCGTAATTTCTGTACGGCAAATACGAGCGCCAGGCAGCTCTTCTCGATGGGGGAATACCTAACTTCTGCATCGAGGAGCATGTGACTGAGGTAATAGAGGCTATTCTCTGTTCCCTCGTTGTTCTTCTGGGCGAGAAGGGCACCAAGGGACCGTTCCAGGGCGGTCACATAAAGGACCAGTGGCTTCCCGGATACAGGCGGCATCTGAACCGGAGGTTGAAGCAGGTACTTCTTGATTTCCTCGAATGCGGTCTGACACTCTTTATCCCATACATAGGTGGCACCTTTCATCATGAGCCGAGAAAAGGGCTTACACTTGCCGGCCAGATTCACGATGAATCGGTGTATATAGGCTAAGTGGCCTTGGAACCCTTGCAGTTCCCGGATGTTCCCTGGGGGAGGCATCTGGCTAATCGCCCTGATCTTCTCTGGGTCGATCTCAATACCCCGGTATCTTACCATGAATCCAAGGAACTTCCTGGAGGTGACCCCAAAGGCACACTTCAACGGGTTCATCTTCAGGCAGCGAGACCGGAGGAAGCCGAACACTTTCTCAAGATCATTGAGATGGTCCTGACGCTGGCGTGATTTGACCACCAAGTCGTCGACGTAGCATTCCACCAGTGTGCTGAGGATTGGCTTTAATATGCGGTGCATCGCCCGTTGGTAGGTGGCACCTGCATTCTTCAGGCCGAAGGGCATGACCTGGTAACAAAAGATACCTTGGGGGGCCCTGAAGGCAGCGAACTCCTCATCCTCAGGGGCCATCCAGATTTGGTTGTATCCGTAGTATCCATCCATGAAGGAGAGGGCTTGGAACCCTTCCATGGCGTCAATCAACAGCTCTGTCACCGGAAGGGGAAAATCATCCTTCGGACAGTGGCGGTTGAGATCGCGGAAGTCGATACAGACTCTAATATGCCCGTTCTTCTTCCTGACCGGCACAATGTTGGCCAGCCATTTGGGGTACTGAACTTCCCTCACGAAGTTGGCTTTGATAAGCTTGTCAACTTCGGCCTCAACCATGGCACCGTGGAATGGGTGCATCTTTCTGGGAGGCTGCTTGAACCCGCGATGGTTCGCCGGGAGACCAAGGCGGTGGATGGCTACCTGAGGATCTAGCCACGGCATCTCGTCATAGCCCCAAGCGAACACATCACGGTGCTGCCTGAGGAAGTCCACGTACTACTGCCGCTCCTCAGAGGACATGGTGGCACTGACCAATGTGGGTCTTGGATCTGCCTCGGTTCCAAGGTTCACCTGTACTAACTCATCGACCGTGGCGGAGACGCCCTCCTCAAAGGCTGGGGGTGCATCTTCCACGTCCTCTCCACTCGGGGAGGGATCATCCACGGGAGAGACTGCGTTGGAAACTGCATTGGGGCTACCAGATCCTGCTGGGCCGCTGGTGCTGGCATGGGCGGTCGTGGTCATCTCATCAGGAGACTCACAGGCCATCGAGACCATGGCTACGTCCAACCGTTGAATCGGGAGGACGTAAGCGTCATCCAAGCTTGCCCAGGGATCACTTGCAACAGCGACAGGCTCAACCTCACCTGCCAGGATCTGCTTATCCTTGCTCTTGTAATAGTCCGCATCCAGATAGCGGGCTTCACATGAGGCAAAAGGAGAGGCATCTCCCTGAAGCACGCCTACTCGACCATTAAGGGAGTATTTCAGGCATTGGTGGTATGATGAGGGAACCGCCACATGAAGGTGGAGCCATGGCCTTCCCATCAATGCATTATACGCAGTGTCTTGAGAGACTACCATGAATTCGGTGTTGGAAACCAGGTCACCGAACTGGGTCTTCAAATGTATCTTTCCGACCAGAGTTTGCTCGGTGCGGTCGTACCCCTGGATCCTGAGGTCGGAGGGAATCAGGTCATCCTCAGACAACCCCAATCTCCGGAGCGTCCGAGTGGGAATAAGGTTAATCTCGGACCCCGTGTCGACAAGACAGCGCAGGACTTCAAGGCCATTGAACTGGCCAGTAACATACAGCGGATGAATGTGTCCCTGTATAGGAGGGTCTTCATCCTTACCAGAGAACGAGATAACTGCCTGACACTCGGCGTCCTCAATCATTTCGGCGTGAAAGGCCTCTGCAGCCGCAACCTCTGTCTCAAACTGGAGGGGGCTCTTCAGGGCTTCAGCGAGCGCCTCACGCATCTCAGGCGACATACGCAGAGCCTCAACGATGGAGATCCTTGCAGGGATGTCGGCCAAGTGCTTCAGGACATCATACTTTTTTGCCAAGCACGAGCCCCTGGTTGCAGGAGGTTGCTCTGGGGTTGGAGGCATGACGGGCCTTGCCGGTTGGACCGGCGGCCGACTGGTGCTTGGCGCATCTCGCTGTTCATCGGTTGAAGCCCGGGAAGTAGTCACCGTACTGGGGTCAGGAGGCCGGGATGGACTTGCGGCAGGGCGGAGCTGATCGCGATGCGGCTGAGGTGGTTCTGCCTGATCCCACACCACAAACAGTGGAGGAGGCGACTCTGTCATCCCCGGATGGGGGGGCTGCGCACGCTGAGCTCGGTTTTGAGCCTGCTGCCTAGTCTCAGTGGCGTGCACGTCCTGGCTGGAGGTACCAACTGTTGTGCCCCGGCGACTCCTGTTGTTGCGGTTCCTCCGACGGTGGCGACGACCGGGGACACTAGGGAGGTCCACCTGGTGTTCTTCAACGTCGGGAACTGAAAAGGGATTTACCAGCTCGACGGTATTAACCGAAGCGTACCCAACACTGTCATCGGACGAATTATCCATCGCCGGGCGGATCCGAGGAGGGACCCCCATCTCCGGGGGCATGAAATCGCTGAGAGTGCGGGATAGTGGCGGAATTGGCAGGGCACGCTCTTCCTTCTTGCGCCGCTGCCGTTTTCTCTTCTCGGAAGAGGCAGGCTGGGACGACGATGCCGAAGCAGCACCCACAGATTCTGGGGGCTCAGGCTGATTCAAGTGCGCACTGATGATTCCATGGGCGCGAATGATCGTCTTGCGGGCCATCCAGTTTTTATACATCTGGGATCCGCGGTCGGAGACCAGCTGCCATTCGTCCTCATTGCCACTATCGTCATCTGATCCCACGAACACGCCCGCCACTTGTGCTGGAGCTAGGCCCAACCTGATTACATTGTTGTTAATCTGGTCTTGGAGCCAGTCCTTAAACACGTAGCACCGCCGGATGGTGTGCCCCAGGGCCCGATGGTAAGGGAAGTAGCGGGGGTTATCCGTGAGATGTGCCTCCTCTGGCCTCCAACACTCAGGCAGTTGCACAATCCTCTGCTCCAGGGCACTCCGGAAATAACCGGGGACCTGATCCTCGTTAAATGAGTAAGTCAGGTATCGCGGGCCCTTGGGAGCGTGGTCTTGACGAGGGGCTGGAGGGGCCTGCCGAGGAGGTGGACCCTGATTATCTCGCCTGGGTTGTGGCGGTACATTACGCGGAGGGGCCGGCCGGTTCTGGGGCTGCCGCTGCTGGGCCGGGAACTGAGCCCGTGGAGGCGGATTCCTGTGAGGCTGTGGAGCTGGCCTCACCGGCAGCAACTCCAACTGCCTGGGGGCCTCTATCTGGGAAACAGCAGCGGGCTCAGCCCTCCTGACTCTCCTTGCAGGGATCATAGGAGGCAGCGGATGTGCCTGACTGGCCTGTTGCAGGGCTTCCTCAAGACGTTGAGCTTTGTCCGAGAAGTCCCTGAACCCTCAGGGGTAATTCTGAGTGATCAAGGAAGGGACCAGCTCGGTCTTGACGTTCCCGACGCACATTGTCAGCAACTCCTCTTGAGTCAATGGCATGTCAAGGGAATACGTGAGACCCTTCCATCGGGCGACGAAATCCGCGACTCGCTCATCAGGCCTCTGCTTGCACTTGAAGAGGTCTGCGATACTCGTCTTCCGAGTCATGGAACTGAACTGGTAGAGGAACTGTCTATGAAGGTCCTCCCAGCTAGTTATCGACCCGACAGGGAGCTGGCTGTACCAGACAAATGCTGGCCCTTCCAATGTCTGGACAAAGCAGCGAAGCTTAGCGGCCTCCTGCTACGCCGGAGTTCCCAACATAGGCCCGCACATCGAGTTGAAATGGGACAAATGTTGTGGCGGATATCCAGTCCCGTTGAAGGGGGCGAAAGTGGGGTTCCCGAATCCCGGAGGTGGCGGCATGTCATCCACCCATGCTGGGTATGGCTTGTCGTCCGGTGGGATTGCCACTTGCCGAGTCTCCAAGGCTTCCAAGCGGGCGATGAGTGCCGCCATCGGATCGTCCGGACATGGGTTCCAGTCCTGGAGAGGATCTCTAACCACGAACGCATTTCATGGCCCTTCAATCAGGTCGTCGACCGGGTCGTCGAACTCGGCAGCTCGTGGGATGGCGGGCGGAGCGGCCCTTGGGGTAGCGGGAGGAATCCGAGCGGGGTCTCTCAGGTAGTCACACCGCTCGGGAGGGTGCAGTGAAAAATACTGCGCCCTCTTGCCATAGGCAATGGCCTCTCCCCTGTAGGCAAACACGGAATAATCACGGTTGCCCGGGAGTGCCTCATCGAGGGGTGGTTGTTCCTGTCCCTGCTGTCCTGGCCTAGGATCACCGTAGTCAGGACGCTGCTCTGCAGCGCGCTCGGCGAGGAGCTGGTCAACTAGCTTCTTCTGCTCGGCGAGCTGTTGACGTAGCATAGCCTTCTCGGGATCCTCATCCGCCCTCTGCATGGAGGCAGATGGGTCGGCGGGCTTTATAGCCCCGCCGTGCTCTTTACCTTTGCTGACGTTCCGGCTCAACGTCAGTGCTTCAGTGGGTGCGGGGAGACCCAGGAGGCTCCTCTGGTGACGAGTAACCCTCACTGACGGATCCAACTATGGCTTGTCTTCGGGGGGAGAGCCCCCGTCGAGAAGTTCCAAGTCGTTCCCCTCTCCCGACAGGTTAGCCATATTGACTGTTTCCGTCCCTGGGGATGTACCCTCAGGGCCACCCAGCGAATCGGGCTGTCGGCGAATCGCACTGAAGCGTAGGGCAGCGTACTGCCCCCATCCACGGATATGTACGTGGGATGTGGCTTCCTCGATAACCTTGAAGAGTACTTGAAAACACTCAATGCATCATTGTTGGAGGGCCTCGTGGTGCCCAAATAACCCGGGGTGCCGAACCGCGGGGAGCGTGGCCAGGTCAATTTGACGGCACTGCTCACCAATATCCTCCAGGAGTGCTTGACTCCCGGGATAAGGCATTTGTAGGCGGTGAAGACGGGAGTGAGTCTCCCGGAGAGTTCGGCGGAAGCATTCGAACTCATCCGGGGTGAGTGATTCGGGTGCATCAAAGTCCAGTCCTGCGACTGGCCAAAACTTCTCAAGGAAGTGGCCCTCTGCAAGGACGGTCCAGAAGCTCCACGACTCAAACTCAGGACCCAGGTCTCCTTGGTCCTCTTCAACGACTGGGAATGGACGGGGAACCGGCAGTGGTGCTGAGGCGGGCCGCCGGGCCGACGGGCTGGCCGGCGGTGAATACGGCGAGCAGGACGATTGGCCTCCATATCCCGGGCCGCCCTCTGAGGGTGGCGATGCCCTAGCTACCACATCACGATAGGACGGGTCGGCAAGCGAACATCCTGCTGTAGCATTGGTGCTCGCCGAGGGTGCACTAGATCGTGGTTCGACCGTCGGTCCCCATAAAAAGTCTCTGGCTTCTCCGATCGAGGCAGAAGGCGCTTCCAGAGGGGCCGGTACCAACCGCAAGCTTGATCCTTGGGGGTCTACCAGGTCCTCACTACTCCGGATATACCTTCGGAGAGAAGCGGGGATCTAATCGATCTCTCTCTCGGGAAGTACGAGGCTGACGTGCCGCATTCCTACCCCTGCCCCTAACTGGCGGGATCGGGGGGAGGGCTCCGTCGCCGAATCATACTCCGCCTCTGTATCAGAGAAACGAACCGGTCAGATCTCTGTCCGGAATTCCGTAACATTCTTCCCTCGACTACGACGCCTCGCCTTCCTTCCTCTGGGTGGTTCTTCGGGGCATGGCTGATCTCTGTCCTGGCGTCCTCCGGCCACACCGGTGCTAGGGCCAAAAGAACTGGAAACCAAGGTGCGAGGAGCACCGGGACAGATATCAAAGGGGACGCGGGGAGAGATGATTCCGGGCAGGCCTCCGGGCCGGGATCGGAAGGTGGGGTGACCCATGCCTCTTGGATCGGCCACACGGAGTAGACCCTGTTGGTGAATAGCGCTACCGCGAGGTGGTCCGCGGTGGCTATTGCCTGTACCAGCAACCGGGAGAGTCAACCCAACCTGCCTCTAGGACGGTCGGGGCCTCGATCCAGGTCGGGCATAGAAGTGCCCCTGCTCAGGATGCGCAGGGGCCTGGTGACTGGAGCCAGCAGTGGCTTGAGCCAACACGACCGCTGTTGCTAGGGCCCCATGGTGGGCATCCTCTTCCACTCGTGCCCGACGTTGGCGTCGGGACAAACGAGTCGGGATGAGCGGTGCGGGCAGGCGGAGAGCCCGTTCTTCGACTTGAGAAGCCTGGCGGCGGTGTCGTCGTGGCCTGACAGGAGGCCTTATCGCGGATCCCTGGAGCGAATCTCGGATAGGGTGGTCCCGGACATCTTCCACCTCATCCGCATAGGGGAAGGAGCTGTCGGAGCGTTCCGGGGATAAACTCCCGAAGTGGTTGGACGTCAAGGTAGGCAGCGGTGCCTCCCTGCGCGGCCCTCGGGGGCGGGGTTGGTGGCGAGGTGCAGCTTCCTCGAGGTCTAGGGGAGCCATGTCCCTGGTGGGGATGACTCCCTCTTCCTCATATCTCCGCACCAATTTGTTGATCACCCTTCTCTGGATGACCTCCGAGGGGGAGAGAGGGCGTAGTTGCCCCGCAGTTGCGGCTGCTGGGACGGCTGTGGAACGGGCGGGACCGCGCGGAGTAGCCGCGTCGGTGTTTCCCCTACCCCTGCGCCAGTGGGCGGGTGGCGATCGGGCACTGGATTGGGCGACTTGATTCCTGAAAGCAGGGAGAAAAACCCATTAACACGGATAAGAAAAGGAATCTACAACCAACCATTAGTGCCACGACGCCTTCCGTGGGGGGAACCCAGGCCATCGACGTCGTGAGACGGAGTGCCCGATTTCCCTTCCCCAGCCCCTGGCGGGTTCCGTGCCGCAGTGTTGAATGCTTGGCCGGGCAACATGCTGGTCTTCCAACACCTCTGAAAGCAATCGGTCTTCGTATTGAGGAGAAGAGATTCACGTCGGGTTCACCATTTTTCTGTTTCGGTGCGGATGTGTGTCGGGTTTCTGTTCCGACGATGTTCTGCCAGGACGTGTTCGCGCGTGCACCCGTCGACCCGAGGGGATGGGCGCGCGGCTTGTGGCCCCGCAGTCCCGCTTTCCAAAGGCGGGCGGCATCCGTCCCTTATTCAGGGGAGTCTGCTCCTTGATCGAAATCGGGATGATGGGATGTCGGTTCCTCCTTCCGTGGACGTCTCCTCGGAACTCGTTGCCTAATCCGGGTCTCCCTCATAGATTTAAGACGTGCTCGTGAATCTCGTTCCCGGTGCCATGTCTCCATGGACACCGGTTAATTACGATGCTTCCGCCCGGACGCTCCAAGGGGTCTGGTCGGGGTAGCAACCTGCGGTGAGGAGACCGGGTAGCTCTGGGTGTTGGGGGCGTGTCTTAACACTGCGACTCTGCATGTCTGCCTTCCGTCCCTAATAGGGCTTCTCGAAGGCGTGATGGCCTGAGGCATCCCGCGCTGGGTGCGGGGAACTGTGTTACCTGAGGTTTTGCTCAGCTTCCCATGTTTAACACGGGGTATGCCGCGAGTTTAACGTCCAGCGGGGACGGCATCGGACTGATCAACACGAGAAGTGGATCAGATGACAGAACCCCTTGCGGGGAACCTTCGATGATGGGGCCAGCACATGGGCGGCTTCCCGAGTGAAGTGGAGTGGAATGAAATGGCATGACCCCACCGGGATGTGGCGGCCCGGGTAAGGATCAGGATGGATGATGGAGTGAAGAGCTTGGACCCCGTAGGGGCTTCCTACGTACCGCGCATTGGCGTGGATCAAAGTCAGCGTAGTTCGGATATACAGTTTAACGTCATGCTGGACGTCGGCAAGCTGACTCACGAAGAGGTCGAGGCCCCCGGGCGGAGGATTGAACCGAACCACCTCGCACAGAGGGGGATGGAACGGCCGGGTGGATCACAGTTTCACGTCATGCTGGACGCTGAAAGGAGAAATGGGCAGTGGGGAAGCACAATGGAGATACACATGTGCAGTCTCCCACAAGGGAGGATTCATAGGTGAATCGACACAAGTGTGAACCCGGGAGGGGTCCACTGATGGACGAACCGACGTGAATATGACCGGGACGACCAGGTGGTGGGATTGAACCTCGGAGAGGCTTCCTACGTACCCTGTTTAGGAGACAGGGATCAAAGTCCACGTAGTTCGTTCTGTCAGGACTTACGCACTGAGGCGGCCTGGATGCGGCAAAACTCAGTTGGAGAGGGACTTGGGCCGAAGGTAAGAGACCTCGATCCCTGTCACGCCCTCTACTGGCTTCGGTAGTGGGGAAGCACAATGGAGATACACACGTGCAGTCTCCCACAAGGGCGGATTCATAGGTGAATCGATGCAAGTGTGAACCCGGGAGGGGTCCACTGATGGACGAACCGACGTGAACGACCGGGACGACCAGGTGGTGGGCTTGAACCTCGGAGAGGCTTCCTGCGTACCCTGTTTAGGAGACAGGGATCAAAGTCCCCGTAGTTCGTTCTGTCTGTAATACTCTACCCCCGTGGGCGAAGGCCACTCCAACCCCGACATCCCTGCAGAGACGAGCGGGTGGGGGCCACATCCAAACCGGGAGGGGGACCCTGCGTGCGAGGCACGGGATCGGGCGACGCGGACGGTTTAACGTCTTTCCGGACGAAGTACAGTTTAACGTCGTGTGTTGAGGATGAAGGTGCTTGGCAGTTTAACGTCTTGCAGCACGGACGTGGTGCAGTTTAGCGTCTTGCAGGAAGAATGCTGAACAATTTAACGTCTTGTAGCTCGGACGATATGCTAGGCAGTTTAACGTCGTGCAGCTTGGACGTGGTACAGTTTAACGTCATGTTGGACGAAACACTTGGCAGTTTAACGTCTTGCAGTGCGGACGACATGTGACGCCGCCAATGGGTTCGTGTCACTTTGCGCGAGCCTAGAGGGCCGCACGGGAAGACAACGCACGGCGCGGGCACCCGAGATGAAGATCATCGGGCGCCACGCAGGCGGGTACCCTCAGGGGGTCAAAGGGGGCGACCCGGCGGATTGCGTGCAAAAGAGAAGCTTGGCGCGCAATACCGCGGGTCGGCGCGCAAATGGGAAGGCTGGCGCGCAATTGGGCCAGCGCTTTGCGCGTGGAAGATGGAGATTGCGCGCACCGGGCTTCGGATAGCACGCGGGGGCAACGTCTCATTCTTTAATGAATGGCCTCTCAGTAAGGGGGGTGCACGCAATCGGGCTGGATTGCGCGCACCCGGGGGAAATTGCGCGTAAGAGGCTTCTTTTGCGCGCGAAGGCCTTTGGGTGAAAAGTTGTTTCAAAGGAAAGGAGCCGAAGGGATTGCGCGCGAAGGCGAACCCCAAGGCTTTATTGCGCGAAAGAAAGGAGGTTACCTGAAGATCGGCATTGCGCGCGGAGGGGGTTGGATTGCGCGAACGAGCGACTCTTCGAATTCCGGCAACCTTTAAAAAGTCGGGGGTCGCCTTATATTTATAGGCAACCCCGGACGCAGAATCCGGTTCGCGGGCGCGGAATTTCCTTCACGGGCGCGGAATCGGGCCCGGAGCGCAAGGGAGTCGCGCGGGCCACGGGTGCGCAAAATTGCGCGCCGGCCCAGCGCATTGCGCGCATCCCGGGAGGTTTGCGCGCCGGACTTCAACTTTGCGCGCGGGTCTCCAAAATTCCGCGCAAGTCCTCCGGGCCCTCCGAAACATGCTTCTGACTCCAAATATGACCTCTCTTTCCGCATCCGGAGCTTCGTTTGGGAAGAAAGGACTTTTCCGGCGTCTACAATCTTTACGGGGACATAAAGCCCTGAGATGGGAGTAATGTAAATACCCATAATTTTCAAGGAATTTTTTTTTCATAGTTTTTTTGGATTTTACGAGTACACAATTTGTGACGGCACCTGATTCTGAGGCCCGGTGTGCCCGGAATCAATTTCAGAAGTTTTTCTCGGGCACGTTCAGTGAACGAACGCGTGGGTTTTCCTAACTTTTGAACCGGTGCTCGGAATTGAAATACGAGGGCACTGGTTAAATCGCAGAACCAGTAATTTCTTAATATGAACTTTTCTGGAGTTGTGTTTTCTCGAGAAGAGATGTTTAAAATTGTGGTTTAAGTGTTATGTAAATAAAGATGTGTCACAACTTTATTTTTTCTCTATGTGTTATAAATTCCATGTGAGGGAATATCATAACACCTCTTGTTAGGATATTAGTGAGGTGGGGACCACATGAGCCCCACCCCTTTAATTTCCTCTAAATTCTCTAACCCTATTAATGTTGGAAACCCCCCATTTATTTTGTAACTCTTCCACATTAATGCATGCCAATTAAACTCCTAATTAATTTGACAACACAAGTTTAATTAATTAGGTGAAATCAAGTTTGGAATTTTGAAAAATGTTGGCATGAGTAATAAAATAAGGAAAAATCCTTATTTTATTATTGTTGTATCATTGTGTGGTGTTTTTGGAAGACAATTCTCTATGTTTGAAGACCGCGAAGAACGCCAAGGCTTCAATGAAGAATGCCATCTCCACAAGGAGATATTGACGAGCCGTCTCTTCTTCTCTCCGTAGCCAGTGTGTGACAACGTTCCCTTCTTCAACAGGCCTTCCTTTGTTCTTATTCCCACATCAAATAAAGGGAAACACTGTTTTTTCCTTGGATGAAATCCATCATCGTATACGGAGCCATCCCCCACGACTCCGTCTTCCGCGATGCAAGATTCTGTGAATTCTTCTTCGAGGTAGGGGTTTGATTTTACGTTCGTGGTTATTTCTGGAATTCATCATTAAATAGACGCTTTCTATCATTATAACAGGAAGAGATTGGACTTCACAAAAACGGCTGACCCTCTTCCCCATTGTTGTTGTTGAACTTCTACGTGGCTTAGAACAGAGGCTACGCGGTGCCGTCGCACCGCGCAGAAATGAAGGAACTGCGGCCGGTGCAGACCACGGTGAAGGAGCACGACGTCGTCGCTCCACGCCGATGAGACCGAAAGGGGATGTGGCCGGAGTCGGGCCGCGAAAAAGGGGCGCGGAAAATTTACGCCTCACCGGAGATTTATGGAGGGCCGCAGACGGGGCGGTACGCGGTGGAGGGACACAACGCCATCACGCCGCGCCGGTCGGACAAGGGCCGCTGCCTAAGGCTGCAGCGGTGCATAGGGTGGTGGCCGGAACCGCCGGCCGCCTATGCTATAGGAGGAGGGACCAACAGGTCCCACGCGGCACAACCGGTCGGCCGTTAAGGCCATCTGGATCCAGAAAAACCGGGGGTGGGAACCCCCGGTCAGCGCAGTAAGGGTGGACCCCTGCGGGTCCGCCGTTCGGTTTGAAGGGGGCGGTGGCCTCGCCCCCTTCCACGTCCGCTCAGTACACAGGCACCCGCACCGGGCTGGGCCGTACCAGCCGGGCCGGGCCGCGCCCAACCGGGCCGGACCCCGACCCGTGTCGGGTCGACCCAGGGGTATCGGGCTGGGTCGGACCGGACCTGAACCCCCTGTTTTCAGATAGATACTTTCAAACACACATAACATGGGCTACAGACCTACGATCGATGAATTTTTAGTTGCGTAGAGATCCTTGGATCGAGACGGTCATTTCGGTATATTACACTCAAGGTTTCGGAAAACTTTGGGTACAACCGGGTTGGTTCGAACAGGAAACCAACCGGGCCTTCAGAGCAAAAACACTTATAACATGAGCTCCAGACATCCGATTGACACGCTATCGACTTTTCTGTATTCTCATAGTGAGACAGTTCTTTTGGCTTACTCCGCTCGAGGTTTGGACATAGTTGGAGTATGGTCGGGTTGGTTTTGACTTAAAAACCAACAGGGTCCCTGGGATGAAAAACCCAATAACTCTCAGACCGGGTGTCCGATTGATGCACCGTCTATCGCGTTGAGTTCCTATTGACGAGACGAAACTATGGGGTACATCAAATCCGGAATATGTGTCAGTTGAGGTATTGACCCCTTGGCTCGTGGAGAGGACCCTCCCAGAATTGAACATGTTGTGTGCGGGAACCCTAGAGCTGGTTGTGACTGCGACGATGATGACGACTGTACTGGGATCCTCATTGGGTTCGGCAGCAACGACGTCCATACTGGAATCCTACATGGTTTTGATGGTGATGAAGACTATTCTTATATTCTATGTGGGTCCGGTAATACTTGACTACTATTCTTGTATCCTATGTGGGTCCGGCAGTACTTGACTCTTTACTTGTATCCTACGTGGGTCCGACAGAGTAGCCAGTCTTGTATCCTTTTTGGGTCCGACAACATAACTGGTCTTGTATCTTATGTGGGTCTGATAGCTTAGATGAATCAGTGGCTATATCTGATAATCTCAATCGCCTTACGAAGAGTATACATGTGTGAGCTAAGTCATGACTTTCAATCATTATCTTCGATATGATTGTTTTTCTATCCTATGTAGATTGAGATGTGTTATCCTGTTTGGATGGTATTGTTCTATCCTGTGTGGACTATATCAAACTTGGTCTTGGATGTTGGAGCCGATCTGGAATTGATGACTTATGTATATGTATGGGCATATACCTAAGTAGGGTTGGTTGTTACTTCGTGATTGTAATCTTTCCTTTGTAGTTTATCTTTCATGGATTCTAGGAGACCTTCAGGGGTCTCGGGGTCCCTACTGAGTAGCGTATACTCACCCCTGCACAGGCTATGCCTGCACTACGTTGTGTTGGATGCAGATGACAGACAGTGCTGACCGAGGAAGGAGCTTATGGAGCAGGATGGTACCTGGAGGTGGATCACTGGACGGGACGTACACAGAGCGGACAACTAGAGCCGAGGAGTAGAGGAGACTACCTGTACCCACCCTTCAGGTGGGATTTCCAGAGGACGGCTTGGTGTTTCTACTTTACTTTTCTGCCACTGTACTCTCTTTTCAGTTTTACTTTACTTTTAGTTGGGTTTGTATTCTGGACCATTTACTTTCCAGCACTTACCTTTTTACTCAGTATACTTAGTGTTTAATTCTTCTTTCATACTCAGTGGTGTTTGTTTTCTTACTTTAAGGCAATGCCTTCCCTGATATCGGGATTTACGCCTTTGGTGCTAGTCGCCAGCCCCTGGCCTATGGAAGGCGGGCTTTGGGTAGTCACAACATGGGTCCCGAGGACGGGTCATGACATATGAATTCTATTATATTTCTTTCATGGGGTTGATGTTTCAAAAGCCACCAAACTGGTAAAGTAGTTTTCTCTCAAATTGCCTTATTTGAGTCACAATTTTTAAGCACCTATGTTAATTAATGATGTTTATATGATTCAAAATAAAACTTTATATGAATTTTTTCTATTATGATATTTTGTGCTTTATGAAATTTCAATTTCATACACAATGTGTATAATCCCATGTTACGAAGTGATAAAAGTTTATTGAAAAATTCTCATCAATTTTCCTGATTTTTTGTGATTATTATTAAATTAAGGAAATCTCATGATCCTTCTCGAAAGAAAACTCATGATTTATGATCCTCTTTATTTAGTGAATATATATCCATGTATTAGTTATTTTTTTCAATTTTTGGTTCTTAAGTTAATTATGAAAATTGTTTTAAGGGAATCGAACTATATTTCACTCTTCCCTTGGAGATCTATTTTTGTTAAAAAACCAAGATTTCAAAAAAAGATGTTTTCTAATGATCCTTAAAGCTAATTTTCAATGAAAAAATGATATTAAAAATGTTTTCACCCTTTAAATGCATTAATTACATGTATTCAATATTAATTTCAATGAAATAATTTTCAAAATGTTTTCAAGATTTCATTATAATTTTTCCAATTGTTTTCATTATAAAGGGTTTTTTGATTATTATGAATTTTATTTTACGTGTTTTTAAGAAATATAGTTTTTAGATGGTTTTCAATCTTATTTTATATGTTTTCAATGAAATTGGTTTCAAAAAATTTCCATGATATCTTTATATGTTTTCATTGAAAAATGATTCCAAAAGTTTTTTATATATTTCATTATTTTGATTCAGGTTTATATTCAAGAAAATGGTTTTAAATAGGTTTTAATGTTTTAAATATTCATTATCAAAGAAGAAATGATCTTTTCTTCCCGAAATGTTTTCAAAATATATTTCCATGTTATTTTCCATCTAAGATGACATTTATTTATATTAATCAGGCCTTTCTAAGAAATTATCTAAAGTTTCCATTCAATTTCCTTCTTGAATGGTTTATTTTTTGATGGAATGATGCTTATGAAACACATTTTTCCTTTTTTGGGTTATATTCGTTTTAAACACAATTCTTCTCAAGGTTTTTATTGTGATTAAATGAATATAAAACATATATTTTTTCAATAGGTTATTTTATGAAGACATATTTATGAAACACATTTCATTTCAGGGGTTATGGTATGGTGTTTAATAAAACAATATCTTTTTATGATTCATGTTATAATTAATTTTTTTTAACACTGTGGAAAATGTATATATGATTGTATCATTTGATAGGTTGAACTTATATCCCCCTCTAATGCATTGGGTAATGATAAATGTTTTTTGAGCTCCAAGGGAACACATGTTCATGTCCCAATCACATAAAAAGAGGGTATATAGGAGGAAATACCAATCCTGAAAGACATACCAATCCCTAAAAAATATTGTAAACAGGAGGACATCCCATGCCCGAAATAATATGGTAAACAAAAGGATATATGAAGACTGAAATAAGAGGATACATGGGAGGACGTTCTATATTGAAAATATATGGTACAATGGAGGAAATAATTTTCCCAACGAATATACGTAGGTTATTAACCTAGGACAATCATTTTATAGAAGCCTAGGCATGCCTCCATGACATAGGGATTTATATGATTATGTGTTTTCCAAATTACGTGTTTTTTTCTATGTTATTTTTTCATGGATTATGTTCATTATTTCCTTATGATTAATGTGTTATGAACTTCGCATATTTATTACAATATATGATATATAATTTCTGATCTTAAAATTTTATGATCAACTTTTCTACACATTTTACATGCTATACTTTTCAATTTTATTTATTTACCCTTACTAATCATCTAAGATCACCTCTTTGTTATGTTTCCTTTCCCCAGGATATAAGGAAATGTTTTGTGTAGAATTACTAATGGTGGGAAAAAATATAAGAGATTTTGACTATCTTTTGGGTGGATTTAAGATTTTGTGTCCATGTTTCGAAAGACACTAAACTATTATGGTCCTTAAGCATGTATTTTTGTAATGTACTAAATATTCATCATAAATGATGAAATATCCATGTATATTAATCCCAGGTAACTATAGTTAGTATCAAATGAAAGGTTTAATAAACCTTTGGAAACTAATATGATAAAACTTCAGTGATATTCGTACACATATCTCTAAGGATATGTCTTGGGATGTCTCTAACGATAATTATAAGGATGAGTCAATGTTTAGGAAAATGTCTTGGAATTTTGGTAAGGATAGAGTGGTTTGTTTCCTAGAAATAATTCCCTATAAGTATAAAAAAACTGGATGTGGCTTTATCACAGATGTTCCTAGGGGTAATAACTTTGGCAATATGTCTTAGGCATGACATGGGGTAATAAGGCATAGGAAAATGGGCATTGCTACACACATTGATTGAAAGTCCTGGAGAATATGATTTGGAAATTCAAAAAATATTAATGAACCATTATAATTAATTTAAATAAATTATGAATATGAATAAAATAGGATAAAAATATGGTGTTTTCAATTAAAAGATATGTGTCATGATTTCAGAATCTTATAAGTATTGATTGTTTATTTTGTGGATTTTTTATACATTATTTGTTTTCTAACCCAATGATTTTTGGTTCAATCCAATATAGTCAAATATAAATGACATGGATAAAATTAAATGTTTGAGATGTGGAAAGTATGGTAATAATTCAAATATATTTCAGAAAGTGGAAATCTCATAATGAGAATTAAGAGGGTGGTATGAGTATTGGTTATACATATAAAGATAAAGAGGCCACAAATGACATGTGAACGATATGTGATGTTATTATAGTATTGATTAAATTCATAACAAGAAGAAATATTATATTTAGGTTTAGGATCCTTAATAGATGATTCATATTTCAAATTATAGGAAAGAGGTAATAAGGAAAAAGATAACGAATACTGCAAAATGGTTTAAGAAAATAGTTGCATTAATTAATTATTTATGTTTTGGAATTCAAAGAGTATGTTATATGAATCCTAAAATGTATATGTATTTTGAGTATATGTTTTAATTAAGGATTGAAAATGAATATTTTAATGTTTATGAAGACATGGAATGTGATTTCCTGGAAATGTGAAATTTTAATTAAGGGGAGGTAACACTTAATTAATGCCTGAAATTGATAAATTATATTTGGATAATTATATGTTAGATAAGAATAAATAATTTGGATGGTATGGATTACATAAAAACTAAGTATAGAAAAAATTCTAAATGTCATAAAGGATGAAGTTTACAACTTCTTGGATTTTAAGAATATATAATGTAATCATTGGAATAGGGATTCATAAATGTTTTACCAAATGATTTATGATAATTAAGGTTACTAAAATGTTTAATCAGAATACACAATTAGGTTATTCACATGTTTTGAATGTGAAAACCAAGTAATTCTTTGTGGAATATGAGGGGACCAATGTAATATGATTTTGTGTATTTGATTATAATGTTTTGGATTTTCATCATTCATAAGGGTTATAAGGATAAAAATTCATTAAAATTTTATTTTAAACTTTGTGGGAAGTATTTATGTATTATGATTGTATGGAAAACTTTAGTTAAAAAGATATTTAGTGATTAACCTTATTTCAAATATTTCCATCATATTTTGGTAATTATTTTAGTATGGTTTTAAAAAAGGACGACAGTTATGTTGGGTGACAACCAAAAAAGTCCGTCAAGGTGGCGGTTCATGAACCCCTAACCTAAGGACTATAAGGGTCTCACGCCTACCACTGGACTACATAATGTCCTGGTAATGTAATATTATTTTTTATGAATAATTATTTATAAAGAAACATTAGTGATGCTTTTTCTATTTAGAGATTAATTTATTAACCATATAGATTTTTAACAATATTTATTGAAAATATATTTACTTCTCATTATTTTATGGGACTTAAAATATTCTAATAGTATATTTTATCACATTAGGATTCAACGATATTTTCTCTTCGTCCATTACCTGAAGTAATGGATGAATTAGAAATTGATAAAAGAACAAAAAAATATTGAAATTATGTTTATAGAAATATATTTTGTAAATACGTTTCCTTATATTCCTGGTCAATAAAATAATTACTCAATGTTAGGTTAATTTTCAAAATAAAATGTGTTGTTGTAATACCTTAATCTTTTTGAACATATGGCATTTTAAATCATCAATGATTTATGAATTTGAGGCCCTCAAAATTTCTTTGATCATTATATTTATTTGATTGATGACATCAAACACTCCCCATAAATATTAATGGGTTTCTTCTATCTCCATGTATCCACTTCCTACCTATTTTATCATATTGGAAAACTGGTTATATGTTACTTTCAGTTAACGCAATGTTTCAAACTTTCCCTTTTTAAAGGAATTTTTAGTTTTTATTTTTTATGATGTGGGTTTCTATGAAATGAAAATTAAATTATTATACCATTGATAACCTAGAAGAATTTTGATGGAAAAATTCATTCTAAGGGGGGTATACTGTAACACACTAATATTTTGCAAAAATATTTTTTTTCAAATTAATTTATCATTTTGATTTTGTTTTCTTTTCTCATGACACTATAAATAGATATATACATTTATATATATATATATATATAAATTAAAATACTAATTTAAACATTCATTTAACATGGAACTAAATTGGATTGGGTTACACAAAACACTGAATTCTCTTGCGCTACACGTAACACCGACTTGGCATGCACTGCCCACAACACCAACTTGGCATATGTTATACGCAATATCGAGTTTATATAAAACATCATTTTATTGTTATAATTATTTAAACTAGTTAGTTATAACCTAGATATTAAAACACAGTAATATGAATAGTAATAACTATATATAAAATATTAAAAGAATGTTTTATATAAATAATACATATTGATAATGAAAATGATATTTTTTGTAAAGTCTTTATATGATTAAATAAACTATTTTCTCAATTAAACTGCTTTCTTTATCTATATATAAAGAAAAATAATAATTTTTTACATATATAGAAAATAAATATGTTAAAATGAACTTCATTTTTTTGATTTGTAATTCCAAATTTATCAAAGAGTGAATTTTTGATAATTTTCTGAGAAACACCATTTCCAGAAGAATATTAAAAAATACTTCATTTTAGTTAATAACTAAATTTTAATTTAAATAATTTTTAAAAATAAATTTTACATAAATTTTTTTAAGGTCACATTAGAACAATTACAGATCAATTAATATAATTTATGTCATTTTAATCAATTTTACCTTGTAATTGAATATTAAAAATTAACATGCCTTTGAGCATTTTTCTTCATTAATAACACGTTATTTTGTATTATATGTGGGATTAGAAATAATATTAATTTTGATACTTTTTTTAATTAAACTTTAAAAAATGGACATACACCATCATAATCAGTATAATATTTAGAGTCCAGTTAGATCTTTTTATTTTTTGACCAAAATGATTAGTAAAATTGATTAAAATTAATCACAGAGATTAATGTTAAATTAAGATTAATTAGGGACTAAACCTTAGTGTCCCATATGACATAAACACTTTTCCAACACCCATTTTCTAGACATATTTCTACAATAAACCTTCCAATATTGGTGTTTTAGATTTTTAATGAAATTTTTTACATAATAATGCGTGTACACCAAACTTGTTTTCATGAAATACAAGCGGGTCCATTTCCTTCCATATAAAAGGCCACCACCTCTCCCTGTTCTTCACACCTCTCAACCAATTATGGTTGTCAAATATCTTAAAAATACACTTCTAAACATATGTCACATACTCCTAGAATCCTTTCATTAGGATAAATTAAATCCAAATAATCCTTTTGGAACAAACCAAAATGTGTTACACGATTAAGATGTTGTTTGAACAAGTACGACAAGAGTCATGGCACAAGGTAAGGGAATTTAATCTCATTTTTTATTTCCATGATATCCATGCTTTTATCACCACCCATTATTTTTTTATGGTGTGTATACTACCCATGGATGTATTATATGATTCTTATACTTAAATAAATGGGAATTTAAATATCCATTATATGATCTATATTTAATGGGGTTAATGTTTCAAACGTTACCAAATTGGTAACATATTTATATCTCAAATTAGCTTATTTTAGAAAAATGTTTTGTTATGAGCCTATGTTTTTTAATGATGTGTATATGATAAAAATTTAAATGTTACATAATGAATATCCTTATTTTCATTATATTTTATGCTTTATCTGATTTCATCTTCATATATGAAGAGTATTAACCCAAGTTACCATGTGACAAGAGATAATTGAAACAATCTGATCACTTTTTTGATATTTTTTATGATTATGCTTCATTTAATTATATCTCATGATCCTTATCTTAGGAACACAGATGAGTTTTATTACCCTCTGTTTATTCAAGATATATCCTTGTATAAGTAGTTGTCCTCTCCATGTTACTAAAGATAATTAATAAAATGTTTTTAATAAAATATGACTTTATTTGTCTCGTTAGCCAGAAATCTATTTTAGTTCAAAAAACATGTTTTTCATAAATGTTTCCAAATGATCCATAAAGATAATTTTCAACAAGAATGTATTTTATAATATTTTTATTATTTAGAATGGATTCTTTATATGCCTTCAATTTTATTTTCAAAGAAATGGTTTTCGAATGGTTTTAAAGATTTCATTATATGTTTTTAAAGTGTTTTTAATGAAAAAGGATTCATGATTATTTTGAATGTAATTTTATATATTTTAAAGGAAAATGGCTTTCTAAATATTTTCAAGATTATTTTATAAGTTTTCAAGGAAAATTGGTTTCAAAATGTTTTGTAGATATCTTTTTATTTTTTTCAAAGAAAAAGGTTTCAAAAAGGGTTTTAAATCTTCCATTATAAGCCTTCATATTTACTTTCATGAAAATGGTTTTAAAAATGTTTTTATGTTTTAAAGATATTTTTCAAAATAATAAAGTATATTTTCCTCCACAATTTTTTCAAAATAATATTCGAATTTATAATACATCTAAGATGAAATATTTTTATATTACTCATTCCCTCAATGAAATGATCCAAATATTCAATTCTTAATCCTTCAAGAATGGTTTATGATTTGATTGAACGATTATTATGAAACTCGTTTATCTTCCAGGGGTTATATGATTTTTAATGTCACCTTTTTTCATGTTTTACAATTTTGATGTAATTATTATGAAAGTTATATTTTTCCATATGTTAAGATATAATTACATGTTTATGAAACCCATTCCTATTCAGGGTTCATGATATGATGTTTAGGAAACCCATATTTTTTATATGTAATTGTATGATGTTAGATTTATTATCTTGTGGAACATGTATGTATGATTTTATCATGTGATTGGTGGGACCTATATCTCCCTCCAATTCATTGGGTAATGATAAATGTTTAATGAGATGAAAGGGTACATGGGAAGGCATCCCCCGCCCGAAACAAGAGGTTATACCGGAGGATATAACAATCCCGAAGGATGAGGGTATACAAGAGTAAATACCAATTTCAAAACAAGACAGTAAATGATTGGACATCCCATCCTCGAAACAAGAGGTTACAATGGAGGAAAATATAACCCTAAAATAGGATGATACATGGGATGACATTCTATGACTGAAAAAATAGGGTACATGGAAGGGTATCATAAACCCAAAGTAGGTACATGGGTGATTAACCCAATCCTAACTTGTTATAAAGGCCTTGGTATTCTTATTTTCCATAGGGTTTTTATATAAATATTTTTTCTAGAATCCCATTTACTATTCATATGTTATGATTTTATGGATTATGTTCATTATTTCATTATGATTAATGTCTTATGAACTTACAATATTTATTTTGATCTCAGAATTAATGGCTATGATCTTCAAATGCTATGTCAAGTTCCATAATGTTTTTTCATGTTATTCTTAAGAATTTCCTTTATTTACCCTTACTCAGCATCTGATATCACCCGTTTCTTATATTTCCTTTCCCTAGGTTATAAATAAATGGGTTAGGTAGAATTAATAAAGGTGGCGATATTTATATCAGATATTAAAGATCTCTCAAGAGGATAGAATATTTTGTTTCCATGTTTCCCAGTACACTAATCTGTTATGGTCTACAAGCATGTATTTTTTTAATTTATAGAATAATCATCTCAATTGATGTAATATCCATTCATGATTCATTATAGAGATTCATAAAATATTAATCACATGTTTTTTAAATTTTGTTTATACATTCAAAATTATGTATTTTTTTCATATTATTCAGAAAATTTAATTTATTTATAGATGTATTTTATTTTATTCCTATCATGAGTTTTTTATTCACAGGTTTCCAAAATCATAAGCTTTCATCATATCAATTTTATACTACTGGAGATATATTTCATATTATGCACCATGTATTATTTTATATTATATAGGAACACCCACATTTGATTATATTCTTATTAATAGACATTATTCCAAGGTATTTTTAGGTCTTTTAAAGAATTCTTCATTTGAACACTTTTTATCTATGTGTTACTAATGTATTACATTTTTTTAGAATAAAATTATATTCATTGAGTTGTGAATTTTCTCCACAAACATAATTTTTATAAGTTGGGTACATTCTACCAAATGATTAAATTTTATTTTACTTCCACTTCTCTATTTCATTACATTTCATTTTTATAAAATCCTTTCTTTTGTATTTCCACATCAATACTTTTACTTGGAAATATTTATATCATCATATGTAAAACACTATTAAGAATAATTACTATCTTATTTATTTGATATTGATACTCCAAATTTGTATTTCTTATTCCCTCAATAATTTACCTATTATTTTTTAAAAATTACTGATATATATTTTCTCATGATTTATTCTTATTTTTATTAGTATGTTTTCAAAATAATATTTCATTATCCTTTAAAAAATGATGGTTTCAGGTAAATTATTTTCAAAATATTAAAATGAATTCCCCATTCAGGTCAATATTTTTATAATCCATTCCTCATTTCTTATAGAAATACATTGTGTTATTTTTAATTCTCTTTAATTTCCATTCCTCTTAAAATATTTTTTTAAAAATGATTTTCATGTTACATATTTAGAAATAACTTTGAATTTTACTCATAACATAGTCTTTGCATAGTATTATTAAAAATGATTTATTAATACAATTCTATTATTTTTATACGATTTTACACTTTTATTAAAATTTATTTCATCCCCATGAAATTTATTGTTTATCAATTACCTTATAAATACCATCAAACTATTTTCATCTATGTGATTAAACATGTGTTACAAAAACATTATTCTTTATTCATTCTTATATAATATAACTCAATGTGTTATTCATATGAATAAATTTTTCATATATGAAATCATCCTTCAATTTTATTATTTTCATTAGGGAAATGATCTTATAAGAATATCCTTCATCTTATGTTTGATGGATTGAGATCATTTTTCCAAAATTTTAAGGGGAAAATTTTCATGACCTGCCTTTACTATGATGGGGGAAAGGATATAAAATTGCTAAAACATTCCATATTCATGCTAAACGAGATATAATGACACCTGAGTCTCTCCTTCAATAATCCCTGGAGTGGTGACTAGAAATAAAGTTATAGAATCACTAGTAATATGGAAGGCATTATCGTTTTTATAGAAAACATTCATGAGATAAGATGGTAAAACCCATAAAAATCTAAAACTGAAAGTATGAGTAAATCCAATATTCTATTCCCACATGCATGTTCAATGTAAAGTGCTACAAAAATAAAATTAAACTCTATATGAATGTACCAAAATAATGGAAAAATAACAGCAACCACAAATCCCAAAAAACTTCTGAAACCCAAAGCTAGTAGTAACTATCCTGATCTCCAACTTTCTCTAAGTGACTAGAAAAATAGTTTATAAATACATAGGATGAGTATACCTATATACTAAGTAGGGAATACTATGTTCTCTCATGCAGAAGTGGGGATACAATCAAATGACCATTGAGAAAATATAGATAACCAAAACACCCAGTAGGGAAACTATCCACCCCACCTCACCAAGGAACACTCCCCAAATAATTCAAGTCAGTTAAAGTAATATTAATAGAACATTGATATTTGGGTATCCCACACTACTTTACCATTGGTTATTTAAGACACCCTACACATCAGACTTCCCCCACCAGTTCTACATCAGTCCCACTACAGCCCCAATGATAACCTTATGGGCCATTCCAACTACACATCTCTCCCTCCCATAATCACCTAGAATACCACAACCGCACATAACCACACCCACATAATCCTGGGCCACAAAAACCTCTACCACGCCCGAAGACACCTATGCCTCAACAACCACTGCCTCACCCAAAAATGCTTGTACCTCATACAGAAGACATTTGGGAAACAAACCTTCCCGCACACACATGGGACAACCACCACAACATAACATTTCCAAGGAGTCTAGGATTATAATGAACCTCAAGCCATGATAGCATGCCCGAAGGTTCTTGGGAAACCTAGGAGAGGGAGTAGAAAGGAGATAATAACCAGGAACATACAATAATGTAAGAAAAACACCCTCCCCCATGGAATGGGGGTGTTCGGTACTAAGTGATCAACATGGTTGGGGTGCGTATAAGAATCATAAGAAAAAAACATTATGCATATATTTAATAAAACACTCATCCAAACCAAAGGGTTCTAAAATAGACCACTAGCCCATACGCCACCACTCTTACTATTATCCCTACATACACAAATACTCAACAGGCATAATAAGAGTACAACCCATTTATAGAATACAATACCCCATTTTACCCATTATCATTATCAGGTTCACGTGATTCAATATAAATATTCCTTCACTACTTTCCAACTAACAGGTATAGCCCCAATCCAAAACAACAAATAAAGGAAAAAAGAGCCAAGTAGGCAATTAATCATTCAAACTCGATTCCCTTGTAATGTCACAACAACAAAAGGGATCTGTGAGGTCCCTTGAAATACTAGAACCAAACCAAGACCCAAAATACCATCTCCACATGACCTCCCATCCATAAACCAACCACTTCTAAACCTGATATTCTACCCTCATCCACATCACCCCATAAGGAAACAAACTGAAAAACCATTCATATTAGCGTAAAATAGAAAGGGAGTTTCCAGATTTACCCACACCATCCATTAAGTTCATTTTTTCTATTTGGTTAATTGGGGTGATCACATAAGGATTTTTATTCATCAGGAATCCACTTAATCAACCATGTTAATGTGAATAACCAGTTTCAATGTTTCAACCTTTCAAGCACAAGATTATCTAGAAAATAATGATTCATCAGTGTCCAAGAAAGGACCACCAATGGCCATGATTTTCAGTGGACATATGTTCATACAAATCACAACATAAAATATAAGGTAAAACATAGGAACATCAACAAAATCATTACTCCTACCACTTTTTTCTTTCAAATTCTATTTATTATATTCATTGAAGTTGGTTTCATCTACGTCCCTCAGTTGGAATGACCCGAAAACCTTCATTTTTTATTGCTTTGATAATCCACCATTCAAGGGGTGAGGTGGAACGCTTACAAAGCCAGAAGGCATAGAGAAAATTTCATGACACATAGGTCCTAGAGGAAATCACAAAAAAAAACTTAGAACTGCTCCTCCCTAGCATATGTCATGATATCAGCACTCCACCTTTTCAGGGCTGGTCGGCTAGTTTTCCTATGAAAAATGGATCATGGTTTAACCACGTGGCTGGGTGGTTTCACACATTCAAATTAATTGGAATTTAAAAATTCTCTTCTAAGATGGTGAATATAATGACTGTGGGTTATTAGATTTCCATCAATATGGGTAAACACATAATAGGGGCAAGACTGGAAATCACGGGAGGCAGAAAAATGAGATAGTGGGTGGAACTGATTAAAAAGCCACACATTTTGGTATGTTAAGGGTCACCCCACTCTTTGAGGATTTAAAACATCTCCAGTGGGATTAAAAAGGAATTGAACCACTTTAAATGGGTAAGAAGACAAAAATAGGAATTACGGGAAAACAAGGGAAGGTATCCCCAACACTCCTATATGGTTGATCAGTGATGATGATCGGTGGAGCTGATTAGTGAATCTGATCAGTGAAGAGGATCAGTGAAGATTATTAATAAAGATTATTGGTGAAGTTGATCAATGAATCTGATCACTGAAGTGGATTAGTGAGGATGATAGGTGAGGTTGATAGGTGAGGCTGATCGATGAGGCTGATCGGTGAAGCTGATCGGTGAAGTGGATCAGTAAAGTAGATCAGTGAAGCTGATCAATGAAGAAGATCAGCGAAGGGGACTAGTGAAACTAATATGTGAATCTGATCGGTGAAGATGATTTGTGAAGCCAACCGGTAAGACTGATCGGTGAGACTAGTGAAGTTGATCAGTGAAGAAAATCAGTGAAGTTAATCTGTAAAGTTGACTAGTGAAGCTGATCAGTGAAGCTGATCCATGAAGTTGATCTATGAAGCTGATGCATAATGTTGATCCGTGAAGCTGATCAGTGAAGCTCATTCATGAAGCAGATTAGTGAAGTGGATTGGTAAAGATGATCGGTGAAACAAATCTGTAGAGTGGATCAGTGAATCATATTAGTGAAGCTAATCGGTGAATCCAATCAGTGAAGTTGATCGGTAAAGCAGATCATTGAAGAGGATTAGTGAAGTCTATCTATGAAGCCGATCGGTGAAGATGATAGGTGAAGCTAATATGTGAAGTTGATCAGTGAAGCTGATTATTGAAGAAGATCTTTGAAGTGGAGTAGTGAAGCCTACGAGTGTAGAAGATTAGTGATACTGATCATTGAGAAACTGATCGGTGAGATAACTGATCGTTGAGACAGATGGGTGGAACTGATTGGTGAGACTGATCACTAGCACCGATAGGTGACACCACGGTGACAAATTTCCACTGAAACTGACATCCCCAGGACTCACTAATGTTCTCCAGGAAACCCCAACACATATAAATTGGAAAATTAATCGACCATGAGGGTCCAATCCATTACATCAGACACTTCTCAAACTATTCTCACCCTCGAGAATTCAAGAGTAACCCGATTAAAAGAGAGGGGTCTGAACACCCACCTCGAAAGATACCTCTCAGGGGAAAACCACCCCAAACATACATACAAACCCCAAGGATCAGATTATCCCAACACATAGGTCAGGGAGTTCGTTCCTCCATGTTAAGATATACTCTGCTTTGGGTGGGACTAACTCGCCCACACTGGTTCAACCACATTCTCACTGATTCATATTGATTAGGAATCGGGTTCTCCCTTCCCCATACATCCAGACATTAAATACACAATCATAAAGCTAAGTAAAAAACTCATCTCATAATGAAACAAGGACACCATTATATCACAACATTCACAAAAAAACAAGAACATCAAGGAATTCTCAGAATAGAAACTCAAAATATCTCTGGGTATTGGGTACACGTTTGAGCTTCTCACTCCCAAGTACTCTCTTCGAGGTCACCGAGCCTCCACAACACACAAACCAAAGGGATGGTCCATCCACGATGTGCCTTCTCCTTTTGATCCTCAAACATTACCGGATGATCCCTGAATGTAGCACCATACCCTATATCAAAATCTCCTCAGTCAATGACATGGGAGTCATCATGTAGATATCGACAAAGTTGGGAGACATGGAAAATGTTGTGGATCCTTTCCAACTAAGGTGTAAATGCCATCTGATGTGCCACCTCACTGAATCTCCCCAAAATAATGAACGGCCCGATGATTTTAGAAGATATCTTGATCCCCTTGACGAACATTCACTTCCCACATCGAGGGGAAACCTTCAAGAACACATGGTCTCCAACCATGAACTCGAAGGGCCCCCTCCTATGATCGACATACAATTTTTGAAGGCCCAGTTCTACCTTAATCCTATGATGCACAAGTTTAACCTTCTCTTTTTTTCTCTGCACTACATCTGGGCCAAGAACACCTGCCTTCCCAAACTCGGTCTAGCACACAGGCGAATGGAACGACCTCCCATACAGGGAATCAAATGGTGTCATGGCAATAATATAGTGACATAGATTATATTAAACAAACTATAATAAGGTAAAATGGTGTACCCATGATCCATTGAGGTCCCAAAATGCATGCCCATAGCATATCCTCTAACATTTGGATGGTCCTCTCAATCATCCCATCTATCTGGGGGTAGAAAGTGGTGCTAAGGCGTAGATGGGTGCCAAAGGCATGCTACAATCCCCTACAGAATCATGATGTAAAACATGCATCCTTATCTAATACTATGGACCTCATAACTCCATGCAACTGCACCGCCTCATCCATGTATCTCCATGCTAAGGCATCCATCACAGTATACCCCTTCATCTTTAAGAAGTGAGCTGATTTCGTCAGCTGGTCTGCCACTACCTAGATAGTATCACACCCTCCATGAACCCTGGTTAGTCCTGTGTTGAAATCCATCGAGATTTCATCCCACATCCACTCGGGGATATCTAAATGATGCAAGAAACCTCATGGGACACTATGTTCATCCTTCACATACTGACCCAGTAGGCACCTTGCTACAAACTCCACCACTGACCATTTCACCCCGAGCCGCCAAAACTATTCCATCAGGCCTTGGTACATCTTGTAAAGTCCTAGTTTCACCTCTAGGGTGATTCATAGAACTCATGGATAACTACCTCATGCAACTTATTTGGGACAAACAACTTCCAATAGAAAATAATCTCACTCGGACCATCCTTCGACCACCCTTCTAGAGTATTGGCCTGGTCAAACTGATCATGTATCACTTCAATCTATGATTCTACCCACTAAGACTCATCATCCTTTTAAAACAAAGATGATTGTACCGTCATCTGAAACAGACAACCTATACCACCATCCACCATTGCATCTAGGTGCAGGGACTCCAACTCCTCCATCACCTTCCAAGCATCCACAGATTCCTGAACAACTTCCCTCTATGACTTTCTACTCAAGGAATTGTCCACAACGTTCCCCTTACCTTTACTGTAAGAGATCTCTATGTCGTAGTCTTGAAGAAACTACACCCACCTTCGATGTCGCATGTTCATGTCATGTTGGGTGAAGATATGTCTCATACACTTGTGATATTTGAATACCACAATGTTCTGCTTGATGATTTAATGCCACAAAAAAATCAACGAGAACACTAATTTTGCATGCTCTAGGTCATGGGTGGAATAGTTAATCTCATGATGACATAACTTCCTAGACCCATAAGAGATCACTCCCCACTACTCCATCAGCACACACCCCATTCCAAGACTATAAGCATCACAAAACACCTCAAACAACACACCCTCCACTAGAAACCTGAGCACTGGAGCACTGACCAACGTTTCCTTCAGATAGCTAAAAGCTAATTGACACTGGTCACTCTACACGAAGGCCTCATCCATTCTAGTCAAAGATATCAATAGAGTTGCAACTCGAGAGATTTCGGTTACAATACTACAATAATAGATAGCCAGAACAAGGATTCTATGAACCTTTATCGCATTCTATGGTGCTTCCCAATAAAAAACCACGTCAACTTTGACAGATCAACCAATACCCCTTGTTGAGACAACATGTGTCCAAGAAATTTCACTTCTCGTGTTAAGAAAATTCACTTAGACAACATTCCATATATCCAGTGGTGTCGAAGGATCTTTAAGACCATCCGGATGTGATCAGGGTGATCTTACTCTAATCTAGATTAGATCAGGATTTTTTCAGTGAAAATAATAAAAAAACCAGTCTAGAAACTCGCAAAAAATAGATTTTATGAGCCCTATGAACACAACGGGTGTGTTTGAAACACCGAACGACATGACTATGAACACAAAGTGCCCATACCTGCACCTCAAGTAGTATTCGGGATATCCACATCTATCACCCTTAACTGGGGATACCCAGACCTCAGATCGTTCTAAGAGAACCAAACTACTTCCCTCAGTTGGCCAATGTGATCATATATCCCCAAGAGAGGGTAACATTTCTTGCTCGTTACTAGATTTAGTCTCTAATAGTCTATGTAAAGCATGATACCAATATATTCCTTATTCGCGAAAAAGACTAGAGAACCCCCTGGAGACACGCTTGGTTAGAAAAAGCCCTTATTAATCAGATCATCAATATTAATCCTCAACTCCCACAACTCAAAAGGTGACATTTGATAGAGATCCATCGAAATCATATGGGAACCGGGTTGTAAGACTATCCCAAACACAATGTCGTGTTGATGAGGTAGAGTCACAGCCTCTTCAAGAAGACATAAAGAAACTCACTAAAAATACAAAGAAAATCCACAGTCTCTGAGTCTGGTGACTCCACTGAAAACTAAAGTAAAAAGGAAGGAAGGGGCTCCACATGCTGGCAGCCCTTACGGAAACCCCTCTCACCAATGAAAGCTAAATGCTGGCTGCCTATATATATAAACATGACCCTTCTCCAGAAGCAGCCGATAATAGTGTGTACAGAAAATAGCCATTAGATTCCTAGGATGAAATAATATATTTTCATTTTCTACACAAATAGGTCCCCACTAGACTGATGTAGCCCCGAAATTAGTCTACATCCCCAACAAACATCAACCATGCTAGTCTGACCCAAAACTAGAATACTCAACATTAGGGGGCATAGAGAGTATCTCTATGTCTAGGCCCAATGAATGGTCTAGAATGGGTGTAAAAAAAGAGTGTGAAGCTCCTAAATGAAAAAATTCATAGGAAAGAGTACTAAACAGGATGATCGTACCTCGAATGACCTCTAGAACTGTTGGAACTGCTACCTTTGTGGTGTGCAACTTCCCACATATAGATCCTATACCCCTCGTCTATCAGCTACCTCCCTGACAATGCCATGGCCATGGTACCTAAGGAGCACCCATTGGTCAGCCTCCTCTAGCACTATCTGCCCTTGATGGAGCAGGATCTCGCTACCCCTGATACTTTTGATGCTACTAAAAAGGACTGGGTACATACAACTACTGCTGAGGTGGGTGCGGAACCTGCCCACCCCTATTGTACTACACACGGTCTGGGAACTGATACTGAAGGAACCCACAGATGTCGCATATAAATCAACTTGTTCCTAGGCTCGTGGAGAAATGGAGATGACCAGGAGATTGAAAATTGAACTACTGGGGCATTCTCCCCATCTCCCAAAACCTAGAAGTCCCTGATATTGGAGTCCTACTATGGATAGTCATCCCTTTTGACGAACCCAACTAGCTCCCCTCTCATGGAAGACCTCCTAGTTTCTGCATCATCTCCACCACTTCAGCCTTCTTCTAGACCTCCAAGTACATCAGTAGAGTGAAAGGAGAAACAACATACTAAATAGGTTGTCAGAGTGCCTCCTCTAAACATCTCACCCGAGACTTCTCATCTAGAAAGAGTTCTGGAGAAAAACTAATGATATCCTTGAACATGATCCCCAACTCACTCACGAACATACTACCCTACTCTAGGGAGAGTATCTCATGCCTCTTTTCAGACTTCATCATAGAAGAATGGAATTACACTTAAAATTCCTTCTGAAATTCAATCAACAAAACCCCAGTCTCCATCCTCTATCTGAGGTAGACCGTCCACCATTGGAGCTTCTGTCCCCTAATCTGACTGACTTCCAAAAGAACCCAATACTTTGTTGGATCATGGATCATTGTAAAGGTGATATCTAGCTCCTCGAGCTAGCTCTATGTCTCCAAGTTAGAAACGTTGACCTCGTACTTCCCAAGGGTCTGCCACTGGAAGGAATGTAGAGTATTATACCACTTTTCATCCTATTCCTCTTGGTCATCCTCCACTGATCAACAATATCAGCCTCTGGGGTCTCAATCGCCCACACTTCTCATGGATGTCACTTGGGTTCCATAGATGATAGGATAAAAAATCAATGCCTAAGCCCAAATAGGGTAGAATATTCCTTTTAAATTTCCTCCTAATATTTTTATTTATTTTCAATTCCCTAAACACCCAAGACACACAAGAACACAAGTCATTATTATGCATTTAATTTTCTAAGGGTCTCTACGCTACAACCATTCTAGCCTCACCTAGTCATTCGGTAAGCCCAGAGTCCTTTAATTGGATCACAAGGGCCTTAAAATCCAGTTTTCTAGATGGTCTTCCCTGGTATATTTCACGCACAAAGATTCCATAAAACTGTTTCCCTATAATTCGATAAATTTTCACTATGACTAACATCTAACTCCATCCAATCTCTCAACAATAACCTCTGATGCCTTTCTATCATGACCATCCTTCACCAAAATCCGGGAAGGGACGACACGCATATAATCCTTTCCTTCATCAATTTTTAGTAGAGATAATGACCCCCCCCCCCCCGAGTCCTACCTTCTATAAGACTCGGAGAGGTGAAGAGCAAAAATTGTATAGAATCACATGTAATATGGAAGGAATTACCCTTTTTATAGAAAAAGATCAAGATATAAGATGGTAAAACCTAAAAAACTCCAAAAACGGAAATTATGATTAAAGCCAAAAATCCATACCCACATGCATGTTCAAAGTAAAGTGCAACAAAAATACAAGAAAACTCCATAGGAAAGTACCAAATGAAAGGAAAAATTGAAGTAACCACAAAGCCCAGACAACTATTGAATCCACAAGATATTAGTAACAAGCCTGATCTCCAACCTACTGCAAGTGACCTAAAAAATAGTTTATAAATGCATAGGGTGAATATACAGGTATACTCGGTATGGAATACTAAGAGATCTCATGCACAAGTTGGGAGACAATCTAATGCCCTGTGAGAAAATAGAGATAACAAAAACACCATGTAAGGAAACTATACACCCTACCTCACCAAGGCACACTCACCAAATAACGCAAGTCAAGTAATGTAATAGTAATAGCACATCAATATTTGGGTACACTAAACCACTTTCCCACTGGTTATTTAAGACATCCAACACATAATACCTCCCCCACTATTTCCACTATAGTGCCATTTCTGCCTCAATGACAACCTTATGAGCCATCCCAACCATATATCTATCCCTCCCACAAACACCTAGGCCACCACAATCACACATAATGACGCCCGCAGAAACTTGGGCCACAAAAGCCACTGCCATGCCCGAATACACGTTGGGCTCAGAAACCACTCCCATTCCCGAAAACACTTGGGCCTCATCTTAAGGACACATGGGAAACAAAACTATCTGCACACACATGGGATAACCACCATAACACACCCTTCCCAATGATTATAGGGTTATAATGATCCTTAGTGCATCATAGCATTCCTGCCTGATCTTGGGCCACCTAGGAGAGGGTGGAAAAACGAGCTAATAACCATCCTCTAAATGAATTTTAGGAAAAAACCCCCCTCCATGAAATGGGCGTGTTCGACATGAAGTGCCCGACATGGGTGGGGTTCATATAAGAAACCAATGAACTAAACTTTATACATATAGGTAATCAAAAATCATCCAAACCTATGGGTTCCACAAAATACAACCAACACAAACAACACCACTCTCGATGTTATCCCTACATGCAGAAATAAACAAAAACAACAAATAGAGCACAACCCGTTTCTATAAAATAATACCCCATTATAACCATTATCATTATTATGTTCATGTGATTACATTTAAATATTCCTTCACTACTGGGAAAGTACATGCGTAACCACAAGACAAAACAAAAATCGAAGGAAAAATAGCGAAGAAGATATTTAAGATTTCACACCTAGTTCCCCTGTAAAGCAAGAACAACAAAAAGGATTTGTGAGATACCTCAAAATACATGAACCAATCCATGCCCCCAACATACCAGATCCACATAGCCTCCGATCCATAAAGAAACCAACTCTTAACCAGATATTCCATTCCCATCAACGTCACCCCACAAGGTGTTAAACATAACAACCATGCATATTACCAGAACAGAGAAAGGGAGTTTTCAAATTTAGCCACACCATTTATTAGGTTTTTTATTTCTGTTTTTTTAATTGGGTTTATCAAACAAGGACTTATATTCATCATTTATACACATAATCAACCATGTTTATGTGATTAACTAGTTTCCATGTAACAACCATTCAAGAACAAGATTATCCACAAAATATATCATTATTTGTGTGCAAGAAAGGACCACCAGTAGCCGCGTTTCTCAGTGGACATGACTCTATAAAAATAAAAACATAAAAACAATGTTAAAACATAGAAACATAAACATCATAATTATTCCCACCCCTTCGTTCATTCAAATACATTTATTATCTTCTTTAAAGTTGGTTTAATCTACATCCTGAGGGAAAACCAATATACCCACCCCACATGATGAAAAATAATGAGATATGAAGGAAGAACCCTACATGGATAATCAAGGATCGATGTTTCCTCCTTGCGCTATGAAATATGGTTGCACGAGTAGTAGGAAAAAAACTCAACGAAGGCTGAGCAAGAAGGGATCTAGCATGGGAGCATGACTCATCTCCTGGGGAAGGAATTCATGTTACACAAGGGAAGGAACATTAACTAGGGAGAAGAAGATCTATGTCGGATAAAAGGCCTGATCCTACAGTCTTAGGGCTTGAAATCTCAAAGTGCTAAAAAACAGATCTTGGTTTAACCACACAGATGGGTGTCTTCACATGATTAATTAATTGGAATTTAATAACTCTCCTTAGAGATGATGGAGATAATGAATGTGAGTTAATATATTCCTTTAAACTAGAAAAACACGTAACATTGGTGAGACTAAATGTCACAAGAAGATGAATAATGAAGCAAAGGTGTGAAATTGATTAAAAAGAAACTTGTTTTGGTAACTGAAGGGTCACACCACTCTTAGGGGATTTAAAACATTTTTTATGGGATTAAAACATCCTTAAACCATCTTAAAAGAATAAGAAGAATTAAAATAGGAGTTATGAGAAAACTGTGGATGGAAACCCAGACACCCCTCTATGGCCGATCATTGAAGATGATCGGTGGAGCTGATTGGTGAAGCTGATCGGTGAAACTGATCAGTGAAGCTGATCATTGAAGGAGGGTCAATGAAGAAGATTGGTGAAGCTGATCGATGAAGCAGATCTGTGAAGCTGATCACTCAAGCTTATTAGTGATGCTCATAAGTGGAACTGATTAGTGAAGTCAATCAGTGAAGCGGATCTTTGAAGCAGATCGGTGAATCTGATCAGTGAAGCGGATCAGTGAAGATGATCTATGAAGCTAACAAGGGAAGAAAATCTGCGAAGCTGATCAGTGAAGAGGATCAGTGAAGATGATGAATAAATCAGACTAGTGAAGTTGACAAGTGAAGTAGACCAGTGAAGTTGATTGATGAAGCTGATCAGGGAAGCCGATCAGTGAGACCAATTAGTGAGACCGATGGATAGAACCGATCAGTGAGACCGGTGGAGCTAATTAGTGAATATGATCAGTGAAGAAGATCGGTGAATCCAATCGGTGATGCTGGTTAGTGAAGCTGGTCAGTGAAGCTAGTCAGTGAAGCTGGTCGGTGAAGCCAGTCAATGAAGCTCGTTGGTGAAGCTGGTCGGTGAAGCGGGTCAGTGAAGCTGGTCGGTGAAGTTGGTTAGTGAAGCTCATCAGTGAAGCTCATTGGTGGAGTTGATAAGTGAATCTCATTAGTGAAGCTCATTGGTGGAGCTGCTAAGTGAAGATGATCAGTGAAGCTGCTTGGTGAAACTCATCGGTGAAGCCGATCAGTGAAGGTGATCAGTGAAGCTATTCTGTAAAGCTGATTGGTGAAGCTCATTAGTGAAGTATATCAGTGAAACTGATGAAGCTGACCAGTAAAGCTGACTAGTGAAGATAACCAATGAATCTGATCGGTGAAGCTCTTCAGTGGACCTCATCGGTGAATCTCATCAGTGAAGGTGATTAGTGAAGCTGTTCCGTAAAGATGATCAGTGAAGCAGATCGGTGAAGTAAGATGATCGGTGAAGATGGTTGGTGAAGTTGATTGGAGAAGCTGATTAGTGATACTGATTAGTGAAGCTGATGAAGCTGATCAGTGAAGCTGACTAGTGAAGCTGACCCGCGAAGTTGACCCGTGATGCTGACCAATGAAGCTGACCAGTGAAGATGAATGGTGAAGCTGATAAGTGTAGACGATCGGTGAAGCCGATTGGTGATGCCGATCTATGAAGCTGATCTTTGAAGTATATTAGTGAAGCTGGTCTGTGAAGTGGATCAATGAAGATGATCAGTGAGACAGATCGGTGAGACATCGATCAGTGACACCATGATGACATGTTTCCACCAACACCGGGATCCTCGTGACTCACTGATGGTTTCTAGGACACCCCGACACATAGAAATTGGAAAAGTAATGGACTAGGAGTGTCCGGGCCATTAAAAAAAATATTTACTTCACATACCCTTGTTTTCCAATACATATGTTTATTACTAAAGAATACTTATTTTGTATTGTATTTATTATTTAATTTTTTCGTATAATTAATTCTCTATAATTAGTAAAATATGGGTGGGGAATAATATTTGAGATCCCCTAGATACATTGGTATGTCTTATGCAATAAAATTTATTTTTTATTAGGTCTAATATTGCATAAATATTTATGATGTCTCACAACGAGGCATTGATGGAATGTTTTTGATTTCATGGATGGAGGTCGTGAGTGTATTATTGTTGATTTCTAGGGTTATTCATTAATTCACTATGAAAATATTTTATGTCGTCCATGGAATTTTTCATATTTTAATTCATTGAAACTATAAAATTTCATTTGATTAGTTATATGAAATTACATTATTATTATTATTTATTATTTCATATTTATTCTATGATATCTATCAATGTATGCATTACTTTACTAACCAATCTAGCACACCCTTCTTATGTTTCCATTTATACATTTAATTAATAAAATTATTACACATGATATGTCTATGAGATAAAAATAATTGGATAATGTTATGGGAGATGTGAAAGATGTACTTTATAATATGGTACTCTTTGTATACTAGGGAAAATGACCCTCTCATGGAAATATATTGGTTTTTTCATTTAAGGTACTTCATAACTCTCTAAAACTCTAACAAAAAAAATCCATTGGTTAGTAAGTTAAACAATATTTTTGGTCGATGTTTCAATTTATTATATTTACATTTTGGTATGTTTTTTTATTAAATGTTGATATGTATTTATGTCATTATTCACGCTAAATATTTTGAGTTCGCATCAGGGGAACCATAGTATGTATCAAATAAAAGGTTACATTAAATATAGTGGATAAAAATAGTACATGATCTAGATCATTATTTTTTTTTATAAATTAGGGAAATGATACATTAATGGAAACCCTTGGGATAAATCTAACGTATGCAAAATATCATTTTTTTCCAATTTAGTTAATGTATGGTTTAATTGAAATAAAAAAATTAACATGATACAAAAAAGTTGATACAGGATCAGGTATCAGAAAACCTAGGTGTAAAGGCCATAAAAATTTTGGTTGAGTATTAACTCATTCTCCACCCATTGTATGAAAAATAGGCCTCATTATTCTTATCATTTAACACTCATGTTAGAAATAAATTTTTATTAACATTTTACATAAAAATAATAATTAAGGATTAGAATATAATTTTAGGATATCGTATATAAATAGAAATTTATATAACATAATTTAAATATTTCCATGAAAAACCATGGTTACAATTTAGGTTATATATTGACCCAATTATATTAGAGTTAAATTGAGAAAATCATTGTTTGAAATGAATGTTTCATTGTGGAATACATCATTAGATTTAGTTTTCATGTCAATATTACTATTTATTCTACATTGGTTTTGATATTATCATGAACATTTTGGTATTATTATTACATTTAAAATGAGATCAGAAAAATTATGTTGAGAATGGTACATACCTCTAAACTCAAATAACCATCTATGGAATCACATGTTTCACTAACTAGTGAGGTAATGGAAAAAATAATTATATTTTTACTATATAAGTAAATATGAGTCTTATAGTAACTATGATAGTGGGGTTGATATCACATTTGAAATTGAAACATGCGTTTTATATATTTAATAGATACAGCTAATTATTTGTCATTAATTAGCAGTAATTCAATTTTTTTTGACATAATTTATTTAATAGGGGTGCAGAATGTAAAAACTTATAATTTAAACCTCTTTAACATTATAATATCTTGTCTATAATGAAACAAAAAAGTAAAATAAATCAACATACATTTTATTAAGATAAAATAATATAATAAAAGTACATGAAACCATTTATTTCAAACCATGCTATATTAGATCCATTAAATGGGAATAAATTAAAAAAAATTAAAAAATTAAAAATTAAAAATATATTCAAAACTAGTAGATATATTAGATTACCTTCACCCATGAGAATATAAATTAGTATAACTATACACTTAATATGAAGGGAAATTCTGAAATGAAAAAGCATTATAAGGAATAAGAAGTGTGACCTCAAATGTGATAATGGAAAGAATGGGTTTAGTAGGGTTGTATATAGGAACAAATCTGACCAATATAAATATGGTTATTGGATAATGTTTTTGGAAATATAGTTATTGTATTTATAACCATATATGTATCATATAATTATAATAATATTTTTTTATTGATATTATCTAATATTTAAAATAAATTATCGAAATAATAAATAAATAAAAACATAAAATGTATGATTTCATTAAAATATTATATAATTAAATATTTGTACTTGATTAAAATATAGTTATTATTGAATGTAATTATAAAATAAAAATAATCTTTTTTAAAATAAATAGAGTTAATAAATAAAAATATAATTATATAAAAAGTGAATTTTAATTTTATTTTTGTTAAGAACGTTTAATTTAAAATATTTTTTTCTCAAATAAATATTTTTAAAAAGTGTGGAGTATTTTTATCTCAATGAATTAAATCACTAATAATGATTTTTTTAGGAATGTTATGGTTAATATACACATTAACAAAAATTATAAATAATCCCAGTCATTATGAGGTGAGAAATAAAAATTCATTTGTTCTATGCTTATAAATGTATTTTACAAAAAAATAATTTTTATGCGCCTTTCATTATTTACATATGGGGAAAAAATATTACAGTTAAATGATGATACTTTTTTTATATTAATTATATAATAGAACCAATATAATTTTTAATTGATAATAATTAACAAAAAAATATATTTACTAATTAAAAAAATATATTTTACTATAAAATCAATTTTTAATTATTTTTTATGTTTTTATTGAATATTAATTTACAAAATAGTGGAGATTTATTTTAACTAAATAAAATTTGTTTTTTGTTTTACAATAACTATAGTATTGTAAAATTATTTTTTGTGGAATTTCTAAAAATATTGATTTTTAAGTTAATAGTGAAAAAAACATTTTTTACTATAATAGTAGATTTTATAAAATTATCAAAAAAATAGGAATTTAAAACATACAAAACAGTTTTAATGGAAATAAATACATTTATTATATACAAATATTCTATTAAAAAAATTATTTGTTGAATTTAGAAAACCCACATATTACATTTCTAAAAATAAGTAATTTTTAATTTAATAATATTTATTTTTTGGTTTCTTCCTCTTAATTAATTATCTAATAGGTGGAATTGGGTATTAGATTTTTTTAAATGAAGAAAATATCTTATTTGGATAATAATAATCTTATTAATGTCATGGAAGATGAAAATATTAATAATTATATAATTATAATGATTAAAAATACAGTTTCTCATAAAATTATTTTTATAAGTAATATATATTAATATTAAAATTAATTTTTCTCGCCATTAAAAATATTATTTGGTAAAACGGTTTTTAAAATTTTAAAAACTGTGTAAATTTTAGTTAATAAAGTATTTTCTTTTTACTCATAATAATTATATACTAAGGATAAATATGTAGTTATAATAGTAGATGTAAATTATTCTAAAAAGGGTGACTAAGTGTAATGGAGATAAAACATATTAAAAACATGTATCCAACAAAGTTTTTGATTTATGTATTAACTAATAATTGGATGTTATCTACTATTTTTTATTTTAGATCCCATATTCTATGCGAAACATTTATTCCCTTTATATTTATATGTCATATATTCAACTTTTCTATAGCCTTCACTTAAAAAAGGGGGCCTTCCAACTCCATTTAAAAGAAACTATAAATATTATAAATTTCCAAAAAATGAAAGCCATTTCACTTCCCAGATATGTATATTCTATATTTCCAAGCCTCTTATCCTAATAAGTACTTCATGATAATGTTAGAAATCTAAACATAAGTTCTAATCACTCTATAATAATATTCCTTATCAATATTTCCCCAATAAACCTATCTTACATGATACAAAATGATTACATAATTATTATTTATATAAAAATATTTTGATATGTTAATACAATTATCATTGTTATGTGTTCCTTTTCCCTTATAAAAATGGAAACTTCATTCAAGCATATGTTGGAATTATCTCCTCCACGATGTGACATTTTTTTGTTTTCCTTGTCCACCATACATTGTAACACCCCAAGATTTCATAGTACATTATTTCATTAATGTAATTCAATAGCTTTCAGCACACACTCCATTGAGTTTGAACACATGACGGCTTACCAAACTAGCCGTTCAAAAGGCGGTTATGAATAATATTAACTGCATTTTTAATTTTATATACATCATATAATTTTAACTTCTGTATTATGTGTTTCTTAGATATATTATAAGAACAAATTCAATTTCTCTTACAAAAGAAGTATTTTTAAAAAAAATTCAATTTTACCACCTTTTAATGACGAACCCATTTTAAATCAAATATTTGACTCATTTATATATTCAATTTGAAAAAAATATAATTCTTATTTAGAATCAGGACATCAAAATTTACTTTGGATGAAATTTTGGAATTTTTATGATAATGTTAATTTTTTAATGAATAGTGAGAGATACTGTCTTTTAATTCAAAACTAGATTTCAATTTTATCAATTTATATGGATATATTATCTTTTTTATTGGTTTCAATGTTTAATTAGATTATATTTTTAAAATTTAATCCAACGTGGGTCATTGGAAGTAATTTTACATTGGAATTGGATATAAAGAAGTGTTCATTTTTTGATTGTTATTATTTCATAAAAAATACGCTTTTTGTTTTGACAATGGGAATTAATTTTAAATTAATTAATGAAACTTATATGTTTTTAATTTGGTAAAATAGACATTATTTTTTAATTCGTAATATCAAATATATCATTGGCTGAATTTTTGATATTTTTTCTGAAAAACATCAATTTTTGATGAACAGTGAAAACACATATTAGTAGCTAACAAATTGACTTTTTCATTTAAATGAAATTTTACCAATTCTGTGAATTGAATTTCAAAAATCCGACATACATGGTTGTTATTTTTAAGTAAAATATGGTTCAATAAGATGAAAATAATTTTTGGAGTATAGTAACTTTTGACTTTTATTTACCACGGTTAAAGGCCAATAGGGTAATTCATGGTAAAAATAATGTTATAATAATATTAAATTACCCTAACATGTTTCATAAACCTATTGGTTGATACCTTTCTCACCATGTTCATCTATGGGTCGATATTTGGACCCCATGGAGCCACTTAAGAGTGATAATGAAACTTTTTATTAATTAATTTAAAGTAATTACAAAAATGACCTAAACATATATCATTTAGTAAATAAATTCTTAAATGGGTTAAATAGGTTATCTCTTTGACTATAATTATTATTTTGAAATATAAATGGATTTCCTACATCATGGTAATTTTTTTACAATTTTTAGAAATCAAATAAATAATATTATTTATGACATAATAATAATGCACTGTTTAAATCATTAGTGAATGATTTAAATATATAAGATTATAAGGATTAAAACAATATCCAAAACCTTTCCAATTATTATTGGATGATATTATTTCAAATAATAGTCCTCTTATATTTTATTTTAATATGTTTTGGACCTTTATAAACCAAAAATATTTATATAATGAAATAATATTTTTAAACATTCCTAGAGAGACACTCCCCCCCTTATAAAAAGCCATCACCTCAAACCCTTTACTCACAACTCTCATGACAATTGTGTAACACCCCAGGTAAATAATGAATATGAAATTTTCATATTTATACATATTTTTGAAAAAAATATTAATAATACTTTAAGGGGAATGCTATGCTCGAGGGCGTACCCAATACGCAACAACGAGTTTCTTTGAAATCTTACGTTGCACTCTAATAATAAAATAATATTATTTTAAAAGGTAGTTAACGCCTAGCCATTGTAATGGAAGAAATGAATGGAACTAACTAAAAAATGATTATATATGCTTGTCAAATAGTTTTACTTTTATCCAATAAATGTTGGAGGGTTAAAATGCAAATGAATCCAATTTTAAGCATAAATCTTCTAATATTCTTTAAAAGGCCGATTAACCGCCTTTTGAGGGAGAACCATTTTTAAATATACTTTTGAAAATTTTATATGCTGTATTTGACAAAATAAAATCCTTTTTTAGAATCTATACATCAAAATTTACTTTGCGTAAAATTTTGTTATTTTTCCGATAAAGATCATTTTTATTGAAATTGTTGCATTTTAATTCAAAACCTCCTTTTAATCTGATTTGTTTATATGGATAGATTATATTTTTAATTTATATTAGACTGTATTTAGAATATATTTTTACCATTTAATCTAATGGTGGTCATTGAAATTAATTTCACTTTGAAATTGGACTTAAACTAGTGTCAATCTTTTAATAGATATTGTTTCATAAAAACACGCTATTTGTTTTCACAACGGGAATTAATTATTAAATTAATTAATTCAACATATATGTTTTGAATTTTGTAAAATAGACATCATTTTTTAATTCGAAATATGAAATATAGCTTAGGGTGAATTTTTGGTATTTTTCTGAAAAACTTCAATTTTTGATGAATAGTGAAACCACTAAGTGGTAGTTTAAAAACTGATTTTTTGTTTAAATGAAACATTACCACTTTTGTGATTTGAATTTAAAAAATCTGACATACATGGTTTCCATTAGTATTTAAAATGTGGTTCAATGTAATTAAAATAATTTTTTGGTGAATAATAACTTTTAAGTTTTTAATCGCGATTAGAGGTAATTAGTCTAATTTAAGGTAAAAATAATGTTTTAATAATATGAAATGACCTAGACACATGTACTACACTCATGTGATGTGTCATGGACAACCAAGAAAATCCATGGGTCAACTTGGGGACCCTATGGAGCCACTTTGGTTGGAAAATGACAAAACTAACTTTTTATTTTAAGTTAAAATAAAAATGTCACAAGCATGAGTCGTTTTACTAAAACAATTTTTAAATGGGATTATACAAGTCATATTTTTGACTATAAATATTCATTATAAATATAACAAGATTTAATACGTCATGATATTTTTTTATAATTTTTAGAAATTAAATAAATTAAATTATTTATGACATCATGATGATGCAGCGATTACCTCATTAATAAAGGATTTAAATAAAATGAAACGATAATGTTAAAACTATAACTTAAACTTGTAAAAGACCTATTGGATGAATATATTTAGAACCATTACCACCTTATCCTTGAAATAAATCAATGTGGGACCATTAAAATCCGAAACTCATTTGAAAATAAAGTAATATTTTGTGACTTTCCAAGAGTGCCCCTCTTCTCCTCTTATAAAAGGCCCCTACCTCTACCACCTTACCCACACCTCTCAAGCCTTTTTCTCGTCCAAAACCTTCTCAATTTGTCTCTAGACATCCCTCTCTTACTCCTAGAAGCCTCAATTTGGGAAGAAGGCTTCACAAGGAAGCCTTTGATCTCAAAACAAAGAGAGATACCCGATTTTAAGGTAATGTCTTCACTTGTGTTCTTTTGTTTTATTTTGCTTCTCCAACCCCTGCAACTCTTTTTATTCATTTATTTTGTAAAAACTACAGTATCTTAAATATACTAGGATGTTTTTATAAGAAGGATTAGAGCTACACTTACACACACCTACATCTAATGGTTAATGAACATACTGTTTCTGTGAATGGTGAATTTCTGCCTCATGAAATGACGATTGTTCAATATTCTTTTAACACCCTCAAATGTGGCCGTTAATATGTCACTATATTTATATATGATATATAATGTGTTTATGTTTTACTTAAGCTTCTGTATTTTTCATTTAAGGAATAACTTTATGGTTTCCGTTATGGTTAAACACGATATCTTCATTTTAGGAAGTGCGGACTACCACCCACTCAAAGTGATTTGATTTGTTAATACCATATGTGGTACGTATAAGGGATAGATTTAATGATATTATATATGATTACATACTGGAATTATAATACTATTATATGTCATTATGTTTTAATTCCCTTAAATAAGAAATAGAAATGGAAGTAGTGTTAATGCGTACGTACGGCTTACCATCTACATGAACGGTGATTTTCATTTCTTACCTCTAAATGTTATGTAAAATTATAAATGCATGTATATAATGGATATATATTATATATATGATATCTAAATAATGAATATAATTCTGGATATGATATATATTTTACCACATGAACAACTTGTAATTATAAAGAATTTATTTTTGACTCAAGTAGCAATGATCTACAAAACGACCATTATTAACTTAAATAATGACATAGTGTTCATAGCATGGTAGTAGATGATATAAAAGGAATAATTAACTTGATAAAGGTTCTTAATCAAGTAGAAATTAACTCAAGTTTATTATTCAGGAAGATAAAGAACGATCGAGTCAAGTCGGACCCGAGGTAAGGGATCCAACCTCTCTCTTTCATTTTAAGTACACTCTTTTATGTCATTCCTTTTAATATCATCTTTATTATGATTGGGATGTTCTTTTATATTACTATAACTGTACTTTTTATACTCATATGATGAGAGACCCAATTTTCTCTCATCAATCCATTTTGGATGTTTTAATTGGTGCCATTAGGCTGCCGAAATTTCCTAAGGGGCTTTTTATCTCACCTTGTGTTTTCATGAGATTCATGCTACATTTTCCAAAATTTCCTTTTGAGTGGTGTATGTACTGTACATTATTCTACTATTTTTGTATCATACTTTCTTTTATGGGTATTTATATCAATGTTGTATAGTATTTCTTTCATGGGGTGTACGTTTTGAAAGTTACCTAAATCCGTAAGGAAACCTTTCACCCTCCTCTTTTTAAAAGACTTCTTTTGTTATGTCTTTTAATTTTCATCTTATTATGTGGGGATAGGTTCTTATATATCCTTATTGCCGAAAATTTTTTGTCCAAGAGATGAGATACCCTTTATCTCTCTCATCAACTCTTTTTCTAAAATTTGATGTGATGCCGTTAGGCTGTCAAAAGAACTTCTTATCCCAATTTTGATTTCTTTGGGTTAAACATGTAGTTATTGAATATGTCATCATTTTCATATGTGTGAATGACCTTTGATTATTTTACAATTAATATCCAATTATATTGGGTGTATTTATATTTGTCACACATAATTATGAGATTGATTTATCCATAATTTAAGGATACCATCTTTATAATGGATTTCATCTCAATTTACATTTCCATTGGGACTTCATTGTTGTTATGCACCAATTCACTATTATATGGTGTATATACCTTCTTTTGGAATATTATATCATGAATCCCTTTATTCTAATGATAATATAAAGTTTTGATTAAATATTATTCCTCAATTATTTTATTCAAGTGTCTCTCATTTTGTTAAAAACCCTTTAACTAAAATATCGTTTTAAATGTTTTATTGATTTAATCTTATAAATATTTCTCATTAATATCCATGTTTTCAAAATGGTTTTAAGGATTTATTTATATGGATATTAATGGTTTAAAATGTTAAAATCTTCAATGTGGTATGGGACACATTGATTTAAAAATCTATTTATTAAATGTTTTAAATGGTTTTGAAAATGGTTTTTAGAATGGATTCATTATTTCAATATCTTAAAATGTTATATTGTTATTGAAATGTGGTAATGTTATATTTCCTTTATTCTTAAGTTATGTGCTATGATTATGTTATGGTTCTTGGGCATTGTTATGAAGACGGGTGGTTCCGTGATAAACTAAGGGAAGGTGAGCCCGATATAGCTCTACAATGAATTGGGTAACGCGAAGGAGTTAAAAGTTAAGGTTTCTCCAAAGAGATTTAGGGAGTATAATGTGATTGGTACTCCAAACGTAACCAAGAGAGTTGCTCCCTACGTAAGAATGTTATGAATGCCTCATGTTACCTTTATGTCTTATGATTTCTATGATTTATTCATGATTTTATGAGGTATGTTAAAGTTCTTTTGTTTTATGGGTATTGTATGATTTCATTCTTATGTATATATGAACTCATGTTTCCTTTCCATACTTTTTATAACCCTTACTGAGCTTTTTATACTCATCCCAAGTTTTTGAAATGTTTTTCACAGGTCAAGGGAATGGTACATGATATGATGATAGTGTCAAGGAAGTGTCAAGAAAGAATCCATGTTTTATTTTAAATATGTTTACATTGATGGGAAAAATGAATACTATCTTTTATGTAACCACATTGTTTAAAAGTGGAATGTAATGCAAGTTTTATAATCTAATTCTCTGAAACTCTAAAACTGAAAAGATCCTTAATATGTAATCTTGTAATAACTCAAGATTAAGTAAGGTTTAAGGCTGGGGCCTTATAGTTGGTATCATAGTTTGGTTTAGATAACTTTAGAGGTTAGAGTGTTGTTTAAGAAAAAGTGACAAGTTGTGTATAACCACAATGGTTTGTATATTATATGGAGTCATCATTTTTTGTGAAAGTTAGAATGAGTTTAAGATAACATGGATAAGTATATCTTGGTGTTTATCTTCCTCTTTTTTATTTTATGATTTTACTGATATACTCACACTGACCTTTTTGGTTTTAGTAAATTGCTGGATCTACCAGGCACCAATGTAACAGTGTATTTGAAGAAAACTGTGATGGTTTTATGAAAGAAAAACTGAATGATATGTGAGGTGAAATGAGAACTCTTGTGGTTATCCTCAACCAACTATCTGGAGTCATGATTGACGACCTAAATCTTTGTGATTTTTATAATGCATCATATATGCGAGAAACAAATCCCTATGGAATATCAGGTAATAATCATAAAGGTAAGTATGTTCAAAAACCTATGTGTTAAATATGTGGAAAGAAACACATAGGAAAATGTTTCAAAGGGACAGAACGATGCTATTGATGTGGAAATGAAGGTCATAAAGCAAGAACCTGCCATGGAAAAAAGGAAGCATCAAGTTGACTCTAGGAAAGGGAAAGAAGTTCTTTATGAAGGATCATTTGAATGTTTTAAATGTGGTGTGCATGGTCACTATGCAAAGAAATGTCCTACGAAGAAGTTTCGGGAATGGGGTCACCATGATTGTAAAAATATTCATTTACTAATACCTAATGCCATTCTGATTGAGGATGAAGAAACTGACAATGAAGAATGAAAGGTATGGAATATTTCTTAACTTATGTTTTCATATTTTTGGAATCTTAGGTTATGATTTATGATTTTGTTTGTAGGAAAGAAGTATTTCAGAATAAGTTGAAAAGGAATGGATAATGGATCACAAAGAATGTTTAATGAGTTAGAAGTCATCATATAAGGGATTCAAGAGTTATGGTAGATTTTAGGATGGTAAAATTCTTAGATGTATTAAGTCTCTTTTGAGGATGTGGTTACATTAGAAGACTTTTTATAGTTACCCTGATGTTTGATATACGAAAATTTTATTCAAGGAATAATTGTACTTTCTATTGTGGATATAGTTATAAAGAACCATTTGGGTTTATATGATCCTTGAATTTGAGGCAATTACTGGTTAATACATTTTGGGTTGCAAAATGGAAGGTATCATATAACATTTGTGGTTAAAATATGTTATGGTTATTTTTGATGAATTTATCTATTTTTGAGGAATGTTATAAAATTATATAGTTTTTGAAAAGGGACAACATGCAGATCGTGTGACAACCGATCGCGTCGGACGAAGCTGCGGGAATCGAACCCACAACCAAATTGCAACTGGTATTTATCACCTACCACTGGACTATGTGAAGTCCCTGGTTAGTTTGAATGATTCATTTTAGTTAGATGATTTTATGAATTAAGAGTAAGTTGTTTTTTTGTTATCAATGGAAATGATTAGCCTATCATGGAGGATATGTGATTAGATTGATTACTTTTCCGTATGAGACTGTAAGAGTAACTGATGTTATTTTGGAGAAAAATGTTAAAATTTATCTTAGGAGACTATGTGATTAAATCCATCAGAGAATTGGGTTTCAATCTTAGTTTTGTTTACTTTGTATAATTTTATGGATAGATGTTTATTGAATGGTCTTTGTTGAACTTTGGGTTTTAGTTTTGGTTAAGGTCTAAAGACATGAGAAGTATATAGTTCTCTTTTGTGGATTAGGTGATTCTCTAGAAGTTGATTATAACTCTCTTAATGTGAACAAGTCATCCTAAATACTCATCTTTTAGAGAAAATATGATTTCGTGTAAGAAATATAGTAAAATTTGAAAGTCAACATGACAATTAAGTATGCTTCCTTATGTTTTAGTTAAGCTCTTAAATAAATTCCTCAATGAAAAGTAACATAAAACAAAAATGTTGTCTGTTTATTTTTCCTACTGGGGAATCAAATACCGTTTAACCCATCACAAGTTTGTGATTTTCTTGTTGTTAACTTTCTCTTAGACATGTTTACTATCACTCTCCATCAGAACATGACCCTTTGTTTTTCCTCCATATCCATATTTTCGTACTTCTAATCCTAGTATGGGTTAACTCAGGTGACATTTGTACTTCTCTCCCATTCTTTTAAAGTGATAGTTTTACTGACTCTTGTTCCGATGTGGGATTTTCAATGAAACTTCCAAGCCCAATTTTAAAATTGCGAGGATGAAATTCCAAAAAGGGGGGACGGATGTAACACCCTAGGTAAATAAAGAATATGACATTTTCATATTTATCCATATTTTTGACTAAAATATTAATAATACTTTAAAGTGAATGCTATGCTCGAGGGCGTACCCAATACGCAACAACACGTTTCTTTGAAATCTTACGTTGCACTCTAATTTTAAAATAATATTATTTTAAAAGGAAGTTAACGCCTAGCCATTGTAATGGTGGAAATGAACGGAACTAACTACAAAATGATTATATATGTTTGTCAAATATTTTTACTTTTATCCAATAAATGTTGGAGGCTTAAAATGCAAATGAATCCAATTTTAAGCATAAATATTCTAATATTCATTAAAAGGTTGATTAATAGCCTTTTGAGGGAGAACCCTTTTTAAATATACTTTTTAAAGTTTTATATTTTGTATTTGACAAAATAAAATCCATCTTTAGAATCTAGACATCAAAATTTACTTTGTGTAAAATTTTGTTATTTTTCTGATAAAGATCATTTTTATTGAAAATATTGCATTTTAATTCAAAACGTTTTTTTAATCTGATTTATTTATATGGATAGATTATATTTTTAAATTAGATTAGAGTGTATTTAGAATATATTTTTACTATTTAATCTAATGGTGGTCATTGGAAATAATTCCACATTGAAATTGGACTTAAACTAGTGTCAATCTTTTAATAGATATTGTTTCTTAAAAACATGCTATTTGTTTTGACAGTGGGAATTAATTTTTAAATTAATTAATGAAAAATATATTTATTTAATTTTTAAAATAGACATCATTTTTGAATTTGGAATATAAAATATAGATTAGGGTGAATTTTTGGTATTTTTCTGAAAAACATCAATTTTTGAAGAATAGTGAAACCACTAAGTGGTAGTTTTTAAAACTGATTTTTCGTTTAAATGAAACTTTACCACTTTTGTGATTTGAATTTAAAAAATCTGACATACATGGTTGTCATTAGGATGTAAAATTTGGTTCAATGGGATGAAAATAATTTTTTGGTGAATAGTAACTATTAAGTTTTTAAACGCGGTTAGAGGTAATTAGTGTAATTTATGGTAAAAATAATGTTTGAATAATATGAAATGACGTAGAAACATGTCCTAACCTCATTGGATGTGTCATTACCGACCAAGACAATCAATGGGTAAACTTGGGGACCCCATGGAGCCACTTTGGTTGGAAAATGACATAAATAACTTTTTATTTTAAGTTAACATAAAAATGTCAGAAGTATGAGTTGTTTTACTAACAAAAATTTTAAATGGTGTTATAAAAGTCATATTTTTGACTATAAATATTCATTAGAAATATAAAAGGATTTACTACATCATGATATTTGTTTTATAATTTTTAGAAATTAAATAAATCAAATTATTTATGACATCATGATGATGCATCGATTACCTCATTAATAAAGGATTTAAATAAATTGAAACGATAATGTCAAAAATATAAATTACACTTGTAAAAGACCTATTGGATGAGTATATTTAGAACCCTTACCACCTTATCCTAGAAATAAATTAATGTAAGAACTTTAAAATTCGAAATGCATTCGAAAATAAAGTAGCGTTTTGTAACTTTCCAAGAGTGCCCCTCCTCTCCTCTTATAATAGGCCCCCCAACTCTACCTCCTTACCCACACCTCTCAAGCCTTTGGCTCGGCCAACCCCTGCTTATTTTGTCTCTATACATCCCTATATTACTCTTAGAAGCCTCACGTTGGGCAGACGTCTTCCCAAGGAAGCCTTTGAGATCAAATTAAAGAGAGATACATGATTTTAAGGTAATGTATTCACTTGTGTTCTTTGTTTTATTTTGCTTCTCCAACCCCATAAAATCTTTTTATTAATTTATTTTGTAACAACTCCTGTATCTTCAATATACTAGGATGTTTTTATAAGAATTATTCGATCTATACATACACACACCTACATCTAATGGTTAATGAACATACTGTTTCTGTGGATGGTGAATTTCTGCCTCACGAAACGATGATTGTTCAATATTCTTTTAACACCCTCAACTGTGGCCATTAAGATGTCACTATATTTATATATGATATATAATATGTTTATGTTTTACTTAAGATTCTGTATTTTTCATTTATGTCATACCTTTATGGTTTCCATTATGGTTAAACGCGATATCTTCATTTTAGGAAGTGCGGACTAACGCCCCCTCAAAGTGATTTGATTCGTTAATACCATATGTGGTACGTATAAAGGATAGATTTAATGATATTATATATGATACCATACTGGAATTATAACACTATTATGTATCATTATGATTTAATTTTATTAAATAAGAAATAGAAATGGAAGTAGCGTTCATGCGTACGTACGGATTACCATCTCCATGAACGGTGCATTTCATTTCTTACCTCTAAATGTTATGTAATATTATAAATGCATGTATATAATGGATATATATGATATATATGATATCTACATAATTAATATAATTCTGGATATAATATATATTTTACCACATGAACAACTTGTAATTATAATGAATTTATTTTTGACTCAAGCTACAAAACGACCATTATTAACTTAAATAATTACATAGTGTTCATAACATGGTAGTAAGTGATATAAAAAGAATAATGAACTTGAAAAAGGTTCTTAATCAATTATAAATTAACTCAAGTTTATTATTCAGGTGGTTAAAGAATGATCGAGTCAAGTCGGACCCGAGGTAAGGGATCCTACCTCTCTCTTTCTTTTTAAGTACACTCTTTTATATCATTACTTTTAAGCTCATATTTCTTATGATTGGGATGTTATTTTATATTAATATTACTTTAGTTTTTATGTTCATTTGATTAGAGACCCTATTTTCTCTCATCAATCCATTTTTGAAGTTTTAATTGGCGCCGTTAGGCTGCTGAAATTTCATAAGGGAATTTTTATCTCACCTTGTGTTTTCAGGAGATTCATGCTACATTTTCCAATATTTCCTTTTGAGTGGTGTATGTAATGTCCATTATTCTACTCTTTCTGTAAAATAATTTCTTTTATGATTATTTACTTCAATGTTGTATAGTCCTTCTTTCATGGGGTGTACGTTTCGAAAGTTACCCAAATCGGTAAGGGAACCTTTCACCCTCCTCTTTTTAAAAGAATTCTTTTGTTATGTCTTTTAATTTTAATCTTATTATGTGGGGATATGTTCTTATAGATCCTTATTGACATAAATTTTATGTCCAAGAGATGAGATACCATTTATCTCTCTCATCATCTCTTTTTCTAAAATTTGATGTGATGCCGTTAGGCTGTCAAGGGACCTTCTTAACCCTATTTCGATTTCTTTGGGTTCAACATGTAGTTATTGAATATGTCATCCTTTGAATATGTGTGAATGACATTTGATTATTTTACACTTAATATCCACTTATATTGGGAGTATTTATATTTTTCCCATAGAATTATGATATTTATTTATCCTTAATTTAAGGATACAATCTTTATAATGGATTTCATCTCAATTTACATTTCCATTGAGACATCATTGTTGTTATGCACCAATTCACTCTTATATGGTGTATATACTGTCCTTTGGAATATTATATCATGAATCCATTTATTCTCATGATATTATAATGTTTTGATTAAATATTATTCCACAATTACTGTATTCAAGTGTCTCTCATTTTGTTAAAAACCCTTTAACTAAAATATCGTTTTAAATGTTTTAATGATTTAACCTTATAAATACTTCTCATTAATATCCATATTTTCAAAATGGTTTTATGGATTTATTTATATGGATATTAATGGTTTAAAATGTTAAAAGCTTCAATGTGGTATGGGACACTTTGATTTAAAAATCTATTTATTAAATGGTTTTGAAAATGGTTTTTAGAATGGATTCATTATTTCAACATATTAAAATGTTATATTGTTATTTCAATGTGGGAATGTTATCTTTCCTTTATGATTATGTTATGTGCTATGATTATGTTATGGTTCTTGGGCATTATTATGAAGACGGGTGGTTCCGTGATAAACTAAGGGCGGGTGAGCCTGATATAGCTCTCTAATGAATTGGGTAACGTGAAGGAGTTAAAAGTTAAGGTTTCTCCGAATATATTTAGGGAATATACTGTGATGGGTATTCCAAACGTAACTAAGTGGGTTACTCCCTATGTAAGAATGTTATTAATGCCTCAAGTTACCTTTATGTCTTATGATTTCTATTATTTATTCATGATTTTATGAGGTATGTTAAAGTGCTTATGTTTTATGGGTAAAGTATGATTCCATTATTATGTATATATGTACTCATGTTTCCTTTCCATACTTTTTATAACCCTTACTGAGCTTTTTATGCTCATCCCAAGGTTTTGAAATGTTTTTCACAGGTCAAGGGAATGGTACATGATATAATGATAGCATTAAGGAAGTGTCAAGAATGAATCTATGTTTTAGTTTAAATATGTTTTCGTTGATGGGAAAAATGAATACTATATTTTATGTAACCACTTTGTTTAAATGTGGAATATAATGAAGGTTTTATGATATAATTCTCTAAAACTCTAAACCTAAAAAGACCCTCAATGTGTAATCTTGTAATAACTCAAGATTAAGTATGGTTTAAGTCTGGGGCCTTATAAATTGACTCATCCAAACTCTACCAAAATAATCTATCAATATCCCTCTCTTACACCTATAAGCCTTACCTTAGGTAGAATGAAATTTTATAAATCCTTTTGGTTCAAACCAAAGGGAGTTACGTGATTTTAAGGTAACATCATCCCTAAAGTTCTCTTTTTTAATTTTACTTCTCCAACCCACTAATCCCTTTTTGTTCCATTATTTTATGGCAAAACCAGTATAATAAATATAATAAGATGATTTTTATGAGAATTATTAGAGCTACACCTAAACACACCTCCATCTAATGGGAAAAGAACATACTGTTTTTGTGGATGGTGAACTACTGCCTCACAAAACAATGATTATTCAATTATCCCCTAAAACCTCTCATGGTGGTAATTAAGATGTAACTGTATTTACATGTGATATATATTATATTTATATTATCTCTATAATTCTCTATTTTTAATTTATATCATACCTTTATGGTTTCCATAATGGTTAAATACGACAATTTCATTTGAGGAAGTGCGGGCTACTGCCCCTCCAAGTGATATGACTCGTTCATTCCATACGTGGTACGTATAAAGGATATAGTTAATTTAATAAAATAACATATATATTATAATTTAATTATAATATACCTATGTATTATTATGTTTTCATTCCTTTAAAAATAAAATATAAATGAAAGTAGCGTTCATGCGTACGTACAACTTACAGTCCCCATGAACGGTGTGTTCCATTTGTTATCTCCAAATGAAATGGAATATCATAAAAACATATACACTGGATATATATCATATATATGATACCTAAATCATGAATTTAATTATGGAGATAATGGACTTTTTACCACACATACAATTTTTAATTATGACACGTTCATTTTTTGACTAATGTTCCGAACATCGACAAAATGTACGATATGAACTCAAATAATTAAGTAATTGTTAAATTAAGGTAATATGTGACATAAAAAGAATAATAAAATTTAAAAATGTTCTCAATGAAGTAAAAAATCAACTTAAGTATATTATTCAGGAAGAACCCGGAATATACAAGTCGTGTTTGACACGAGGTAAGGGTTTTCTTATCTCACTTTTAATTCCATGAGGTTTCTATTGTTCCCCACTTGATTATTGCAAGTGGTGTATTGTGCACTTCAATTTGATATATATTATCATGATTATATTTATATTTAGGTTATTCTGTTATTGATTTTGTGGCTATTAACTTTTGGTCATACGACTTGATTGATTACAATGAGGTAAGGGGTTTTCATCTCACTTCTTGTACATGTGAGATTCATGCTATATTTCCACTATTTCCTTTTGTGTGGTGTATGTACTTCCAATTATTGTATTCTTTGTGTAATATACTTTAATTTATGGGAATTTACATCTTCATTGTGTGATCCTTCATTCATGGGGTGTATGTTGAATAAGTTACAAATCGGTAAGGGAATTCCAAATTTCAATTTCCACTCATTGGGCTTTATGCATACTTCATTGATTATGTGTGTAACACCAAAATCTTCCACGATGCAGTTCTTTTTCAATAATTCAATAGTTTTCATTATACGCAAGTTCGAGATTGTAACACACCGCAACCAATCAAAATAGCTGTTATGAATAGAAATACCCACTTTTTGAAATTATATAAATTTTATATTTCAAAATGGACTTTATTTTTGGATTCAGAATATCGAAATTAGTCTGTGTTGAATTTTTGGTATATTTCTGAGAACTTCCAATTTTCGATGAATAGTGAAAAATACTTAAAAACAACTTTTTTAATCAAAATAATGTATAGTGATAAATTATATGATTGAGTGGCTTTAAAGAATAATTAGAATATATTTTAACCGTTTTATCCAATGGTGTTCATTATAATTAATTTCGCTTTAAAATTGGGCATAAACAACTATCAATCTTTTGATATATATTGTTTCTTAAAAACACGCTATTTTTTGTGACAACGAGAATTAATTATTAAATTAATTAATTCAAATTATATGTTTTGAATTTTGTAAAATAGAAATATTTTTTTAATTAGGAATATCAAATATATCTTAGGGTTAGTTTTTGGTATTTTTCTGAAAAACTTAAATTTTTGATGAATAGTGAAACCACTAAGTGGTAGTTAAAAAACTAATTTTTCGTTTAAATGAAACGTTACCACTTCTGGGAATTGAATTTCAAAAATCCGACATACATAATTTTCATTAGGAAGTAAAATGTGGTAAAATGACATTTAAATAATTTTTGGTGAATAGTAATTTTTAAGTTTTATTAACCGCGATTAGAGGTAATTCGGGTAATTTAAGGTAAAAATGATATTATAAGAATATAAAAATATACTGACACATGTACTAATATGATTTGATGAGTCCTGGAAGACCAAGAAAAACCATGGGACTATTTTTGGGACCCCATAGAGTCAGTTGTGTAAGATAATGACATTAATACCTTTTATTTTAAGTAAAAATAAAAATGTCACAAACATGTGTTATTTTACTAAAACAATTATTACATGAGGTTATATAAGTTAAAATTTAGACTATAAATATTCATTGGAAAGATAAAAATATTTCCTATATGTTGATATTTTCTTTATAATTTTTGAACATTAAATATATTATTTTTTTTATGACAACATGATGATGCAACGACTACCTCATTAATTAACGATTTAAATAAAATGAAAAGATAATGTTAAATATAAGAATTACACTTGTCAAAAACCTATTTTATGGGTTTATTTGGAACCCTTATCACCTTATCCTAGAAATATACAATTTTGGGTCCATTGAAATCTGAAAATCCCTTCATAATAATGTAACATTTCATTACTTTCCAAGAGTGCCCCTCCTCTCCTCTTATAAAACGCCCCCACCTATACCACCTTATTCACACCGTTAAAGGCATATTTCTCAGCCATATTCTGCCCAAATCCACTCTCAACTTTCATCTCTTAGTCATATAAGCCTCACTTTGGGCAGAAGTCTTCCCAAGGAAGCCTTTGGATCAAATCAAAAAGAGTAACCCGATTGTAAGGTAATGTCTTCTCTTATGTTCTTTTGTTTTATTTTGTTTCTCCAACCCCTTAAAATCTTTTTATTAATTTATTTTTTAATAAAAACATTATCTTTAATATAATAGGATGTTGTTACGAGAAGTATTTGGTTTACACTTACACACACCTTCGCTTATGGTTAAAGAACATACTGTTTTTATGGGTGGCGAATTACTGCCTCACGAAACGATGATTGGTCAATCTCCTTTTAACTCCTCTAATGGTGGCCATTATGATGATACTAATTCTATATATTATATATATTATGTTTATGTTTTCTTTATTCTTCTTTATTTTTCATTTATGTTATACGTTTATGATTTCCATTATGTGTAAACGAGATAATTTCATTTTAGGAACTGCGGACTACCACCCCCTCAAAGTGATTTGAATCGTTAATGCCATATGTGGGATGTATAAAGTACGGAGTAAATGATATTATATATGATATTATACTTAAATTATAATATACCTTTATATCATTATGATTTCAATCAATTAATTATGAAATAGAAATTAATGTAGCGTTCATGCGTACGTACGACTTACCGTCACCATGAACGGTGCATTTCATTTCGTACCTCTAAATGTGATGTAATATTATAAATTCATGTATATACTGGATATAAATGATATATATGATATCTAAAACATGAATATAATTCTAGATATAATGTATAGTTTACCTCATGAACAACTTGTAATTATAAGAAGTTTATTTTTGACTCAAGTACCAAAGATCGACAAAATGACCGTTATTAACTTAAATAATTAAATAATGTTCATAACATGGTAATAAGTGATATAAATGGAATAATGAACTTTAAAAAGGTTCTTAAGAAATTATAAATTAACTCTAGTTTATTATTTAGGAGGTTAAAGAACGGTCGAGTCAAGTCGGACATGAGGTAAGGGACTTCGTCTCAATCTCCTTTCATTAAGGCATATTTTATTTTATACAAAACTTTATTTTATATGGTGTATAAACCCCTTTGACATTGAATTTATTCAAAAGGGATATTTTAATATGATGAGTTTTACTAAATGAAAAAAGGGAATTTTTTTGTCTTACGTATGCGGTGACAACGACTTCTCCGCCGCCGTGACCCTTATTTGAGTTTCAACTTCCTCTACCAAGACATAAAATTATTTAAATGAAAAATAAATACCATGTTTTTATTTTTGTTTATTTTGGTATTGAAAATGGTTTTGATAATGTTTTTATTATATCAATGTGTTGTATTTATATCTTGTTATTGAAATGTGGAAATATTATGTTTCCTTTATGCATGTTTTATGTGATACGATTATGTTATGATTTATGATATGTTTAAACCTATTCATATGGGGAATGAATTGGACTTATTAAGTGACAGGTGGAGCCCGAAATAGCTCCTCTATGCATCAATAGGTCTCATGAGACAAACTAGTGTCTTGACACAAGGCCTTGACAAAATCTTATTCGGAGACTTGGCACGAGTCATTGGATACGTGGTTATGATACTCTAGAATTACACATTCCATCATTATGAAAGTTGTTATTGATATTTCATGTGACTATTCGACTAGTAGAATATCTATGTAAATAAGTAAATGACATTATTTCATTTTATTTTTCCATATTATGCTGAATTTCATTTTTAAAAGGCATTTGTTTTAGTTATACATTGCCTTAAATGTTTATGTTTATTTATGAAAATTTCCGCTATATTGTTATCCTTACTGAGCATCTGAGCTCACCCCTTTCTATGTTTTATTTTCCCAGGATGTGAAGAAATATTTTATGACTGACCTGAAGGGATAGTCTGAAGTTGATATGGGTGTGTACTATGGAGACCATGTTATTTTAGTTTTTCACTTTATGATGTAATGTAACATTTATGAATGTATCTAGTGTTTCCAAGTCTACTAAACTAATCAGCCTTTTGAGACATGATCTTTTGTGATCATGCCAATGTTACGTAATAATGCACCGACTCTGGGTAACTGGGGTTGGGGCATTATAGTTGGTACAGAGGTAGTTTAGTACTAACCTTGGAAGCTAGATTTAGAAAAACTCTGATTAAAGCACATAGCCCTAAGATAGACTTTGAGGATTAATATAGAAGAACTTCCTAGAATTTTGGTATTATAGAGATTTTTTGAGCTTTCTGAGAAATATATCTCTATCTAGATACATACAAGTAGAGGCGGCTCCGGCACAGATGTACCTAGGGGTAAAACCCGAAAACACCTCTTTGAGCTAGACTCGAACGGGGACTGGTGCACGACAACGAGCCTTGCTGCACTCTTGGTTACGACACTCTCTGGGGATATGCTTAGGATAATTCCCATTTTCTTTACAAACCATTATGAAGGGTTTATGAGTATATAATTCCTCAAAGAAAACATTTTTATGATTATGGATTATATCCATAAACTGTGAAATTTATGTTAAGTTTTTTACAAGTATGAAATTATGTATTTTGATTCATAAAATGATCTAGTTTATGCCATTGTTTAGAAATGGCGCCTAGTGGAAGGAATGGAAACTGTATCAATGAACACACTCCATGTAGGGATTTCCATCCTGCTCAGTATAATTATAGAGGAGATGGTGATACAACTGGTGCTGATCAACTTGTCACCATATTGTGACAACTCACTCAGGGTACGAATAATAACCTTACTTGTATTGAGAACCCTGATCCGCAACGTGGAGGATCAATGTTAGACCGCTTCATTAATAAACAACCACCAACATTCAATGGGAGTAAAAATCCCTTAGTAGATGAGAAATGGATAAATTACATAGAGAAAATATTCCATGCCTTGGGGAGTAGTGAAAGGGAAAAGGTTATCATGGAAGTTTACCGCCTCACTAGAGATGCTAATGAATGATGGTCATTGATTCAAAACACAAAGGAAGATGATGAATTATCAAATATGGAATGAAGGGAGTTCAATGATCTTTTCTTAGAAAAATACTTTCCTCATGACCATCGAGCAGATATGGAAAGGCAATTTCTGAGTCCGAGACAAAAGGAGTATGAGAATGTCACAAAGTATGAGGCCAACTTTACAAGGTTAGCGAGGTATGCTGCAGATTATATACATAACCCAAGAAGTAAGATCGATCGTTTCTTAGATGGGTTAAAACCATTTCTCCGTCGAGCTTTAGTATCACAATCTTTCTCAACGTATGAAGATATAGTCTGGTGTGCTATCAAGACAGAAAAGTAATTCTCTAAAGATTATGACCATAAAGTAAAGCAAGAGAAGAAGTGAATTGTGGAACAAGAGACAGATAAAAGGAAAAAGGGAAAGAAGTATTTTCCATTATGAAATAATTGTGGGAAGAATCACCCCGGTACTTGACTAAAATGAATGGGAGTTTGTTATGAACGTGGAGACAAAGGTCACCAGGCTCGTAATTGCAAGGGAACGAAAGAGGCTATCAATGTTGAATGCTACAATTGTTGGGAAATGGGGCATTATGAAAATTAATTTCCTAAGAATCCGAGAAAATTACCTTAGAAAATGCCAAGGGATCAAGGCCAATATTATGTTTTTACTATAGTTGAAGTGGAATAATTAATGTATTAGTGATTTTGGACTCAAGCATTATATTCTGGTTATAATAATAATGTGATATATATAAGGATTGTACTGCAGTACTTGTTGTTTTCATTATGGTTTTAATATGATTAAGGTAATCATATTTTTATTATGTGACAATAATAGAATCTTTACTTTGTTTGGGGAATCTGAAGTTACAATTGATTTTAGAATTTAGATACATTTTAGAGATAGTCCGGACAGAGATATTCTGGATAACTATAAAGGTTGGAATGGATTATGTTGAACATTGGATAATATTTTTAATGTCAAAACATTTCTGAAGATTATTTTTGGAATACTTTAATAGTATCATTTTAGTAAAAGGACAACCTGTAGGTTGGAGGATAACCCGTCGCGTCGGACAAAGCTGTAGAAATCGAACCCACAACCATAGTGCGACATGCCTTTATTACCTACCACTAGCCTACAGGAAGTCCCTGGTTATTAAAAAATATTTTTTCTAATCTAAATGGTATGTGTTAATGTTTGGAACCTTATACGATTAGGATAAATATAATATTTTTTAGTTCTATTATCTTTTTGAGTGAAAGATGGGTTTGTGTTAAAAATTTATAAAAGAATGAAAGTCTACATGAAAAGTATGTACATTTCCTTTTGTTCTTAGTAAATCTCCTAAATAAATTCCTCAACTTTATGAAAGGAAACTTTAAACAAAAACATTGTCGGTTAACCTTTCCTACTGGGGAATCAATGATCGTTTAACCAATCACAAGTTCATGATTTTCTTGTAGTTAACTTTCTCCTAATCCTGTTTTCTACAATTCTCCATCAGACCATGATGGTTTTTTTCTCCTCCATATCCATGTTTTTATATAATCCTAGTATGGGATATCTTGGGAGACCTTTGTACTTCTCTTTCTTTCATTTAAAGTTATATTTTTATTAACCCTATTTCCGATATGAGTTTTCCACAAAGGTATTTTCTACTTTTAACCTTTTATTTTAGAAAAACTATTTCAAATTGAGAGGATGCAATTTATTGAATGAGGGGAGAATGTAACAACCCAAGCTTCCATGATACACTTCTCTTTCAATAATGCAATAGCTTGCATTGTACGCATGTTCGAGATTATAACACACTGCGACCAATCAAAATAGCTGTTATGAATAATAATACCCACTTTTTGGAATTATAAAAATTTTCTATTTCACAATATACTTCATTTTTGGATTCAGAATATCGAAATTAGCCTATGTTTATTTTTTGGTATTTTTCTGAGAACATCCAATATTGGATGAATAATAAAAAATACTTAAAAACAACTTTTTTAATCAAAATAATTTATAGTGATAAATTATATGATTGAGTATTTTTAATGTATAATTAGAATATATTTTAACCGTTTTATCCAATGGTGGTCATTAGAATTAATTTCACTTTGAAATTGGATATAAACAATTGTCAATCTTTTGATATATATTGTTTCTTAAAAACATGTTATTTGTTGTGACAGCCAGAATTAATTATTAAATTAATTAATTCAACTTATATGTATTGAATTTTTTAAAATAAAAATCATTTTTTAATTAGGAATATTAAATATAGCTTACGGTTAATTTTTTTTATTTTTCTGAAAAACATCAATTTTTGAGGAATAGTGAAACCACTAATTTGTAGTTAAAAAACAGATTTTTCGTTTAAATGAAACTTTACCACTTCTGTGAATTGAATTTCGAAAATCTGACATACATTATTGTCATTAAGAAGTAAAATGTGGTTCAATGGGATTAAAATAATTTTTGGTGAATAGTACCTTTAAGTTTTATTAACCATGATTAGAGGTAATTAGGGTAATTTAAGGTAAAAATGATATTATAAGAATATAAAAATATATTTACACATGTCCAACTCTTATTGGATGAGTCATGTAAGACCTAGAAAAACCATTGGACTATTTTTGGGACCCCATGGTGCCACTTGTGTAAGATAGTGACATTAATAACTTTTATTTTAAGTAAAAATAAAAATGTCACAAACATGTGTTGTTTTACTTAAACAATTATTACATTGGGTTATATAAGTTAATTATTAGACTATAAATATTCATTGGAAAGATAAAAATATTTCATACTTCATGATATTTTTTTTATTATTTTTGGACATTAAATAAATAAAAGTTTTTATGACACCATGATGATGCAGTGACTACCTCATTAATTAATGATTTAAATAAAATGAAAAGATAATGTAAACTCTAAGACTTACACAATTAAAAAACCTATTGGATGGGTGGATTTCGAAACCTTATCACCTTATCCTCGAAATATATAATTGTGGGACCTTTGAAATCTGAAAAGCACTTCATGATAATGTAACATTTCATGACTTTCCAAGAGTGCCCCTCCTCTCCTATTATAAAAGGACCCTACCTCTACCACCTTATTCACACATTCAAAGACATCTTTCTCCGATAAACTATGCCCAAATACTCTCTCAACGTCCCTATCTTACTCCTAGAAGCCTCACTTTGGGCAGAAGTCTTCCCAAGGAAGCCTTTGGCTCAAATCAAAAAGAGTTAACCGATTTCAAGGTAATGTATTCTCTTTTGTTCTTTTGTTTTATTTTGATTCTCCAACCCCTTAAACTCTTCTTATTCCTTTATTTTGTGACAACAATAGTATCTTCAATATACTATGATTTTTTTTATGAGAAGTATTTTGTTTACACTTACACACACCTTCGTCTAATGGTTAAAGAACATACTATTTCTGTGGGTGGCGAATTACTGCCTCACGAAATGATGATTGTTCAATATTCTTTTAACACCTATCATGGTGGACATTATGATGACACTAATTCTATATATGATATATATTATGTTTATGTTTTTTTTATGATTATGTAATGTTAATTTATGGCATACCTTTATGATTTCCATTATGTGTAAATGAGATAATTTCATTTTACGAAGTGCGAACTACCGCCCCCTCAAAGTGATTTGAATCGTTAATGCCATATCTGGGATGTATAAAGAATGGAGTAAATGATATTATATATGATATTATACTAGAATTATAATATAACTTTATATCATTATTATTTCATTCCATTAAATATTAAATTGAAATCAAAGTAGTGTTCATGCGTACGTACGGCTTACCGTCTCCGTGAATGGTGCATTTCATTTCTTACCTATAAATGTTATGTAATATTATAAATGCAAGTATATACTGGATATATATGATATATATGATATCCAAATCATGAATATAATTCTGGATATAATGGATATTTTACCACATGAAAAGCTTGTAATTATAAGAAATTAATTTTTGACTCAAGTACCAAATATCGACAAAATGACCGTTATTAACTTAAATAATTATATAATGTTCATAACATTGTAATAAGTGATATAAAAGGAATAATGAACTTGAAAAAGGTTCTTAAGAAATTAGAAATTAACTCTAGTTTATTATTCAATAGGTTAAAGAACGGTCGAGTCAAGTCAGACATGAGGTAAAGGACTTCGTCTCAATCTCCTTTCATTGAGGCATATTTTATTTTATACACAACTTTATTTTATCCAGTGTATAAACCCCTTTGACTTTGACTTTATTCAAAAGTAATATTTTTATATGAAGAGTTGTACTAAACAAAAAATAGGGAATGTTTTTGTCTTACGTATGTGGCGACAATGAATTCTCTGCTGCCGTGACCATTGTTTAAGTTTCGACTTCCTCTACATGCCATATCTTTTTTTAAATGAAAAATAAAAACCAAGTTTTGATTTTCTTTTATTTTGGTATTGAAAATGGTTTTTATAATGTTTTTATTATATCAATGTGTTATATTTATATCTTGTGATTGATATGTGGAAATGTTATGTTTCCTTTATGCATGTTTTATGTGATATAATTATGTTATGGTTTATGATATGTTTAAACTTATTCATATGAGGAATGCATTGGACTTAATAAGAGACGGGTGGAGCCCGCTATAGCTCCTCGATGCATCAGTAGGTCTCATGGGACAAACTAGTGTCTTGGAATGGGGCCTTGAAAAAATCTTATTTGTAGTCTTGGCACGAGGCCTTGGCTATGTGGTAATGATACTCTAGCATTATGCATTCCATCATTATGAAAGTGGTTATTGATATTGCATGTGATTATTCGACTAGTAGAATATCCATGTGAATAAGTAAATGGAATTATTTCATTTTTTTCCATATTATTCTGAAGTTCATTTTTAAAAGGCTTTTTTTTCAGTTATACATTTCCTTAAATGTTTATGTTTATTTATGAAAGCTTCCTCTATATTGTTATCCTTACTGAGATTCTGAGCTCACCCCTTTCTATGTTTTATTTTCCTAGGATGTGAAGAATTATTTTATGAGCGAATTGCAGGGATAGTGTGAAGGGGATATGGGTGTTGACTATGGAGACCATTTTATTGTTGTTTTTCACTTTATGATGTAATGTAACATTTATGAATGTATCTGGTGTTTCCAAGGCTACTAAACTAACGGGTCTTTCGAGACTTGATCTTTTGTGATCATGCCAATGTTACGTAATAATGCACAGACTCTGGGAAACCGGGGCCGGGGAGTTACAATGTGTGGAATAAATATTTATTATTTATGTAGTAATTTCTACTCTCATTTGTGTGGATATAATTTTGATACACATAATCACTTGTTTTATAAATTATCATTCCATTGATATTAACTTTTTAAGGGTAATCTTAACTCAATTTCAATTCATTCAGTCAAACATCCATGTCATAGGTTTTGTTTTTACAAGAATATGTGTGAATGGACTGTGATTTATTTAAAATGGATATCCAATTATATTGAGTGTATTGACATTTTTCACACATAATTATGTCATTGATTTATCCTTAATCTAAAGATATGGTCTTTATAAAGGATTTGGTCTCAATTTACATTCCATTGATACCTCTTGGTCGTTATGCACGAATTCACTTTTATATGGTTCATATACTATCCTTTGACATATTATATCATGAATCCTATTATTATCATGATATTATAAAGTTTTGATTAATTTTATTCCCCAATTAATTGTATTCAAGCATATCTCATTTGGTTAGGAACTCTTTAACTAAAATATCATTTTAAATGTTTTAAAAATTTATTCTTCTAAATATTTTTCATTAATGTCCATGTATTAAAAATGGTTTTAAGTATGTCTTTTTATTTACATGAATGTTTTGAAATTATAATTCCTTTCAAAAGTTTCAAAGTGGTATGGGACACTTTGATTAAAAAATCTCTTTTAAATTACATCTTTGATAAATAGTGATACTTTTAAATGTTTTGAAGAAAAAGGGGATATTTCTCTAAAATAGTTTTATTTACTATTTTAATCTATGTAAATTACCTTAATTGTATTTTATTCTTTATTGAGGTTGATTTTTTATAATAAAATCTTCTATATTGTATTTAATGAGTTATGTTTGAATGTGGATGTGCTATTTTTATTCCATTCCTAGTTTGGGGTTAGAGTATTGAAATTTTGTATGCTGTTTCTAATACAAATGTTTAGATTATTTTTCTCATTTTTCATATGAGGAATGAATTTTACTTGGTATGTGTTAGATGAAGCCCATTATAGCTCCTCGATGCATTAGTCGGTCTCATGAGACAAACTAGTGTCTTGGCATACGGACTTCAAGAAATTTTTATTTGTGGTCTTGGCATGAGCCCTTGAATATGTGGTTATGATGTCTCGAATTATTCATTCCATCATTATGAAATTGTATAGTGATATTACATGTGATTATTCGACTGGTAGAATATCCATGGGAATAAATAAATGGTATAGTTTTATTTATCATTACCATATTAAGATGAATTTTGTGGTTAAAAGGATTGTGTTTTTTTCTTATACACTGCCTTAAATTTTTATGCTTATTTATGTTAGTTTCCGCTATATTTTTACCATTACTGAGCATCTCATCTCACCACTTCCTTATGTTTTATTTTTCCTGGGATGAAAATAAGTATATTACGTTTAACCTGCAAGAATAGGCTAAGATATATAAGAGTGTTCAAAGGGTTCAAAATGTTTTTTGTTATTTCATTATGTAATTTAAAACTTATGTATGTATCTAGTACTTCCAAGGATACTAAATTTGTCGGTCTTTCAGGACATGATTCCTTGTATCATTCCAGTATTATGTAATAATGCACCAACTCTGGGAAACTAGGGTTGGGGCATTACATACATGGATATTTAGAAAAAGGTATTTAATGAGTTTATATAATTTCTATAACATTATTATGATCATAAAATGACAATTTATTCCCTACCTTCCACAAATTCAATGATGAATTAATGAATTATTCATTTGTATGTGGGGACTACCACCTCAAAAAAGTGACACATTTTAGTTTTCATCCAGTATTTCTTCCGTATCGAATATTCTTAAAATAGAATTATTCAATATAATAACTTAAAAATAATATATTTATTCTTATATATTAATGATATTGTAAAAAAATAATCATTTTATTAACCACACTCACCTATTTATTATAGTATTTTCTTTGTACGGGTCGGTTTGAACACCAATATAATCATTCCTATGAATTTATATCATGGATGAATATGGGAACCAAATCAGTATAAATTTTTTATAATAACAAGTAAATAATTAATTGTTTTTGGTATAATAATTTAAGAGTTAAAATCTAACCCATTATTAAGATTCCACCTCTTTTCATTTACAATTATAGAAATATGAAACATTAAATTTGAACTTTTTGTTCAATAACTACAATAATCTTGGTGTGAACAAAAAACTATTTAAATAATACTGAAACTTATATTACAGTACCTTTAATAAAAAGGTTTTACATCACTATTACAAAACTTGTGTGAGGAAATCAAAATTTTAACATCTAATAATGAAAAAAATCGATCACTAACTAATGGATTTATAAGAAATGTTTATAATGAAAGGAAATAAATTGATAGAAATTTTTTTTAATGTTTAAAAATTAGTTATAATTATGCTTATAAATATTATATTGGAGATTATGTTATATTAGATGTAGCTATGGGTACAGGTAATGATTTTTTATAACTTAATTTCCATTATCTAAGTAATATCGACTAATCTTGATCCCCATTCACTTGAGTTGAATTATTTTATCCCATTAATATAGAAAATTATAGTTAAAAATAAATTTATTTGAATTTAGTATTACTTAGTTGTACACCTTACTAAAATATTTTTACTTTAATGATTTAAATATTTGTAATGGGTTTTTAGTTTCAGCATTTATTTGTAGATACTTATGTCATATTTATAACATGAACTTTTTTTGTGTAAACGTTTACATGGATGTATATTTATAATATTACTGATTCCAATTAAAGTATTTATCTACCTATATAATGTTATTCATTTAATATTTTGTTTTGATTCAAGTGTCATCAATGTCGTAAGGGTAATTTTCCTAAATTTTCAATTCCATGAAACATGTTTCGTATAATACATTGTGATTTATTTTTTATGGTGTACATACTATCCCATTAGATTGTGTTATTATTATTTAAATTTAGTACATTATATTTTGAAAAAATATAATGAATACATCCTATTAACCATTTTTGATACATTTGGTACTACTCGTATGTGTCTTGCTAACTAAATATTAATTCATTGAGTTATGATATTTCTCCTTGAACATTATTCCTACTTATTGGTTACATTCTAACACATGATTGAATTATTTTTTACTTACACTTAATTATTTTTAAATTCTAATTTCATTCCCATGAACTAATTTTTTATGCTTTTCAATATGAATCATTTTCCTTTTATATATTTCTATCTTCATAAATTCAATTTTGTTGAGAATCTAGAATCTGAATCATCTTTAATGAAAATTTCTATACATATTCATATTAAATCAATCTAAAAAATAATCCCATAATTTTGTTTCAAATCATAATTTATATTATATTTTTTATGATTCCTATTTTTCTATAACACTTTTTTTTAAAAAAATCTTATTATCCTTCTTAATTGTGGGATTTAAATATGGTATTTACAAAATATTAAAAAGGATTTATCATTCATGTATGTGTTTTTATCTCCCACTCCATGTTTCATATAGAAAAAAAATATTTCATTTTGAATTATATATTATTTGGATTAAAATTCAATTATAATTAAAAATAACTGTGTAGACACTTTAAATATTACTTTTAAATCTTACTTGTAACTTCCTCTTTTGTAACTTTGTCAAATTTTTTATAAAACCAGTTTTACAAATTTACATCTATTTTTCTCTATACGATCAACATTTTCTACCACCATGGTAGTAATGTGTATAATAATTCCCCTCCTCATTGTCTTTATAAAGTGATAGATATTACTTTTCCTTAGGTTAAATCCCAAGACAACATAGGATGGCAATAATTTCTAAGGGATTCGATTCACTTGGTGGAAGATTTTACCTTTGAAAATAAAAAACAGAACTAAAAACCCATAACTTGGAAACCATTATATAATACATGATAATAATTTAAGAAAACTAAATTAATTAAACCAACAATAGGAAATACTAGAGTATAATGTGGAAACCACAAAACAATATCATAGTATAAATTAGAACAAAAAACCAACAAAACTCAAAGACTCCAAAGGCAACAACTCCACATCTTCCAAAATTCTCCATGCTCCATCCCCAAAATCCATGATAAAAGTATCATCATGAGTATCTAAATAAATTATATAATTTTAGTTTTCCTGCATATTGATAAAAAGTATCAACAAACACACCAATGTGCCAAAGAATGGGGTGTGTAATGAAACTCAGTAGGTTTTATGAAAATATCTTCCCTACTATCACAACTAGGACAAAAGATTTAGCACATTTAGAAATGAAAATTTTGTTAAACCACATAAAAAAAATTTATATCAATGTAATACCATTTCAACAAAAAAAAATATACTATTTTCTGAACCAAATCTATTTCCAAGGAAAACAACTAAGAAAGACTTGAATACTATTTCATAATACATTTTGAAAAACACATTACATTCTACACTTCCTCCAATGCATGAAATGATAGAACTAAATATATTATCATGTTATGGGTCTTCCTTTATCCAAACCATTACATAGTGGACAATGTTTTTGTTAAAAATTCCATTCACTTATCTATCCCACTTTTTATAGGGGAAACTTCATACTTGTATTCATTCCAAATGAACATGAACACACAACAACCATTATTTCAAAAACCAATCCAAATAAATTTTTCAAACCCAATTAAATAAAATAATCAATTAATTTAAAACATTTTGATACTAATTTTTCAATTCAACAAAATTAAGAAAACTTTTTAAAATCATCATTTAAAAATCATGTTACCATATTCACTTTCTACAAAACAACAAATATCTACAATTACATAAACCATACATAAAGTGGGGTTTCATCCATGTTTTCACATAAATTTTCCAATTCAAATAAATAAATTCACAAAATTTGAAACCAAGCCTTCATGTTTTAATATTATGAGTTTATATTGAAGCCACATGCCTCGAAAACCTAAGAAAAAAATCAAGTAGGGCACTAATTCTTCAACAAAACCAAGTTGAATATCCAAAACCCCAACATAGATCTTGTTATAGATATTAAAAAAAACCATATCCCAATATTATTAATATCAAAAACCCTATATAATTTTATAATGGATTGGATCTATCTTTTCAATAGAATAAAATAGTTTAAACTAAGGAAAAAAACTATGGACAGACACTTTCTGATGAATCTGGGAATCAATGCACCAATATTTTCCAACAGATCACTATTGAATCAAGAGTAACAGTATCCACAACATTTGGGATAGGTTTCATTTAAGGTAAGGTTATACTATTATGATACTTTTACATTTAGGATTAATTTTTTTAGATCCACAATTTTAGGATCTAACTTATAATCATGCATGATTAGGGTGAACCTAAAGGAAACCCACATGCTAACCAGGCACAAGTCCTCTTTCCCCAAATTCATGGTTAGTCATAGGACTACATTATTTTTGGACATAATGTGTACCTAACCATCAACCTAACCATATCCCATTATCTTCCTCTTTTCATTTATTTGAAGGCTTTTAATGTTTTCTACTAGCCATTCTAAAACTTTCCACCTCTAGAAAATCCCAAAAACCATTATATAACTCTTAATAACCATCATAAGTATGACCTAATTAATTTATATTCATAAAATAAATAAATAATGGGTTACTATATTGAAATGTAGGGTTCTAAATTCTCCCAAAAATTTAACATTCCATCCCCGAAATCTAGAAATCCACCACTTTCGTGAAAGATTTTGAGTCATGAGTCGACCATTTCCTTTTCAAGTTCTATCATTTCATAATGAATATGACTATGATTCCACGAAATCCCATAATGGAGTAATGAATTTCCAATGAAATACATTATCATTGCTCTCTATAATCATCATTATCATATGAACCAATGAGCCATCGAACTCTAGTTTAACATGATCCCATCAAAGCTCATGATTAGGATCAGGCTGATATATTTTAAAATAAGATACATGAAACACTTTGTGATCTAAAATGAAGTATAATGTAAAATAAAATTGATATTAAACCTCAATAACCAATTAAAGTATCTCAAAATAAAATATGTACCAAGGAGTTAACATTTTGTTCTTCTCAAAATAATTATTCAAAAGAAATGGATCACATCTTAAGAATTATTGATCACTCATCTTGAACAAAAATGGCTATCAACGATGATCCAAAAATGATTATTGATTACTTTGAACAATATCCATCATTTTAATGGTCAAATAAGTATTCATTTTTGTCTCCTCGAAGAGGGTTGTTCCATCCCATAAAGTATCACATGTTTCTACCCAATAAAGTGAAGAACGACATGGAATACCATATAATTATTCAAAAAGGATCCCTATGTATCAATTCCTTAAAAATAGTGTTATATGAGATATAAAATAATGGTATGTTCACCTCCAACGATCTACCAAATATCATTATATAATCTCACATCATGTATTCAAATAGTTGTATCATCCTTTCAGATTTTCCATCAATCTGATGATGATATGTTGATCTCATAGTCAACTGAATCCCAAGGACATACTGTAAGGGTTTCAAAAAATTTTATGTAAACCCCAAATCTCAGTCTAATACTATCAAAATAGTTACTCGATGCATTTGTAAAAATAATTGTATATAGATTTTAGGAAATTCCTCCACTGTATGACATTAATGAATTGGGATGAAATGTTCTGACTTTGTTATATGATCCACTACCACCCATATGGAATTGGGGTTTCAAACAATCCTTGGGAGACCATTCAAAATATCCATGGGTATATCATCCCATTTCAAAATAGTAATAGTCAAATACTCTCGCATTCTAACTAGACTCTAATTCTCTACATTAACCTACTGACCAGTGAGGCATCTCAAAAAACGCTCACCCACATTACATTCTATTCCTACCCTCAAAAAGTTATCATTTCGTTCCTTATAAATTGTTTGTATTCTCGAATGAACATCCATTCTCAAATGATGATAACCATGAAGAATTTATTCCTAATATGAAATAGGTACGACCATCCGATCTTGGAACAACAGAACTAAACTCTCATATAACTTTGATCCCTCAATGTTCTTCCCACCACTATGTTTTTACCAGATATAAATACATTCTGAATCAGATGTATTTTCCTCTTTACCAATCTCAAAAAAAATCAGAAAAATATATAGAATGAAATCTACCACAATAGCTATGTCTTCACAATCCAAGTGCATGTCAGCTATCACAGACATCAAATTCCACTAATCTAAAAAATCCTCTTCCACATGACCATGTGAATTACTTCTTAATGCATATTAATCATAATTTCCTTTAAATTATGGGTACTTCAATTCAGTGTCCATCATTTATATATAATTATTCAATATTCTTTTTATCTGATTCAAATAACATTTTGATAAAATGTGTTTCAAGATCTTATGATTCATAAACACCTTGAATTTCTCACCAAAGAAGTAATGACAACATTTCCTCAAAGTAAATACAACAAAAACTAAATCCAAATCATATATTTTTTATTTATTATCATGTAACTATAAGTTTCATGAATCATTAGAAAGAACATGATCTCCCAACATGTAAATACTTCCCAACCATATTATCAAAGAAATATAATACACTACATAACTTAGTTTTGGTTGTAGAAAAATCATGATCAATGTAAATGTAAGGAGAATAATAACATAATGAATATACTTATTAAATTCTGTATTCCATTGGAATGGAACATTTTTCCTCATAATATCTATCATTAGTGAAGCTGGGCATGAAAAGTGATGAACAAAAAAGCAGTCATAACCAGCCAAACCAAGGAAACTCCATCTTTTAAAGGAGTTCTTTTTTGGTTTCTAAGAGTTAAAAACTTTTATCTTCTATATATCCATTAATAAACCTCTTTTATAGAAAAAATTTCCAAGTAAAATTACCTCTTATATACAAAAATCAAAAATTAGTAATTTGAAATACTGACGATGATAACTAAAAATTCCCAAAACAATTTCCAAGTGATTCCCATGCTCTTACATTACCCTTTGATACAAAAATAGTCCATATATAAAAAACATAAAAAAACTATGGACCATTGAAATAATTAATTCATCAATTCCATAAAGATGTATGGTGAATTCTTAGGATCTAAAGGCATGTAAACATATTTATAATGTTTATATCTATATCCAAAACCTTTCATTTCAATATACTCCTTATTAACCCTCAATTAGTGATATTCAGATGCAAATTAAATTTTATATAACATCAAATTTACCCTCAATTAATTTAATATAACATTAGTGCATGGATGGTGATACTAATTTATTATCATAGCTTGATTAATCCTATAATAACCCATACACAAATGAAAGATTTACATCTATTTTTTTCACAAATAATACTAGTGCTTCCCATAGAGATGTACAAGGCATAATGAACAATTTTTATTTCTAGGACTTCCAAATGAACTTTTAATTTCCTTCATTCTATTGGTCCAATATGGTAGGAAAAAAAGAAAATGGGACTGATATCAATTAATAGATAAATTTTAAACTCTAATTCTCTTATTGGTGGAAACCCTATGAAATTTTAGGGAAATTCATTCGAAACTAAACAACCACTACTGGGAAATGGATATTCTCAATCTCATTAACTGAGTCTAGAGACAACGCTGTCAAGTGGTACGATATCATTCCAAATTCTGGTGCCAAAGTGTCTGTTGCACCTACCATTATATTATGATCTTCTCTAAAGAGGTGCATTACATTATCATCAGTTGTAAAACAAACCATTAATGTATAATATTTGATTTTTTCTTTGAGAATTTTCAACAAATCCATACCTAGGATTATTTCATAGAAATCAATCTGAAGAACAGATGAATCCCATATCAATTATTCTCTATAAATTGTTATAGAACATGATTTCCAAATAAGGGCTTGAAATTATATTTGACCAATAGGTGTTTGATGTTTCAAAATAGAAGGCATCACTGCATCAGCTATACTGATGATATTTATTATGATAACTCATCACATCTATGTATATATTGATTTAAAAACATGAGATATTCCCTGAACACCTATTCATGGAGCATTATGAAAATAACATTGATGATGTCCCATATTGTTTCAATTATACCATGCTCTAGTTAGTATCGTAAAATGTTAAATAATGTGATCAAATGAAACATATATAAAACATCTCAGCTTACACATGGTTTTATGAATAATATTCACAAATATATATGTCTCATTTTGATCCATTAAAATACCCTATAAATAGGTGTACCTCTTCTTCTTGTTCCTAGAATTAGAGTTCCCACCATTCCATGTATGTATCAACCTGATTCCCCAACACATATTTCCTAAGATACCTATTTCTTCCATTGTTTCTCTTTTGACCATCTCAATATAATCCATTATACAAAGTTAGATAATATTTGAGTAAATATGTGGTCTCATACTTAATTCATAAATTCATTCCTTTGAGGATTCCCTAGCAGAAACATATGGTGAAAAGAGTAATAAATACGTGACTTTATCCTCATACATTGTCACTGAGATATTTCCCTACATGAAGATGAAAAATTATGTCCTTATAGACAAACTAAAGATGCGAGGATTGAATTTTTTTGATTAACAATTATTCATGATCCTCCCATAAAATTTCATGATCTAATTAAACATCAACATCTAAATCCCACCACTGGCATGAATGACCCTACATGATATATGTTGCTAACTAAACTTTCCTCTTTTATAGTGTGCCTAAGAAATCATAGTTTTCTTAATCCTATTCATCAACACCTCCTATTTATCTAGTTCCAAATCACCCTAAAAGATTTATGAATTCTTATTTTACAACTAAATGGAATTATCCACTTGTCTTGTTGAATCTATTTTATCCGTTATCCATATCTTTAAAAGCCTGCAAAATACTCTGATCTTTTTGTTGGATCACCCATGGCTAAGATGTAACCATATTTTCATCATATTATTCCATTTTATTTTTATATTTATAACTAGTTCTATTTTATATTACCAAAAAAATCCAATGAGTCTTACACTCTATCAACTAAAATCCTAACAATTTCAAATTTATGACATCATACCTATCAGAATAAGGGTTTCCAAAAATTCGACATTTGTCTATTTCCAAGTTATTTTTGATAATTCCATCATGATTTTTAATATCATATATTTTTTAAAATACCACTAACATGATTTTTAAAAATGTATCATTTTAAGAAAAAAATATTAACACTTTCAAAAATCATCTATTTTTCACCCAATTATAAATCCTTAATCAAAATGAAATATGCATTCCTAGTGGAAATGAATTCTTATTAATTCATTTCATGCTCTTCATATTGGCTAAACCCATCAAAATTAGTTAACAATCCTATAAGGGTTTGAAAGAAGTCATTCACCCAATAACCTATTAACTTGAGGTTCATAATAAATATAGAATCTATGAATTATTATTCTCTAATTTTCTGGTTTGGAAGATCCTACTTGTTTCTACCATCCCAACATAAGGAGTAATGCGGAATTATTTTCAAACGTCAAGACCAATTGAAAAATCATATTTATTGAAAATGAAATATAGATGAACCACGATTGATACGATTTGTAACATATCAACGCTCCTCATTGGCTTGAGATGGTAGTTGGATTTTACTTGTCTATGGGTGACATCCCCAAAACACCAATGTCTAGGAATAAATTCGTAGGGATTCAATAAAATTTTGGCATTATTTCTCTTCGAAATAATACAACCAAAACCATGTAAACCATAACCCAAAAACCAGTAAATATGAATGATAACAAAGTAATAACACTCAATTATCCAAAACAACAACATTACATACCATAGTATAACACAGAAACCAAAAACCAATATCAAAGTATAAAGGAGAATACAAAATCAAAAAAACTAAAAGTCCCTAAAGATACAAAATCTACATATCCCAACAAGATCCATTTTACAACCCCACAATCCATGATCAATGTATAATTATGTATCACTAATAAATTGAGATCCATTACTTTTACACATGTCTCGATAAACAATATCTCAAAATTCACGAATGTGTCGAAGAAAGGGGTGAGTAATGAAACTCAGTAGGTTTATAATAAATGACTTCCCAACTCTCACTACTAGGATATAACAAGTTTTAACATTTATATAAAAATTATATAAAACATTATTAAAAAGTTATTGTCAAATGAAAACCATTTCTCAAAAAACAATTTCATACCAAAACAATCTTGAAAACAGAATCTATTTTCATGGAAAACTACAAATAAATTCATTCAAAAAATTTAACATTCTATTTAGTGTAACCCATTACATTATATACTTCAAAAAATTCATTAAATAATGGAACTCCCTATAAATTCAAGTAGCAGGTCATCCTTTCCCCAAGTTTTCAATTGGTGAACAATTTTTATTAGGGAAATTTCATACCCTTATTCATCCCACTTTTGATGAGGGAAAACTTCATAAACTTATCCATCCTAAATGCACATGAACATACACCAACCAATTATGCCAGATCCATAAAAAAATAATTTCAAAACATTTCAATATAACAAACCTTTCATTGATTTTTTTTCAACCAATGTTTTCTTGCATCAGAACCAAAAAACCCATTTTATTATCATCAATATAAAATCATTTAATCAATTTGACTTCCCACAAAACAACAAATTTTTACAATTACACAAACCATTACAAAAGTGGTTTTCTATAATATTTTCCACATCAATTTCAAAATTTAAATCAATCAATTAAAATCATATCAATCTAAAGGTTAATGTTCAAATAACATATTTCATGATTGAAGCCACCAACATTTCAAACATAATTGATAAATAAAAACAACAAAAATTCATCCATAAAACTAGGTGGAGACTCCAAAACAGTTCCTTACATATTGTTCCCTATCATAAAACAACCATATCCCAACATTATTGTAATCACACAACCATTATCTTTAAAAATTGGATTGTATATATCATTAAATTGTTGGGGAGAAGTTGAAACTAAGAAAAAATCCACTAAGAGGGACATACTAAGGAATTTTGTCTTTAACACACCATGATCTGGCTATAGATCTATCCAAAATCAAGAAGAATGGTATCCACATCCTTTAGGAGGATCATAAATCTAGTTAGGATCATAATAGAAGAAAAATGATTCATTAAGTAGTAAAATCGAGTATGATCAACAATTTCTAGATCTAACCATTATTCTTACATAGTTAGGGCACACGATTAAGAAAAACATGTGGTCACCAGGAAAAATCACTCTTTACCAAAATTTATGGTAACTCATTGAGGGCCTCACTATCTACAAATACCACGAACCTAACTTTACACTAACCTAAAGACCACTTTCTACCTTTACAAAGTTTCTTGATGGTGTTCCATGGATTCTACTAACCATTCTGAAATCATAAACCACAAAAAATTTCTTAAAACATTACAAAACTCCTCCAAACCTTACAAAATATTAACCAAAGTACATTATATATTTAAAAAACATAAATAATATTTCTAATTACATGAAATAGGGGTTCTGTATTATTGTTCATGGATTAATTTTAAAATCCTATCATGCTATTTTCTTTTGGGGTATTTAAATAATGATATAAAAAATATAAATCTTTATACCTTGTTATCTGATACCATTAAAAGTGTTCTTATGATGGAAAATTTCAGTTATGGAAATATATATAAATTTCTTTATATTTTATTTGGGAAATCTGCTAATAATTCCATCCACTTTAATTATTTGTATGGATTGTGATTATATTATTTTAATTATTGACTTGGGAAAATATTAAAATCACTAAAGATATTTTACAAATATAGATGTTTATTACTATGGAATGTTAATTATGTATTGTAATTATTATTCAGTACTTTCATACAATGAATGAATTGGACATAGCATTTGATAGGTGGGTTCTGATACTAGAGATCCAACTTTTGTATTAGTAGGTCTCATTAGACAATATATCTTTTGTATTTATTGAATAACTTCCTATGTAATTATGATATATTATAACGAGTCATTGATAATATCTATAAGATGTCCTAGAATGAACATTTTATGGCATGAAAATGATTAATTTCATTATGAAATCCTTAACTCTGAAATCAATTATTTTTTCTCATTTGATTATTTATATTTATATTCATGGTTATCGTTCTAGGTCATGTGATTAGTTATAAGAAATTATTTGACAATTATTTATTATTTACATATTATACATTACTTATTTACTATATTATAAATATTAATATACATGTTTCATTACATTGTTTTTTGGATAGCCTTTCTTATGATTCCATTTCCACAGGTTATGAAAATAACTGTTACCCATTATTTATCCATGAGAGTATCATGTATATAAAATCTATTGGGATATTTTGATGATCTAATATAAAATATTGGACTCTTGGTATAACTGTAAATTTTTTGATTTGATGGGAATGATATGGGTTTTGTAAGTTAATTTGATTTCCTAAATATCTAAAAGTCAACACATTAAAGTTACCACACTTGTAGGTGACTCAATATTTATAGTTGATATTGATGTTATAGATTTTTAAATTTAAGTCACCTTATATTGTTTAAAATACAATATGTAAAATTTTTATTTATTTTCATTCGATTCTCAGCATATGTGTTTGATGTGAAACATATATCTTAAATTTTTTACAATATTTTGACCTCATTCATAACGGGTCAAAAAATAGCTTAGAAATAAACTACAATTATCACCTAAGAGAATCATACTTTTGGGGTAGATAAGCGCTATTATCATGAACTAGAGGTTGATTGAGTTAATATCCGCCCAACACTTTTATGGTTTTTATCACCAGTTACATTTTTCCTAGAGCCCATACCAATTTTTTTATCCAGACTAGGATGCCATTACAAGAAGACCACCACTATATATTAAAATAAAGGACCTTTTCTGTTATTTCGCTAATATATTGGGTCTATCATTGGGTTATGTTGTCTGAACTGTGTTTTTCAAATTCCAGATCATGATGTTTTCAAAAAAATATTCTCGAACAACAACACTAACATTTATCACCCTGGTAGACTAGATCTAGTGGTTATTATAGTATACTGGCATATGATATAATATATCACATCGTATAGAATCAAATAGTTTATTAATATCAAGGGACTAGATATATTCAAGATTCTTATATTAGAACTAAAAATATTAAATACATCTTAAAATTCCCATGATAACATTATTTTTGTAACACTTCAATTTTATTGAAATATTTCTCATAAAATAAATTCTCTTTCTTTAATAGATATGTTTTCAAGAAATAGTGAGATTAAACAAAAGATGATAAAAATATTATTATTTAGATGTGATACTTATAACTTTAGCATTAAAATTTGTGGTGTGAATATAAATGACTACACTATTAAAAATATGTATAAAAGTATTAAATATTTAATATTAATTGATAAATAACTATAAAATTTTCAATAAAATAATTTTATTTTTTAGAATTTTTTTTCTTCAGAATTTGTTTTTATATGATTTTGTGGATGGATATTTTAATTAATTTTTAATATTTAAGAAATGTAATTTTTAAAAATGATATCATTTTTGAAATTATCATTTCAGTGTTATCTGAATCTATTTTTTTTGGATTTTTCTAAAATGGTTTATATTTCAGTAAAGAGTAAGAAATATTTTATTTTGTTAAAATATCAATTATTTTCATGGAAATTTTCCCATTATTCATTTAATTTGATCCTAAATTAACAAAATTTATCTTTATATATAAATAATATAATTACTTATATTGGATTCCATATTATAATTTTTCTTTTATATGTTCATTTCTTAGGCTTAAATATTTTTTTTCTATGCACTATTTTTCATTACAAGTTATGAATTTATATTGAAAAGAATTTATAACACTTATAAAAACATACACATGTAAAATGATTTAATTTTTTTATTTGGAATAATTAATGATATATAATTGGGTCACCTTAATGTTTTGGTATAATGAGTAGTGATTATTGTACATATTTTTCACCTTGGTAAAAGAGGTAAAACATTATTAAAACTATGAGTTAAATAATTAAAATCACTAAAACACATGAAATAATTCTACTACATGAGTGGTTTTGAAAAAAATATATTTTTAATGAATAAAAAATGGGACTTTTTTTAAGCAGGACATCTAGAATGGAATTTTCGATATAGGTAATGTTTCATTAAAATTAAAAATCACTTGTTGGGTCCTTTCATGTAAAGTAATTGTCTGAAGACTAAAATTGGATATTTCTTACTCAAAAAAATATAAACAAATTTCAGTTATTTATTATTTAGTTTTAAAAATTCATTTTAAACAAATTATAACTATATTTATAGATTAAATGTTTTTTACAATTAAATTAATATTTTTTCATAATATTTTTTTAATATATTTTGTGTTCATATGTTAAATGAAATTTCTTCCTACTACTTAAAATATTATTGGTAATATGTATTTATAATTTAGAATTATAATTTCAAAATATTTTTATAATGAATCCTTTTTATATAATTATGTCATCATAGAAAAATAATAATTTATCACATTTATGGCTAAAATAGTTTTGAGGTGGTTTAACTATGATATAAGGAATACAATGATTCCAAAACTTTATTAATGTTATTGGTTGAGTCTATTTCTACCATATGAAAACATAAATTCTATTTTTTAGTGGTTCTGTGCCACATGAGAAAAATATTATTTTTATATTATTTAGTGTTTTATGTAATTAAAATTGTATCGTTTACCTCCATTATAAAAGTTTACCAAATCTCCTCTGTTAAAAACATTTCATGATTCATATAGATTATAAAAAACAACTACAATACCATCCTATGTTCACTAAAAATAGCATATATCTATTGGTCTTTCCAAAATGTCATATTTTCAAGGAATAAGTCATAATCCAGAAGAGGTTTCTCAACAAAGTGGTATGATTCTTGACTAAGTACTTTCAATTATATTAATTCCTTTTCATCCTGTAAATATATAGTATCCATAATAAAATAATAACTTGATTATCATAAATATACTAAATTTATTTTATAATGAGTTAATAACCATTATCCACCTCTTTTCCATCCTATGGTAAAAGAATATAATACTCTTGTATATGTCTGGACAACCACCACTACATAGCGATGTGTTTTTTTATTTATCACAATTTTACATTTATGGTTATCATGATGTATTTAAAATTTATATATGATATTTATTATATAACTATGGTTATTTAATGATAAATTATTATTTATCTTCTTTTTATTCTTTTCATTATTGAATGGAAATTGTGTCATTGCATGCATATGACCTACCATCTCCACAAAATTAATATATAATGTTTCTATCTAATTTTTTTTGGATGATTATAACTATTATTACAATTAATATATAATATATTTATAATATATTTATAAAATTAGGTTCATTATTGAGATTATGGAACCCAGATCAATGTGCACTGACTAGAACTACAGAATTGAAGCAAGAATATAAAACAAAGTCTTCATCATGTGGAACCATTATTTTAAAAAGGTATTGTTAATAAAAAGGTGATAGGATGGTAAAAATAAATATTATATAATATAATATACATTATTAAGTACCAAGAATATAAATACAATAAATATATATGTATTCTATTGGAGGTTCAAACAAAGACGAAGCAAGATGAGATGTGTGGTAAGTGTTTTATGTTTCAATGAAATTTTAAATGGGAATATTTATGATGGAATTTCTATTGAAGTAATTATATTAATATTATATAATAAAACACTTTTATATTTATTATCCATATTTTATTAAATTAATTTTCATGTAGTAGTAAAAGTTTCCTCTCTTGGGAAGTTAAATTGACTAAGAACATGTTTTAAATAAAAACAAAAATTATTTACACTTTGGTTAGAAATATTTTTCTTTCATGTGCATGTCATTATTAAAATGGTTTGAAAAATTTTAGTAATAGGAAAATCTAATTTTTCAAATTATTTTTTACCTATGATTAACTTTTTTATAAAAAATCAATGTAATATGTTTTTCATTTTCATAATGAAGTACTTTTTAATCTTTACTGAAAAAGTGAATTTTTTTTGTTGTAACGTACTCGTTATGAACAGAATTTAAGACCTTAAATAAAACTCACATATATAAAGATTACATTAAACATTTCAATGGTTATTTTCATATATAGAATTCTCATATTTATTTTATAGATATTTGGATTTTAAAAAATGTTTTCAAAATTAAAAGGGTATATTACTCATTAAATATTATAGTGGTATTTAATGCAATTTTTCATCCATGATAACAAAATTATATTATAATTATGATTTAATAGGGATATGATCCTATTATATGTCAATTATTATTTATCTATATAGTTTATTACTACAATGATTTTTTTGTAAATCCATTTATTTTCCATTGTTTATAAAATGATGAAATAATGAATTTTTTATGAATTTTTTTCCTTTCATTGAGTTTTGATTTAATGATATGATGAACTATTTGTTCTATTATGGTAGAAAAATATATTATTATCATTAATTTAGGTGTTATCATAGAATTATGTAACTCTCAATTGAATTTGGTAAAACATTATATCTCTCAAATTAGTTATTGGAAATGAGTTGATCTACTTGATCTACAATGGAGAATAAGTAGGGATGACTGATTCACTTAGAGAAATATGTGTTGATTCCTAATATAATATGATATTGGAGATAGGTGGGGATTCATGATCCATTGTAGAATGGTATATAGGTGTGGTTGTTTACCACTTGTCCATTAGAATAAGGTAAATAGGTACTGATTCCTATGATACTGTGTCATGATCTAATAAGAGATTAACATTAATATATGACATGGTTTCTATAACTATGATGGTATGACACTCTAATGAATTTTTTTATTCTAATGATTTTAAATCATAATTCATGATTTAATTATGTTTTTTTCCCACAACTATGAATAATTGTATTTTAAATGCTACGGTTTTATTAGATTAATTGTGATTATGTTTTATGAAATATTATGTACCAACATTATAATTTATCATAATGATATGATATACATAATCCACAATTTTACTTGAATATGATAATTTATTTATTTGTACCATTTTTACCCATATTAGTCATATGATGTAACCTTTTATTATGTTTCGTTTCCCAAGGTTGTGAGGAATGGTTTTAGGAATGGAATTTCAAGATGTAAAAAATTTGAGTATAACTTTTTAAGAGATAATGAATAATGTACCTAAATAAAATTTTTATTTTTAATGTTTATAAGTAAAATAATCTACTATATATTATGAATTTATAATAATTTTATTTATTGAATATTCATCAAACATTATGAAATATGTTGATATGAGATGTTTGGGGTTCTATAGATCATATCAGAGGTAGATTTAGTTTACCATTTGAGATTATTTTTAGAGAAAATTTGTGAAAACCCCTATTTATTATCGTATATATAATATAACATCATAAAATGTTTTTATAATTGATATTATAAGGTTCTATATTAATATCACCCTCTCTGGATATTACCAGTATATGTGGTTTTGGCACAAATTCACTTATAAGTAATAATGCTTAAAAGAGTTTGTAATGTTTATCTTATCCACCATTCTAGTTTATAGTGAATAAGACCTTACTATACACCCATTTTGACTCTTCTAAGGGATACACTCATGTTAATTCACATTTTATTTATCATCCTATATGAAGGATTTGAACACCCAATGACATTGTATGAACTAAGTTAAACATATGGTTCCTTGGATTTAAATAAATTTTAAATAATTTATAAATATTGTTAATGATTTTTCATGATTATATTATAACTTACTTTGATGATTACACAAACATTTGTGGTTTTCTTAAACATCTAAAATTAGAATAAATCTTAGTAACAATGATTGTTAAGGAAACTGAAATGATTATCCTCTAATCAAAATGAATAATGTAAGAATATGAAAGAAAAAAAAGTATTCAAATATAATAACTAGATGATAAGAACATTTGTGGGATTAATGAGATATGGATCATAAAATTTCATTTTTGGTAACATGATCATTATCAATCTAGATCAATAATGAGATCATAAGATAAATACCCTACTAACTATGTAACTTTTTCACCATAACCTAATGAAAGATATAAGCATATAAGGATATGAAAACCCCTTTTATTTTCATTAAAAGAATCATATAAAATGTTAATTAGTAGTATATACACCTAATAACATAAACAAGTCGTGAATATGGAATGTGTCTAATAGAAATTAAATCAAGTAGAAAATTACTTAGATCATGTTTGACATTATTAGAATGTAATTTAAAATCATTTATAATAAATTTATATATATTATAATTATATTATATATGAATATATATAATTATAATATCATATGTGATCCTCTTATAATATTTCAACAACCATTTAATAATTATTCTATATTAAAATCATCATTTTCATGGGTGAATTGTTTCATTTTACCTAATAATTTTGGTTTTGTAGTACTATACCTCAAACAATGATCAGGGTTCCAACATGAAAAAAATATTTACCATGATATAAAAAAATATTATATATATATATATATATATATTCACCCATAAAATGTTGAGATATAAAAATGAATTACACCATTCCTATAGACAGTAAATTGTATGTACGTATGAACATTGTTTCCAATTTTTAATGTAAGGAATGAATGAATGGATTAGAATAATTACACATTATAGAATAATTATTATATAATATATATTCATTAATTTTATCCATATGAACTTTTATTTAATTATATACTGAAAAATTAATCACACCGCTCAGTATAGATGGTAGTCAACACATATGTACGAGTAATGTGATAATTTTCCAATAGATTTTAATGTAAGAAGGTAGATTTGATATTATATTTTCAAAATATTAATTATGTGATAAATATCATTTACAAAAATCCAATTAAAAGTAACATAAATAAAGGATGGTGGCGGAAAATTAATGACATCACTGTGTGGAGGCGGTAGTCCACATGTATGCACGAGCGATACTTTCACGTCACATTTTATGGAATAGAGGGTCTATATGGGTGGTCAACAAATAATAATAATATTTCAGTATATTTAGGATAATATAGTTTTTATTTTATGATAAATACCATATATTGATAGTAGGTATAATAATAATTAAATTGGAAGAGGTCAGGTAAGCCGATTACATCAACTTCAGTGGGCCTTCATTAGATCATTTTTAAAGACCCTCAGAATTGAAGTTTAAAAAGGAAAAACCACTATATTGTTTCTAGGGAAGATTATTAGTTAATTGGGAATGGTTTTCAATTTATTTATGGGTCAATTTTGCATCATAAAATGAATTTATGGGTGTCCCTTTATATGTGGGAGAGAGGAAAAAATTGGAATTTCAAAAAATATTAGAATATAATAAAGTCGTTCTCAAGATGAATTCTTAAAAATTTATATTTTTCAAATATTGGGAACTTTTTTGATTTTTATATGTATATAAAATATTATTTATACAATTTAAATTGGAATTGATATAGGTATATCCTGATTTAACTCTTGGTAAACCCATTTTAACATTAATCACAATGATATATTTCTAATGTTTGTATTATTAATTATTTACAAAAATGAATGTTTATAAATATAGAAACTTTTAACTTATAATTTTATATATGGAATCCATTTTATTAAATTAAATCTCTAAAATTGTTGATAATTACATCCAAAATAAACTAGAATAACATATAAAAAATCGGATTTCAGGGGAAAATGTTTCCTCCAATATAAAATGTTTTTATACCAAAATAAAACAAAAAAATTAAGATAACCACAATTGATTTATTTATAATTTATAGTAATTAATTATTATTTTAAAACCATTTTAAAAAAATGTTACTTTTAAACTCATTTATGAGAAAAGGAAATTTATAATAAAATTAGTATTTTTCACTATTCATCAAAAATTACATTTTTCAGAATAATGTCAAAAATTCACTCGATGTTACATTTAACATGTTGATATCAAACTTGTATTTTAGCTATTTAAATTATATTTCTAAAAGTCTAAAAAAGTAATTATTTTATTTTCACACAAGAAGTAATAAAAACCATTTTCACGAAAAATATATTTATTTATATCATATTATTACTTTATTAAAAACAATTCCTTATGTTAAAAAATTATGAATAATTTTCAAAATGTGCTTATTATTATTCATTACATAAATATAACGTTTTTTATAATAATATGGTTCATTTAGACTATGGGTTTTGTGTGTCACATGCTATCAAAGAAATTATATTATTTAAAAATAAATATAACTTTTAATATCAGGATGCTTCATTCTAAAAAATTAAAATAGTTTTTTACCTCAAAATTATTTTATTATTATGTTAAAAATAATTATATCTCTTTTTCAACACATAATAAATTTCCCATGTAACTTACCTAAAATTTTCATTCCTACCAAAAGATTAATCATGTGAGAAGTTGTCACAAACCATTTTAGGTACCCTGGTTCCCTGATAACCGAGCCGATATTGAAAGATCCTGAAGGGCATTCCAAACACCCATATTCTAGTGACTATCACCTCGAATCATACAATATAAAATAGAGAATTAAATATATATAAAGTAGAAGATAAATATACAAATCAATTTACTCAAAACTCCTCAAGGAGATATTACCAAAAACCTCAAATGTACATAAACTCTAAAAATAGTATGTCATCGAAGTACATAAAGTCTAAAATGAAAAAATCAGCATCCCAAATAACATGTCACTCCATGACTAAAGGGATGAGGAACATCAAAATCTTCTAATATGCATTATCTCTCTACTCAGACCTATAAGGAGAAAATCTAAAAATTCCCCAAGGTATAGGTTGGCAGTCAACTAAAAAATCCATATAGGGTCTCATCAAGTGTTCCATAATAAGAAAAAAATCAATCTAAAATCAATAATAAAATATAAATGGTATTAAATTTTTATATTTATAAAATCTATTCATTTTATAATGATGGAAAACATTTCAAACAAGGCTTAAATAAGTACTTTTATAAAAATGTTTATATAAATCACTAGTGTGGACGATATCAATTTTATAATCAATTTAATTTATAAAAAAAAGATCAAAATAATCACCATGGTAATCTTCCATGTTATATGATAGTTTCTACTTTTTTCATCCTCACACTCTCATATTAGTTATCATGGAATATGTGAACACACATCCCTAAGGCAAAGGGTGAATAGAACTCATCAATGTTCCACAAGGAATACGATTTTTCTAACTATATTTCTGTAAGAGTTGACATAATTAATACATTTATAGGGAATTTAAATCCTAGTATTCTTTTAACAAATGGACCACTAACTACCCATGATTACATGCTCTTAATCAATCAATCAATAGAAAAATGGACAATCATTTATTTTCAAATCACTAATCATTAATTGTTTAGTTTCACACTTTTCATTTTCAAAATTCCAATAAACATTCAAAACGAAAACACAATTGTTTTAAAAAATCATAAAATTTCAAAATATGTCCAAACATAGGATTTAATAAATTTCATTTTAGAAAAAAATTTCAAAATCAATTAAAAATAAATTCATTCAATTTCAAATTACACCCTAATTTCTAATTATATTAGAATTTTTGTTTTTTCTGAAAATATATACCAATTTAATTTCTATTATACTTTTTTCAAATTTTATTTTCATAATTAAATTTAATGAAAATAATAGAAAACAAGAAAATAGATGTTACATTATATAGATAAACACAAAAAGAACAACTTTACTATAATCACAGAAACCGACAAACCAAATATGACTCACCAATAGAAGACAAAGGAACAGGTGATCACATAATATAATATAAAAATAAGATTCAACAGAATATAGTATAGATCCATCAATACCGAGATGATATATCCAACTATTTAGTGGAAATAGATAGATACAGAATAGGCATGAAGACTGCTTTCCCGAAGGGATGCACTAGAACCATCACGATGATAAATCACTGAAAATATGATCCAGAGGGATTGAAGATCTCTAAAATCACCTAATAAAATCCTCTAGGTTATGAATAGGGATTAAAATTATAAACAAATGGGAATTTCATCTGAACATCCTTGTTAAACCCAACACGCATGACATTACATGGCTTGTAACCCAATTACACTTCTCCCAATTTTTTATTCCAACAGTGCCTAAAAACCAGTCACCTTTTATGAAAAACATAATTTTTTAATATATAAATACCATGTAAGATGTGCACAAAATGTAACCTTGTACATTATGTTCTCATATTATGGAATCTTCAAGGTGATGACTACATGTTGTGTAACCCCATTACATAATGCTTTAATCCCTGACCGACTAAAAAATGTGTATCTCTTATATTGAAGCGTCAAGAAAATCCCAAACTTCACCATTAAAAATATACTCCCAATACCTTCTTGGTATTTCTTAACCAAAAACAAGGACTATGAAACACAATGATAAAACATCCCTGAAAAAAATGTAACATGGTATTATAACCCCCCCAATGAAAAAACATTATCCTCATAAATCATGTCAAGAATCATCCATATCATCAAGCTGAGTCCATTTCTCTCTCATTAGTGCATCATGTTCTCACATCTCGTGTGATTCAAAAACCATGATGTCATAACAAACATTCCAATGGTATCTTCCTACGATAAAGTACCATGGTCTCAAAATGAATGATCAAAATTTCATTCCCAATCATGGATAAATGAGTCACAACATTAAGACCACTCTATCCCAAAACATGGGATGGTTCAGAATGATGATTTCATAGCTATGATACATGGAAAACGTTATGTATCGATGTCAACTGTAGTGGATATTCTAAATGGTAATACACTCTACCAACCTACTCAATAAGATTAAATGGTCTCAAAAAGTTATCTGCATGATTTCACTTCCTCCAAATCAATGGATGACCTAAATAAGGTGGAACATTCCTGAACACAAATTCACCGACTAAAAACTCTAATAGTTTACACTGGTGATCATCATAAGATTTATATTGGCTATATTCCATTAATATTCTCTGGTGAATCAACTAAATATTCATTGTCTTATATTAGACAATACTCATTCCAACCAGGGAAGTTTCACTCATCTCTATTCATCATAATAGATATTTACAAGTCCTTACATACAAGGCCACAAAATGAGTGATTCTGATTGCAGACTAGAAACTATTATTATAAGAAAACTCAACCAATCCCAAATGGTCCTCCCAATACCACCAGAATCAAGGACGCCGACCCACAAAATTTATTTAAGGTTATGTATATCCATATATGTCTTGTCAACCATCTACTACTCATATTCCATACACAAATATACTTGAGATATCAGTTCTTCCCGGAGGATTTCACAAAAGAAATAATTATAACATCGATCTCTATATAATACTAAAGAATATTGTCCTTCGTGAATATGAACAAACACTCTCAAAAATCTATTTCCCACCTCATCAACATTGGTTGTATCTCAAATTAGTATGAAGTGAGTAGATTTTGTTAGCCTATGGATCGCAACCCATATCACATTCTTCTTTCTATGGTTATTTGGAAACCCAACAATAGAGTATATTGAAATCTCATCCCACTTCCATGTCATCACTGGAAGTGGATAATGAAAACTCAAAAACCATTGATTCTAAAACATGACTAGTTGGAATGTATAATAGCATGAAACAAAGTCGACAATGTCTTTTCTCATACCCAGACACCAGAATCATTACAGTATATCCTAAAACATTGTTTATGTTCTTAGGTGCACAACCCATTATAAATTAGGTAAATAACCCATCACATATTTTATTATAGGTAACAAAATGAAAAATTGATTTTGAAATCCTAGATTACATGTATGGTCCAAAAGTTTTATAAGTTAATTTTCCACATTGATTTAATTAAATGTCTTATTTTGTAAAATGGATATAGAAAACACTTGCACATAGTTTGTTTTATTATGTCTTATTGAATTAAAATGACTATTACATATCATTAACATTGATAATATTATCATTGTACTATAATCGCATAACTGGTACAAATATAGGGTTTTAACACATCCTTTCGACACATACAAAAGTGTTGATGGCCTCAACTAGTAGGATTTTTCCATATGAAGCATATTTATTTGAGACATTGATGTAGATAGAATTTTTAGAGTTATACCTAGACTAAGCCCAAGATCATATCCAATAACATAAGCATGATTGAAACTGTTTATGGGAGAAGTTCAATCTCATCGAGATCACATCACAGTCCATGTTCACCAAACGACCCCATGAAAGCCCATCCTTCACACACCTTTCACTTAGGGTTTTTGCGAGTTCAATAATGGGATATGTATCAATACCCTAGAATTATGATTATGAGCATTCTTTTTGTAAGAAATATTGAATACCCTTTTATTTTATTACTGTAGTTAAAGCAGAAATAATATTTTTTGTTAATATTCAAATTGAATTAATAAATCTATTTTAAATAATTAATAAATTATTTTTTAATAAAATATTATTATTAAATTACTTTTATTAAATATAAATGTTCATATTATTTTTATGAGGCAAAATGTAATTTTTATTAGGGTTTAATAAAAAAAATTTTCAAAACCCATCAATTTTCAATAAATGATTGTTTTTTGAGTGAAAACTGAAATATTTAAAAAATTATTTAGATAAAGTATTTATTAATTTTGGAATCAAGATATCGAAATTATCCAATGGTGAATTGTTCATAATTTTCGGAGACATTCTATTTTTTTGGGTACAAATTATATACCATATAAGTATATAGTGTGTTTTATGATATTGTAATGGACCAATAGTGTTGTAATAAATAATATAAAAGGGTTATTTGGCCAAATATATGTTTTACATATAATATAATTGGATTTTAGATTTTTTTGACTTATTTTATAAAGTCGTAGTGAATCTTACAAAATTTATCATATATTTTATGATTTTTAATTCATTTTTTTATTAATGTGATTCACCTCCACACAATCAAGGATAATATTTTAATATATTCGGCCCCTAGCCTTATATAGTAATTTTTTCATCTCATATTTGGAAAAACCCATGGTCAAAAAGCATGGTATGATTTTTCATTTTGTTTATTATATTATATAGTTTCCAAAAACGTTGTTTGTGAAATATTAAATAATTCCCATCTCATTTCATATATAAACCCACCCAAGATCTCACATTACTTCACTCAAAATCCATGTGTCACTTCTGTAACCTCTCTAAATTTCCATGTAATTTTTTTATATGGAATTATTTCGAGACCGCCAAATTCAACAGCACATGATTTCTAGGACCGGAGGGCCCACAACTGAATTTTGAACTTTTTTTAAGGTACGTTTAGGAAACATGAAAAAGGGTTATCTATCATTTGAATCATCTCTCCGATCAAAAATCCAAGGGAACAATTGAATTCAGAACTCCAAGATTTTCCTAGAATTGACTTAACTTTTGCCGGAAAGGGATGAGTAGAAATGTTATTTTTCAGACTTTTTGAGAAAAATAATAAAATAATGTAAAAAAATTATTTTATTTTCTTTCTCAATTTTTAGTGGCGGACTGTGATTCTGAGGGGTAGAAACATGGTGGAAATGATGAACATTAATGAGGATCATTAATGTCTATTTAAACTCAAAGTGTTACAATGCTTTAATGGTGCGTAATAGTGACGTTGTTTCTAAAATACAATAGAGTAACAACACGATGTCGCACCGTAATGGGAACATTGTTATGTTCTCCTAATTATAGTACAATGCGCTAGAGAAATATGGATTAAAAATATGGAGGATTCTCTAAAGAACCTATGATAGAATTCTACCTTAGTGGATAGTTATGATCACCGAAATAACATCATCATCTTCGACACCTTTCGATGATTGTAGCTGGCAAGTGATGTGGATGTCTTAAATCCATCGAGGATGAAAATCGCATCATCGGACACCATACGAGGTCAGAGTTATTTGATTTTAAAATTTTCCCCATCCTTATTAAAAAAAGATGAATGCCGATTACCCATTAACAGGTTAATTCAAAAACCGTGCATTCCTACCGGAGGGTGACTTCTTTGGGGTTTCTTGAACTAAGATGGAATTATCTTTGTTGATCAAATTAAAATATATAGATATCTCTTATTTTGTAAAATTATAACATAGAGGGATCGGGCCTACATGAATAAGTCCCAATCCCCTCTTTCGTGGGTGTTCTTTGTGGCCAAACCCTTGAATCTACTGAAAGATAGATTTGAGACCTTTTTCGTGGAGGGAACGTTCACCGGAGAACGTAGGTGCAACCAGCATGAAGAATATGCCACCAATGCGGACCCGATGGTCCATGGAAGAATCTTTCGGCACACAGGTAGCGGAAGTAGCCCGTGGTGGTGGCCGCTGGGGGGAGTTGGTGTGCTAGAGGAAGGGTCACGGGTCACCGGGATGCAGTATAGTGGTAGAAGCCATAGGCTGTAGGTGGCGGACATGGTTTCTCAACCGTGTCAGAGGGTCGCAGACGTGGTACCGAGACACGTCCTGTGTGACGGGCCCTGGTTACTCAACCACGGTAAAGGAGGAACCCCAAAATTACCCATAGGGTGATTCTGGAAAACAAACATGATTTCCATCAACATCCAGCGATGAGGACTAGTCTGCCTCTTGAGGACCGGGCAGGGCGTGAGTCGCGCAGTGGGCCAGACCTACACCGCGGGCCAGACCTGCACTGCAGGCCAGACCCATGGCTCACCTATCCAGACACACGATAGTGGGATGGACCCACACCTAGTGGTCTCGACCTACACAGGTAGGCCAGACCCATGCACTATTCGGGATGGGGTGGACTATACCGCGTCACTGGGTGACTCAGCGGGTTGGACCGTCGCCCAACCGGGATGGGTCCACTGAGGCCTATTTGGCCTTTTCCATAGGCCAGGCTGAACTAGAATGACCCTGATCCACACCAGGTTGGGTTATGTCTGTCTAAATTCACTTGGGTAAGTTGCACCCCCCCCCCCCGAGGCCGGGTTGGTCGGGCTGGTCTGCCTGAGTCAGACCGGGCCCCTTTGCAACTTGCCCCCTTGTTACTAAAACACATGTATCTTACAAACCCTATGTCTGATTTACAAGAAGTTTGCGGTTTTGGGACCCTCTCGATGAAACATATATTTTGGAATGCTCTATGGTGAATTTATTGGAAGTTGAAATTTTATTATGTTCTTGAGGAGCAGTTCTGTCAAACGCACTACGTGCAGAACCCTTTGACTGGCTGAGACCTGAAGACTAATAACTATTGGCCTAATGGGAGGCACCTCTCTGTGAATTGGTAGGCCCATAGTAGGAAAACCTCTATGTGACTTTTCAGGTCCATGGTACATGATTAGGATGATTACCTGAGTTGGCCATGACTAGTGGGAAGTAACCCTCTGTGAATTTACAATCCCACAATATGCGACGGGGTAGGAGTACCTAAATAGTCCAAGGTTAGTGGGAATATCCTCTTAGTGACTTGGTAGGCCCACTGTACTTCCTAGAGGATAAGTTCCCCAGCAGCCGAGGTGTTCGACAATGTGACTGATGATGCTAATATTATTACCGTATAATATACATGATGTGATCTGTATGGTGTTTTGTTCTTCACATTTCGTAATTTCTATGGGACTTTTTCCTTTTGTTTTTGTGTCTCTATTGAAACTGTGTTACTCACCCCTTCATGGTTTTACCCACATGTGTTTTTTCTACTATAGGTGACCAACATTACAATAGGGGTACTTAGGGATACTGGACTGAAGAACACTACGAAGGTGGGCTTGGGGGCCTAAGACTAGGAGGGGCCTAGTAGGACCCGACAGATAGCGCATAATACTTCAGCTTCAAGTAGCTACACTACTATCACAATCATGTGAGGTTTTCGGTGGATAGCCATCATAGTTTCTTCTTTGTACTTTCTATTTTCAGTTATGTGTTGGGTTTTTTTCTGGCCTACATACATGTAGTTGTAATTGCACTATGATTTTTTAGTGGTACTTGTTTCCCCTTTTCAGTTTGTTGGTATGTGGTTGTGTGTATTTGTACGTACAGGTACTCAGGAAAATGCCTCCCACTTGGAGGTTGACGCCTTCAGTGCTAGTCACCATCCTTTGGCCTCTAGGAGGTGAGCATGGTCTAGTCACGACATGAGGACCAGTGTATGGGTCATGAAAAAGTCATTAATATTTTCTACCCTCTTTATAATACTTTCAAGTCACCCCAGGCCATCAAGAGTCCCTTATTCAAGATTTTCAAGTCACACACTCATGTAAGGTATTCCTTCAATTCTCATTTTTTATACACGTTTATTTATATTGTTACACCCTTTTGTTTTCAATTAAAATGATGGGGTATGTTAGAAAACCTCAACCATAGCTCCCTTAATATTTTTGAATGATAAGAGACCCATTTCTCTCTCATTAATCCCCCCCACATACACCCATTACCATGCCAAAATTTCATAAGATTTTTTCCATTTCCTCTCATTCTTAAAGTTTCTTTATTAAATTATGCCTTCTATTTCAAAATTCCGTGTGTTGGGACATGTATTTCTATGACCCTCTTAATTTACATTTCATGTATATGTAATTAGATACCTCTTTCTATCTCATCAACCATTTTTCTAAATTTTTATTTCATGTCATTAGGCTGCTGAAATTACACTGTAAATCTCCAATCCAAACCAATTGTGTAGTGAATACCATACCCATTATCTATCAAGGGTGCTTAATTTTATACACATATACATTTTTATTGAGGAATTACAGGTATTTATTCCACACTCCTTTAAGGTGGAAAAAATTATGAACATAAATGAATTCATTGTTAATGATCTATTTTGGACACTGAAGCATGAGAATTAAATGAAAATGATGGGTGCACCCAAAATTTTATAAAGCTCCAATGCATTGAAATAATGATTTCTACCATGATATGATACTTTGAGATAGGGGTTTATCTTATTCCATTAAGTTAATTTTCCACTAGGATGTCTTAGTAATTTATCCTTGACCTCTGATTCAATAATTAAGTTGTTGCCACATTTCAATGTTGTGATTATCATGTTATATCATGCCTTTTAGTTCATGTTTATTTTATGATCCATTGATATTACTATTTTCTATCATGTTTTTTCTTCATCATTCTATTCCATGTTTATTCCCTTATTTGACTTTGTATCCCACCCATTTCTTATGTATGACCTCAATTTATCCCATGAAATGTTAAGTATGAATGAATGTTGTGGTCATGTAAAGGAAGTTTTCAATAATGATGTTGTATTTCATGTTTTAAGTTGTTATTTAATGATCCTAATTTCCAAAAACTATATACATATCAATATTTATGGTTTTATTTGGTTTTTTCACTTAAATCATGTATGAATGTAATAGAAGAATAGGATTTATATAGCTGGTATCAAAATAATGTTTATTTATTTTTGTGATTATGATTAGAAAACTATATTGAATGAACTAGGTATAATAATATGAATAAGAAAAACATCCTAAATTTTTGTGATTATAGAGTAAGTGTTGTATCCTGAAAATATATCGATGTCTGGATACAAACAAATTGATGTGGCTTTAGCACAGATGTGTCTAGGGGTGAAACCTGAAAACACCACCTTAAGAGAGACTCAAAAAAGATCTAGTGTATGAAAAAGATCCTTGATACACTCTAATTTTTACAATACTAGGGGATATTATTTTATAAATTCATAAGAATAATATGAACAATTACTAGGGGAAAAACACCATAATAATTTATGTTTGGAAATAGATAATGGATAACATTGATTAAAGCCTGGAATCTTATAAGTCAAGGAAATAATTTATAATTTACCCATTTAATTCCATTTGATTATCCTTTATGAGTTTAGTAATTTAAAATACAGACCCTTAATTTTCCTTTTAAACTATCCAATGGATAGAAATAAGAGTAATCTGACTAACAACTAATATGAATATAAATGTAATGAATTCCCTAATGAGATGCTCAATCAGATATAAGCATGAATCACAAAATTTATCATGAAACTATATCATTTGAATCATGTTTTGAATATAAACCTAGATTGTGTGTAAATTCCAACCCACTCCCCCCCAAGAAAGAACTAGTGCCAATAAAGAGCATAATGAGAAAAATGCCTCCCACTATTAATGGATCATCTGATCCCTCAATTTCCAAAAAATGGATCTACTCCATTGAGATAATCTTCTCCATTATTCGATGATCTGAATAATAGAAGGTTCTCTTGTATACATAAAATATGAAGGACAAAGCTTATCAATGGTGGACAGTGATCAAAAATACAAATCCTAAGGAAGAGATTGGGGTGATGGGAGGGTAGTATTTTTGTGAACATATTTTGAAAAATATTTTCCTCGTACCCTCCAACTTAAGATGGGAAGGGTATTCCTTTCCCTCAAGAAAAAAAGATGATAAATTCATCATATCATATGGGAAAACTTCTCAAGGATTGCACGATATTCATCTGTCTTTTTCGTTACCCATGAAAACAAGGTTGACTACTCCTTTGGTGCGCTAAAATGTAGCCAACGAAGAGCCTTGGCGATTGGTGACTTTGAAAGCTTTGAAAAAAATTGTTTGATGTGTCCTAAAAGTATAAATTGAAATCAGTGACTCTCAGGGGTATCATGGGGATAAGAAGTGGAATGTGAAGTTAAATTCTGTAAGTCTGATCGAGAGATCTTATAGTGCCATGAAATTTCAACACCACACTTTCCAATGCTGCAGAAAAAATCCTCCTTAAATTTCATGAAAGGGAATAGGAAATTCTTTAGGTGTGGGAGGGAAGAGATCCTAGATAGTGATTGCTATCAAGAAACTCCCACTACTGAGATAGAGGAAAGGAATGCTCCAGTAAACCCTCATTACATTTTTCATTGCTACAATTGTGAGGAACTAGTTCATTTATCTAACCAATGCACTAAGCCAAGCGTTTTTGGAGGTATCCAACAACCTCCAAGGCACCAAGGGTGAGATTTTTCAATCACTACCCCTAAAGTGAATCCTGAAAATGATGTAGTGATAGGTACGAAAGTTATTCATACAATAATAGAAAATGTACTTTTTGATTCTGGTTCTATGAATTCTTTTGTATATCTAATGTTTAGTATAACAATTCAAACACCACCCCAGAACAAGGATGTAGAGATTTTTATGACAACATTAAATGTGGAAATTACAACATCCCATTTATATAACTCCTCCCGTATCACAATTATAGGATTTAACTTCTAGGAGAACATTTTCATATGTCTATTGGTGGATTTTGATGTAATTCATGGCATGAATTGGATTTCCTCATATAAATCCATCATAAATTTTCATCAGAAGGAAATCACTATACATATGAAAAAAGCCATGATTTTATAATTGTTCAAGGAGCAGGATGAATCTTCCTTAGCACCATTATCCCTGGAATGGATATTACCTTCATATAAGCATTCATATCATGCTCAAACGATCAATTATAAGAAAGGAACCATCCTTTAAGGAATGTAAATTGTGAGGGAATTCACTGATGTGTTTCCAAAGGAAAAATATAGTCATCCTCTCTGAATATATGTTGAATTATTTATCAATATTATACATATTAAATTTCCAATATCTAATACTCTATATAGAATTTCTATTGCATAACTTGAGGATCTAATGAAAAAACTACATGAGAATCCTGATTAAGAGTTTATACGCCCATGTGCATCACTATGGGGTGCATAAGTCCTCTTAATCATGAAGAGGGATGTGTCAATTTGTCAATTCATTGATTATAATAATCTCAACAAAGCCAAGATAATGAACAAGTATCCTTTAACATGAATTGATGACTTTTTTGATCAACTATGTGGATCAAAATAATTCTCCAAGGTGGATCTACAGTCTGGATATTACCAAGTAAGGGTGAAGAATGAGGACATACCCAAGACAAATTTTCATACAAGTTACAAGAATTATGAGTTCATAGTGACTCCATTAAAACTCACTATTCCTTCAGAAATCATTATGGAATTGATGAATATAGTCTTTAGATACTACCTCGACAAATTTATGGAAGTCTTTATCAATTATATTATAATATACTCCAAAATTAAGAGGAAGCATGAGTACCATTTCAGTGTTATGATAAACACCTTGCAAAATGAAAAGCTTTATTCTAAGTATAACAAATATGAGTTCTGGTGAAGGAAGTCTTTTTCTTGGGGTATATCATCACATGAAATGGGATATATGTGGACACTTCAATGATTGTGGAAATTAAAGGATGGACAAGGCCAAAATATGTGAAAGATATCCATATATTCTATGGATTAGCTCATTATTATCATTTATTTTTGATAAATTTATCACGATTATCAACCCCTCTAACCAAGATTACTTAGAATGGAGTCATGTTTCCATGGAATGATGAATGCGAATAGAGTATCGAGAAGTTGAAAAGGTGTATTATCACTGCAACCGTGATTACGCTACCCACAAGTGTAGTGATAATAAACACCTACATGCTGGGATAAAGTTTGGGAACGGAAACTACTCGGTCCTGAAATGGTAAATGAAATGGTGGATTAGGATAAGACTATTCATCAGCACATCAAGGATGCTCAGAGTTGATAGAAAAGATATAATGGAAATCGTCGACATGATCTAGACATTGATGTTGGAGACATGGTATTCCTCAGTATATCTCATGGAAGAGATTAATGGGATTTGGGAATAATGGAATGCTTAGTCGAAGTTACATTGGCCTTTTTGAGATCCTTGATCACATTGGTGTAGTGACCTACCAACTAGCCATCCCGCCTAACCTATCTCAAGTATATGATGTATTCCATGTATCCCTCTTGTGAATGTACATATGGGACACCAATCCTGTACTCAATAAAGAGGTGGTACCATTGGATAGTGACCTCTCTTATGAGGATAATCTAGTAAAGATCATAGACCATAGAGACAAAGTTCTATAGAAAACTAAAAAGCACATGATCAAAGTTTTATAGAGAAACTAGAATTTTGAAGAAGAAATGTGGGAACTAGAGGAGGAGACGAAACAGAGTAAACATAAATTTTTAATATGGGAAATGAAAATTTTGAAGGTGGAATTTAATAAGGGAGAATTATTGTAACGACCCAATGTATTATAATTGAGATTTCCCTTTTCATTTAATTAAATTTATTATTTTGAAATATGGATATAGAAAATGCATGAACTATGTTTTTTTTATTATGTACAATTGGATTTAAATGACCATTATGTATCATTACCATTGATCATGTAGTCCTGGAATAGTTATCACATTACTAGTAAAAATATAGGTTTTTAACAAATCCTTTCCACACAAACAAAAGAGGTGATAGAATCAACCAAAATGATTATTCCCTAAGAATCCCATTTATCAGAGCTTCTAAAGTAGATAGTATTTTGTGCCATTTCTATAGACCAAAACCAAGCTAAGATCCAATAACAAAAGTATGAGTGAAACCTTTTGCACGTGAAGTTCAATCTCATCGAGATCACGACCCAAACCATGTTTACCAAATGGACCAATGAAATCCCCACCATCACACACCTTACTCTTAGGTAATATGATTGTGTAATAAAGGTATATGAATCAAGTCCCTATAATTATGATTACGTACATTATTTTTTTATAGAATAATGAATATAATTTTATTTTATTATTGTTCTAAACCAAAAATACTATTTTGGGTTAATATTAAAATTGAAATGAGAAATATATTCTTATAAATTAATTAGTAAACCTTTAATAAAATTCTATTATTAAATTACTTTTATTAAATATCAATGTTAATATAATTTTTACGAGGGAAAATTTAATTTTTATTATGGTTAAAAAAATACATTTGTCAAAACCATTCAATTTTCAATAAATGTTAGTTTCTATTTTAAATTTAAAAATTGGAATATTTATAATATTATTTAGATAAAATGAATATTAGTTTTTTAAGGAAGTCATCAAAAATATTGAATTATAAATTTTTCATAATTTTCTGAGATAGTCAATTTCTTTGGTAAAAACTAAAATCCATTTAAATATATAGTGTGTTTTAAGACATCATAATGGGACAATAGTAATTTAATAAACATAATAAAAGATATATTCATGAAAATATATATTTTACCTTAATAATAATATCATTTGATATTTTTTGGCATTATTTTATAAATCCTTAGTGATTCCTTCAAAATGTAAAATATATTTTATGATTTTAAATTAACTTCTTTTAAAGTGTGATTCACCTCCACATAAGAAAGGATAAAATTTTAATATACTCATCCCATGGCCTTATAAAATAATTTTTTCCAGTTCTATTTGGAGAAAAACATTGTAAAACCCATGGTAAGGTTTGTGGTTTTGAATATTTCATTATATAGATTCCAAAACCTTTGTTTTTGAATAATTAAATCATTCTTCTATCATTTACTATATAAAACCAATCATGATCCCACTTATCTTCACTAAAAATTCTTAAATCACTTCCGTACTTTATAATACTTTCTCTAGAATCCTCCCAAATCTTACTAAGCTCTCAATACGCCCATATTCAAGATTTTAAAGTCACACAATCAAGTAAGGGATTCCTTCCTTTCACATTTTTTATCCATGTTTCCTTATATTTTTAGACCATTTTATTTTCAATTACAAATTATGGTGTATGTTTTCACACCACCCCCATACATCATATATTATGTTTTAATGAAGAGATAGCATTTTTCTCTCATTAATACCTCCCACCAACAACTATTACCATGCTGAAATTTCATCAAAGTTATTCAATTTCTCTTCTTTCTTCAAGTTTATTTATTATGCTATGTGTTCTATTTCCAAATTACATATGTTGGGGAATGTATTTATATTAACCTCTTACTTTCCATTTCATTTATATATGATTAGATAACTCTTTCTCTCACATCAACCCTTTTTATGAATTTTTATGTCCCACCATTAGCCTGCAGAAATTGAACCATGGATCCCGCTTACAAAACAATTGTGTTGTGAATACCATACCAATTCCCTATCATGGGTGTTTAATATTTTACATATATACACTTTTATTGATAACTTACATGTATTTATTCAACACACCTTGATTTTAGAATAATTATGATGGTGAATGAATCCATGCTTTATTATCTATGTGAAACACTTAAGCACGGGAATGAAATGAAAGTGACGGGTGTGCCCAGAATTATATAGCGCTCTAATGAATTGGGTAATGGTTATAATTATGATAATACATGTTGGGATAAGGTTTTACCTGATTCCATTATGGTAATTTGTCTACTATGATGTCTTTTTAGCTTAGCCTTGACCTATGATGCAATGTTTTAAGCTATGTCCACATTTCCATGCTATGATTATCATGAATTTATGGTCATGTTTTCTTTTACAATCCATTGATATGACTTTTAAATAACATGTGTTGTAATTCTCATTTTATTCAATGTTTATTCCCGTACTAGGATTTATAGCTCACCCCTTTATTATGTATGTACCCAGGTTATTCCATGCAATGTTATATACGAATGTAGCTTCTAGTTTTCTAAAACATGTTTTCAATAATAATATTGTATTTCATGTTATAACTTTATATTTAATGTTTATAATTTCCCAATGCATTATACATCTAGATCATTGAGGTTGTATTAATTGTAATTTTATTTCAATAAATCATGTATAAATGTTATAAAAGAATATGGTTGTTATGATACTTTTCACGGAGATTGATCACTCAAAAATGGTCTCCCCACCATTAATAGAGTCTCTAATTAATTTAAATTCATCATCATTTTGTTGTTACTAAGATATCATCTCAAGGAAATCAAAGTTCAACTAAACACTAGCCAAGAGAACCTTGTCCAATATTTCCCAGAGTTCAATATGAAATTGTTCAAAATGATCCATCATGGTCCTCTCTTTTGATTATTTTCTCATGGATTCGGTCAATATATTCCTACTCAAAGTATCTTCCGTGAAAATTAATTTTCTAGGGTATTGGTAATATCAAAATAAAACTATTCCATGTACTCCACCCAATTCCTTTTGTAGAGATTCAAATATTTTTTAGAGAAGATATAACTCAATCTATTGTGGTAATAATACATGGTAAATGCCTCTCTAAAAAGGTATATTTCATATCTATTATATGAATTCATCACAGTTACATGTTCAAGGTCATGGATCAGATAACTCTTCCCATGTGTCCACAGCTTCTGAGAGCCATATGCAATTATGTGAGCACTCAGTATAAGAACACTGCCGAAACTGAAACATTATTCATCACAGAAGACAACATAGAACATATCGGACATGGGAGGATTTAACCATGGTGGAAAATTCAAATGATGTTTTATATCAACAATAAAAATATGGAATTTTTCATTACAATCTTATTGTATCCCATTATAATTTATATCACTCATAATATAATCTAACCTCAATAGATCCATTATGAACCAGTGATAATATCCCACTAATATAAAGAAGATCTAAATATCAAAAAAAATTGGTTTCTCCCATATCATAAATACTTTAACATTAATAGGATTACCTTCAATACCATGCTCTGAGATAACATTTACCATGAATATAACTTCATGAATCCAGAAATCACATTCTTAAATCTTGACATAACATCTGTGATTTCTCAACAATTCCAAAACATCTATCAAATGACACACATGGTCCTCCTTGGACATCATGTAAACAAGGATTTAATCCACGAACACCACCAAGAATGTATCATTATTCTATTTAATTATCCTTTTCATAAAATTCATAAACAATATTAGAGCATTGGTTAGAATAAACAGTGTGAAAGTGTACTCAAAATGGCCATACCAACTCCAAAAGGGGATTTCTAAACATAAAATTCCATTTTTCTCAAATTTTGATATCTAAGTGAATGTTCAATATTTTAAATCCACTTCATCTTGTTCAACTAGTAAAACATGAATTCAATCTAGGGAAATGGAGACTTTTCCATTATCATAACTTGGTTGACTTTATTTTTATCAAGAAATTTTCAAAGTGTTCAATCAACATTCTTATCAATGAAAATATAATACTCCCAAGGTGACACACTCGAACATATAAATAATTTCACTAATATATCATCCAAATTAACCTCAAAATCATTAAAATCATTTGGTTCCAAATGGTATGAATACATAGAAACACAATGAGCTATAAAAACTAGACTAATAGAAAACTCTACCTCCATTAATGGTGGAAAACATGAGAAATTAGAAAGAAAAATGTCTAGAAACATGATGAAAACTAGAGTAATATCACCTCTCAAAGATTCCCCCTCTATATCAACTGAAAACATTGATATTATGTTCCATGACTCTGTAGATTATGGTAAAGATCTACTCAATCTATGGTCTCATTCCAATTGAAATATATAGAACACCACATTAGGTGAGATAAAGGACACACATCAAATATAATAATCAATTCAATCTATATTATAAATAAGTCAATCCATCCAAAAAATTAAAATAATATCTTTCATTTTAAGTATCAAAATATTCATAGAAAGCATGATTTTTTATAAAGAAAAATCCCAACCATCATAATGAAGATCATTCTCCCTCTTTGTTTGAGGAGTGTAGTAATATCCATCACATAAAACAATAACTCCTTATGAATATTTTGAAGATTCAAAATATGAGGTGATATAAATGAGTGAGATGCCAGTATCAAATAAAAAAGTCACTAAATATTAAGTTATAGTGATGGTACCTCTCAATATTTCTAGATCCATATCATCTTCATCTAGTGACTCTACCACTACATATAGAATCTTCATTCAAGATATATGTGGATAGAATCCCTTAGATCGTGAAGCATCTGATTTCATAGTAGTACATTTTTGTTATAATTAGCTACATGGGGAAGAAATCATACAATATAATTTTATAATTGTCTTGAACAACCATAGAACCCACATAACATAGATTCATATGTGTGAAACTATTTTGAATTATCGTGCTTTCCACACTGTAAGATAGTAAAAGCGAATCTTATAAGAACTATAGGAGTACTAGAGGAAACATACTATCAAAATCCACCATGAGATACATCCAAATTTCTTTTAGCATTATGGTAACTCATAAAAATTCTACTGGTAGAAAAAGGAACTCTAGTCAAACTAGACAATCCATCTAAATCAATTCCAACCATCAATGCACTATACATCACTTCAGTATAAGAGGAGATCTTAAACATGAGACCTGGATAAGGAATATCATATCAAATTATAATATAAAAACATTGAGTTTTAATCTTTTCATATGATATAATCTCATGGGAAAATTTCACAAGATTGAAAAATTGGTTTACATATTCTGTCACAGTCCTATCATTTTACACTAGTTTAAAGAACTCCATATCCTTTTTAGCACCATATATTCGAGATATAAGTTTTTGTTGAAGATAAATTTAATTCCTTTCCATGGTAATCCCATGTGCATCTTCTCCATCACCATCATATCCCACAATCCCCTACTTTGTACGTATATCTTGGAGGTGAAATATTTCACCATGATCACACCATGAAAATACAAGAACACAAACAAAACCTCAATTTTACTCAACAAATCATCATACTCTTATGTATTATTTGATCCTTGGATTGTAGTGGATTCAAGGGAATGTTCTCTTAAGAATTATTCTAAAACTCATCCCTTTATGGTTCTAGAGGTGGATACCATATGGGAATGGGTGCATGAGTCTTTCCTAGAGATTGAGGAGTCCGTAGAATAACCTCAACTAGGTTCGGATCCCCAGGATGATTTGATCATAGTTACTCACCAGAATATTCCTCTTGTAGAATATTCACATGTCTTATTATAGGCATGATGATACATAAAATCATCAAATAACATTGGAGACATTATAGGAATATTCATCTCAACAACTAAAACATAATATATAGGGAAATTAATGCAATCAGATGAGAAACAATATTTGTATTTGAGCTATCCAAATAAAAATTCTAAAAAATACTAAAATTATTCTTCAAGATTTATTTCCTAAACCACCCATGGTGACTTAAGGAGAATTATAAATATAATTGGAACACAAATTTCCCTTAACTACCTCATAAGTCCCATCACAAAACTCTAACATCATATTGAAATCATGGAAATATGGTAAACGTGTACCTTTGTAAGATCATGGTTCTTCCTTGAGTTATGGATTCATTGTTTTTTAAAAATTCTCATTTTAATTGATTAAATATGGCCTACTATGGGTGCATGTTGAGGATATGGAAGGATCGAGGTTGTCCAGAGATGGTTTGGAACCCATAACATTGTTATAGGGTGTTTTGGCTAGGATCACATTTAGAATAAATCATGTGAGGCTATACATTGGGGGCTTAAATTCCACACGGTTTGACGAAACCATGTTCCCTGAAATTTAGTTTTTTTAGATCTTGACAGAGTTTCATCATAAAGTTTTTTCATAGTTTGTAAACCATAGGGTTACACCATATGAGTGCCCCATTCCCTACTTGAATCCATGCACAATTGGTGCATGGTTTTATAAACCTTGTTCCTAAACCGTACATTCCATATATTTTGGGTAAAATTAATTGTTTCCCTTTAATCATTTAAAATAAAACCTAAATCTATTTCATAATCTATTAGATAGTAGGAGTCCATTTTGAGCCCTTTGAATAACCATAATAGGAATTGATCTACGTTCATTATCCGACCTCCGATTCGAATGTGATTTATCTCCTTGGGTCTTTAATGGTTATTCCATGATTCCTTTTTAGATGTTCTTTATTCTTATAGTTTTCAATTTGGATATTTGTATTTTGGATTGTATTCCGTAATTTCTTATTCATTGTTCATTATTCATATTTATTCCAAAACAGGATGAATAAAATCTTCATACTGGACAAGCTATCAAGAACATTCCCATGGAAGGTGGTCATGTACATTTAATTTGAGTTGGGCCGTTTATATGTGTCAACATGCCACATGCTAAATTTGTGAGTGTCTCTAGAATTGAAATTAAATCGTAGGATTGATATTTATGAACAAATCAATTAAAGAGGGTCATTAATATATGTATATAGGTTGTATACCTTGAGAATAAACCACCCCTTTGGTTCTGTTTGTTAAATGGGTCTTTATGGATTTTAGCAGCAGATGACTACGAGGGATGCTCATTTTTCTACATGACATGTGATGTATGAATGTGAATGGTCAGGAATCAAATTACTATGTTATGAATTATAATGGAATTTTTTAATGGTAAGGGATGGATGAATTTTACCTTAACACATGTTATTCACATTTCCCATAAAGATTGAGCTTCTTATTTAAATGAATTCCAACATTAGTTTTTTATTCCTATGATATGGAATTAATTGAATTGGATTGAATTTATAATTATAATGATATTCCCATGAGATATATAATTACACTATCCGATGTGATAGATTTTAAGGAATGTAAAGCATGGTTTTTTAAAAGTTCCCATGTGGGAAATTGAAGAAAATTCCTTGAGTTTGGACTTATTTTCCATCTCCATAATAGGAATGAATTAATTGTTTTTTCATTTTTACATGTGAGTTATAGGACAAAAAATCAATTTCGTATCTCTTTATTCCTTTGATCCATGTTATAGAAAATATGTCCATGTGAGTAATTGAAATTTCAATCCCTTTCAGGGTGGACAATGCTTGATACAACTTTGTAGGTGAACTTAATAGAGTTTGATCATGGTCTTGACCTTGGAATGTTAAAAGAATTGTAAAATGGAGTTGAATTGGTTAAATGATGAATAACCATAGGTTATACATGGTTTCAAATTATAATTCCAGGGATAGAATCATGATATTACTGTCCTTTATACCATGGGTGATACATTCATCCACCTTAGGATTCCATGGAGGGGCCCAGTGATTAAATGTTATTAAGGCACATGAGATTCATGGATCCATTGTGGGATACTGTGGAAATACTCTATGAGGATAGACTTATATGATGATTCATATATGGGTACTTATGAGAATTCCATGGACGAACTAAAAGGGAATTTTACTATTACGACAAGTGTGATACTCGGGATTCGTGTGACATGATGATAACAAACTGTAATGGTTGGGCCATTATACCTCACCTAGAGCGATACCAGGTTCCTAAGAGGTTTTCTTGGAATGGGGTTGTAAGGAGTTGGTTGATTTTTATCCTTGTGTGATTCATGAATCATGTCATAGGAATTTGAATAGTGGGATCTGGTTATAAATTTAATTATAAATGAAATTTTTTATGTCACATATTCCAAGAAAAAACACAAGCATGAAGTCAGTCATCACTTGTGTCATTTATATGGCCTTTTTATGTATCTATTGTGTTTCTAGTTACATAGGAGATTCCAATATTTATTTGGATCTGGATATCGGTAAATTCCATATTATTGAAACTTAAAATGAATATTAAATGAATGAAAATTGAATACAATGCATGTAGGAAGTTTACCTTTTATCACTTCATTGCTTACTAGTTTTCTTATTTTACGTTGTCTATAATATAAATACCTTGAATGATTGGCACATAACATGGGTGATTGAATTCTTGGAATATATCTCACACCGTATTTGGGTCACCTTTTTGGGCCCAAATAGATTATATGATTGTAGGTAATGATATGGGAAAACACCCCTATAGGTACTTGATTTTCCGCCTATGGGTAGGAGAGAATGGGACCAAGATAACGCTTCTGATTCTATTGGGAAAGATCTTGGACTATTTTCAATTATTATATATATATATTACATCTACCTTGTATTAAATTTTTGGATTTTTTGTTATAAACATACGACATGTAGCATCATTATTATATGAAACATATTATATTGTGGTCATTTATCAGTCTTCTGTGGTTTAATTTTTTTTTATAAATTATAACTTCTACTATTGAAATGTTATTGTTTTTAAATTTTTTTGCACTATAATAATGATGAAATAGTCTACCCACTGACTGACCTATGACCTCACTACAAGTAATAATCCTTTTCTAGTTAGGGATATTTTCACGAGGTTATGTGGCCAACCAGGCAAGGAGAACCTTTGAGTCGCATTCGAAACTAGGATCTTAGAAAGTGGTATTAGAGGAGATTCATTTCTGGCTGACATACTATGTAGAAAAAATAAAAAAGGATAGGAAGGAATAAGAATTTGGTAATGATTTTTACATGGTTGTAGCTATCTGACGAACTTGAAAAAGGGAAAAGTACTAAAATTGAATATTATTTTCTCAATTTTTTATATTAAAGATGAATTGATTCCACCTTTGGGTGAGTCACTTGATATATAATATTATTTTTTATATAATTTTCGGTTCTATTATGTTTCAACTCTATGAGATGAGGGTATAAAATCTCATTCATCGGATTTCACCTGCAATGCATTATATAATGCAATTTAGGATGAATTAATAATTTCATGCCATTGTGATACGTAATTTGGTATATATATCTACTATTCGATTTGGTGTATTTCTATATATTATAGTGTGAAATAGATGGATTCAAATCATTGGTACCTGGGGTATTTGGGGCCTCTTAGATCAGAATTTAGAAGATCATGTTTCTTCATTAATGATAATTTTGTTATGTTGTGCCATACATGGGCATCATGATCTGATTCTTGGGGAGTATAGACCCCCATTAATCACAATTTTGTGTTGTAGTAAATTTCTGTCTACAGGGAATATGATAAACATGAAATTTGTATAAATTCAGTGAATGCGATTGTAAACTAAGTTTGAAATGGAATAAATATGAAGACATATAAAACTAAATGGCTTATGATAAAGAACTGGACCATTCCCTATCTCACTAGGTGATAGAGTAAACATTCTATATAAGAATTGTAGGAGGCCCATATATTCACAAGATCAACACTCGACTGGGTCATTCTCACACTATGGAATTATATTTCCTAGCCCACTACACTAGTATCACATCAACTAGCTACCTAAAGATATGATTTTCCTATTAATATCACTATATAAAAGCTTCAGAAAACGATTCCTACCATGATATGATGTAGTACCAAATCTCAGTGTCAAGCCACCATGTCCTAATCCTCCAAACACTCTTGGGTTACTCTATGTGATAAGCACTTGATTCATTATTCCAAAAATGGTATTCAACCTGAATACATTCATCGGTGAACGAATGTCGTACCTGAGACAAACCATGAATATCCTAACTTAGGATAACTCGTCTCCCATCAAAATAGGTGTCAACCACTGGGGATCAGTAAAATGGGTTGATTATTCCATAAGTGATAGTGCACCTTTCTCCATATGTAAGAAATCATGGGATCTATCATCCATCAATGTCTCGTAGTAGAAATAGTCGTAGAAGCTCATATGATACTGCTTCTAGAACTTCTCCCTTTTAAAATCAGTCTAGGTGGTAACATCCCACTATTATTTTTGAATAATCACCAACAATGTATGTAGCCATCATCACCCTCCCCTCAGGAGGAATCTCTATGTGGCCGATGATATAAAACATGACCTCTAGCAATGAACCTATAGTATATGGTTCTATATCCCTTGAAAACATGGGTGGATGTTGCTGTTGAGTCTCATTCATCAAATCTTCCATCATTAGGGTAGGTCAAGGTGCTCCCTAAATAGTCTTAATTAACCAAATAAAGCCTTCATTGAACTCTACCTCAGCTCCCGTGTCTCGTATAACTATCAGTTCTAAAAAAGGCATTACTATATGGCCCACCAGTAGACCATCGCCTACTACTTCCATAGTGTTATAATCACCAACATACTGGTGTGAAACCTGAGGTCATCATGGTGTCATGTATCGATGATTCCAAACACGCACCGAAAATCTAGATCATTATCAATTTAGATGCTTGATTGTAAAGATATTTATGTAGGATAGGTAATATATTTATACTATAAGAACTCACTTTTATGGCTAACTCATAGGTCAGTTCTAGGTTTCAATTAAATGGTAAATAGTGTGAAAATTCCACTACAATGACCAGGTCAGTCAAGATCTCTATCCTAAGTCATATAGTTTAATCATTCTTCAAATTTATTTCATTTAAAATTGAGTTGAAAATAACATTCACTGAATTGATAGTCATTTAAATTTTATCACATTTTTATTAGAATGAAATTTACTGGCACACCAAATTCTGATCAATGGGATCTCAAACTCACCATGAAACAAAGTATGGAATCTACCAATGTAAAACATAACATAATTCACTTTAAATATAAAGCATGATCAGAAAAATTATGTTCCACATTTCCCCATACACCTTATCTAACAGAGATTTATGTCCATAAATTTAACACCATAATATATCCCAACATATCTAACACAACAATAGGCATATATTCCAATTCACTTATCACAACAGTATGAAATAATTGATGCATCATAAATAGCATGGAATAATGTATGACATGTGAAATCTAATAAGTCCTATTTGATACATGAGAAGGAATACACTCATATCATTGGGTTTCAAAATAATAGAACTCAAAATCCTATCAATAATGATGGAAAATATTATTTTCATCGCCCAATGGTGGTATCAATTCAACGATAATTTCCAAAATCTATAAAATATATATTCAGTATGATGTAAATGGAATTTTTCCTATACAATGGATTTTTATGCTTGGGTACTTCTCATTACCAAATTCATATTCCTTCTTATCCATTTATATTGTCACCAATGATTCATTCAACATGAAAATAATCTCCTCTAATATCAATTCACAACATCTTAGTACTTGATACTAATCAAAGGTGATCTATAACCGGTTGGCCACATGGTATCAAATGCATCTCCCAAAAATCCATAGGCTTACATCTAGTAGTGGGGGCCTTGGTGAGTTGGTGGAGAGAAAATGACTTAATTATAAATGTAAGAATCCGGATTTTTCTATAAAAGACTTTGGAAAATTCTTGATGTCATTCCGGAGCAGTTCCTTCAGACGGCGTATGATTCTGAGCCCCAGTGTGGCTGAAATTAAATTTTCATTGCATTTACACAGGGCATGCCAAATAAATATAATAACTCCTAAATGGCAACTCAAATCATAAAACCGAGGGGTTGTTGAGTCCAGAGCGTGCCGTTTACCCTATGAGGGGTGTAATTTTCACGGGCACGGGCCTCGTGTGAAAAATGACTCCGGGGGTGTTTTTATAAATTTTCGGCCTTAGACGTTAAGTTTTATAACTTTTGAATGGGGCCTCTAATTAAAATTACGAGACCGCCGTTGTGCTCAGGAGGTGGTGTTTATCATTGGGGAGGCTTAACCTCGACCCCGTCAAGAGTTTTAGATGCAGGTTAATTTGGGGGTTTAAATTAATTATAATTTTAAATAGTTTTTCTTTATTTAATCCTAAACCTATACCTCACCTTCTCCCATTTGTTTTCTCTCTGGAGGAGGAACCCTCAAGCAACTGAGGATCTCTCCATCGAGCTCTCCATTTCCTCCTCCTATCCAAGGTGTTGTGGCTCTAGAGGATTGCTTGCGAAGCGACGAGATAAGCCCCCCGAGGTAGGATCGTGCATTATATTTCAATTTACGCATCTACTTTGAGGTTTATTTACAGAAAGAAATATTTGTTTAATTTTCAACGAAATTTCATGAATGCATAGTTTCAGTTCTGAGGTTTTCGACACATCATTCATATTTGAGTTTTGAGTCCTGAGGTGTCCACAACTTTCCGAAGAAGATCCTGGTGTGTTTGGGTGTTTTTCTGGTGACACTCTGCATGGAAGTGGTGCTGGGGCTCTTAGGCGGCGGTGGTCTTCATCCGGGTGAGGCGACATCAGCCGGGCGAGGCGGCGCTGTCCGGGCGAGGTGGCACTGGCCGGGCGAGGCGGTGAGTGGCCATGAGAGCTCACCGGGGGCACGACGGGGCGGGGTCACGGAATGCGACCCTGTGTGGGGAAAAAGGCCTGCTTTTGGTAGGTCTCTACATGAGAACCCGGATGGACACGAGGGCCAGTCGACGCTTGGTGGACCACAAGTCCGTGACCAGGCTGCCCGGCTGAGCCGCGGGCTGTTCCAGGCTGGTCCAGCCCAAGGGGATTCGTCCCCTCGACATCGGACGTCCGTAATATTCACTACGGGTGTCCGTTTTGTGTTCCATCTGCGTAAGTGAAATCCTCATCTCAAGACGGAAGTTCTGAGATGGTCTTGGGAGTTTTTAAATCCCGAGATGGGTGGTTCGGTGGTGTGACATGTTTGTTAAGTGGTTTAACTTGTTTCTCTAAGGTAATTTTTTGGGCGGTACAGACACATCCGGAGTCTGTCTTGAGCAGTGTTAGTAGCATTGGTACCCTGGAGTCGAGGCGAATATTTCTATTACAGGTTTGGGCGTTAAAACCAGATTTGAGGCATGGGCCCCATGGACCGTCTTTTAAGCTGCGAGCAGTGTTTCAAAACTTTCTCATCGGACGTCCGTTCAGGGCGTGTGAGCAGTCGATGCAAAGTGTTTTTCTGAGGGCATTTCAATGGCGCAATATTCCTACATAAATTCCACATGATGGTGCGGGCCCTATGAGGGCCGTTTTGGGAGTTGGCGTTGATTTCAATATTTATCACCGGGTGTTCGTTTTGGATAAGTGGATAATCAATCTTGTGTACTTTTTTTAGAGGATCACAATGGTACGATCCTTTCGTAGTGCTTCAAGACTAGGATGTGGGTCTCACATAGCACCGCTCGTGTGCGGTATGGAAATATGCATCTTTTTCTCCGGATATCTATTACATGAAAGTGAGCTGTCAATTTGGTGTGTTTTTCTGAGGGGCTAGCAATGATGCACTGTGCCTTATTGTTTTCAGGACAGAGGCTTGGGACCATGGGACGCCATTCGGGCGTAAAGTAGTGTTGACTGACTTTTACGTTGGATGTTTTTTGGAGGCGAGTAAATAGTCGATCTCGCATGTTTTTTCACGAGGATTACAACAGTACGACCCGTTTGGATGTGCGGAGTCTCATTCGAGATCTAATTAATTGTGTAAGCATGAAAGGTGCATTGGTGAAAGATCTTCTTGCTGTGTTCGGAAGTGAACCCTTGGCGTGTGATCGCGTTCACTCCTGTGTGAGTGAGGTTGATGTTTGAAGAGATATGGATGGTCGTGCTAGGGTCGTGGAGGAAGATGGTTGGAAAAATTACATTTTCTCCCTTCGTGCTGACGTTGGGTGTCGTGTGCACGATAGTTTTTGGGATAGAGATGTGGTATAATCTGGGAGTATATGGGGATTCTTGGAGGTACATGTTGTAGTTTGTACCCGATAATGTTTGTGTAGTTGGGTTGGTGATAATATAGGTCCACACGTCGTGTGGGACCCTTGTGTGAGATATGTTTTTATTTACGTACCTTTGATCTCTCGAGACACAGAGGGTCCCTCTATTCACGATGGGTTAAACCAACAGGGTTGAGTGGCTTCCCCTAGTTCTGTTCTCGATGGTGTGACAGGCGGAGTGGTTTGGGTTCCCATTTTTTCTTTCAGCCGTGTGGGCTTTCAGTATCATGTCCCTTCATTTTCCATGGTAGTGTTTTTGTGTATTCTGTGTGACCAATACATTACGTGAGCACCGATCCTCTACCTAGGTGGTTTTTTCCAGTAGGGTATGGAGCCCCAGTGATCCTGGACGCAGTTTCCCTAGCCTAGTATCAAGATCATATTCTCCTTCCATGATCTACCGTGACATGTTTCACTAGGCAGAGCTCCAGGTATCGGTGTGACCCACACTACAGAGGTGCTGAACCTCTACTTGGTGATTTGTTTTGATGTTGGGTGGTTGCGCGATACCCACTCCGTGTTCTGTAGGCCAGTGTTGTACCATCTAGTAGGGATGGCCAGAGCAGTTCCGGGTTTACCCTCCAGCGAGGCTGGGCAGCGGGTTGCACATCGAATTTTTCAGGTTTACCCTCCAGTGGGGCTAGGAAGTGGGTTTCTCATCGACTTCTTCGGGTCTACCCACCAGCAGGGCTGGGTAGTGGGTTGGTCGTTGACTTCATTGGGTTTAACCTCTAGAAGAGACTGGGCAGTGGGTTACCTGACGACCTCTTAGGGTTTACCCTCCAGCAGTGACTGGGTGATGGGTTACCCGATGACCTCTAAGGGTTTACCCTCCAGTAGAGACTGTATTTTGGGTTACCCAACGACCTCTTAGGGTTTACCCTCCAGTGGGTATGGGCAGTTGGTTACCCAACGACTTCTTTCAGACTCAGTACATTTTACTAGGCTAGTCTGTGGATTTTCTCTATGACTACCAGAGCAAGACCCTTGGTTTTACTGGGTCAGTGATGTGACAACTTTGACTTTGAGAAGACATATCGCCTGTGTGACCATGGAGAGGTGTGGTTTGACTTTCACCAGAACTCTCAAGTATGTGTGGGAACTTTCCTTACCATGAACCGTCCTTGAGACACGACCTAAAACTGTGCGGGTGAGTCAGTGCCGCCCAAAGCAGATAGTGTCAAGGTGTGGTGATTTGAGCCCCTTGACTTGTAGTTTGGGGTAGACGGGTGGGATGCTGAGCATCGATGGTGTTTACTTCTGGAACTGTTGGTGACTCACTTTCTTGGGATGATCTATGAGATGGAGATCCCCTTATGATCTTGTTCGGGTTTCTTGTTTGAGCATACTGGATATGTATATACCTTGTTCCAGTACCCACTTCTCTGGTTTTGGTTACTCTCCTTCTAGGAGAGGTGAAGACGCGTGTGGTATGACATGTGCTTTCGATGTCTAGCTTCTCTTGGTTAGACGAGTCTATTCTCCTTCCATAGGTAGCAAAGACTCGACAAGAAGTTCATCTTCTCACTATTCCTAGCTCATTGTTTTTGGATGAATCTACTTCCTTCATCTTGTTGGGTTGAGTTGTACTCTTTACTGCACTCTCAATTGTACTCCTTTACTTTTCCATATTTGATCTATTGCTAATCTCTTTAGTACCTCCTTTGTTTCTCCCTCGAGCCTTCGGGGCATCCTACTGAGTATTTTTGTACTCACCCTGGCTTGGGATTTTCCTGCACTTGGTGTGCCCTTGTAGACGATGGACAGGTTGGTCGTGACTTCTGTGGAGCTTAGGAGTTTGGGAGCATGGACCGCGTACGGTGGTCATAGTCGGGTTCCAGGTGTGGGAATCTCCAAGATGGTTACTTTTGTTTACATGTTTCTGGGTTGTGGAATATTTCTGGTTGGGTGCGTGTTTTTCCCCAATTCTTTTCATTTTACCTTCAGCACTTACTTTGTACTTTTTAGAGGTCGATTCAACTTTTGTGGTCTGTTTATAGCAGATGGAACTTTACCTTAATTTTCTTTTCTTTTACTCTGCACTTCTGTATTGAGTGGGCTACGTGTGTGTGTACAAGTACTCAGGAAAAGGTATCCCCAAGATTTTTAGCCTTCGGCGCCTGTCGCCAGCCCCTGGCCTATAGAGGCGGACATGGGGTAGTTGCGGCTCAAGCCTAGGTAGGGTTGGGTCATGAAAAAGTGGTATCAGAGGTGGTTCATTCCTTGGGAAATTGTTCGAACGTACCTAAAAAGGAATTTGTTGGTATTTAGGGAAAATGTGTCAACGTGTCTCGAGAGTGTCTCTCAGGCCAGGGAGTCCAGTGATGGTGCGGTGACCGACGTATCCATTCACCAGGACCCTGATAACCCTATTGTCGACTCGGCATGCAGAGACACCCATTGCAGGGAAAATTGGTTTGTGCATCACATAGGATTGAATCTTTGACTGTCTTTCTTGAGTCAACTCCCCATTGTTTTTACTGTTATATGCATATATGCTTATCTATCCACGACACTCCTTGATAAAATTCCAGATGTCTTCACGAAGACAGCTAGCCAGGATACCAGCTTTGGTTTGTGACGACGACCCTGTGAGTGACGAGGCCTCTGTCAAGGACCCATCGTGCGAGTCCCTTTCTCTGGGTGGGCCTGTATTAGAACCCCCACCTGGTGAGCAGCAGATAGCTCTAGTATAGAAGACGGAGCTTGAGCGCAGGTTGAGCGTGCTTTGTGAGTTCCAGTGACATAGACTGCTGAGGTTCAATGGTGAGCTAGACCCTCAGGCAGCATAGGTTTGGCTCAAGATAGTGGTTTGCCTCTTCAGGATTGCGCATGCACCGTCAGATCAGAGAGTGGATTTGGCAGCCAGCCTTTTCCATGGAGCAGCTGGGTGTTGGTGGAGTCTGGTGACTCAGTTACTTGATGAGTCGTCACTTTTTTGGGGTGACATTCAGCTGTTGATTCATGAGGATTTTTACCCCCCCCCCCCCCTTCTTACGCTTCGTTCAGATCCAGGAGCTCTTGTAGTTTCACCATGGAGTGATGATGGTGACTGAGTACGCGACTAGTTTTGCAGACCGTGCACGTTTTTACCCGAACTTCGTCCATGATGGCAACTTCTGGGCATGGAAGTTCAATCAGGGTCTCTGCAAAGAGATTCGTGCTATCATAGTACCCTTGGGAATTCACACTTATGCCGAGTTGCTGGAGTAGGTGCTGGTGACAGAGATATTCCTTTCATGCTCTACTATTGGTTGTGGCAGTAGGCACGATGGAGCCGAGATTCTTTCTGCAGCTAGCAGGCGCCAGATTAAAGAACCTCGATGTAGGTGGCCTTCCCACTACCAGTTTCAGAGATGTGGTTGTGCACCACTAGGGTTGTAGAGAGTAAGTCCCCAGCAGAGAAGAGCCTTCCGTGAGTGGACTTCAGGTCGTGGTCATACACCACAGTGGTGCCGGAGAGAACCAGGGCATCCTAGAGAGCATCAGTGCGATTCTTGCAATGGGAGAGGTCACTTGGCATGGGACTGCCTGACCAGGTATACTGAGAACATCGGGCAGGCAGCAGGTGCACCACCACGGTAGTGGCAGCGCCGTGATCAGAGTAGTGCTCCGAGAGGTGGTGCTAAAAGATGAGAGGGGGGAGATGGAAGTGGGAGACAACATTATGATGTCTTCCCATCACCACCAGGCGGTCTACATCAGGCTACGTGAGCTGACATTTGGGACCACGGACAGCCACGAGCGTTGGATGTCTACGATCCTACAGAGCATGAGGTGATAAGAGGTACTCTCTACAGCTCTTATACGTTTTGTAGTAGAATTGTTAGACTCTGTATGTGAAATGGTTTTCTCCCTGGTCCTTGTTTCAGGTTCTAAGAGGGTGACATGGGGCATCAGTGTAACCATGTGTCAGTAGAGTAGAAGATGTGGAACCTTTTCTTTAGTCGATGGTATCGACTCTTTCACTTTCCGAGCGTGTAATAAAGTATTGGTTGCGGGACATCGACTGTGAAACCTTGTGTGACCCGATATCCTTGGGTGTTTCACCATACAGATATTCTGAAGGAGTGAATCACTGGGCGTTGTCAAAAGTTTGAATAGTGATTTCCAGTCACAGCGTGTGATGTAGAGGTTCGACCGGGGAGGTGAGCTAGCCCCAAGGTCCTTCGGGCTGTTTGAGACCGTGCGAAGGGATGGTGAGGTTGTCTAATGCCTTGAACTAACCCCCCAATCATTAGAGTTGGTGCATGATGCCTTCTACGTGAAATACCTGAGGAGATGTGTGTGTGCTCTTAAGCACGTCATCGGCGAGGATAGACCTCGCATGAACATATTAAATCCTTTGTGTGCGGTGAAGTAGAACTGTACAAGAGTTTTCATGGATATGGGAGAGCTAGTTTTGGTCTTAATACCTTGTTTTGTTCCCTAGTTTTACTATTCGGGGGAAAAAAGCTTGAAGGAGGGAAAAATGTAAGAACCCAGTTTTTTCTATAAGAGAATTTGGAATATTATTTATGTTATTCTGGAGAAGTGCCTTCAAACGACATACGATTTCGAGCTCCGGTGTGGCTGAAATTAAATTTTAAGTGCTTCCACACTAGGCATGCCAAATAAATGAAATAAATCCTAAACAGTAACTCAGATCGGTAACCCGAGGGCACCGTTGAGTCTGGAACGTGTCATTTACCCTAGGATGGGTGTATGTTTTGCGGGTGCGGGCCTTCTGTGAAAAATGCCATCGGGGGGGGGGGGGGGGGGGGGGTTGTCGTAAAGTAGCCACCCCAAAAGTTAAGTTTTATAACTTTTGAACGGGGCCTAGGATTAAAATTATGGGATAGCTGTTGTTCTTAGGAGGTGGTGTTTACCCTAGAGGAGGCTTAACCTCGACCCCGTCAAGAGTTTCGGATGTGGGTTAATTTGGGGGTTTAAATTAATTAAAATTTTAAATAGTTTTTCTATATTTAAACCTAAACCCATCCCTCACCTTCTCACATTTGTTTTCTCTCTAGAGGAGGAACCTTCAATAAACTGAGGAGATCTCCATAGCGCTCCCCATTTCCTCTTCCTCTCCAAGGTGTTGTGGCTCCAGTGAATCACTTATGAAGCAACGGGCTAAGCCCCCGTGGTAGGATCATGCGTTATATTACAATTTTTGAATCTAATTTGAGATAAATTTACAGAATTAAATATCTGTTTAATTTTAGATCAAATCCCATGAATACATAGTATATGTTCTGAGCTTTCTGATGCATCTTTCGGATTTAAATTTTGAGTCCCGAGGTATCCGCAGCTGTCCAACGAAGATCTGGGTTTGTTTGGGTGTTTTCTGGCGACTCTCCTGGTGACGACTGTCTTTAGCAGTGGCGGCGCAGGGGCTCCCTGGTGGCGGCGGTCATTGGACGGGTGAGACAATGTCATCCGGGCGAGGCGGCCCTGGATAGCCGAGGCAACACTGGCCGGGCGAGGTGTCAAGCGGCCGGGAAAGCTCACCGGGGGCGCAATGGTGCGGGGTCGCGGTGCGCGACCCCGTGCAGGGACAATGACCCACCTTTGGTGGGTCTCCGCACCAGACCATGACCTGCCACGAGGGCCGGTCGGTGCTTGGCATACCACGAGTCCGTGGTTGGGCCGCGCGACTGAGCCACAGGCCGGCCTAGGCTAGTCCAGCCCAAGGGGATTCGTTCCCTCGACTTCGGATGCCCATAATTTTCACTAAGGGTGTATTTTTTTTGTGTCCTCTACGGAAGTGAAATCATCAGCTCGAGATAGAAATTTTGAGATAGCCTTGGGAGTTATTAAATCCCGAGACAGGGGGGTTCGGTGGCGCGACACGTACGTGAAGTGGTTTTGCGTGTTTCTCTGAGGTTCTTGTTTTGGGCAGCACAGACACATACAGAGTCCGTTTTGAGCACCGTCAGTAGCGTTGCGACCCTCGAATCGAGAAGAATATTTCCAGTATGATTTCGGGTATTGAAATAGGAGTTGAGTTATGTTTCCTACGACCCGTCTTTTATGCTGCGAGTGGAATTTCACAATGTTCTCATCAGACGTCCGTTCGGGGCGTTCAACCAATCGATACTGAGTCTTTTTACGAGGGAATTGCAATGGTGAAATCTGCCCGCTTTAAATATGCATGATGGTGTAGGCCCCATGAGGTCTGTTTTGAGATTTGGTGGTAATTTCCATCTTTATCACCGGGTTTCCATTTCAGATAAGTGGATAGTCAGTCTTGTGTACTTCTTCGAGAGGATCGCAGTGGTGTGACCCTTTCGTAGCGCTCCAAGACCGAGATGTGGGTCCCACGTAGCACCACCCATGTGCGGTATGGAAATAGGCCTTTTTTTTCTTTAGATATCCATTCCATGCAAGTACGTAGTCAATTTGACCAGTTTTTCTGAGGGGATCGCAATGGTGCATTGCACCCGACTGTTTTTGTGACTGAGGCTCGGTACCAGGGACACCGTTCGAGCATAAAGCAGTGTTGAACAACTTTTACGTCGGATGTCTATTGGAGGTGCGTAAATAGTTGATATCTCGTGTTTTTTTCTGAGAATTATAATGGTATGATCCATTTGGATGTTGAGAGTCTCATTCGATATCTCATTAAATGTGAAAACATTAAAGAAGATCTGGTGGCGGTTCTTCTTGCTGTGTTTGGAAGCGAACCATTGGCGTGTGATCGCGTTCACTTCTGTGTGAGTGATTTTTATGTTTGACGAGATATGGATGGCCGTACTAGGGTTGTGGGGGAAGCAGGTTGGCGAAATTATGTTTTCGCCCTTCGGGCTGACGTTGGGTGTCATGTGGACGACAGCCTTTGGTCTAGAGATGTGGTATACTCTGGGAGTACACGAGGATTCTTGGAGGTACATGTTGTATTTTGTACCCGATAATGTTTGTGTACTTGGGTTAGAGATGCAATAGGGCCACACATCATGTGGGCCCCTTGTGCGAGCCGTGTTTTTCTTTACGTACCTTTGATCTCTTGTGACACAAAGGGTCCCTCTGTTCATAATGGTTTAAACTATAAGGGTTGAGTGTTTTCCCCTGGTTCTGTTCTTGATGGTGTGATCAATGGAGTTGTTTGGGTTCCCCGTTTTCCTTCAGCCGTGTGGGATTTTAGTATCACGTCCCTTCATCTTCCCTGGTAGAGTTTTTGTGGATTCGGTGTGACCAATACATTACACGGGCACCGATCCTCTACCCAGTAGGTTCTTTCCACTAGGGTACGGATCCACAGTGAGCCTAGGCGTAGTTTCCCTATCCTAGTATCGAGATCATATCCTCCTTCTACAATCTACAGTGATGTGTTTCCCTAGGAAGAGCTCTAGGTATCGGCGTGACCCACACTACTCAGGTGCTGAACCTCAACTAGGTGACTTGTTCTAAAGTTGGGTGGTTGTGTGATACCCACTCCATGTTCTATTTGCCAGGGTTGTACCATCGAGTAGAAATGACCAGAGTAGTTCTGGGTTTACCCTTCAGCGGGGCTGGGCAGTGGGTTGCTCAACGACTTTTCTGGGTTTACCCTCCCACGAGGGTAGGTAGTGGGTTTCTCATCAACTTCTTTATGTCTACCCTCCAGCAGGGCTGGGCAGTGGGTTACTCATTGAATTCTTAGGGTTTACCCTCCAACAGAGACTGGGCAGTGGGTTACCCGATGACCTCTTAGGCTTTACCATCCAACAGATACTGGGTGGTTGGATACCTGATGACCTCTTAGGGTTTACCCTCAAGTAAAGACTGGGCAGTGGGTTACCCGACGACCTCTTAGGGTTTACCCTCCAGTGGGGCTGGGCAGTGGGTTACTCGACGAATTCTTTTAGACTCAGTACTTTCTACTAGGCTAGTTAGTGGATTTTCTCTGTGACTACTGGAGAGGGACTCTTGGTTGTACCGGGTCAGTGATGTGACAACTTTGACATTGAGAATACCTCTCAAATGTGTGACCGTGATGAGGTGTGGTTTGAAAATCCCCAGAACTTTCAAGTACGAGGATAAATTTCCCAACCATGATGCATCCATGAGAAGTGACCTAAAACCGTGTGGGTGAGTCAGTGCCGCCCAAAGAAGATAGCGTCAAGGTGCGGTGATTTGAGCCCCTTGACTTGCAGTTCGGGGAAGAAGGGTGGGATGATGAGCATCAATGGTGTTTACTTCTGGGACTGTTGGTGACTCACTTTCTTGGCCAGAGCTATGAGATGGATATCCCCTTAAGATCTTGTTTGGGTTTCTTGTTTGAGAATACTGGATATGTATATACCTTGTTCCAGTACCCACTTCTTTGGTTTTGGTTACTCTCCTTCCAGGAGAGGTGAAGATGCACGGGGTATGCCACATGCTTTCCATGTCTAGCTTCTCATGGTTGGATGAGTCTACTCTCCTGCCATAGGTAGCGAAGACTCGAAGAGAAGTTCATCTTCTCACCGTTCCTAGCTCCATGTGTTTGTAAGAATCTACTTCCTTCCTCTAGTTGGGTTGAGCTGTACTCTATACTATACTCTCGGTTTTACTCCTTTAATTTTCCCTATTCGATCTACTTCTCACCTCTTCAATACCTCTTTTATTTCTCCCTCAAGTCTTCGGGGGCATCCTACTGAGTATTTTTATACTCACCCATGATTGGGATTTTCCCGCACTTGTTGTTCCCTTGCAGACGATGAACATGTTGGTTGGGACTTCAGCGGAGCTTAGGTGTTCGGGAGCTTGGACCACGTATGGTGGTGGTAGTTGGGTTCCAGGTGTGGGACTCTCCCTGCTGTTTACTTTTGTTTACATGTTGCCGATTTGGGGCACTTTTCTGGTTGGGCGCATGTTTTTTCCCTTTTCTTTTCATTTTACCTTCAGCACTTACTTTTTACTATTTAGAGGTCGATGCACCTTTTGTGGTATGTTTATAGTAGTTGGCACTTTACTTTACATTTATTTTCTTTTACTCTTCACTTCTGCATTGAGTGGGATGCATGTGTGTGTACAGGTACTCAGGAAAAGGCCTCCCAGAGTTGTTTACCCTTCGGCGCTTGTCGCCAGCCCATGGCCTATGGGGACGAGCTTAGGGTAGTAGCAGCTCCAGCCCAGGTGGGGTCGGGTCATGACAATCAAAGTGTAACATAGAGAAAAAACAATAATAGTTCAATAGTGGAAGTGGTAAACCATAAAATAGTTTATATGGTTCTAATAAAGTGTCCAAAGGAGGAATATAAAGTAGATGTATAATCCATATAACTCAAGTAAAACAATTTCAAAGGGTGTCCCAATATCATTGAGATCCTCATCTTAGTCCCATTCTCTCATTCTCTTCAACATAGAATCATGTACCTATAAAATGGTGTTTTACCATATCATTTCATGGAGTCATATAATCTTTTACTGTACAAAATAGTGACACAAACTATGTGTGAGATATAATCTCAATAGGCAACCACCCTTGGTTTATTCCAATTTGTTAGTGAATATATATGACATGAAATATTTCTTAAGATAAGTAGTAAACATGGAAAAACACAAAATTAAACATCCTAGATTCACTAGATTCAATTTTACTTTAAAAAAATTTTAATTTAAGAATTAAAATTTATTTAATATATAAGTCTCGATATCCACCTCAAACCATGTTTTCCTCATGTAACTAAATGCACAAAAGATGTATTAGAAATTCCTCTAAATATTACAAGTCAATACTAACTCCAAGCTTGTGCTTTGTTTTGGAAAACAGATCATAATTCATTTCACCTATAATTAAATTCATAACATAATATCATCCTTAAAATTCATAAGTTATAATTGAAGTATCACTCAAGGTGAATTATCAACCAACACCCTAAAATCCCGTCTTTAGTGAACCTCTCATTCTTCTTGTATTGCTCTAGGTTATTTATAATGTAACAGATAATCGGCTCCATCCTCAGTACTTCACACAAATCCCAAGTATCACCCATTTCAAAATAGTCAAATTCCCCTTTATTATATCCAAGGAATTATAATAAGAATCAATGTATCACTATGCATATAGTTCTATCATCATTGATTCTATCCACCGTATCCCTCAAATGATCCATGTATAACTAGTGGATTAATCACATTTAACCAGTGAGTCTGTCTATGGAATCATAAGGTGGATCCATGTATAACCCAAGGTATATAAGTCTATAGTCACATGATTCCATCCATGGTATTCTAATTAGAATCCATATATCACCCAAGTCTATTTATCATTTAACAAACTCAAACTCATTTTACAATTAATTTAACATGTGGGGGTCAAAACCAAGGGCATTCTATAACAAGATCATTGAAAAACTCATTTCAAGCATTTTCCAACCTCAAAGGTCTTATACTTTCAATTTCTCACATGGTCATACTTTATATAATAGGGTTAAAAGTCACTACAAGATACTAAGTATCTTGGTTTTCCTATAACTCACATGGGAAAAGAAATATAAGGTGCATTTTATTCCTATTAAGGAAATTTCAAAATGAGGCCAAGCTCGAGGTCTTATCTTAAATTACTCACCTGGGAACTTTTCTCAAACCAATAATTATAGGAATAGGAATCTATCACATAATGTAATAAAATTGTATCTCTTATGGGAATTGTAGTAACACTCTAAACATATCTTCAACTATAAAAATGTGGTGTTTCCATTGTGGTAGGCTGTGACATAAAAGGATTTAGTGTATGATGGAACCAGTCGAGTGCAGATATTGTGGCAATATAGTCAACTAACAACAATTCTAAAGAACATTTCCCCTAGAATTCAGTGAAAGAGGTTCTTCACCGACTCTATATTTAGAAGAATGATCAACATATTCTCACCATGCAGGGAGCTAGGTAACAATTAGATGATCAGGCTGCAGTGTTGGTCATAGTCATGGTAGCTAGACCCAATGTTCATAGTGAAAATAGGATGGAACATATTAGGCTATCAAGGAAGTGACATAGGGTTATAGTACAATCCAATCTTATTCAGTTCAACAAACTCATCATGAGAATGATCCCAGACCTTCTACATTTATATGTACTATTCTAGCACTGTCTATTGTAGGTTCTTCACTATTTGATATAGGGTATTCTCATAGTTATATATATATATTCTTACCATGGAGAGCCTTGGGATTTTTTTTATATTTATGATGGTGTAATTATGATTGAAACCCCATTAAGGATCCATACATAAGGTGTGAATTTTTTCAGGGAGCTCCCCCTTGGGTTTGTAGGCGACATTTCGTATGGGAACATTATATCGTCGAGATAAAGGCATTGATGTCATTCTCAGGATTGACTGGTTGGTTCCCATTCATGTTTTTATAGATTTATATCATTATAGGATGAGATTTAAATCAACAAATAATATAGAGTTCGTTCACAAGGTTCAATGGGGTTTCCATTTGATTCGAGCTAAACATGGGCATCATGGGAGAGAAGGGATAACATCCTAGATTTCGAGTTTATATCTGGATGATCAGGGGGCGTGTCAGACTAATTTTCTTCCAGTTGTTGATCATTTCTAGTAAATCATCCTAGATGACTAATCATGATTAACTCTAGTGATAGAGTTTCATTTATCTATTGAGATTTTATGTAGAGATACAATGTTCTCTATTACACCAAATATAATGGCTATGAGGGAGTTAAAATAGATCAAGAGGAAGAAAAATGATTTAGAGGAAAAGTGTTTCATCTGAGCTATTGCTTCTCTATGAATTTCTCTTTTCCTTTTGTGAAAAAGTCAGATTATACCCTTATGCTATTTATGGGATACAAAAATATGAACTATTTTACAGTTAAGAACTAGTATTCCATATTGGAGATAGATGTTCTCTTTGACCATCTCCTAAGATCTCGGGTCATTTCAATCATTAATTTGAGTTGTGGTTACCATCTGGTGCATGTTAGACCATAAAACATACCTCACAAAGAATTATGAAGTAGTTATATCCCATATGAGTATTTTTTTTATGTTGTTTGGTCTTAAGAACAATCAAGTTGTCTTCATGGAACTGATAAACCAAGTGTTCCATCCAAACCTTGGTTTGATTGTTAGGGTTTTCATGTATGATAACTTGATGTATTCTCACAACATACATAACATTTTAGAAAATAATGAGATCATTATTAATACAATAATAGATCATTAGTTATATTCTATTATCACAAAGTGACTCCTCTGGGTGGATCTGATTGACTTCCTAGGTCAGTTCATTTCAGAGACAAAAATATCAGTGGACCCAGACAAGGTGAGAGTGGTAGTCACCTAGCAGTATTCCAAGAATGTACTTGAGGTGTCTGGTTTCTTAGGGATGGATTGATACGACATACATCTCATACTTGGATTCTCATTCATTATAGCATTGTTGACGGGCTTGACTAAGAAGCGTGTGAAGTATGTGTGGTCAAAATCCAACAAGTCGTCCTTTTAGTAATTGAAAGGGAGATTGACTTCAATGGTGATACTTATTTTTCCATATCTCGGCATGAGTTAAACTATGTATAATGATGAATCATGTATCAAGATATGATTATTTGTTATGAAAGGTGATCGTGTCATTACATATGGGTCTCAGTAGTTTAGGACACATGATACGAATTACCAGACGCATGATCTTGAGTTAGTTGCAGTTGATAACGCATTACACTGTTGGAGACATTACATTCTGTGAGAGCATTTTTTTTCATGTTCACATGACACAAAAGACACATGTATATATTTCCCAACAAGATATAAATTTGAGGTAGTGATGGTAGGTTGGATACCATTATTATTTTAACTTTATGCATTCCAATGTTTCGGGTGAAGGCAATAAAGTGGCCAATGCACTGGGTAGGAGGGCTTAGATACAAGCATTGCAGTAGGCCTACGGTGAGTGTTAGATTATGTCATTGTTTTATGAGATGAACATGGAGGTTCAATATAGTTAGGTTAAAGGTATCCATCTTCCTTTGATGTTACCTATACCCTAATGGATAGAGAAATGATGAGGCATGTTGCAAATGATAAAGTCCTAGTTCTACAAATGTGTGTGGGAAGTGATTAACCTCTTCATATTTGGACGATATGAGAAGATTAGGTTCTTAATTTACATGGTCGCATATAGGTTTCAGGATACATACATAAGGAAATGATCTGATACTTTCATGCTTCTTTATGGGCAATGCATCCTACTATCACCAATATGTATTTTGATTTTTATCAACAGTATTTGTGGTTAGGTATGAAAACATATATAGCATGTTTATTCATGTGGTGGTCCACCTATTAGTAGGTGAAGTCATTAAACCAATGAATATCTAGAGATTTACAGTACCTATCCATTCCAGAGTGAAAGTCAAAAAATGTTCTGATGAATTTTTTGACTAGTTTTCAAAGGTCACCTCAAGTTAATGATGTTGTGTGGGTTATTGTTGATAGGATCACAATGTTTTCATATATCTTACTATTCAAGGAAACCATTCTCTTTGATGAGAATCAAAGGTTATACATTTGGGATATTGTACAACTACATGGGGTTTCATATTCAATCATCTTAGATAGGGTTTCCCACTCTACTTCTCAATTATGGGAAGGGTACATAAGGATTTTGGTATAAAGGTTTTTCTTGGCATGGAATAAAACCCCCAGACAGATGTCGAGTCCAAGCACATGATTCAGGTTCTTGTGAAATTGGTGTTAGCATTCATCGAAGAATTCAAGGGCTCTTGGCAGAGGTATATAATCCTAGTTGAGTTCACATACTACATTAGATTTAATGTTACTATTTAGATGGAAACATATTTGTATTTTAACAACTTGCGATGCTGATCACCCCTTTGTTGGATAGAGGTAGGAGAGAAAACTATTATTGGACCTCGTTTTGTCTATGAGATAATAATGCAAGTGAAGTTGATTATAAGTTGGATGGATACTACAAAATCTCATCAGAAATCATATGTCAATCTCCATAGATATTATCTAGAGTTTGATGTTGGGGATCATGTTTTCCTATATGTTTCAACGATGCTAGAATATAAGATTTTCATGAGAAAGGTTCAGATTTCACCAAGACATGTTGGGCCATTCAAGATTTTGGAGGGAGTTGGGCTGGTAGAATATCATTAAAGTTACCTCAAAGGTATCGGTCAATGCATGATGTTTTCCATGTTTCTAAACTACAACGTTACTATTCAGACATTTCTCATGCTTTTTAGCACAATGACGTTGATTTACATGAGGATACATCCTTTGATGGTCATTTTATTCATATTATGGATCATAGAATGAGGGTTCTTAGAGGCCAATCTATTTCATCAGTACGGGTGCTATGATAGCATGACCAAGTACATGAAAATACCTAGAATAAAGAGGTTGATGCAAAATCATAGTGGCTGATGTTGTTCTCAGATCATGTTTCAGCACATATGGAAGATAAACTTGGGTACACATTGCATTAAGGGGAAGGTTTCTAAGAACATGATTCTTTATTGAGTTATGAATTTATATTTGTTAATCAATTTTCAATTTAATTGATTAAATGTGGCGTAATGTGAGTGCCCATTGAGGACATAGAATCTTGGGAGTGTCTGGGGATGATTTGGGGCCTAGAACACATGTTTTGGGGAGTTTTTTTCTGGTTCACGGTTAGTATAAACTGTGTCAGCAAGGCTGCATAGTTTTTATTAACTGAGCGAGGGTACATAGTGGGGAATTATATGACACACAGTTTGAGGAAACAATGATTGAGGAGCTGCATGGACATGTGGCCAATTCTATAGTTTTTATATAAAATTAAAGACAATCTTCGCATGGTTTTCACTTGGTTTGTAAACTATGTGAGTACCCCTTGGTCTACAAGAATATTTACACAATCAGTGTATGCTTTTACAAACTATATACCTAATCTGTGCGACCCATATATTTTGAATAAAATTTCCATTTTTTCATTAAATCCTTTTAAATCAATCCTATGTCTATTTCATTATAAATTGGACTACATGAGGCCATTTTGTGTCCACTAAAGATCAATCCCAGGAATTGACCTATGTTCTTTGTCTGACCTCTTATTTGAAGTCGATTCATATCCTTGGATTCAAAATGGAATGTATTTGATTCCTTTTTTGTCATTCTTGATTCTTTTGGATATCAATTTCACCATTTGTATTTAGCCTCATATACCCTAATTTCCTATTATTTTCTTTCATAATATATATTCAAAACGGAGATTAATCATAGCGTGATATTAGAAAAGCTATCAAGAATGAGAATAAGGTAGGTATTCATGTTCTTTTCATTTGAGTAAGACCGTTTATATGTACCGACATTCCACACACCCAATTTTCAGGTGTTTCCTTAATTGAATTTAAATCACATAATTTTTTTATGAACTAATAAATTAAAAAGGATTTCTAATGTATATAAATAGGGTTTATACCATGGTAACTTACCACACCTTGTGTGTTTTTTGTTAAATGGATTTATATAGCTTTTAGCTTCAGATGCCTATGAGGCAAGCCCCTTTTTCCCCATGACATGGGATGTATGAATGTGAATGGTCATGAATTAAATTGAATTGTTATGAGTTGTATTTAAATTTTTCAAATATAATTGATGGATGATTTTCCCGTTGAACCTTGTAATGCCCTTGGCTCATGAAGCTTGACCTGTTTATTTAAATAATCTTCCCATATGATTTATTGATGCCAATACTAAAACAGTGATTTAATATGCATGAATTTCACATTGAAATGATATTATAATGTGAGATATAATTAGACTATGTATTATGTTATCTTCCTAGTCTTTAATGTTTGGTTTTTTAAAAGTTCCCATATATGTAATTGAAGGTAATCCCATTTGAATGTCCTTGTTTTGAAATTTCCTTAATAGGAATTAATTGCACCCATTATTTTTTTGACCATGTGAGTTATTGGATAAACAAATCCATGAAGTAGATTATTATGCCTTTTAACCTTGATAAAAAAATATTCCCATGTGAGTAATTTAAATGTCAGCACTTTGAGGTTTGACAAGGCTTGTTACACATTTTCATGTAATCTTGTTAGAGGATTATCTTGGTTTTGACCTTGGGATGTTAACTGAAATATAAAATGAGATTTAATTGGTTAAATGATAAATTGACTTGGTTGGTACATGGATTAAAAATATAATGACATTGGTATGATAATGTCACATTTGACCTTTATACCTTGGGTAATACATGGATGCACCGTAGAATTCCATGGACAGAGTCAATGGGTAAATGTGATTAAGCCATGGATGATACATAGACCATTGATGGATTCCATGAATGTACTCATTGAGTCTAGAATTATATGTTGAGTGATTCATGGATTCTTAGTATAACTCAATGGATAGAGTCAATGGGAATTTGTATATTATTCCTAGGGTTATACTCGGTATTCATGTAAAGAAATGAGGAAAGACTCAATTGGCTGGGAAATTTATACCTCACATAGAGAAATACCTGGTTCCTCAGAGGTTTACCCGGGATGGTTTTGTAGGGTGTTAGTGGAATTTTCATCTGATGTGACACTTGAAATACAACATAGGAATATCAAATACATGCTCATGTTATGAATTTAATTATAAATGAAAGGACTTATGATGTGTCATCCAAGCCAAAGAACAAGATTGGAGTTAGTATTGACTTGTATCATTTAGATGGCCTTCTCAGACATATGTTGTACTTTTAGTTACATGAGGGATGTAGGGATTGAGAGAGATCTAAAGACACATAAATTCAATATCATTGAATTATTAAATAAATATTAATTTAATAAAAATGGAAACTAGTGCATGTGCGTTGTTTACTTTTGATTACTTCCCTGCATACTTGTTTTCTTTTTTAACATTGTCTTTCATATATATTCAATGACTAATTGGCATAAACCTTGGGGGGTTGCCTATTGAGAATATATATCACACCCCATTTGGGTCACCATTTTAGACCCAAACATATTATATGATTATAGTTAATGATGAAGTAAAACTCCCTTTTAAAGGTACATGGTTTTATATTTAATAGTTGGATAGAATGAGACCATGATAAGGCTTACAATGCTACTGGTATACCTTTTGGACTTTTGAACTTGTGTTATATGGACTGTAAATCTACCTTTTATTCCTGATTTAGATGATTTACTAGAAACATACAACATGTAGAATCATTTTTTATATGAGAAATATTCTTCTTTATTCATTTATCAGTCTTCTATTTATTTCTATTGTATGTTTTACCACTTTCGTTATTGAATTGTTATTGTTTTTCCTCGGTGTTAAACATTGATAATGCATGAATAGCCTCCCCATATACTCACAAGGGACCTAGATAATATTCTATAAGCCTATGGAATTTCGGGAGATGTTATCGAGGCCATGTGGCCAACATGGCATGGAACAACATTGAGTGGCATCTAGAATCGGGACATTACAACCTCTGATAGCAATTTATCGCGAACCAGTCTGGATACCCTAGTATCTGATAACCAAGTTGATCCCTACATTTCCCTAAGAAAATTACTTGTTCCCATAGGTTGGATTCTACAACCTGGAATCACAAAATATAAAGTAGTGAATGAATTTTCTACGTAATGGAGAAAGATAACAATACAAATTAGTATGTGAAAACTATTATTATAGATATTATAAGAAACCAAATAGGTATATCAATCCCCAAAAAAGAAAATCTTAAAAGTACTCAAAATATTATAGGATAAACTCAACATACCAATGGACATATCACTTGAATCCCCAGGTGATCAAGATCATCCACCACTTCCCTGAGGAGCTCTCCGTTTACTCAGACCCAGCTAGAGAAAATATACAAACTCCTGAAGTAAATGATTGGTTGTGAGCTCAAAATCCTAGTAGGGTCTCACCAAGATCTTCATAATAAGATTATATATTAAAAAAAATCATGGTTTTAATTTTAATAAGAAAGTAATGGAAGTACATTTTCATGTTTAATGAAAATCCTGATCTTTTTTAGAATGAAAGAAATAATTTCAAACACGTATTAAAGACATTTATATAAAATAGATTATTTAATCACTATCAATGAGAAGATAAGACTGAAAATCAGTGAAATTTATAATAACAAATGTCATAAATATCACAAGGATCATCTTACCTATAATATTATATTTTATATATATAGTATAATCACACTCATATATCAATGATCATGTCATATGTGTATACACATCCCTTAAACTCATTCTGAATATGACACATCAACTATACATTGGAAATATAATCTACCTAAATTGATTTTTTATAGTTTTCATCAATAATCTGTTGTAGGGGAATAACCATCCTCACATGATTATCCTTAATAACCTAATAAATACCATGTTTTTCATATTTCAGATCAATCAATCAATTGTAAAATGGAAATTACTTTCTTTTAAATCAATCATTAATTATATTTCAATGGCCCATTTTTTCCTTTTCAAAATGAGAATAGACATTCAAAACCAAATGATTGGTTTTCATCAAATCATGTCTTTTAAATATAAAACCAATCATTATTTTTCACTAATACAATTTAAGACATATTTTTGAAAATCATTTCACAAATCAATTCAAATATTCCATCAATTTAAAATTACACCCCTATTTCTAATTACATTACAATTGGGAGGTTTTTAGAAAATCCATACCAATTCAATTTCAAATTTGAATTTACATAAAATTGGGTTTTCAAAATTAAATTGAAATAAATTAAATCAAAATGATACAATAAAGGTTTCATTATATAGACAAACTCAAACTGAACCACCTACCTTTAATCATGGAAAAACCATCTAAAATGGGACACACCAATAGAATATATATATATATATATAATAAAGGAATACAACCTTAAATATATAATAAAAAACATGAAGTTTAGATCAATAAATCATAAGAAGATATATAAAACTCTAAGTAGAAAAGATAGAGATATGGAAGATACATGAATACCTCTTACCTAAAGAGATGCACCACAACCATCACGATGACCAGTTGCCGAATAGCTATCTGGAGGGATTGGAGATATCCAAATTATATTAGGGAATAGCCTTTGATATGCGATTAAGGAATCCTATATGTATAAAATGATATTTTCATCTAAAATTCCCGGTTAAATCCAACACATGGGATTTTACAAAAAGTGTATCCCAATTACACATCATATAAATTTATAGTCCCACATATGCCTAAAAACCAATTTATTTTTATTAAAAATATGATTTTTAATATTTACCCATCCATTAATAAGTACATGGAAGGTAACCTTGAACCATTTGTTCTCATTTGATTTCATATTCCATGTGATGGTTAAACTTTGTATTACCCAATTACATGGCATGTAAATTCCCAACATACATTAAAAGTATTAGGCGTTATACTAAAAAAGACAACAAATCCCTTCATTCGCCATTACAATTATACTCCCAATTTTTCTTGTAATTACCCAAACAATGAAAAATGAAAACCAAGGAAGGATAAAACATACCTTACATATAGGTAATGGAAATTACAATATCCTAGTTTCATAGAAAATTATCTCTATTGATATTGATTTTTACTAGTTTTTACTCATATTAAGGATCATTATATTGTGTTTCGACCTATATGTTAAGTAAATGTGAAGTATAATGTTAGTACTTACTCTTGATAGATACAAGGAACACATCATTAATGTGGGAGAGGTTTAGTGGAAGCGCCTTGTGGTATGATACCATCCCAACTCAATTTTGAATCTGAAGGTGAGAAATATACCTATGGAAAATATTCATATTAGTTATAAATCTCAATTTCTCCTTCCAGGGGAATAATTACCAAAAATACCTTCTAAAAAACTTCAATTTCTAAAATAATCTGATTACTGAAAGCTGAATTTTTATACAGACTATATATTTCCTTGACATGCTACTAGATATGTCTGAATTTCTCTAACATTTCCTAAACTAGATCAGGACCTAGTATCTTAATTTCTTTAACTTCATCCCAACATATTGAAGTTATACACTTCTTCCTATATAGGTCCTCAGAAGGAGCTTTCTAGATTCTAAGGAGAAATATTTTTGTTTTGTAAAATCACTTTCATAGAACAAGGTGTTAATTGTAACACCCCAATCTTCCTCGGTATGTTTCCTTTCGAATAATGCAATGACGTGCATTGTACGCAACTTCGAGATTTTAACACACCACAACCAATCAAACTAGCCGTTATGAATAGTAATACCTACTTTTTGAAATTATATATATTTTATATTTCAAAATGGACTTCATTTTTGGATTCGGAATATCGAATTTAGCCTAAGGTGAAATTTTGGTACTTTTCGGATAACTTTCATATTTTGATGAATAGTGAAAATTACTAAATTTTAATTAAAAACAACTTTTTTAATCAAAATAATTAATAGTGATAAATTGTGAATTTGAGTGGTTTTAAAGTATATTTAGAATATATTTTTACCATTTAATATAATGTTGGTCATTGGACATAATTTTACAATTAAACCGAACATAAACAAGTGTCAATCTTTTGATAGTTATTATCTCTTAAAAACACGCTTTTTGTTTTGACAGCGGGAATTAATTTTAAATTAATTTCTGCCAATTCCGTGTTTTGAATTTAGAAAAATGGATTCCATATTTGGAATCAGGATTTCCAAATTGTGTAAATAGGTAACTTTTATTTTTAGACATTTTGAATAATTACTGCGGTAAATATTTTATTTACCATGGTTAAGGGTAAATCCGGTAAATAAGGGTTAAAAGAAAATAATATTATAATAATACTAAATTACCCTAAAATGTGTCTTAACCCTATTGGTTGATACATGGTCGACCATGGGCATCTTTGGGTCAATTTGGGGACCCCATGGATCCACTTGTAAGTGATAATGACACTTTATATTAATTAAGTTAAAATGAATACAAAAATGACACAAGCATATATCTTTTAGAAAAACAATTGTTACATAGGGTTATATATGTTGGATTTTAGATTATAAATATTCATTAGAAAGCTAAAACGATTTCCTACATAATGATATTTTATTTATACTTTTTAGACATCATATAATGTAAAATATTAATGACACAATGATGATACAGTAATTACTATAATAGTGAAAAATTAAAATAACTGATTTTTTAAATACCCAAATAAATATAATATGACACTTTTAATGAATTAAACTAATTTTGTAGGATAATATAATATATTAGGATTTATTTAATTGACTTTTTTCGAAATAATCAATCTGTTATGAGTTTCACAAAAATCAACTAATGAATAGTGTCAAAATTGACATAAAAGAATTCTTAAAACAAATATTATATTATTAATTGATATTAAATTCCTAAAAATCTAAGGTTCGGCCAAGAGACTTATATTATGATAGGTTAATCATTAATGGACCACTTGGGGGTCTTTTGGATGTATATAGTAAGTTTATTAACCATATTATATAAAAATACAAAGAGACATTGTAAAAGTGAAACTAATTAACTTAGAGTTAATACTTAAAGATAAGGTTACTATAAGTACTCAAACCTGTCTAAATTCTATTGGATGAGTTGTTTTCGACCTATCCCCACCTCAACCATTGAATAGTCAACTTTGGAGCCTTTGGAAACCGAATATGAATTTATTATAAATTAATATTTCTAGCTTTTCCAAAGGTGCCCCTCACCCCTCTTATAAAAGGGCACTCCTCCTTCTCTTTTCCTCACACCTCTCAAGCCACTTGGCTCGTCCAAACTCTGCCCAACTAAGCTCCCCACATCCCTCTCCTCCTCCTTGAATCTTCCCCTTAGGCAGAAAGCATTTCAACAAGTCCTTTGGTTCCAACCAAAGTGAGTTACCTAAATTAAAGGTAACGATTTCTCTTAAATTATTTTCATTTATTTTGCTTCTTCAACCCCCAAACTCTTTTTATTTCCCTTCTTTTGTAACAACACCAGTATCCTCAATATACTAGTATGTTGTTATAAGAAGTATTCAAACTACACATACACACAACTCCATCTAATGGATGATGAACATAATGTTTCTGTGGATGGCAAACTAACGCCTCACGAAACGATGATTGTTCAAAAACATCTTACCGCCTCTCATGGTGGCCATTATGATGGCACTGTAATTAAATATGATATTAATGATATATATTTTATATATAAGCTTCTGTAATTCCATTTTATTTCATACCATTATTCGTTTCATGTCGTATATACATACGATAATTTCATTTGAGGAAGTGCGGACTACCGCCCCCTTAAAATGATATGACTCGTTCATACCACACATGGAACGTATAAAGGATGGTGTTAATGAACTTAAGTAACATATATAAAATATTATATTATACTGGAATAGTAATATACCTATGTATCATTTGGATTCGATTCTTTTAAAATAAAAAAATTAAATGGAAGTAGCGTTCGTGCGTACGTACGGACTACCGTCTCCACGAACGCGATGAGATTCATTATCCATCGTATCCATTCAAGTATAATTATCATTTAATGATTTAAAAATGATGTTTAAGGACTTGATATCATTCTGGACATGAATAAGATACAACAAACATGACTTATGTAACAAAACATATAAAAGAAAATGAGTAAGTTAACACCCGAAACGGCGTTAATACTAAGATATTATTAACAAATCAATGTTAAAAGATCATATATGATATCATATTAAAGTAAATGATTCTTGTATTATTCAATAACAATTATTTCACCATTATACAGGAGGTAAACCTACCATCGACCAAGTAAAAAGTACAAAGTAAGGGATTTTCTAATCTCACTTTTAATTTCGTGAGAATTCTATTGTTCACCACTTAATTATTGCATGTGGTGTATGTGTACTGCCCATGATTGTATTCATTGTGTAATATATTTTAATTTATGGGTATTTACATCATCATGGTATGATACTTCTTTCATGGGTGTATGTTTCGTAAGTTACCTAATCGATAAGGGAATTTGAGATTTCAATTTCCACTCATTTGGATTTACACATATTTAATTGATTATATTACCCCAAGATTATGTGTGGAATCACTATTCATTTGATTATGTCATAATTTCCACTCCCCTTCCTGTGGATATAAGTTTGATACACATAATCACTCCATTGGTAATTCTCAAGTCATTGATATGAATTTGATAAGAGTAATTTTAACTCATTCTCCATTTGTTGAGTTAAACATCCAATTCGTTGGTATTGTTTTTACAAGAATATGTGTGAATGTCCTTTGATTGTTTTACACTGAATATCCAATCATATTTAGTGTATTTATATTTGTCACACATAATTATGTCATTGACTTATCCTTAACCTAAGGATACAACCTTTATGAGAGATTTCATCTCAATTTACATTCCATTGAGACTTCTTTGATGATATACACCAAATCACTTTTATGTGGTGTATATATAATGTACTTTGACATAGTATATCATGATTCCCATTATTCTCATGATATTACAATGTTTTGATCACCTCAATTATTTGTATTCAAGTGTCTCTTTTGGTAAGAATCTCTAACTAAAATACCATTTTTAAATGTTTTAAAGACTTATTCATCTAAACCTTTCTCATTAATGTCCATGTTTTAAAAATGGTTTAAAGGATTTATTTATATGGACATTAAAGTTTAGAAATTAAAAATCCTTTTAAAAAAGTTTCAATGTGGTATGGGACACTTTGATTCAAAAATCTATTTTTAAATGGCTTTTTGACAAATAGTGTGACTTTTAAATGATTTCAAGAAAAGGGGGATATTTCTCTCAAATAGTTTTGATGATTATTTTCATCTATGTCAACATCCTTCATTATTCTTGATTGAGGTTAATGTGATACAATACAATCTTCCATATTGTATCGAATGAGTTATGTTTGACTGTGGATGTGCTATTTTTATACCATTCAAGGTTTGTGGTAAAAGTATTGACATTTCGTATGCTAGTTTCAATACGAATGTTTATGTTATGTTTAAACTTGTTCATATGAGGAATGCATTGGACTTAATAAGTGACGGGTGGAGCCCGCTATAGCTCCTCGATGCATCGGTAGGTCTCATGAGACAAACTAGTGTCTTGGCACAAGGCCTTGGCAAAATCTTATTTGTAGTCTTGGCACGAGGCCTTGGCTATGTGGTTATGATAGTCTGGCATTATGCATTCCATCATTATGAAAGTAGTTATTGATATTGCATGTGATCATTCGACTAGTAGAATATCCATGTGAGTAAGTAAATGGCATTATTTCATTTTACCTTCGCCATTTTATGCTGAAGTTTAAATTTAAAAGGCTTTTGTTTTAGTTATAAATTGGCTTAAGTGTTTATGCTTATTTATGAAAGCTTCTGCTATAATGTTATCCTTACTGAGCATCCGAGCTCACCCCTTTCAATGTTTTATTTTTCCCAGGATTATGAAGAAGTAATTTATGAATGGCCTGCAGGGATAGTATGAGGGGATATGAAGACAAGATGTTTTTTTTTTTGATGTAATGTAAAAATTTATGGATGTATCTAGTTATTCCAAGGCTACTAAACTAATAGGTCTTTCGAGACTTGATCTTTCTCATGATCATGCCAATGTTATGTAATAATGCACCGACTCTAGGTAATTAGGGTCGGGGCGTTACAGTTGGTATCAGAGGAAGTTTAGTACAAACCTTGGTAGCTATATTTAGATAAACTCTGATTAGAGCACGTAGACCTAAGATGAACTTTGAGGATTAGTATAAAAGAACTTCCTAGAATTTTGGTATTGTAGAGATTTTGTGAGTTTTCCGAGCAATACATCCCTGTCTGGATACGAGCAGGTAGAGGTGGCTCTGGCACAGATGTACCTAGGGGTAAAACCCGAAAACACCGCTTTGAGCTAGACTCGAACGGGAACTGGTGCACGACAACGGGCCTTGCTGCACTCTTGGTTACGACACTCCCGGGGGATATGCTTAGGATAATTTACATTTTCTTTACAAACCAATTTAAGTAATATATACATAAGATGCGAGTAAATGACCTTGGTTAATCCTAATATGTTTCAAATTGAGAATATGGTGACATTTTAATCTCTAAATGTTTTTACGACTACTATTACTCACACAATGCTTTCTGGTTTTAGTCAATGGCTGGATTCCAAGGAAGTCATAGTGACTTTGAGAATGATGTACAAGATGGGAACGGTGGTGGCAATGAGCAACAAAATGGAATGTTGATAGGCGTAAAAGATATCGTCTTTATGCCAAATCAGTTTTCCAAAAATATGATCAACAACATATATATTAACCAACTCCCAGACTCAACAAGGAAGAGAAAGGTGATAAATGATAAGAGCTCCAGCAATGGAGACCATGGAGAAAAGAACCCTCAATTTTCATCATGCAGGAAATGTGGAAAGAGACACCCAGGAAAGTGTCTCAATGGGACAACGAAATGTTTTACGTGCGGGAAGGAAGGACATAAAGTAAAGAATTGCCGAAGAAAAATGAAGAGTACTATGGAAGAAGATAAAAATGGTCCCAAGAGTCCATTTACAGTCATTTGCCGTAAATGTAGGGGACCTGGCCATTATCCGAGTGAATGTCCTATTCTATAGGATATTTTCTTGGTCAAAGAAGAAGCTATGTGGGAATAAATGGTTGGAGAAATGTTTAAAAAGTATTAGCACTCCTTGTTGATGGGTTTACTATGGAATAATTTTCTCTTGTATTTGTAACCCCGCAGTTTGCCATGTGAGAATGATATTTGAGGAAGAATTGTCTCTTCTCTTGTGGATATGGGTATAAATAACCATTTGGGTTTATATGATCATTGGGGTTTGAGAGAATTATAAGTTATTCTAATTTGGGATGAAGATTCAAGGTATGATATAACATTTGTGGTTAAATTTATGATATAGTATTTTGAGGAATTTATCTCATTTTGGCAATATTATAAAATATAGTTTTTGAAAAAGGACAACACGTAGACCGTGTGACAACCCGTCGCGTCGGACAAAGCTTTGGGAATCGAACCCACAACCAAAGTGCGATTGGGATTTATCGCCTACCACTGGACTACGTGAAGTCCCTGGTTAGTGTGACTTTTTTTTTAGTTAAATGATTTTATTGATCAATAATAAGTTGATTTGGGTTCTTATTTCATATCAAAAGAATACCCTTGGTATATGAAAATGATTTGGTGATTAAGTGATAAATGTTATTTTGGAAGATGTTCGCTTTGTTGGGAACACTATATGCCCAAGGAAAATAGAATACTATGGGGTTTCATTTGTGGAGTAATGATATATTTTTATCTACGTTTTTATTGTGGATTTATAGTGATTTGGGTTATTTATGGAAGTGATTAACCTACAATAGAGAATATGTGATTAGGTTAATTACTTTTGAGTATGTGACTTTAAGAGTATCTGATGTCATTTGGAGATACAATTTAACATGGGAGACTACATAATCAAATTCTTCTATGTTTTGGGTTTCAATATTAGTTTGGATTATATTAAAGGATTTTAAGGACAATTGGTTATTGAATGGTATCTATTTAACTTTGGGGTATTGTTGGTTTAATTTTAGAAATTAATATTAGTGCATATTTATCTCAATGAATATCCTTTTGGGGGATCATTAGATCATTCACTGACCATTTTGGTTTTGATTAATCTTCAAAGACAATGTAAATATATGGTTTATCCTTCATGGATCATGTGATTCTATAGAAGTTTATTCTATCTCTTCCAGTGTGACCAAGTCTTCTTGAATACTCATCGTTTAAAAAAAATGAGTTAGTGGTGGAAATTTATTAAAGAATGAAAATCTACTTAAAATGTAAGTATATCTCATAATGTTCTTAGTCAATATCATAAATGAATTACTCTTCCTTATGTAATGTAACTTAAAAAAATGTTGTCCGTTTACTTTCCTACTAGGAGACTAATGGTCGTTTGTCCCAACACAAGTTTGTGGTTTTCTCATTGTTAACTTTCTCCTAATCATGATTTCTATCCCTCTCCATCAGAACTTGACACTTAGTTTATCATCCATATCCATGTTTTCTTACATGGAATCCTAGTATGGGTTATCTTGGATGACCCTTATACCTCTCTTTCTTTCTTTTAAAGTGATAGTTTTATTGACTCTTTTTCCGATGTGGGACTTTCCATTATATTCCCAAGTAAAATTTTAAAAATTGTGAGGACGCAATTTATTTAAGGAGGGGAGAATGTAACACCCCAAGCTTCCTCGGTATGTTTCCTTTCGAATAATGCAATGACGTGCATTGTACGCAACTTCGAGATTTTAACACACCACAACCAATCAAACTAGCCGTTATGAATAGTAATACCTACTTTTTGAAATTATATATATTTTATATTTCAAAATGGACTTCATTTTTGGATTCGGAATATCGAATTTAGCCTAAGGTGAAATTTTGGTACTTTTCGGATAACTTTCATATTTTGATGAATAGTGAAAATTACTAAATTTTAATTAAAAACAACTTTTTTAATCAAAATAATTAATAGTGATAAATTGTGAATTTGAGTGGTTTTAAAGTATATTTAGAATATATTTTTACCATTTAATATAATGTTGGTCATTGGACATAATTTTACAATTAAACCGAACATAAACAAGTGTCAATCTTTTGATAGTTATTATCTCTTAAAAACACGCTTTTTGTTTTGACAGCGGGAATTAATTTTAAATTAATTTCTGCCAATTCTGTGTTTTGAATTTAGAAAAATGGATTCCATATTTGCAATCAGGATTTCCAAATTGTGTAAATAGGTAACTTTTATTTTTAGACATTTTGAATAATTACTGCGGTAAATATTTTATTTACCATGGTTAAGGGTAAATCCGGTAAATAAGGGTTAAAAAAAATAATATTATAATAATACTAAATTACCCTAAAATGTGTCTTAACCCTATTGGTTGATACATGGTCGACCATGGGCATCTTTGGGTCAATTTGGGGACCCCATGGATCCACTTGTAAGTGATAATGACACTTTATATTAATTAAGTTAAAATGAATACAAAAATGACACAAGCATATATCTTTTAGCAAAACAATTGTTACATAGGGTTATATATGTTTGATTTTAGATTATAAATATTAATTAGAAAGCTAAAACGATTTCCTACATAATGATATTTTATTTATACTTTTTAGACATCAAATAATGTAAAATATTAATGACACAATGATGATGCAGTAATTACTATAATAGTGAAAAATTAAAATAACTGATTTTATAAATACCCAAATAAATATAATATGACACTTTTAATGAATTAAACTAATTTTGTAGGATAATATAGTATATTAGGATTGATTTAATTGACTTTTTTCGAAATAATCAATCTGTTATGAGTTTCACAAAAATCAACTAATGAATAGTGTCAAAATTGACATAAAAGAATTCTTAAAACAAATATTATATTATTAATTGATATTAAATTCCTAAAAATCTAAGGTTCGGCCAAGAGACTTATATTATGATAGGTTAATCATTAATGGACCACTTGGGGGTCTTTTGGATGTATATAGTAAGTTTATTAACCATATTATATAAAAATACAAAGAGACATTGTAAAAGTGAAACTAATTAACTTAGAGTTAATACTTAAAGATAAGGTTACTATAAGTACCCAAACCTGTCTAAATTCTATTGTATGAGTTGTTTTCGACCTATCCCCACCTCAACCTATGAATAGTAAACTTTGGTGCCTTTGGAAACCGAATATGAATTTATTATAAATTAATATTTCTAGCTTTTCCAAAGGTGCCCCTCACCCCTCTTATAAAAGGGCACTCCTCCTTCTCTTTTCCTCACACCTCTCAAGCCACTTGGCTCGTCCAAACTCTGCCCAACTAAGCTCCCCACATCCCTCTCCTCCTCCTTGAAGCTTCCCCTTAGGCAGAAAGCATTTCAACAAGTCCTTTGGTTCCAACCAAAGTGAGTTACCTAAATTAAAGGTAACGATTTCTCTTAAATTATTTTCATTTATTTTGCTTCTTCAACCCCCAAACTATTTTTATTTCCCTTCTTTTGTAACAACACCAGTATCCTCAATATACTAGGATGTTGTTATAAGAAGTATTCAAACTACACATACACACAACTCCATCTAATGGATGATGAACATAATGTTTCTGTGGATGGCAAACTAACGCCTCACGAAACGATGATTGTTCAAAAACATCTTACCGCCTCTCATGGTGGCCATTATGATGGCACTGTAATTAAATATGATATTAATGATATATATTTTATATATAAGCTTCTGTAATTCCATTTTATTTCATACCATTATTCGTTTCCTGTCGTATATACATACGATAATTTCATTTGAGGAAGTGCGGACTACCGCCCCCTTAAAATGATATGACTCGTTCATACCACACATGGAACGTATAAAGGATGGTGTTAATGAACTTAAGTAACATATATAAAATATTAGATTATACTGGAATAGTAATATACCTATTTATCATTTGGATTCGATTCTTTTAAAATAAAAAAATTAAATGGAAGTAGCGTTCGTGCGTACGTACGGACTACCGTCTCCACGAACGCGATGAGATTCATTATCCATCGTATCCATTCAAGTATAATTATCATTTAATTATTTAAAAATGATGTTTAAGGACTTGATATCATTCTGGATATGAATAAGATACAACAAACATGACTTATGTAACAAAACATATAAAAGAAAATGAGTAAGTTAACACCCGAAACGGCGTTAATACTAAGATATTATTAACAAATCAATGTTAAAAGATCATATATGATATCATATTAAAGTAAATGATTCTTGTATTATTCAATAACAATTATTTCACCATTATACAGGAGGTAAACCTACCATCGACCAAGGAAAAAGTACAAAGTAAGGGATTTTCTAATCTCACTTTTAATTTCGTGAGAATTCTATTGTTCACCACTTAATTATTGCATGTGGTGTATGTGTACTGCCCATGATTGTATTCATTGTGTAATATATTTTAATTTATGGGTATTTACATCATCATGGTATGATACTTCTTTCATGGGTGTATGTTTTGTAAGTTACCTAATCGATAAGGGAATTTGAGATTTCAATTTCCACTCATTTGGATTTACACATATTTCATTGATTATATTACCCCAAGATTATGTGTGGAATCACTATTCATTTGATTATGTCATAATTTCCACTCCCCTTCCTGTGGATATAAGTTTGATACACATAATCACTTCATTGGTAATTCTCAAGTCATTGATATGAATTTGATAAGAGTAATTTTAACTCATTCTCCATTTGTTGAGTTAAACATCCAATTCGTTGGTATTGTTTTTACAAGAATATGTGTGAATGTCCTTTGATTGTTTTACACTGAATATCCAATCATATTTAGTGTATTTATATTTGTCACACATAATTATGTCATTGATTTATCCTTAACCTAAGGATACAACCTTTATGAGAGATTTCATCTCAATTTACATTCCATTGAGACTTCTTTGATGATATACACCAAATCACTTTTATGTGGTGTATATATAATGTACTTTGACATAGTATATCATGATTCCCATTATTCTCATGATATTACAATGTTTTGATCACCTCAATTATTTGTATTCAAGTGTCTCTTTTGGTAAGAATCTCTAACTAAAATACCATTTTTAAATGTTTTAAAGACCTATTCATCTAAACCTTTCTCATTAATGTCCATGTTTTAAAAATGGTTTAAAGGATTTATTTATATGGACATTAAAGTTTAGAAATTAAAAATCCTTTTAAAAAAGTTTCAAAGTGGTATGGGACACTTTGATTCAAAAATCTATTTTTAAATGGCTTTTTGACAAATAGTGTGACTTTTAAATGATTTCAAGAAAAGGGGGATATTTCTCTCAAATAGTTTTGATGATTATTTTCATCTATGTCAACATCCTTCATTATTCTTGATTGAGGTTAATGTGATACAATACAATCTTCCATATTGTATCGAATGAGTTATGTTTGACTGTGGATGTGCTATTTTTATACCATTCAAGGTTTGTGGTAAAAGTATTGACATTTCGTATGCTAGTTTCAATACGAATGTTTATGTTATGTTTAAACTTGTTCATATGAGGAATGCATTGGACTTAATAAGTGACGGGTGGAGCCCGCTATAGCTCCTCGATGCATCGGTAGGTCTCATGAGACAAACTAGTGTCTTGGCACAAGGCCTTGGCAAAATCTTATTTGTAGTCTTGGCACGAGGCCTTGGCTATGTGGTTATGATAGTCTGACATTATGCATTCCATCATTATGAAAGTAGTTATTGATATTGCATGTGATCATTCGACTAGTAGAATATCCATGTGAGTAAGTAAATGGCATTATTTCATTTTACCTTCGCCATTTTATGCTGAAGTTTAAATTTAAAAGGCTTTTGTTTTAGTTATAAATTGCCTTAAGTGTTTATGCTTATTTATGAAAGCTTCTGCTATAATTTTATCCTTATTGAGCATCCGAGCTCACCCCTTTCAATGTTTTATTTTTCCCAGGATTATGAAGAAGTAATTTATGAATGACCTGCAGGGATAGTATGAGGGGATATGAAGACAAGATGTTTTTTTTATGTAATGTAAAAATTTATGGATGTATCTAGTTATTCCAAGGCTACTAAACTAATATGTCTTTCGAGACTTGATCTTTCTCATGATCATGCCAATGTTATGTAATAATGCACCGACTCTAGGTAATTAGGGTCGGGGCGTTACATTAATACCAATAACCTTTCAAATCCATATAACAAACCCTATGTATATCTTATAGGTTTTTAAATGGTTCTATCAGAATGATCATCTATATGAGGAAAAAAATAAGTACTAAAAGCAACACTCTGAATTAGGACCTTTCTGAATACTTCCGCAAAATTTCTAGGTAAACCTTGCATACAGATCCGATACAATAGAATGTGGAACTCCATTCTATCTTACCACTTCATTAATGAATATTATATCCTGGTGATCTAGAGATAAATATTCTCTACTTATAATCATGTGTTCTGACTTCATAAGGTTCTCGACTACAACCTAAATATCCTTTTGTATTTTAGAAATTTTTGGGAGTAAAATGAAAAAATCTAGGGTGATGTTTTCCCATTTCTATTCTAGTATGAGTAATTATTGTAACATACCCTTCAACATCCCTATCTTAGCCATAATATTATGACATATGAATCTATGAGATTTATACTTTTCAATATATCTTTTCCTGTTCCACCCCCTAAAATAATCTTTCATATTGATATACATCTTTGTACTTAAATGATAAATAGATAATGATAATCTATATTCATCATCAAATAAATCCTTCTTCAACCCTTTTATTGAATGGGAAAAACATGGTTCACGGGCCTTACCATTACATCAAAATCAATGATGAACTAAGGAATATTTCTTAGCTTCTTTAGTAGTTGAACATCTTCATATTTTTCCCCTATTATTCTTTACATATATATATACTCAAGAACTCATTTAATGAAGATAATATTTCATCCCTACCTTCATGGAATCCAAATTTATTATTTAGAAACCCCAAATTATTGAATATTTTTTTACCTTGTCATAAATAAGAAATCTTGATCTCTTAAACTCTAATAACTGACCACATTGTTTTCTTTCTAATGGTGGTTATGTGTTGAGTAGTCATAATAATTAAACAACTCCAACTATTTTCTCTAGTGTGTATTGTTCTCTTTCTGAGTGAATATGGACATCAAAAATTTATCATCATAATATATATAACAAATTTATCATTAAAGATAGTACATCCATATTTTCAATTAAAAAAATACCACAAGTAACTCTATATCATTTGTTGGATAATTGTTCTCTTAAACCATAAGTTTTCATGAGGAAAAATATGTAAACATTTAATTTTGTAGGATGATGAATCTATGCCTCTTTTTTTATGCATACTTATGATCAGAAACCCTTTTCCACTATAAGTTAGTGTATGAATAGGTGAATTGACCAAACATATGTTTAGTTCCTTGAAAATTTCATCACATTCATATGTCTAGAGTGACACGGCTCTCTTTCGAGTTAACTTTCTAAATGTATTAGATAGATGCACTAACTTATAATAAAAGAATCAATAATATCTATCTAAACCAAGAAAAGTATAGATCTTATTCACTTTGGTAGGATCAGGACCATGTTCAGTTACATACATCTTTGATGGATCCACTGATATACCATCTCTTGAGATTATATACCCCAAAAATGAATCTTTCTTTCAAAAAACACTGACATTGTAGATTTTTTATACATATTATTCTCCCATAAGGTCTGTAGTAAATTTCACAGGTGATCTTCATCCTCTTCCCTATTATTTGAATATATAATAATATCATCTATAAATACATCCACAAACATGTCATGGTAACACATATAGTCTATATTAATTAAATAGTTGAGAAGGCATATGAATTATTAAGACCAAACTATATAACTGTCAATATATAGAGTCTATGCCTCAAACATATTTCTATATTCAATATATCCTCCTTATTGAACATTAATTGATGATATCTAGAGAAAAGATAAATCATGGAAATGTATTGAGCTCTCTGTAGTAAATAATACAATTAATTGATATTGGGATTAGGTTAATGAATATTAACTATGATCTTTGTACATTTATGGTATTCTATATAGAGTCACATCGGTCAATCATTTCTTCATTAAAAAATAATCGACGAACCCCAATGTGATTCTCTTAGAATAATGAAGCCCATATAAATATTATATTGGAATCTCTTCATCAATTCACAAAACTCAATTAGGTCTATTATTTTATTAGTCTTCAAAATTGGTGTAGAAACAAGTATGAAGTATATTGAAAACTCACCTTCACAATTCAGTGGAATACTATTAAACAATAAAGAAAGAGATCAACAAACTCTTATACAATAGAAATATCATCAATGTTGACTTTATTATAAAAAATTTGTGATAAAACCCCTATTATAATAGGAATCAATACCCACATAATATATGTAACTTCCATTATAAGTTCATATTTATTTTCACCCAGATCAATGATCACAAGTTGGTTCCAAATATCAATGCATGACTTCGCTTCCGTGGAAATTTATGTGGTTTTTTTGTAAATAAATCCAACACATGCCTAAGATAACATTAAATTCAACTGGGTGGGGAATAAAAATATTTACATGAATCCCATTGGCACAAGCATCAATTAGAGAAGAATCAGAGTCATAAGATGAGATCATTATGATATTGGGTGTTTTAGAAACTCATTCAACATCAAATCACATTAGTGTAATTTTGATATCCTTAGTAAATTATTATAATATAAAACTGTGGGTATATCCATAATCAGAATAATACATTAGTAGTTATAGATTCTAAAGTTTTTGTTACTTTAACAGCTTCTTAATCATACCCTACATCAGTAATAGTGATCACATGATATTTCTATTTTTATTTGGACATAAGAGGTTTCTAAGATCAATAATATTCATAAAAATTCAATTTCAACAATGGTTATCAAATTCCGAAGCTCTTTTCATTTAAAACACTGGATTGGTGCATTTTATTTCTTTCTCTTAACAATTAAATAACTTTTTTACCCATCACATCAAACTTTGATTTCTTGAATAACTTCCTTTCCAATCAAAAAACATTTCTATGTTCCCTTGAGAAAAATTTCTCTATGATTTCTTCCACACATAAAATATAATTGAATTATAATATTCCTCTCAACATGGTTTTTAAAATTCCCATTAAATTACATCATTTTTTTCTTATCAAAACCATAATATTGATGGTATGATAAAATGTCCAATTTCCCCTTGATAGCACATAGAATGATTTCTTCATTGATACTGAAGAAACTTATGTATAATTATCTTCAAAAACATGGTTTTAATCCACATAAGTATCAATCAACCTAAATTTTAGGTTGGATTATAAAACCTAATGTGTACCTCACAAGTCCGATAAAAGTTTTTTCATAGGTACAATAAAATTAAAATTCCTAATTATTTACATTTATAAATTATGAATCGATTTTGAAACAAAGAATAATAGGTAAGTATTTATTCAAAAATAACCACTTAACTAATACCATGCCATGAAGTCAATTTTATATCATTTTTTAGTGTTTTTTATAAGAGTTCTCCATCGATATGCTTTATCTTCCAAATGATAAACAACTAAATTAAATTTTTTATCTTTTGAACACTGGATAATTAGAATATATTATCAATGGTATAGATACGTTACTTAGAAAATTTTGGATCAAAATAGAAACTAAATGAAGGTGGTTATTACGTCTTGAAGGACTCAATTTAATTTTATTCCCTCCTTTTCCCTTTTTACATATCAAAATTATTCATTCATTTATAATTTTTGTGAGAATATAAAAAATTTTATTCATTCCAAATCCAGTAACAATTGGTTTTTTTGGAGGACAATTGTTTAATTTTCAATCACATTGAGAATTAACATGTCTCATTTAGGTTTTATCATTTTACTAAATCAAAAAATCATAGTATGTCAAACTATAATAATAGCAGGAGACCACATAATTAAGTAAAATTATTTATTAGATATCTAAATTGGGACAAATTATATTCTATCTATGAAACCATAGATTTTACCTCATTCAGTCATGGTCCTTATCTACGTAAATCCTTCATAATGTTTTGTAATGCAAATGTTAGTTATTATAAAGATAGCCTCCAAGAGTTTCAAATCAAGGTGTATATTAAGGGAAAAATCACTTTACATTATAATGATGACCAAGATATATTCGACCATATATTTTTATTGTTATTACCCCTCGATGTATTGTTACAAGAACCACATCCACTTGTAAAATATATATAGGGTTGTTTTACTATGAAAACCATAATTTTGTATTTACAATAATATATGATACTATATTATACAAAGGATTATTATAAGGCATATTACTAAATATTTCTCATCGTAATTTGTAATGGTAACAAATCCTTGATCTGATTCCAACCATAACAACCAATACTTTTGATATAAATTTGTCACATCTTAATATATGAATACTCAATAAATAATATTTCCATCCACGCCATAATAATATAAGTTTTTTGTATTTGAAAATATGGATACATAAATAACTTTTCCATAAGAGATCTACATCATATATCACTGTGTTATTAATAACTATCACCTTTATTAGATATATCACATACAAAACCATAGTACATAACTTCTGGAATGGAAATATAAAAAAAGTGTGAGCTTTGATACTCAATAATGATAAAAAAAATTTATCAATGGTCACATAAACATAACATGAGGATAAGGGTAAGAGAATATAAGTATAAAAATTAAAACCCATAAAATGCAAAATATAGATCATAATCTTAACTCATGGAATAAATATTAGATGTTCATAATATACTAATCATAATGGCATCAAAGAACATGATCCATGGGTGAATAACATTTACATAATACATGAGTTTTTATCTTACATATATGGAATAAAAAAAATCTATTTCGTTATGAAATGCTTATATAAATGACATAGTGTACTGCTTTCACTCCCCATTCCATCTTATCATAATTCGTGGTTTACTCAAAAGGCTATCATATTTGATAGAGTAAGATACTGAACTATGTTCACTCCATATTCTATTAATTTTTATCACATTAGATATCCATAATTACCCAATGGATTGGGTGGATATTTAATTCTGGGACCAGGCATAATAAAATGAAATTAACACATATATTTTAAAGAATATCAATAAACATTCATCCTTAAATAAGACTTGGAAAAGAAATGGGATTCATAAACATCTCATCATATAATCATAAAATACCATTGGGAAATGAAAAGGGTTTCTTATAATCATCATTAAATAAATATCGAAATATATCCAATGAATAAATTTGGATGTTATTATTTGGGAATATTCCTCATAAATCATAAGTAATATTATCTGATGTTTTCATAAATGAAAAAACGTTATTAAAATATCATGGGAATAATTATTGATGAAAATACCATTTTCACATTGAAATCACTTATTGAAAATTAATATTTTTCTAAATTGGTAATGGAAAAGATTTATTTTATGAAATCCTTGGAATCATGTAAAGGAATATAAAAATAGTTGGGTGGCCTTGGTAACAGTAAATTCAATTCATGTTGTTTATGTCAAAAAAATGATTCCTTTCATTTTTTTGGAAATAAGTCCCAAGTGAATTATTTATAATATAAAAACAATATTTCTTTAAAAAAGTAAAAATTAAATATTGGGTAAAAATGAAACTAAATAATCATGGGATAATATTTAAAAAAATAGAAATAATTTTTAGATAACATGGATGTGGAAGATAATTTATTTTTGACCGAAGAGAAAAATAAGGATGATTTTCCCCAAAAAACATTATTTTGGTCTCTTAAGCTCTTAAAGGGAGGAAAATAAAAGAAAGAAAATTATTGTAATGAAATAACCATAGTACATGAAAATTTAATGTATTATTGAGATATTGGTCATAAAATTCCATCATAATATAATTAGTCATAAACTAAACCATGGAACGGTGAAATTATAATATAAATCCCTTACTACTATGGTAAATTTTCAATCCAAACCTAATGAAAGAGATAACCTTATATGAATAATCAAATACTCGTAATTTTATTGATAAAAATCATAAAATTCATTTATTTTTTGTATATAAACCACATATATTTCTCAAGTGGTGAATATTGAATGTGTCTCATATATATAAAAGAGAGAAGAACATCCTTCACTATCAGTTTTATTTGCATCAAATGTGAGTTAAACTCATCTATAAATAATTAAATTTTATTTTAATTTTATATTAAAGGAATTTATATTCCTATATTTCTTGTATCACCCACTTATAATATTGTACCACGAATCTTTTAATAATTTCTTACTAAAATCTTCATTTGTAGGTGTTAATTATTTCTTTTTTCAAGTGAATTTCAATTCAGTATTTCTATTCTTTGTAATTGGTAATGGTTTTATAGTCTATATGACATAAATAACGAGGTTAATAACCTATATATATATATTCATCGATAATAGGTAGAGACAAAAAAAATTAACTAAATCCTTCATGTAGATGGTAATCCATACATGCACATAAATTTTGTTTTCCCATTTCGATGAATGGAACAAAAAGATTTAAATAATAACTAATACATAAATAATTATTATTATATCATATATATCATATATTATTGTTAGAAATATCATTATTACAATTAATTTAAAATGCAATCAAATAAAAACCCACATTACTCCGTGGAGGTGGTAGTCTACACACACACAAGATACATTACCTTTTTCCAACGGATTGGAAGGTTATAGTGTAGAAATGAAACCATAAATATAAAATTTTAATTATTTAATAAATATAATTTATAAAAGTTATATAAATGAAAATAACCATACGTGAAATATATCGATGGAAAATTAATTTTATCACAACATTGTGGTGGTAGTCCACTTGTATGCATGAGCTATACATTGACTCATCATTTAATGGAAGAGAGTGTAGATATTTGAGGTTACATAATCATAAAAACATTGTACTATATTTATGATAATTAATGTATTATATTATTATTAATAAAATATATTTATAGAAGGTAGAGTAACAAAAAATTTGAATGTGGTCGGGTAAATTGATTACCTCTCCTTCTGTAAGCCTCCATTTGTTCATTTATTAAGGACCCTTGGAATGGTCTTTTATGACTACCAAAACCTCCAATTCCTAGATAGGGGACCTTATAAGAATTTTTTTTATAGATTTGATTATCTATATTAATCAATTTGGTTAAAAGAAGATAATTGTGGGGTGTCATTTTTTAAGTGGGGGAAGGACACTTTTTGAATATCATAAATGATTAAAATAAAATGAAGTCAATATCAATAAAAATGTATCCACATGGTTAGATACCAGAGTTCTGGATAGGAATAACTTTAATTATGGATATATAATGGTATTTAGATAAGTTTAATTTGATTATTTCTCTTATACCATTTGTAACCCTCTTGTAGACAAGTTTCAACATTGACCACAATGAGAAATTTTAGCTATTTTTCAATTAACTTGTACCAAAAATGAAATTAAAAACATTAAAAAAATTGATAATGATGATAAAAAACTAAAAAAAATTATTCAATTAAATTGGTAACATTTGTATAAATTAAAATTTAAAACCTCCTAAAACACAACAAAAAATGATTTTCAAGAGAAATTATTTTTTAAAATTTTAAATTCTTTTTACAAAAATACATATAAAATTATATCCAAATAAAATAAATAGGTTATTAATAATAAAAATAAAAAATTGTTAAATTTAATACCATCTATATTATGTTTAACTTTATAAATGATATATAGAAAATAATAATTTCTACAAAAATCATTATTTTTCACTATACATCAAAAAATACTAATTTAAAAAATATAAAAAAATTAAATCTTAGATAAAATTGATTTTTTATTTAAAAAATTTAATTATTTTTGGAAGTAATTTTTTAAAATGTTAAAATAATTAATGAATTATTTTCTCAAAAAAGTAAAAAAAGCATTTTTGTGAAAAAAATATATCATTATGCGTACAATGATGTTACTAAAAATAATTACATATATATTACTAAATTTTATTTATATAAAAAATTTATTCATAATTTTTAAAATGTGTTAACTTCTACTCATTTTACTAGTTTAGTTACTAGGATAGAATTTTATATTTATTTTAGGCTCGGGGTTCCGTGTATCACAATCTTTTCAAGAAATTAATTTATTTGAAAACTAATATATCATAAAATATACTTCTATTAAAAACACCATATATTTTATTCTAAAATGGTTAATTATATAACTTAAAAAAATACTTTTATTTTATTCTCTTTAAGGACTCAAGAGGATGAAATAATATTGTCAAAAAAAGGCTTTGTTTTCTATTCTATAAAAAATATTTTTCTTCCATGTTGATATTTTAATTAATTTTGTTTCAATAATATTTTTATTATTATCCAATGATTTATTAAATACATTCTTACAAATGTTTTAATTTCTATAAAAATATTCAAATTTAATATTTTTCATGTTTTTGTAATGCGTTTCTATTTTTTATTCTTTGGAACAAATTTATTGTTTTATTGTTTACCATTCTAAAAAATATTCCCACCCTAAAAAATGGTCATTACCTTGGATAATATATTTAATTACTACATGGTTCATTCCTAATAAATTTTTCCACTAATATTCCGAAAAACTTTTATATTAAATAAGTTATTTCCAAATGACAATTTTATTTTCCTCACAAAATTTCCATGCAATCCTTTTATATTATTTTCATCTATTTCAATATAATTTGATTAATATTATACTATAATATAGATACAACCTAATTATGTCATGCTCTGTGATAATATTGAAGGATTGTGATAATTTTGAGAGGGGAAAGTATTTACATTCCATATTCTAGTTCATCCAATATGAATAATTATTGAATCTTATGTCATGATGATTAACGTATATAGTTTATTGATGTGATGAATGAATTATACTTATTATTTTTTTGTTGGGGACTATATTTTCATATCCACTAGATGCATTGGTATTCCCCATCAGACAAAACAGGTTCAGTATTTTCCAAAGGCCTTACACATTTACCTAATATATCATCGAATGAAGCCTCATTTGTAAGTTTCTGATGTCCCAAAAATTTTATTATGTTATTTATATATGTATTATTGGTTTACATTTTATTATACCAATACTTATGATATTTATGGATAAACAAAAATTTTAGGCGATTCTTTATTTGGAATTATATGTTCATGATTTATTCCCTACATATTATTCATTCATTTTTTATTCTGTTATATTTTTCATTGTATGCATGCCTTTACTGAGAATTTGAGTTCACCCCTTTCTTATGGTTCCCTTAGACATGATTCCAATAAGTATACTATGATTTATAAACAATGGTATAGTAGAGAGAATAATGATGTGATAAATTTTTTATTTTTTATTTTATGTTTTCATATGAAATTTTAGATTCAACAATTTATCTATTTTGCAATACTACTAAACTCAACAATACTTTGAGATGCAACCACTGTATGTAGTTATAATTTAATAATGTTACCATCATCATTAGGATATATTTGTTGGAATTGTTACAATTATTATCTGGTAAAATTTATCATATTACTTTTGAAATAACATTAAAAAACATATATATTAGAGAAAATAGTACTATAATATACTCCGGTTATAAGTATATGTATAGAATAATATCATAAATCTATATTTACGTATAGATTGTCTGTTTTCCTAGGAATTAATTCCAGAAAAATATTATGTAATGTTGATATGGTTATGGAATAGATGCATCTTGGTGTAAAAACATTGAAAGGGGAATATTAGGTATTTACTCTATCATAACTAGTTCCCAATGAGTTAGACTAATACTAAACATCTACATTGAAACTCCTTGGGAAATTATTTTGTTCATTCAAAAACTATTTAAAAACTATTGTGAAATTCATAAAAATATTTATTGGTGCCAAAATATATGCGAAGTTGAAGGACACAAATGAAAAACTAACTCCAAAGAGGATGCCTTGTGAATATCATTCATAGATCCCCACAACACTATGACCAGCGCGAAACCTAAGACCCTTTGCAGTCGCTATAGAGGAAAGAGGTGTGAGGCTCCACAGTTATGGCACAATTGACCAGACACCTCGCTCTTCAGATGGATCTTAATCGACCTCCGTGAGCCTGTAGAACTTGACAGAATCCACCACAAGCTTGTTGAACTTGACGAAATCCTCTGCGAGTGCGACAGAGTGAAGAGGCGGCATAATTCACAGTTACAAAGAACATGACATGGTCTGTGGCCAATCATAGAGCTCCATGTGACCTCGCATCAAGATACCCCGACATCGTGCAACCCCTCACCTCTATATACCATGATCCACTTGATTCTAAAGGATGGATTCCCCATCCTTTCACCTTCTCATATCTCGAACTGTGAAGCACTTTCTACTCTGCAAAGCCTCGGAAAAAATTATCTCTTCAAGGTACTGGAGATTTGTGAAGCACCTTTTCCTTATCACAAATACTTCCCCTCTTCAAGAGTGGATTCCCTTCATGGAGCCCACGATAAATCATGAAGAAGGATGTCCTCAAGGGGAATCGGGTCATTGCGAAGCACTTATGCATCACGAAGTACCATCCATTCACATGTGAACCAATGCTATGGCGGGGTCCCTATGCTTTGTGAAGAACACTACTTCATAGCACTATGCTTTCCATGTTACACTTTCTTTTCAAGGTCCTACTCCACGAAATCCTGACCACATTGCAATGCACCCTCCATATGCACATATAACCTATGTATAGGCTAGGTCACTCCAATTTATGATTTATACCACTTCACGAAGCCCGTCCATTACATGGAGTACCAAAGCTTCACAATGTCCCTTCCTTTGAACACATTTGATTTGGAAACCCTTCTTATGAATGGTTGTCCAGGCTTGGATGAAGTGATTTCAATGTCCCTTGGGTGGTAAATTACATTGCATTGCATAGCCTTTTTCTTATTCACATAGGCATTCTAACATCCATTTCTTCATAACATAGCCATGTTAAAGTGGGACCCTCAGTGGATCACTCCACAACATACTCTCACCATTGAATTTTCAGTGCCTTCCCTTCACAAAGGGAGAAAGTGCACTAGTTATGTAAGTCCTAGGGGTTTGGAGTGAACCCTCCTCATCCCAGATGCATAAAGTTAAGCTGCCAATAACCATCATCCAATAAACATGACGTTAAACTATGGCCTCTCACCGTTCATTATAAATGGGGAACTCCACCTCTGATATTATCCACTCCCACTCGTCTCCATGAGAGTGATATCTTCCTCACATGGAATGAGATCCTCTTTGTTGGAGCGGCGTCTGTATGTGGGGAATGGAAACCATATCTGTGTAAGTTCCTAGCCTTTCTTGTGGGAGGTATCACCCATGCTCCTCTAATATTCATCCATGCAAAATACTAGAGGAGACATGGGAAAAGGGACCAATGTTACCCCGTCCCTCTCCCTTGAGGCTTTGTCTCCACCAGGACCCCATCCTAGAGTAAGTCCCAATATCAATCTCCTTAGGCTGAAAACCACAAATAAACCCTTGTTTCCTCTTTGGGACGCTAACCGTGAAAAATACAATGTTTCCTATTGGGGCCGATAACCACATGTAATCCCCCCTCCACTTCTCGTGGATGTACCTTTCGCAACATGATCGTCTGGTCTAGGATTCCTCTTGTGTCTCACACCAAGCATAACTCATGTGGTATTAGAATAAGCACCGACAAATATATCCCTCATGGGCCACCTTAGTATGTAAACCCCAAACCATTCCATACTACGTGGACATTTATCCTTTCCCTCTCCAATAAAGGTCAATAGAAATACTCCATGAGGTTCAAGTCCATCATCTACTTGTCTCGACCACTTCATGTAGATTCACTCTTGTCCCACATGATGAAAAACTATAATATCCATTCCTAACTAAGTGGAATTTGATCTCTTCTGTCTCCAATAGTGGTATGTAAGAATCCTCCCTGATGTTCACGCCCAACACCTATTAGTCCCGAACACTTCACATTGATTCACCCTTGTCCTGCATGATGTTAAATTATATTCCCCTTGTGTCACACAAGATGTTAAACTGTACCAACTCGAACTACATGGGATTTGATCCTTGTCTTCTAGACATGGTACATAGGAAGCATCCCTGAGGACCAACCCCAATCAACGGTAAGCTGTTGTTCCCAATTTATGGTAATACATTGTTCCCAATTAATGGTAATCCATTGTTCCCAATCGATGGTAAGACATTGTCTTATATCAAAGATAATCCATTATTCCCTATCGATGGTAAGAAATTTTCCGGAATCAAATTTAAGGCATTGTCCCCTATCAATGGTAATATGTGGTCCCAAATTGATGGTACGTTGTTTTCCCTGATCAATGGTAAGTTGTTGTACCTCATTCAGCGGCAAGCCATTGTACCCCAAAAATGCCTTTGGAACGTCAACCAGCAGTAAGACATCGTCATCCCCAAATGATTGTAAGAAGTTGTAAGATGAACTACATGGGTTGTATCCCTATCTCCTGGGCAGGGTACATAGGAATACTGCCTGAGGTTCAACCCCAAACACCGGTAAACTTTGGTGTCCCCCATATTGGGACCCAGATATATGGTCCGTCCCTCAAGCTTCAGTCCAATCCAGGCTGCTAACCACATGTAATCCCTAGTATATCATGGGTTCATTGTCCTCTACGCACACTCCGATTCTATACCACCATTTCGAACTCTGTGAACTTTGATTCCCTACCACGAGGATACGTAGGAATCCTCCCTATCGTTCAATACCAACATCATCGTCGTCCTCACGTTGGTTCCAACTTATTATCCATTCACTTAACTCAACCACCCATATCCATCCTGGTTCTTACACGGGACACCAAATCCCAATGAGATCATATCACCCACAATCACAATTATTATAGCATTAATTGGGTAACTAACCACACATTATCCCCAGCATCAGTGTTCCCTCAAAGAGTTTCACCCATCCGATGCACTCATATCAGTGTTTTGATAAGTCTAATCCATCTCCGCCAGATTGTAAACTCACATAATACCCTGTGTTAAACATGGGAAGATGAGGAAAACCACATATTAATGACTATGGAATAAAATTACCCACATTTTATGTGGGATGCCTTGGGCTTCTGCACCCTCAAAAATCCCTATCATAAGGGGAAGAAACCCAGACACAACAGTGTTACAACATCCAGACACTCCAGCTATGTCCAACATGACCACTCGCCCGACCGACGTTTGATGCCCTGATTGTACCCCTTGTAGTGTCCGGAAAAAATCATCATAATTAACTGGCGTCCAGGAAGACATGGAACGTGGAAGAGTTTTAAGAACAATTTTTTAAGTCTATGATGGAGACCCAGACTAGGTAACGAGCTTCGATGATGAATCCATGAAAGGAGAGGACAACATCCCATCTTCCCATTTTTATCAAGGAGAAAACGTCCCTAAATGAGTCACAGATGCCAATCGCCTTTGGACAGTGGTAATTTATGGAAACAATCAGTACATCCTCTAAAATAGACAGATGCGCACCCCAATGAAAGCATCAGAAATAGAAATAGTTAAACCAACATGACGTTATTCTCCAAAATGTGGGGATTAGTAGCGTTTGAGACATCAGTGGATTATAAAGTCACTAGTTACAGTAATTTGGCACCAAGTTCCACCAAGAAAATAGTGGTCCTGGAATAAAAGTCATCAGAAATTGGGGCAGTTGAACGTTGGACATCCAGGACTGTGATGTTGTCAGTGTGGATCCTTCTTACCAACAATGGTAGAAGGGATGGTGCTGGGGAATTGGACATCACTTTCCTTCTTTCAGAACTAATGTTTGAATCTTCCAACTTCTCAGGACCCAAGCTGTTACGATGGGAAACCAATCACCACCCACCCACCAACATTAGGACAGGGGAAATGTCAGTGTCGTAATCCCATGTGGCCCCATCTCTTCTGCAACAACTTCCATGTCCACAACTATGGGGCACCCAATCCCCATATCCACATCTAAATTCATTCAGATAAGGGCCAATAACAACCTCATTCGATGATATGAGGCAAAGGGGATTATCCTAACTCAGGATATGAACTGACAAGACCTAGAGGATTATGTGCCTCACCATCACCACCAACCCCAAGGGATGTGCAGGCAGATGCTACTCCCCACTCTAACATATACATGTTTCGGGAGCCCCTCCCTGGAACACTTTGATGACTCCCTCCCCTATGACAACAAGGTGAGGGATGTCTGAGCCAGACCAACGTTGATTCCATACTGGGGCCACCAAGGAGGGATCCCACTAGGCCACGTCAACTCCTTCAACTGGCCCCACAAGAGGAGGAGCAGGTGGGTCATTCACCTGCACCACCAGCCATTCTCTGGTTAACCTGACGCTAGCATCGAGCGCAAGCTAAAGAGGGAACCCGCAAGGGGACGTCATCATAAATGGATCCCATGGCCCGTCCACCATTGGTGCATACCATCAGCCCCTTCAAATTCTAGGTAGTGGAACTCATATGACCGACCCAAATCAAGGCCCCAACCACCCCAATAGAAGGTTGTGTTGACTCTCATGGTCTGTGACACAAGTGGATTCCATCGCGGACCAACCCACGGTGAAGAAAACCAGTATAAAGGTCCTCCCCAATGAGAGTGCATGTATTACACACTCCAAATCTCAGCATGGAGGTCCTCCCCATGCCACCGTAAATCCAAGAAAGGTCCTCCAAGCTATATTGAAACCAAGTACGAAAGTCTCTTCTGCACCCATGACCATAGGTATGGATCCGTTCCTCATGTAACAGGTCAACGATGTGATGATGTTACTTGTATGGTCAACTGTCATCATGGGCGTCTTCCCTATGTTCTCATAGTGACTGATGAAGGTCCTCATCATCCAAAAAGTCAGAGGAGAAGAGGTCTACCACTCTTCATTGGAACCCAGAACGAAGGTCCTACCCATGCTCAGCTTGACCAGTACGGAGGCCCCCTGTGTACCATTGCTGCCAATAGAAACAAGCATGGAGGCCATGCCCTTTCTCCTACCACCTTCAGTAGAGGTCCTACCCACTCTAGTACCTCCCATAGAGACCCCCTCTACATGTCAACAAGCAGACATGTAGGTCCTCCCCGTGATCCCTTTGACATTTTTCCTGGTTCTCCTCACACACTAGCTTATCGAGGAGGAATTCCTCCATTCCCCAACACCAGTGCGGTTGAAGATCCTCCTCATGCCAAACACCTACCTTATTTTGAAGGGCCACCCCAGGGTAAGACGGCGGGCCGTCGCCACCATAAGAAGAGTTCTAAGAATATTTAGACTGCAATTAAACCTATCAACTTCTTAGATTTTGAGATGGAATGTGATCCGGTGATGGAACCATCACCTCGATCCCCTATGTTAAGGGTCGGGGAAGGAATAAGGTGTATCATCCTTATCCATCTAGAATGGGATGTCCAAAAGATTTTGGCCTCCATACGTAGATACATCTAGGATGATTATGGTTTGGCCCCTTCCCAGGGCTTGGCTGTTAAATCCTCCCCAGAATACATAGGGTAATTCACTGTCTCGACCACATATCATGGAGAGTTATTTTGGGGACCAACAAAGGAAGAAAAAAAACATGGCCCTCCACTAGTAACCACAGTCCTTGTACCAGAAACTATGGTTGCATCCCATCCTACCTAGGTATAGTGGCTCATTCATTTAATTCATCACATGAAAACCCAAGATATGGTGGCCTGTTAGGTGGTGTTTTGTATTCTTCACCATACAGTCTACCGTCTCAGTGGTCCACTTCGGTGTTTCTACCGGTCCTGCAGCCACCCCCAGTCAATGAGTGGGGAAACTAAGTGCCAGATACCAAGTATGAGCTATGAAAATTTTGGTACCTACATGATATTGATCATTTCTTAGAGATGTTTAGGCCAACTATAACCATGAACTTCAGTGAGACAAAATCACTTACCCAGGAAAAAGTCATGTGTTTTCGCCAAACCCTCTGTGAAACATACTTCCATATTTATTATCAGTGAGTGGCTTACCTCAAGAGTGAGACACACTTCACAAATATTGACCAGAAATGTCACATGGTTGACTTGGCTACACTCCCTTTGGCCTAGCACCCTGAGTCGCCCAGTCGCCATCAGGCCATCCAAAAATGATGTGTTTTGAGTTTTAAAGTGCTCTGCAGTATTTTCAAGGAAGCTTCCCCCCATGTTCAGGTCCATGGTTTGGGCAGTATGATACCCTCCATATTAGTTCTATCCAGATCCAGCCTAACCTTGCAAGTGATATTGAGGATATGACACCAGTTAGAGCTGGGGTTAACATTGACGACCTATTAGTGGGAGAGAACGAGCTAGATATCATAGGAGAGGAAATACCCCCTAAGGTAGTGTCGCATGTATTTCATCCTTTGGGAAGTATCAATCACTAGAAAAAAATTTAGTGGGCCTTACCATACCTACAGAGTCATTATCTCTTGACTGGAATCCCAATAAGGGCACAGATCATCTCGGGGCCATCAAACCCTACCACCCATCTGGCTTAGTGCAGAAGATGGAGGATGATCTCAAAAATTCCTTGTTTCATCAACAGATCATAGAGCATAAGGAGATGGTTGATGACCTCCTTGGGAAATGTACCACAGAGCATTGAATAGACTATGATGACCCTTAAATATGGTATTAGGGGAAGATAAAACATTCCCATAGTGAGTTCCCTCCGAGTGACCCTAACCTTCATGCCCACATAGACATGGTAGAGTACGAAGCTTATTGTAAGAGGGCACAATATGTATCACCAAGTCCACATTAGCGGCATGATAATCCTCATGACCCAGCTTAGGTTCCCCCAACTACTCCGCAGGTCATCCCACCAGCCTCTCCACAAGTCATCGTGCCTACTTATCATGTTGTAGAACCTATTAATGCATTGGTGTCCTGGGATCCTCATCAATAATGGAATCCAAGCCCATAAGATACAACAGCGACACTCATTTCCGATCTCAAGTCTTTAGAAACTTGAATGGTCGAAATACCACTTGATGGTAAGCTATATCCGACATGGGTGGATGACATGCTGGCACCCCTAGTTTTGCAAATCCTAAAATCATTGATGGTACGGGAGACCTACTGTAGCATATGGTCCATGTTATCTCAAGGTGTGGACCCAGGATGGGAACTCAAGCATAGTAAGAGTCTTCCAAACTCTGGTGCTTTGTACAGAAATTTAAAGGGCCCTCATTTTTCTGGTACAACCATCTACCCATTGGGTCGGTTGCCTGTTAGGAAGATATTCATAGGCATTTTCTTTACCAGTTCAACACTACCACCTAGAAGATGAATATTGAAGACCTCTTCATGTCTAATTAGAGGCCTAACGAGCGCGTTGCAATCTTTGTGACCCTATGGAAAAGCATAACTTATTCCATTGACATGCCGCTAACCCCAGAATAGTTACTGACAATGTGTGTGGGGAATTTCAAAACATAACTGGTCCCCCCTTGCATTACATATAATTACCCCAGGGATTTTGGAATTTCTCTCACAAGGACCGACATCTAGATTAGGCCTTTCAGTAGTCCATGAGGGCACGTTCATTGCTTCCCGCAATTCCTGAATGAAGTGTTGCGAAGGCCAAGCCCACGATGGTTTCCAAAATAGAGCACACCAGGAAGTTGGAGTTGTTACTAGTATATCCACCACTATTATAGCATCCCGCCTTTTTAATACAAATTTTTTCATTACATTTTACAAACAAAGTATCTTTAAAGTATTGTGTCTTGGAAATTAGGATCATAATACATGAAAACAACATAAAAATTCTTCTAAAACCCTTGTAAGGCTTCATCATAGGTTCATCCTAAGTTCATTACAACATATCATTACCTGGGCGCATACATCAAAGGAAAGGGTGAGTAGAAGGCCCAGTAAGGGAAACAAGAGAAAAATTTTACATGTGAACTTGAGATACATCAATAAAGTCATGATAAATAACTTTAAGGAATGAGAAAGAGATCTTGAGGCATATCATAATAAAAATAATGTCTTTCATAACATAAATATGTGGATACAAAATTTAACATAGACATTCATTTCCGTATCACCAAGGTCTATCCCCAAGGTGTCATTAAAAAAATTACTAAATTTATTCACCAAGGTATCGTTAAAATGGTCATCTCTAGATATTAAGTCTTTACCCAATGTGTAACGCCCCGACCCCAGTTACCCAGAGTCAGTGCATTATTACATAACATTGGCATGATCGCAAGAAAGATCAAGTCTCAAAAGACCTATTAGTTTAGTAGCCTTGGAATAACTAGATACATTCATAAAGTTTACATTACATCATAAAATGAAAACTATAACAATATAGTCTCCACAGTCCACACTCTTATCCCCTCATACTATCCCTGCAGGTCATTCATAAAGTACTTCTTCACATCTTGGGAAAAATAAAACATAGAAAGGGGGTGAGCTCAAATGCGCAGAAAGGATAACAATATAGAGGAAACTTTCATAAATAAGAATAAACATTTAAGGCAATGTATGAAGAAAACAAAATCCTTTTAAACTTGAACTTCAACATAGTATGGAAAAAATATAATCAAATAATTCCATTTACTTATTCACATGGATATTATACTAATCGAATAATCACATGCAATATCAATAACCACTTTCATAATGATGGAATGCATAATACCAGACTACCATAAACACATAGCCAAGGCCTCGTGCCAAGACTACAAATAAGATTTTTTCAAGGCCTTGTTCCAAGACACTAGTTTGTCTCATGAGACCTACCGATGCATCGAGGAGCTATAGCGGGCTCCACCTGTCACATATTAAGTCCAATGCATTCCCATATGAAAAGGTTTAAACATAACATAAACATTCGTATTAAAACTAGCATAGAAAATGTAAATACCTCATCCATAAACCACTAATGGTTTAAAAATAACACATCCACAGTCAAAAATTTCACAAAACCTTCAATACAATATAGATGTTTTGTATCATAATAAATCAACTTCAAATAAGCGTAAAATCCATCAAAGGATGTTGACATAGATGAAATAAAAACTCCTTTTAGAGAAATATCTCTTTATATTTTGAAATCATTTAAGAGTCAAAATGGTTCCTTTATAAACCTCTTATAAAAAGAAAAAAAGGTATAAATGACATTAACCCCTATTCTTTTAAATAGTAAATTTTTTTTGAAATACATTTTTATGAAACATGGATGTGGATGATAAAGATATCCCAGTATATTATTACGTATAAACAACCTCGGATAAGGAAGAGATTGCGAAATAAACCCTTACCTTGTACTTTTACATGGTTGAGGGTAGGTTAACCTATTTTATAATGGTGAAATAATTGTTATTAAATTATACAAGAATCATATATATTAATATGATATCATATATGATCTTTTAACATTTCTTTGTTAATAATATTTTAGAATTATCATTGTTTCAGGTGTTAACTTACACATTTTATTTTATATGTTTTGTTATGTAAGACATGTTTGTTATGGATCGGTTGTATCTTATTCATATCTAGAATGATATTATGTCCTTAAAAATTATTATTAATCGTCAAACAAGAATTAGACTTAAATGGATACGATGGAGAACTAATCTCATCGTGTTCGTGGAGACGGTAGTCTGTACGTACACACGAGCGACAATATAATTCTTTTGATATTAAAATAATATATAAATGGATGGTATATCATATTTTCATAATCATTATCATGTTATATTTATTATTTACAGGTATTACATATCATTATTATACCCATCAAAATAATAATTTATTAAATAAAAATTACCCCACGACGTGGAGACGGTAAGCCATACGTACGCACGTATGGTGACATGTCATTCAAAGGATGGATAGAATACTGAATGTGGTTGTACCATATTTATAATAATATTAAATTATATAGGATATACTAGATTCATTATTTTAGAATGGGAATAACAAAGAAAGAAGAAGTGGAAGAAGAAAGGAACTTGAAAAAGGGTTGTGAAATCATTACCTCTTCTTCGGGTTCTTCCTTTTGATTTGATCAAAAGGGCTCCGTAGGTTGGCTGTATGACTAAAGGAAGGACTCTAGGATAAAGTTAGGGAAGTTGAGAGAGTATTTGGGAAGGTTTTGCCGAACCAAAAGGCTTTGATGGTGTGAATAATTGGTTAGAAGTGATGTCCTTTTATAAGGGGGAGGAGGGGCGCCTTTGGAAAAGCTAGATATATTATTTTATAATAAATTAATATTCGGTTTCTAACGGCTCCAAAGTGGATTATTTAAAGGTTAAGGTGGGTATGGGTCGAAAACCACTCAACCAATAGAATTTAGACAGTTTTGGGTCATTATATTAACCTTATCGTTTAGTTTTAACTCTTAGTTAATTAGTTTGACACTTACCATGTCACTTTGTATTTTTATATTATATAAATAATAAATTTGCTATATACCTCCAAGATACCCCCAAGTGGTCCATTAATGATACAACTATCATGATATAAGTCTCTTGGATGAACCTTAGATTTTTAGGAATTGAATATCAATTAATAATATAATATTCATTTTAAAAACCCTTTTATGTCAATTTTGACACTATTTGGAAAATTGATTTTTGTAAAAATCATAAAAGAATTATTACTTAGAAAAAAGTTAATTAAAGAATTCCTAACATTTCATATTGACCTAGAAAATTAGTGTAATTAATTAAAAGTATCAAATTATATTTATTTTGATATTTATAATATCAATTATTTTAATTGTTCACTATTATGGTAATTACTGCATCAAGATTGTGTAATAAATAAATTAAATTATTTAATGACTAAAAATTATAAATAAATTATCATTATGTAGGAAATACCTTTATATTTATAATTAATATTTATAATCTAATTTATCTTATGTGTAACCCTATATTAAAAATGTTTTTGTAAATAAACTTTGATTTTTACTCTTTTAACTCTTCTTTGAATTAAATAATAATAAATGTCATAATCTAATCCAAGTGGACGTAAATGATAATATTTTATTCCTAAGGTTGTTTTTGGGGAAGATACACTTGTCCAATAGAATTAGGACACGTGTTAGGGTAATATTAATATCATTTCTACCCTTAATTACCCTATTTACTTTTAACCGTGGTAAATAAAAGTAAAAAGTTACTATTCACCAAAAAAAATTTCATCTCATTAAACCACATTTTACTCCTTGATATTAACCATGTCTCTATGATTTTCAAAATTCCACTCACAGAAGCGGTAAAATAAAGTTTTATGAAAAATTCAGTTTTTTTAACTACCACTTAGTGGTTTAACTGTTAATCAAAAAATGAAGTTTTTCAGAAAAATACGAAAAATTCACCCTAGGCTAATTTCGATATTCCGAATCCAAAAATGAAGTGAATTTTGAAAAATAAAATTTATAAATTTCTAAAAAGTAGGTATTACTATTCATAACGGCTAGTTTGATTGGTTGTGGTGTGTTAGAACTCGATGTTGCGTAAAACACACGCTATTGCATTATTCAAAGAGAAGCATACCGTAGAATCTTGGCGTGTTACATTCTCCCCTACTTCAAATAATTTCGTCCTCGAAATTTCTAGAATACTACCGCATGAAAAGACTCGGTTGGTTCTTCATCATAAGTTCCTCGGGTTCCCACATTGCCTCTTCCATCTTATTGTTTCTCCACAAGACTTTTACTAGACGAGTCGTCTGGTTTCTCAGTACTTGTTCTCTCATATAAAAAATCTTGACGGGCTCTTCACAATAGGACAGATCGAGTTCCAGTTCTAATTCCACATAGGTGAGTACATGAGTTGGGTCAGGCATGTATTTCCTCTACAGAGTTACGTGGAATACATCCTGAACTTTGTAGAGACTTGGCGGCATTGCCAATCGGTAAGCTACAACCCCAATTCTTTCTAGAATTTCGAAAGGTCTGATGTACCTGGGACTCAATTTACCTTTCCTACCAAAACGTATGACTCCCTTCCATGGAGATACCTTCAGGAAAACATGATCACCGACTTGAAATTCCAAATCCTTCCTTCGATTATCGGCATAGCTCTTCTGCCTAGTTTGAGCTGCTTTGATATGGTTTTGGATTACCTTTACATTTTCCATCATTTCCTCCACTAGTTCTGGGCCTACAAGTTTTCTTTTACCAAAGTCATCCCAACAGGTTGGTGTGCCACATCTCTTTCCGTATGATGCTTCATATGGTTCCATCTGAATACTCCAATGGAAGCTATTGTTATAGGAAAAGTCTACCAGAGGTAAATATTGATCCCACATACCCTAAAAGTCAAGTGAACTCGATCTCAACATGTCTTCTATGTTTTGAATAGTTCGTTCTGATTGTCCGTCTGTTTGAGGGTGGTAGGCAGTGCTCAAATGAAGTTCAGTATCCAAGTCTTTCTGAATGCTTTTCCAGAATCTTGAAGTAAAACGGGGATCAAAATCAGAAACAATAGATAGGGGTACTCCATGATATCTCACAACTTCATCAATATATAGTCTTTCTCGACGTTCCAGTGGTAGATCTTCTCTTATGTCAAGAAAATGTGCTGACTTGGTAAGACGATCAACAATAACCCATATTTCATCGTTCTTTCTAGGATTCTTTGGTAGTACCATGACAAATTCCATCATGATATTATCCCATTTCCACTCAGGTATGGGAAGAGGTTGCAATACTCCACCAGGCTGTTGCCTTCCAGCCTTCACTTGTTGACAAACCATACATCATGACACAAAATCGGCAATCTCTCTCTTCATGTTGTCCCACAAAAAATGTTCCTTCAAATATATATACATTTTTGTGCTCCTAGGGTGTATAGAGAAATTTGAACTATGTGAATCATCCAGTAATTCCCTTTTTAGATCAGGTATATCGGGAACACAAAGCCTCTTCCTGAATTTCAAAATTCCTTCTTCATACACAACGTCTCTCAATCTCCCATAATTCATAGCTTTAATCTTATTTTGAAATTATTCATCATCAGTCTCAGAAATATTAATCCTTTATATTAAAGATGGTTTGGAAACCATTTGAAAAAAGAATTGATGTTTCACCTTCCCTGGTTATTCCCATGTCCATCTTCACTAGATCCATGAAAATTGGATTCCTTTCAATTCTCATATTGTCCAAAACTCCATGATCGTTTCTTCTCAAAGCATCTGGAACCTTGTTTGCTTTCCCCGAGTGGTAGTGTATTGTAAAATCATAGTCTTTGAGTAATTCAAGCCATCTCCTTTGCCTCATGTTGAGTTCTTTTTGTGAGAAAATATACTTCAAACTCTTGTGATCAGTATAAATCTCACAATTTTCACCATAGAGGTAGTTCCTCCATATCTTCAAAGAAATGATCACAGCTGCTAACTCGAGATCATGAGTATGGTAGTTTTGTTCATGAATTTTCAACTGTCATGATGCATAGGAAAAAACCCTATCATTCTGTATAAGGACAAAACCAAGTCCTTTCTTCGATGCATCACTATAAATAACGAACCCATAATTCCCCGATGGTAGTGTCAATATAGGAGCATTGACTAATATTCTATTCATTTTTTAGAAACATTCTTCACACTCTTTTGTCCAAACAAATTTAACCCTTTTACGTGTGAGCTTTGTTAATGGGTTTGCCAACCACGCAAAATTCTGGATGAAATGTCGGTAATAAACTGCTATACCAATAAAATTACGTACCTCAGTTGTACTCGCCGATGAAGGCCATTCTTGGATTGCCTTGGTCTTAGAAGGATCAACAAAAAATTCTATCCTTAGAGACAATATGGACAAGAATATAAATCTCCTGAAGCCAGAATTCACACTTGCTAAATGTCCCATATAATTCATGTCTCCTAAGAGTCTTCAATATAATGCGCAAGTGATTTTCATGTCTTCGTAACTTTTGGAGTATACCAAGATATCATCAATAAATACCACCACAAATTCATCGATATATTCCTTGAAAACTCTATTCAACAGATCCATGAATATAGAGGGTGCATTAGTCAATCCAAAAGGTATTACTGTAAACTCGTAATGCCCGTACCTAGTTCGAAATGATGTCTTCGGAATGTCTTCATTCTTCACACACAACTGATGGTATCCAGATAGAAGTTCAATATTTGAAATGTATTGAGCTCCATGAAGTTGGTCAAATAAATCATCAATGCGAGGTAGGGGAAACTTGTTCTTTATTGTTATAGCATTGATCTCCCTGTAGTCGATACATAACCTCATAGATCAATCTTTCTTTTTAACAAAAAGAACATGGGCTCCCCATGGAGAAACACTAGGGTGAATAAATCCCGTATTACTAAATTCCTCTAGTTGTTTCTTTATTTCAACTAATTCTACAGTGGCCATTCTATAAGGGGTCTTCGATATAGGCCTTGATCTAGGAATTAAATCAATTGAAAACTCAACTTCTCATTCTGGAGGATGTCTAGGTAAATCTTCCAGAAACACATCTACATCTTCTTTCACAATAGGTACATCCTCTATTTTAACATTACTTTCCTCACCCATAGTAATTTCATTCTCTTCCTCCCCAATAAATGAATTTAGTTGAGCTACTGGGGGTGGATCTATATAAGAATTAGGTGGCGATGATTCTGCTCTAAAGATAAGGTGTTCCTTATCATCATCATAAAGAAACTCAACATATTTGTTCTTACAATAAATCTTCGCATCATGGCCCAAAAGACAATCCATAACGAGGATTATATCAAATTCAATCATAGGTTTGACGATGAGATTAGCAGATAAAGAACATTTATGTGCCTTAATGGGGACTGATTCACGAAAATTTGTTTCAATGATACTTCCCTTAGTAGTTTTAACTAACAACTCCCTTGTTAAATCAAATTGGAAATATCTAATTTTCTTAGCAAAATGGGAAGATATGAAACAATGCGATGATCCAGAATCAAATAATTCATTTTCTAAACATGAGGAAACCTTTAAATTACCTGCCACCGCGTCTTTCAAAGTTTCTACCTTAGCAGTCGTGATAGCATAAGCTTTGCCTTGATCCCTTGGCCTTTTCTAAGGTAATTTCCCCTGACACTTAGGACATTCATTTTCATAATGTCCCATCTCCCTGCAATTGTAGCATTAGACATCGGTAGCTTCCTTCTTCCCCTTGCAATCACGATATTGGTGGCCATTTTCACCACACCTGTAACAGACTCCCGTTCCTTTTAAGAAAGTACCAGGTTGTTTCTTCCCACATTTATTGTAGGTTGGATATTAAACTTTTCCCTTCTTCCCCTTATTTCCATTCCCATATTGATTATCAGATCTCTTCTTCTCTTTCTTTACTTTAAAGTCATAAGACTTAGTGAATTATTTCTCTGTCTTGATAGCACATGAGACAATGTCTTCGTACGACGAGAAGGATTGTGAGACTAATGCCCGATGGAGAAATGGTTTTAACCCATCAAAGAAACGATAAATATTACTTATTGGGTTACGTATATAATATCCAGCATGCCTTGATAACCATGTAAAGTTAGCCTCATACTTTGCGACATTCTCATCCTCCTTTTCTCTCAGACTCAGAAATTGTCTTTCCATATCTGCTCGATGGTCACAAGGAATGTATTTTTCTAAAAATAGATATTTAAACTCCCACCATTCCATATTTGATACTTCATCATCTTCCTTCATGTTTTGAATCAATGAACACCATTGATCAACATCTCCAGTGAGGCGGTAAACTACCAAGATAAATTTTTCCCTTTAACTACTTCCCAAATCCAGAAATATTTTCTCTAGGGAACTTATCTATTGCTCATCTACCAATGGATTTGTACTCCCATTTAATTTTGGTGGTTGTTTCCTCATGGAGCGATCTAACATTGATCCTCCACGCTGTGGATCAGGGTTCTCTATACGAGTAAGGTTATTATTCATAACCTGAGTGAGTTGTCCCAATATGGTGATAAGCTGATCAGCACAAGTTATGTCACCAGCTCCACTATAATTATCTTGAGCATGGGGGAAATCCCTACATGGCGTGCGTGCATTGATATGGTTTCAATTTATTCCACTAGGCACCATTTCTAAACAATGGCATAAACTAGATCAGTTTATGAATCAAAATACATAATTCCATACTTATAAATCACTTAACATAAATTGAACTATTTATGGATATATTCCATAATTATAAAAAAGTTTTCTTTGAGGAAGTATATACTCATAAACCCTTCATAATGATTCTTAAAGAAAATGAGAGTTATCCTAAGCATATCCTCTAGGAGTGTCGTAATCAAGAGTGCAGCAAGGCCCATTGTTGTGCACCAGTTCCCGTTCGAGACTAGCTCAAAGAGGTGTTTTCGTGTTTTACCCCTAGGTACATATGTGCAAGAGCCGCCTCTACCTGCTCATATCCAGACAGGGATGTATTGCTCGAAAAAATCACAAAATCTCTATAATACCAAAATTCTAGGAAGTTCTTCTATACTAATCCTCAAATTCCATCTTAAATATATGTTCTATAATCAGAGTTTATCTAAATCTAGCTTCCAAGGATTGTACTAAACTTCCTCTGATACAAACTGTAACTACCTGACCCCATTTACCCAGAGTCGGTGCATTATTACATAACATTGGCATGATCACCAGAAAGATCAAGTCTTGAAAGATCGATTTGTTTAGTACCCATGGAATAACTAGATAACTTCATAATGTTAACATTACATAATATAATGAAAACTAAAAAAATATAGTCTCCTTAGTCCACACTCTTATCCCCTCATACTATCCCTACAGGTCATTCATAAAATACTTCTTCACATCCTTGGAAAAATAAAACATAGAAAGGGGGTGAGCTCAAATTCCCAGTAAGGTTACAATATAGAAGAATCTTTCATAAATAAGAATAAACATTTAAGGGAATGTATAACTAAAAAAAGCCTTTTAAACTTGAACTTCAACATAGTATGGAAAAAATTAAATGAAATAATGCCATTTACTTATTCACATAAATATTCTACTAATCGAATAATCACATGAAATATCAATAACCACTTTAATAATGATAGAATGCATAATGCCAGACTATCATAGCCACATAGACAAGGCCTCGAGCCAAGACTACAAATAAGATTTCTTCAAGGACTTGTGCCAAGACACTATTTTGTCTCATTAGACCTACCGATGCATTGAGGAGCTATAGCGGGCTCCACCCGTCACATATTAAGTCCAATGCATTTCCATATGAAAAGGTTTAAACATAACATAAACATTCGAATTAAAACCAGCATACGAAATGTAAATACTTTATCCATAAACCACGAATGGTATAAAAATAACACATCCACAATCAAACATAACACAAAAATTTCAATACAATATATAAGTTTTGTATCATAATAAATCAACTTCAAATAAGCGTAAAATCAATCAAAGGATGTTGACATAGATGAAATCATAACTCCTTTTAGAGAAATATCTCTTTATATTTTGAAATCATTTAAGAGTCATATATTTATAGAATAAAACATTTTCTTTGAAAATATTCTTATAAGATTTTAAGGTAAGATTAGACGATTTTATAATGGTGGAAAATAGCCACACCCACCGTATAAGTTAAAAAAACATTCTTACCTTAATTCTGTCGAAAAAGTTAAAAAGCACCTTGTTTGGAAAATGACGGAAAGATTCCTTTATAAAACTCTTATAAAAAGTAAAACAAGGGTATAAATGACTTTAAAACATATTCTTGTGAATAGTAAAAATGTTTTGAAATACATTTTTAAGAAACATGGATGTGGATGATAAAGAGATCCCAGTAGATTATTAAATATAAAAAACATCGGATAATGAAGAGATGGAGAAATAAACTCTTACCCTGTACTTTTCCTTGGTTGAGGGTAGGTTAACATCCTATATAATGGTGAAATAATTTTTATTAAATTATAAAAAAATCTTATATATTAATATCATATCATATATGATCTTTTAACATTGCTTTGTTAATAATCTTTTAGAATTATCGTCGTTTCGGGTGTTAACTTACTCATTTTATTTTATATGTTTTGTTATGTAGGGCATGTTTTTTATGGATAGGAAGTATCTTATTCATATCTAGAATTATATTAAGTCCTTAATCATTATTATTAATCTTCAAATGAGAATTAGACTTAAATGTATACGATGGAGAATGAATTTCACTGCATTCGTGGAGACGGTAGTCCGTACGTACGCACGAGCGACAATATCATTCTTTTGATATTAAAATAATATATAATTGGATGGTATATCATATATAGAGAATAATTATCATGTTATATTTATTATTTATGTGAATTACACATCATTATTATACCCATCCAAATAATAATTTATTGAATAACAATTACACCACAACGTGGAGACAGTAAGCCGTACGTACACACATATGGTGACATGTCATTCAAAGGATGGATAGAATACTGAATTTCATTGTACAATATTTATAATAATATTACAGTATATAAGAGATACTGGATTCATTATTTTAGAATGGTAATAACAAATAAAGAATAAGTGGAAGAAGAAAGGAACTTGAAAAAGGGTGGTGAAATCATTACCTCCTCTTCAGGTTCTTCCTTTTGATTTGATCAAAAGGGCTTCGTAGGTTGGCTTTCTGACTAAAGGAAGGCCTCTAGGATGAAGTGAGGGAATATGAGAGAGTATTTGTGTAGGGTTTTTCCGAACCAAAAGGATTTTAAAGTGTGAAGAATTGGTTATAAGTGGTGTCCTTTTATAAGGGGAAGGAGGGGCACCTTTGGAAAAGCTACAAATATTATTTTATAATAAATTCATATTATGTTTCTAATGGCTCTAAAGTAGATTATTTAAATGTTAAGGTGCATATGGGTCAAACACCACTCATCCAATAGAATTTAGACAGGTTTGGGTTATTATATTAACCTTAACTTTTAGTTTTAACTCTTAGTTAATTAGTTTGACACTTACCATGTCACTTTTTATTTTAATATTATATAGAAAATAAACTTACTATATACCTCCAAGAGACCCCCAAGTGGTCCATTATTGATACACCTATCATGATAAAAGTCCCTTGTCCGAACCATAGATTTTTAGGAATTGAATATCAATTAATAATATAATTTTTGTTTTAAAAAGTCTTTTATGTCAATTTTGACACTATTTGGAAAATTGATTTTTGTGAAAATCATAACAGAATGATTACTTCGAAAAAAGTTAATTAAATAATTCCTAACATGTCATGTTAACCTAGAAAATTAGTTTAATTCTTAAATAGTCTCAAATTATATTTATTTGGGTATTTATAATATCAATTATTTTAAATTTTCACTATTATGGTAATTACTGCATCATCATTGTGTCATAAATAAATTAGATTATTTAATGTCTAAAAATTATAAATAAAATATCATTATGTATGAAATCCTTTTATATTTCTAATTAATATTTATAATCTAATTTTTCTTATGTGAAACCCTATATGAATTTTTTTTAGTAAATAAACATTGATTTTAACTCTTTTAACTCTTATTTGAATTAAATAATAATAAATGTCCTAATCTAATCCAAGTGGACCTAAATGATAATATTCTATTCATAAAGATGTTTTTGGTGGAGATACATTTTTCCAATAGAATTAGGAAATGTTTTAGGGTAATATTAATATCATTTTTACCCTTAATTACCCTATTTACTTTTAACCGTGGTAAATAAAAGTAAAAAGTTACTATTCACCAAAAATTATTTTCATCTCATTGAACCACAATTTACTCTTTGATATTAACCATGTCTCTCGGATTTTTGAAATTCGACTCACAGAAGTGGTAAAATTAAGTTTTATGAAAAATTCAGTTTTTTTAATTACCACTTAGTGGTTTCACTATTCATCAAAAATGACGTTTTTCAGAAAAATACCCAAAATTCAACTTGGGCTAATTTCAATATTCCGAATCCAAAAATGAAGTCCATTTTGAAAAATATAATTTATAAATTTCAAAAAAGTTGTTATTACTATTCATAACGTCGAGTTTGATTGGTTGTAGTGTGTTAGAACTCGATGTTGCGTACAACACACACTATTGCATTATTCAAAGAGAAGCATACCTTAGAATCTTGGGGTGTTACACAATGCATTGGAGCTCTATCAGGTTGAACCCTTAATTTGTATTTATTATCAAGTGATCCACATATATCACCATCAAACCTTTCATAAATTACACATATATCATAAAAGAAATGGGTTTAATTTTATAATCATAACATTTTTAAAAACTACTTTAAAGACATGGTCTTTATGTCACTTTAATCCCACGGAAATGGAAAGAAGGTTTCAAGTATTTAAATCCCAGAATTAAAATAGAACATTTTTATATATATGTGAATACCCATGTAGAAGAAAGATCTTAGAGTATTCACTTAATAAAATAAAATAAATTGAGAAAAAGAGAAGGACATTTTGAGACTAAAATTCTACAACAGAATAGCTATGTTACAGGGTTTTAGAAAACATTGAAAAGAGAGGGGAGATTGGTCAAACACTCATAAATGATCCATAAAATAGTTTGGGGAAATGATATAAAGGATTTAAGAACATGGTAATGAAATTTGAATGATATACCATATGAAATGAAGAACTTGAAAGGAAGACAGAAATAAGATTTCTCTTATTAAAATTCGACAGCTTAACGGCATTACTTAAAACATCAAAAAATGAATTTATGAGATAAAATAGGGTATATAATTATATTAAATTAAAAATTATAGTATTATGAATATATAGATCATACCCCAAACATGGAAAAAGGGAACTTGAAAGACTTGACATGAAAGTTGAACTTTGAAAGTGGGAAGAGTGAAAGAATCCCTTACAACAATTCGGCAGCCTAACATCGCCACTTAAACATTCACAAAACGAAATGATTAGAGTAAGAGGAGATATATCATCATATTATAATGAAAAGAGAAGTAATATGAATATAAAAGAAAGTCCCCCAACATAAGAACATTGGGGCTTAAATGAAATGACATACAAAAGAGTACTTGAAAAGAAAGAGAGAGGTAGGATCCCTTACCTTAAATCCTAACTCTTAAAACTCGAAGGTCAGGACATTGAGGTCTTGGGGGAACCTTGGGAGGACTCCTTGTGATTTAATGAGACAAGATCGTCAATGAAGGGAATTTTGAAATGAAATGAATGAGGGAAAGGCTAGGTATTTATTGGAGAAGTGAGGGGACAAGTCATTAATGGCCAAGGGACACCTCATCAGTGGTATTGGAAAAACCATGAGCTTTCCCCTGGTATTTTCCTATGGTATTGTACACTTAGGACACCTCATACCTTATATTAATATTCATAGGTCTACCATAATTATTACATAATTATTATATCCTTAATGATGTCATTAAATACCTAAAACTCTAAACTGAAAAATCACTATTCACCAAAAATTCATCTTTTTCAGAAAAAACCCAAAATATTACCTTAACATAATATTGATGCCCGGAATTAAAAAATGAACTCCATTTTATAAAAAAAATTCTAAATACTTTTAATTTAATTTTTAAATAAAAAACACTGTTCACCAAAAATTCATTTTTTTCAGAAAAATCCCTCAAAAATTACCTTAACATAATATCGATGCTTTGAATTCAAAAATCAACTCCATTTTATAAAAAATAATTTTCAAAATAATTATAATTTATTATTTAATTAAAAAAACTATTCACTCGAAAAAACTAATACTTGACTAATAATTTCTGAAACAGTTATTTACCATTTTTATTGAATCTCATTACTTAATCTGGCTGCCTATATTATATTAATACTTTCATTAAGTGAGATTAATAATAAATTTGGTCACATTACAAATCCTAAGTGTAAAATCACAATTCATATATTACTATTCACCAAAAATTAATTAGATCTTATTAGACTCTAAATTTCTTACTGAACACATTTGTAGAAGGCCATTTTTTGAAAATCATTGCACATTATTAATTATGTAAGGTTTACATAAATATATTAAAATATCACTTTTTCTATTTTTTTCAAAGATTCAACAATAATATACATCTAATAGTTATATGGACATTTGAAAATTCACAAACTTTACCATAAGAAGAAAAAAAAATATTTATCTCAAAGGATTACACAAAGTAGCTTCAGTATTGCTACATAGCCCCTTATAACACCAACATAGGACCTAAGTGTAAGGTGTGCTATGGTGAGAGAATCTGAGGGTGGCTCGACCAACATTGCTCGAGTAGTGATTTATATAAGCTTGAACTTCTCCCGAAGGTGATTCCGTTTCAGCTTCAAATGATGAAGTTCATCTTGGGTTTGGTCTAGAGAAAAACCCAGGGGTGCAACCTCTTTCCCAAGTTCTGTCGGATGGGCTTCGATCGGCCCGAGACTACTGGATGAGGCCATTAGATCTTCTTTCTATATTAATTAACCAATATCACTTGTATTTACAGACAATAATACAAACATTTAGTTTCCAATGTTCATATTGACCAATGGTCAAATAAAATTCGAAAACCAATAGTCTCATTTTAATTATACTGATTTTATTAAATGAAATAGTTTTTTTGATTATAAAATACAATGACACACAAAATTAAGAAACGAAATTTATTCCAAATTTCTGGTCGTTACATCTATAGACTCGTAGAGGCCTTCCACCTCAGGTGCAGCCTCCATCCTAGTTGTTCCCACATCAGAATCAACATGTTCCTCCATATAACATGCCACCACCACGTAGGTGAGGTAACCTCGTTCCACCTCCTCGACAGGCTCCTCCAGCCCCTCATCCGGGCCAAGATCCAAGATCCCCCTTTCTTGACAGAAGGAACTATACCTAGTCATTCAGTGAGGCTCAGGTCCTCGGTTTTTTCTGAAGTTACTTGGAACAAATAATTATATGGTTGATAGAATCCATTATGCCTGAAGAAGAAGATCTCACTGATCGCCCGAATTACTGCCCCTATCACTAGATCCTGGGGACACCCTAAGGCAGTGCTATGTGATCAAAGACTGGATCCATGTCTGGGTTGATAAAAACATAGTCAGGTTAGGCACAGCTCCGGAACAAGTGGCATGTGTATTCGTGAAGCCTGACAGTGGAAGTGATAGTAAAGGTGAGTGGCATCAGGTCCCTAACCATGGGTCTTGAAATTATGCACACTAGATGACTTGTAAGGAAGTTTCAAGTGCCCATGTAATTATTCATGCATGTTTTAATCTACCTACAAATTTAGAAGATTCCTCATCACCCACAACCACTACTTCTGTGTTAACATCTCAGCCTCCCTCTTCCCAGAAGAGCAAGCATCAGTGGCACAAGGGAAAAAAACTCCCACACCGATGTCATCGTCATCCCGTACTCTCGGAGAATTCATTCCACTAGATATGGAAATTCCCCCCAGAATCCTTTCAGTGGTGTAGGATTCTTCTGGTGATGATCAAGGGTATGATTTTGTTAACACTGTGGAGCTGGTAAACCCCTACCAGATTCCTGACACTGAGGATTTCCAGACGGATAATCCAAATTTCCTTAGTCTTCGCCAGCATTGACAATTCTGTGGCTATATGAGACATCAGAGTGCCTTGATTACTGCTTCTATACAGGATATGCATGCCACCAAAACTAGATAGTGTTCCCAATATAGAGCTCAGTATGCGCAACCTTCTCACATGGTGTCATTAGGTCTGCCGTCACCGCAATTTGTGCTACTTAATCAAGAATAGCCACCCCAACCCACCACGATCATCCATGTTTAGCTACGGACCAACCTCATTCATATATCCCTAATCCAATAGTCGCTCTATGATCTTCGACTAGTGACCAGTGGGACATTCCCAACACCAGTCATCCACTGGATCAATCAGAAGGTCCCGTCAGGCATCCTGCAACAGAATGACCACTTATAAGAAGAAGTTCATGCTTAGAATGGAAGTATGATGTCCTCATGCATCTGAACATAATTTTTGCAATGATTTATATCCTTGAGGATCTTTTCCTATCATTTGATATGTGTGAAACCCTCACCAATTCTTTAAGAAGCCCCCTCCAGTTCGAGACGGAGGTAGTAGCTGCAGAAGCCTTCCATACCTAGGCAACCAAGCATGTAGAATTCCATTACATCATATATTTCTCTATAGAAGACAAAGGTTCTCCCATGCAGGGTCACATTCACCCACTGTACATCACTGGCCATTTCAATGGCACGAAGGATCACTGTTTCGTTGTCGACACAGGTTCAGGGATCAACCTAATCCCGAATCGAACGCTCCGAAATCTGATTCTATCTGATGATGTCCTTATTCCCACTGACCTGAAAATCCAAGGTTATGATAGGATAAAAAATACACCAATTTGAATGATCCACTTGATGTCCCATTTTGGTGGCCTATTTTCTAGCACCGAGTTTATGGTTGTTTCCCAAGATAATGCCTACTACACATTGATAGACAGGCTATGGATCGACCTACACGTGATAGTACCCTATTCATATCAATAATGCCTTATGTACTCCATTAATGTTTGATTGGGTATACTCCAAGGTGACGGATCTCCCTTTCAGTCCTCTGAAGCCTGATACCTAGATTCCCAATATTATAAGAGTAAGGAGAGGAAGATCTTGGATAATGAGGTTGAAAGCGCAATGACTGTGACTAATCCTTGGAAGGACTAGGATGATTTCTATATTTTTTTGATCCACCGATTGAAGGATATGACCCAATATCTGGGAAAATTCTTCATTGTTTTTGGGATGAGGGGGATGCACATTACCAAGTTTGAGGGATGCCAAATTATCACCTTGTATTACAACACGAACCAGGCTTGGGTGATCCCTGAGCCAACTACTCCCTTATGGTATTGGGGTGTCCTCCCCATGGAAATGGAAATACAACATACATTCTTAGTTCATTAGGATGGAATAAACCATCTCAAGATGACATGTCACCATTTATTTGATATCATCAAGTGTGTCCCATTGAGTCGATGACCAGATGGGATTGGGTCGACATCCTTCATCGCTTTGGTTTCAGTAACATGAGAGTCCCCCAATGTAGTGTCCACTGCCACTGAGGTTGGTACCAACTTCCCCTCAGGGTCTTTCTACATAGAAGAATATCCTCCTGATGAGGATCCCAACTTCATAAGCAACAAATATGATTAAGAGGATGTTCCTCCTACTTTTGAAGAGGGTGTCTCCACCATGGTTGATAAATTGGTATAGGTGAACCTCAGTAGCGAGATGGATGTGAAAACCACATTGAATTGTGTTGTTATTCCTGTTTAAGAGAAAACTTAGTACATGGACTTTATGAAGTAGCACCTTGATGTATTTTCCTGGAGTTACGGTGCGATACTAGGACTAGATCCTCAGGTCTCCATCCACCACCTCAGTCTTCTGGGAAATCATCATGGATTCAAAAATCCTCTCATAAAAATGCACATGTCTCATCGATCCATGGTTGTGGTAGAGGTTGATAAGCTCATCAGAGCCAATTTAGTCAAGGAGATCCAGTACATCAGATTGTTAGCAAACATTGTTCCTGTCAGGAAAATGAATGGAAAGATCAGAGTTTTCATTGACTTCTGAGATGTAAACCATCACTATTCGAAGGAAGATTTACCCCTTCATATAAAGGAACTATTGATTGACTCTACTACTAGGTTTCATGATCTCTCTTTCATGGATGGATATTTCGGGTATAACCAAATTTGAATGGCCCCAATGGATGAATAGACTACATGTTTTAGGTAACCACAAGGTACTTTTTTCTACCACGTAATGACCTTCAGTCTAAAGAATTAAGGTTCCAACTATCATCATGCCATTCATCGAATATTTAAGCCAATTCTCTGGACATTAGTGGAATTCTATGTGGATGACCTGTTGGTGAGATATCACCAACGTCAAGACCATCTCAAAAACCTTGAGAAAGTGCTTGCTTGCCACCATTATAGACATATTATGATAAAACCATTGAAGCGTGCCTTCAGGGTTACCTATGGAATGTTTCTCGTCTTCATTGTCAAGTATAGAGGCATTGAGATCGATCCAGAGAAGATTAAGGCCATCAGTCAGATGTCTCCTACAAGAAACATTTGAGAGATTCAGGGATTTCAAGGACACTTGGATTACATAAAAAAAATCATAAATTTTTTTGATGGAAAGTATAATCCATTTTTGTGGATCATGAAGAAAGGAATTGTCTATCAGTTGGAAGGGTAATGCTAGACTTATTTCGAGGAAATAAAGTAGTACCTGTTACAGCCTCCGATCCTAATTCCATCCATTTTTGGAACACCACTGATCCTTTATGTGATTGACCTAGAATGATTTGTCATCACCCTTCTATCACAAAAGAACAATGGGGGAATAGAGAAGAGTATATACTATCTTAGAAACATGCTCCTCAATACGGAGACTAGATACTCCTCGTTTTTCGAAAGCTGCCTTGCGCTGGTATTCAAAGTAGATAAATTGGGACATTACATGCAGCACCATGAGATAGAGCTAGTGTCCAGAGTGGATCCATGGAAGTTCATACTAAAATAGCCCATGTTGAATGGCCATCTAGCTCAGTGGTCATTAATCCTCCAGCAGTACAACATCATGTTCATTTCATAGAAGGAAATTAAGGGGAAATCATTGGAAGACTCTCTAGTTGCCCATCCATATCATGAGGACTAGTCCCTGGATCTTGATTTTTCTGATGAGGAAAATCCTCTAAGTATACCATGTTGTTTCGTATTGGAAAATTTACATTTATGGAACTTCTATAATCGATACCATAAGAAGACTCGATGACCCGAGACTCAACAGAGTGGGATTGGGTTTCGTCTTTATCACTCCAGCAGAAGATGTTCTACCATATTCATTCCTGTTTTCAGAAGGTTTTACCAACAATGAGGCAGATTATCAGGCCATTATCACTGGCCTCGAGCTATCCCTCGAGATTCACATTCCCCACTTGCATGTGAAAGGAGAGTCTGAACTAGTCATCAAGAAGATTAATGGTGACTATTTTGTCAGGAAGCCGTAAGTCTTAATAATGTTGGAAATTACCCACCAGTCAATGGCCCAATTCCCATCTTGGACATAGGTTACTCATGTCCCTTGATCCCAGAATAGTTGATCTTATGGATTTTCTAGGTAGGCCTCATAGTTTGAAGATCTTGATCACGATGAGTTGATCATCCACGTGGTGCACCAGAGGGCCATCGCCCCTATCACTCCATATGACAAGGATAATCCACAGGTAAGAAACCTTACAATCAGTGACTCCATGTTAGAACCCTCAGGCCTCCCTTTTCCAGTAATGAAAGTGAATCCCAACTGGAGGACCCCCTTTATTGAGTTCCTCTAGCACACCAGTCTCCCAGAAGATCGATCCATGTGTAGGCGAATCCGACATCACGCATTGCAGTTTACTCTCCAGAGCAGTCCCAGTCTTCATTATATCATCTAAAAGTGCATGTTTGATGGGTTTCTCCTCTGTGTAATTCAAGGAGGTCAGATTTATTAGGTTCTGTAGGAGGATCATGCCAGTTCTTGTAGGGTTCATCAGACCAGACAAAAACTATCTTAGTATATTCATAGATCGGGATATTTTTGGCCCTCCATGATCTGTTACAGTATCGAGTTTTCCAAGAGGTTCCATGAGTGTCAAATCCATGATATCTTTGTTCATATGACATCATAGGCTCTCCACACTACCATGTAGTCATGGAAATTTTCGGACTTGGGACTCGACGTCATTGGACCATATCCAATGGTGAAATCTCCCTACTGCAGGTTCATTATGACCACCCTGGATTTCTTTTCCATGTGTGTAGAGGAAGTTTTGCTCATAGAATTCAAGGCCCGTTCTATTTTTGAATTTTTAATATCCAATATCATCTACCAATTCGGGGGATCTCACGTCGTCCTCGCTAATAATGACAACAAATTCCAGGTAGCTGAGTTAAAGAAATTGTACGCCAAGTACGACATCCGTTCTAACCATAACTCCTGATATCACATGAATGCAAATGGGAAGAGAAACACGTTTATAAAAACACTCTCCAATATTCTGTAGAAGAATTTTGGTCAGAATAAGAAAGGTTTACTGGACAAACTCCCCAAAAACCTATGGGATTATCAGACAATGAATCCCAATTCAACCCAGGTGACCCCATACTCCCTAGTATAGGTAGTGTATGTTTTCCTACCCATTGTGATTAAATTTCCTTCATTATTCATAACTATCTATGATCAACAGGCACTAGATAAGGTAGTTGAAATCTCTCTGGCTGAATTGGAAGTGCACGATGAGAACATGCTTCATGACCAGAACAATCTAGAAAGGCATCCGAACAAGACATCTAGAGCTTTCAAAAAGAAAGTTTTCATCTACTACTTCTTACAAGGAGACATGGTTTTTCCCCTGAGAACACCAATGATACCTTGTAGGATACCACCCAAGCAAGATCCCAAGTGGTAAGGACCTTACATCATCCACACGGTTTAACCCAACAAAGCGTATTCCCTAGTAACCATGGATGGTGAGCGTATAACTCCTCTCACTAATTCCAAATTCCTCAATCAATAAATTTCATGAGTATGATACGGTCTTAAATTACATTAAACTATTACGTCCTGCATGAAATTAAACTGCTTATTGATCCCAAATGATGATAAACTACAAAACAGTCCGAGATTTATGACCATAAACTAAGATCTATATGGTACCATATCGCCTGAAATTGTTTTCTCATTGCCACATGATGAAAAAATGTGTGATCCATCCAAACTGAAGGACATAAAACTACTCAGAATTATCCTTACATGAAATTAAACTGTGAGTAGAAGATATACCGGTATGGGTTGAGCTCTACGACCTTAAACTAATATCTTTCTATATCAACATCCTCACAACACGACATTAAACTAAAAAACACCTTCATGAAATACGTATGACCTGATTCCCATCTTTATGGGATACATAGGAAGGCACAAACGCCTTGTCTTAATATTCCATCCCACAAACTCCACTTTTTGACTATTCCCCATGGGTGTAGTTATCTTCGAGGATCCCACATGTTGTAGTGCAGGATTTTTTGGCCCCACTCATGCTGGGATTACAATTATCGCCCCATATACCCCACATCATTTTTCAATCCTCCCACGTCCTTACCACATGATTCTAAACTACATGGCCACTTTAGGACTATGTATAGCTTGATTTCCATCCTCATATGATATGTGGGAACACCCAGACATTTCATCTATAGGCCTTGCCCCAATATCATGATCTCCCCTTGGGTCAAAATACATGGTGTGATGGAGACTTTTTCTATCATTCCCTTCATGTTCATCATGATTTCACCATGTATTCCCCTCCTTGGACATATTTTTCTCTTCTGTCACCCTTCATGATGTTAAATTGCATGATAATACATACACTTCACTTGTACCCTTTATTTCGGTCTTTATCAGAATTAATATATGAAAGGACCACCAAACTATATGGATGCTCGGCCTAAATGCTCTCCTACGATCTTGGGCCAACATCCTTGAGGATTTTGAAGAACAATTTGACACAAGTCATGCTTTTAGAATATGGCCAGAGGACGACACTCAATTGTTATTCTCATTTATAGTCACATGGTGTGGATGATGCATTTCAAACATGGTCAAAAACTATCCTCCATTGTTTTCAACACCCATATACGTCCCAAATATTGGGTGTAGTGATTCATTTTGTCCTGTTATCCCATCAAAAATCAGTAGCCCTCTGGTAGGAGTATTGACCTGGTCGAGATCGATCCTGCCTGATCTCCTTCCACCTTTTTTGTTCCCATAAATGTTGGTGTGGGGATGATCCTATTCCTCGTTTCCCACACCGAGAATTTCTCACATTGGATTAGGAGTTTTTGTAAGGAAATACCCGCATAAAGGGTCATGTATGTATAGTTGTTTGGGACTTCCCGTCATAGGTCCCTCAACCATTTTAACCACCTAGCCCATGTTCTGATTTATGATTGTACGGTGTGGTACCATCTTATGTCCTCATTCATGTCAGATTACTCGCCATTCCATACACATTCATTGTCGAGATACATTTTCCAAATCAATATCCTCACCGTACGACATTAAACTACACAACACCTTCATGAACTATGAGTGGCTTGATTCCCATCCTTATGGGATACGTAGGACCTCCCAAACATTCAAACTTTGGGTCCAGTGCCATATCATTGAAGCCTCCATATCTTCTTGGCCCCTGTCTTGAGTTTTTCTAGGATAGGGTCATGTGGTGTGGTATGGGCTTATTTACTCATTCATTTCGGGTTTGTATCAACCCCACCTCACACCTCTTTCTCCTAAGATCTCTTCATCCCCCTGTTCTTTCACTCATCTTCTCGAGCCAACTTCCCTCGAGCTGGGACCCTCGTCGCTCTTTGGTAGTTCACCAATTTCCCCAAGAGAACTCCGGTTCAGCACCTAGAGTCTTGTATTTTACATAGACATGTTATCATCCATCCCCAGGCTTCATGTTCCCCTTCATTTGAGATTTCATCATCTTTCAAACCAAAAAGGACCCTCGAACGACATGGATGCGAGGTCCTTGGGCTCTCCAACCACTTTAGTCCAACATCTTCAAGGATCTCGAATGAAAAATTAATTTAATCCCTGCATTGAGAATATTGTTAGTGGTCGATACTCATTGATTATTCTCATTTAATGCCATGAGATATGGATATTGTGTTTCGAATATGGTCAACAGTTATCTTATTTGGTCATGACAACCCCATCAAGCCCTAAATTTTGTTTACATGAATCACATCATTGTCCACTCCATCATGTCCAAGTGTAATTTTGTCACTCTTGGTACTATCCCTTAGTGCGAATTTTCATGTTTTGATGACAAAGCCTTGGTGAAGCGTCATTCGGGGATCTGCACCAATTTCCCCATTGCATGTATTCCATGTGTTGCAAAGACCTTCTCAACCTTGTTTTCCACATCGAGAGTAACTCATGTGGGATTAATGATTTGGTCAAGGTTTCACCCTTTTGGAAGAGTCTTGCTTCTCTATGGTCCGAGCTCTAAGACCATAAAACTATGATCTCTCCGCATCCTTTCCACGTGATGTAAAACTACATGACACCCCTAGAACTACGTATGTCGTCATTCCCATCCTCATGGGATATGTAGGAATGCCCGAGCATTTCATCTTTAGGTCCAGCTCTGGTTATACTAATATCCACACTTTTTTCAGCCTTTGGCTCTTACTTTCCTAGGGTTTAATGGTGTGGTACATGCTTATGTCATTATTCATGTCAGGGTTTCAATAGATGCACCAAGTAATTTCCTTCTAGGAGCCAGTCTATCCTGCCTCTTGTCCCACATGACGTTAAACTGCACCATCAGAACTATGTATGGATTGATTCCCATCCTTTTGGTATACATAAGAACACCCATACATCTCATCTTCAGGATCATCCCCATATTCTATGACATTTTCTATCCCCTCAGCATATGTTTTCTTCCTTGGAATTTTGCGTGGTATGGTGTGGACTATTTCCTCAGTCATGTCGGGTATGCTATGTCACGCAATTCATATTGCCCTCTAAAACCTTGTTTCTTCTATATGCATCCAATCCATATGACTTGAAAGTATTCTTCCTAGTCCTAAATGACTTTAAAATATTACATCTTTACTACAAGACATTAAAATGCAATGATTGGTCCTATCATATGACCCTAAACTATGACATTATCATCCTGGCTGCATGATGATATAAAAGGCACTACATTGTGATTCCCTCGGTATAGAGGGATTCATTTTTGGTAGTGGTTTTCCACTATACAATTTTTCAATGCCTCTATATGGCTTTATTACCATAGCGATGTGTGGATTCACCATCCCAGGTTTATCACTTCACAAAAACATGCATCCATCTTAAAGAGAAAAAAAGATCTATCAAATGATGCTTCTTTTGGCATGTAGGAAAACCCACAGGATAGTATTGTACCTGGAATTGGTACCCTGCCATTCTAATCCTAGAACTATGTATGTCTTTATCCCCATTATAATGGTGTATGTAGGAATGCTCAGTCACTTTGCCTCGGGCCCAACCCAACACTCATTTTCGTTCCCTTGACTAAACATTTACCTAGGGGGCACATGGTGTGATAAGAACTACTACTATCCTCATTCACATATGCTTTTTAGATTTCCTCACAATGTGTCTCCCCCCACCATTATATTTATGGTCCTAGATATAATACATTTTAATGGATATATGCCCGTCCATTCATAGGACAGTAAACTGCATGACATTTTCTTGAACTGTGTGTGGCTTGATTCAAATTTTCATGCGATATATTGGAACACCCAGACATTCTATTTGTGGGTCCAACCCCTAGAATCTTAAATCCTAACCATTTTTCATACCATTGTCCCAAAATATTTGGAAGAACATGGTTTGGAGAACACCTCTTGGGTTCTTATTCACGTCATGTTTCACAATAACCACAATATGTTTCATCCTTATCTCTTCTCAGACTGGTCTGAGATCTATGACCCTAAAATAAGATCTTTATATAGGAATTGTGGATTGGGTTTGACTACCTATCCACCAACCATGCATTTAATTAAATCAGGTCCCCTATAAATGGTATATTGTACAACCTTAAGCTAGCAGCGTACGACACCAGGACCCTTGTCCTTTGAAAGGGATTCGACTCCCCCTATTTGAAACGTGTTATTGTCATACTAAAATGCGTCAGGACAAAGAAACAAAACTATGGAGTTTTCAAATAGATGTAATCTCATTTCAGGTATAAGATTCATGCGCCAATTATTTTGATCCACAACCTCTTCCATGTCTGAAGGGACGCCCTTTATAGCCTGGTCTCATGCCACATTGTCTCACCTACCAACTTGGGTCAACACCCATGATGACCTCAGACAACATTTGTGGTAGGTCCCACATTTTAAATGTGGTCTGTGTTCAACCCTCATTTGTCTGTTCCCATTCTCGGATAATGTGAAATAGAGGTTGTGTTTCAAACGTGGTCAAAAGTCATCCTTTATCATCGTGCCTCTGTCATTGAAATCTAGATCCTAGGTTACATTATTCACAAAATTCCTCCTCCTTACATTCAACTGGAATTCTAACACACCCTATTTTACACCACCACACATCTATCAGTGTCAAGCATGCATGTCAATGATTCTATGATGTAATTCACCTACCATTTCCCCTAATTTGCATCTCACTGTACCAAGAATGTCCTACCACATCACCTTGTTTTCCAAATCCAGCATGAATCACATGGGCATAGGGGTTTTGGAAGGATGTGTACTGGTATAGTCATACCACACATGAACTTCGTCCAACATGATGTTAAACTGTAATCCCGGAAGTGAGTTTGGATTGATTCCCATAATCATGGGGTACGTAGGAATACCCAGACATTTTCCCTTAGGCTCAGCCTAAATTTCACTTTTGGTCTCATGACCTATAGAACTTCCCCTGAGGGATATGTGGTGAGCTGTGGGATTTTTATGTCCTCAATCACGTCATGTTTATATCTTCCTAATTATGTCCTCCCTTTTTGGTACCTCCCCTTTCACACTCCATCCAACCATATGACATTAAACTACATGAGTTCCATTGTCCTCAACTCATGAAATTAAACTACGGTTCTACCTTAGACATGTTCAGGATGCCCCATGTTAATTATGGGATGTTTTTTCTTCCTTATGAAAGAGGATTCCCTCCAACAACGTTGGTATCTGACCGTGTTATTCTCAAGAACCATGTTTTGATTTATTCCCGTCATCATGGGGTATGTAGAGATGAGCAGTAAATTCACTGTGGTCCCTACCCTAAGACCATTATTCTAGGTGCATTGTCTTCACCGTATGACGTTTAAACTACATGTCTATCATCCTTATTGTTATAGCAAAAAACTACAAGTCACACTTGGTCCTCACCAGAGAGGTCATGTTTGGAAGTAGGTATGATCCCTGATCAGACTGATGCACCCACCTAATGTGTTTTTATTATGGTGGTGTGATTTCAAGAGTGTTGGAATCAATTTGAACAACCCATCCCTCCACCCTTTATGCTTCGCATGCCCTTTATTTGGACATTCATCCACTATTACGCATAAAAGAATCCCCTAATAGTATAAATTATTGGACTATGGCTTGCCTACTATCCTAGGCTAATGCTTTGGAAGACTAAATGATGAAATTTTGAGTAGGGCCCCGTGTTTCAAACATGGTCTGTGGTCGGCCCACATTTGATATCCTCATTTTAGGCTATTGAAATAGTGATACTATGTTTTGAACATGGTCAATAATCATCCCTCATTATCACGCCACCCCCACCGTGTTCGTAATTTTGGGTATCGTGATTATCACTTTACATTCCCCTATGTTATGATTGATTATAATGCCCCTATAATTACTCTACTCATGCACTAGATCATGTTGTGCAAATGAAAATTTGATTGTTCTGAGGGATTGAGTCTCCAGTCAGGCCTCCCTCTTTTTTCCTGGAAATCAAGATTGTTTTTTCAAACACTAAATGCCCAATGTTTGGTCAGAACATTCATATTCAGATGGAATAACAAGGCAATCATACCTTTTTTCTCACATTGGGCCTGAACCACATGAGATTATGGATTCATATCATGATATTTCATGAGTGTGAATACCATACAACAAGTGAAAAAAACAACTCATGCATGCCACCAACATAAACATTTAAAGAATGAAAGTATGGTTAAATATTTACACACATTACAACACCCAAGGATTGTTCCCTCCCATGGATGGTTTGACCACTTAAATAGCCTGTTATAGCTCCTCCACTCTATGGTTTTTGTCTTCTAAGATCCACTATTTCCTATTTAACTCATGTACCTCCTGGGGGGCGATAGGGCATAGTTCATCAGCCTCGATCCGGACCTGATCCTCATCATCTCAGATATTGGCCATATCCTTAGAGGCTTTCCACATTCATTCTTCAAACTCCGCCTGTAGGGCCTTCAACCTCGATATAAGCACAGATTGGGAATTGATAAAAGAAGAATACTCATCCACCTGTGGCCGCAACTATTAGATCTCATATTCTACATCCTCGAGCCTGTTGATGTTCACCGATTTCCATTGCTGCCAACTTAAACCAAGGACACAATCATGCTCATGAATATTCTCTTCCATGAAGTCTCAGATGAGCATATGAGGATGCTCGGAATCCACTCCTCCAGCGCACAATTCATTCAATCGGGAACGAATCTCCCCCCATATAGTCTATCCATTGCTCTCGAGGGGTCTCCCCAATGAATCACTTGATTAGATTCCATGATCAGTGATGGATGATATTTCTATTATATTTATTAGAGGTTGTATCATCCCAATCGACTGGGTCTATGGGTTCATATGTAGGTAGGAACCCTAGGAAATCATCAGAAGGGTCTTCATCTGGTGTATGGTCGGGTATATCAGGACCCATGTCATCCAATTGATCCTCTTCATTAGATTCCACTTCGATGATTTCAGATGCAGTCCTGCTGATGGTCCCACTTATGATTGAGTGCACTGCATCTTGGTCAGTTTGAGCGTCCACTTTCATGAACATCAACCTTCCCCTAGGGATGGCAGTGCTAGGAGCTCCTACCAACCTCGCCTAGGCGGCCCACTCTATTTGAAGAACAGTGCATACCAGAAGAAAACAAAAATCTATTAACCTCTTCAGTGGATGAAAATTATGAATTCTGTGGAGAATACATACAGATATTGAATACCTATTCATGTTCCTATGTTTTCAACATCGGGACACTAAGGCATGGACCTCTATATATGGTGGGGAAGTCTGAAGGCTCCAGGAGGACCACCCTGGGTGTCTCGCCCCCACTGATCATAATAACCACCCTAGCCACATGTGCAGATCCTGATGTTCCATCAGCTGCATCTACTATTGAACGATAGTGTGTTTTTCATATGAGTACCTCTTGTATAGGTTATATGTTAGTTGATAAGTCCTAAATTACCTGGATGAAGACTATGGATAAATGGATTAGGGTTTTACCTCAAGGGCCTCTGCAAACTCTTCCAGTTCCGATTCTGAATTACTGACTTAACCCACCTCTAGAGGGCTCCCTGCATAGGAATCCTACCCCAGGAGGACTCATCTGACTCTTCCAATAGAGGGAAATACTCTCTCAATTCGAAGGCCGAAAACTGCAGAGGGACTATTCAATCAAGAAGTACCTTCACTTGATCCATCAATGGATGCAGAGCACCCCGAGAGTGTACAATGTACTCCATCTCCACAAGGTAAAACTCCCCCTCCACCTAGGATACCACAAATATGGCCTTGAAAGGACTGATCCCCATCAGATCCATCTCGAGACGGTTCAGATGGTGCCACATTTCAGCTGGTTTGAGGAATTTTCTATTGATATCCCAAATGCCCCAAGCCTTTAGGAAGGCATCATTTTGGGCATGTCTATATAGAACAGCTGCTTCCCCGAGGCCTGGGGGTTTATCCTACAAAACCCCATGGGAGACCTCCCCTCCAAATATCTCTCCTCCCCTGGGCCCATCGGGTCTGTTACTACAGCCTGCCTCTCAATGGGTGTGGGTCTCACCACCACTGCAGACCCTCTACCAAGGGATATCCTTTCCACCATCTGGCCCCGACCTCAAAGTTGAGGGCAGACCCCATCACTGGATTGAATGGCTTTCTGCTTCAGCATCACCCCCAGGTAGGCTGCCGCCCAACACCTAGTGTACTCCTTCACCATCCCACAGACAACTTTGGGTAGAGGCAACTCATTTTTCATTTTCCCATCCTCCCATGTGAACATGAGACACGTCTGACTTATCACACACATGTGATCCTTGTGGAACAATCCCAATTAGATCTGTGGGGTCAACCGCTACATGCACCAAAACTACCTCGTGAAATGGTATGGGGTGTATAGCTCACAGAGAGCCTTGCGGTTGACCTGCGCCACCAGTACTCCACCCCCGAATGGAAAAGAGCTAGGACTGATGATTTTCATTTCTCTAACCTTAATCAGTAAAAATACATGTTGGAAATGGGAATTGGTGGAAGTTGAATTCACTCACCTTCCACATTCAGTTCAACTCCAACTGATGGACCAGTTTGGTCAAGAAACTCCCCACCACGTTCAAGATAGCTGGTCAGAAGTCTGACCATTGAGGGTAAATAGGGTTCAGATATTCTTAAACGCCCCTAAATTACACTGTCATCCACTCATTAAAAAGATATAAAGGCCCATATATTTTATGTGGCTTCTTCCCCACGCTAATACACCACAACACGTTGTACATCTTCACAAGCATTGGGATTCTCAAGTTGAACCTCTCCCCTATCACCAACGTTGATTCCATGATAAATTTTCTTGTCCGTAAACCCATGTTTGTGTCCCTCACCAAAAGAATCTAGCCAAAAATAGGTGTCGATATGATCGTAGACAACCTACCAAATGGTTTTTGGTTAGTACTGACATTGAATCCCTATGTCTTCCACTAGTTGTCCTCCGAGTTTCTCAAATATGAGTCCTTCTTTCCACTATGAACCCCCTTCAGGAAGTCAAGTCCTCACAGGAAAATTTCCATCTTTAGCGGAATTCATGAACTGCTTGAACAACCGGTTAATGTGGACATCCCTCACTAACTTCTTATCCTCCCCCAGCACCAGGTCCATCAATGGATTTTCCAGTGGAAACATATACTCCATATCCTCTCATGTGTTCGTGGTGGGGAGGATATTTTCCAACATTACCCCCAGTATCGGGTCTGCCGAGATCTTGTGAAAGTCTCGTAAGCTAATGCTGACCTCCGCATTGTGTAAGTGAAAAGTGTTGTTCCTCGATGACCACCTTTTCAACAACTCCGACATCAGCTGCTTCGGCTGGTAGATATCGAATTGGGAGGCCCAGGATACCTTATATAGGCCTAGTCACCTCATCTCTAGCTTGAATTCATCAAAGGTGGCACCAAATAAGTAATTCCACACCCAATCATATGTTAAGTTTCCACGATGGTGCAAATCCTACTCATCAATCCACCCATTCTCTGGGTTCCCTAGGAAAGCCTTTAGAATAGTGTGGTACAGTGGGAAGGATGTCTCTTGAATCAATTCCATTCTTTCAACATTATTCATGTGGTTGTACAAAACATTGGCCTTGATGGGTGTGAAATCCTCCCAAGTATGCCCGTCAGCCACCTTGAACCACTAGCGTCGGAATGACGTACTCCTGAACCAGTAAGCCGATTCATCCCTACTCGCATCATGAATGAAAATGTCATCCGTCAGACCAATCCATACATAGGAAACCTCTTTCACATAGGGTATTTCTTCTGTCCCCCTGATAGTAGCTCCATTAGAATCTCATGGTCCTAATGGATTCGTACATATTCCATGATACCCAAGATATTCACCATTTCATCCCTCTGGGAAGCATCAACAAGGGACCCCTTGCGCTTCATGTTGCACCATTCTGTCTTCAGTGTTTTCAACTATTTTTCTAGTTTGCAGAGCATAATCATGAAGATCAATCACTAATAAAAGTCATAGAGCCCTGCCACAAGGCTCGCAGACACATGCCATAGAGCACACACTCATAGAGTTGGAGGAATTTCTATTCAACGAGGAGAAGAAAGGCCTGATTCGCAGAGAGCAGTATTAGATCGTGAAGAACTTCATGAATCGAGAGCAAAATCACCAAAAATGATGGGATGATAAAGTAAGAAAGAGACTTCATCCTCCTCTATTTATAGGCGATGACCACTTTACTTCATAGAGCATCTCATCGTGGCTAGCTTCACGGCACTCTAAACTCGTGTGTTACCTCTCCACATTGCGACCCTACATTGCAATCTTGCGTAGCAATTCACCTTAAAATTTTTGTGATTTAACCTCAGATTTAGGCCCTTGTTTTCTCCAAAGCACCAATTATGATGGGGGGGGGAATTTTTTGGAACCAAAATCTGTGCAGAGGTAAAGGACACAAAGAGAAAACTAGCTCCAAAGAGGCTTCCTCACAAAGATCATTCATGGAGCCCCACAACACTGCAGCCGGCCCAATGCCTAAGACCCTATGTAGTCGATGCAGAGTAAAGAGGTGGGAGGCTTCATAGTTACAACACAATTGATCAGACACCTCGTGCCGTAGAGGGAGCCAAATCTACCTCCGTGAGCCTATCGAACTTGACAGAAACCTCTGCGAGTGTGTCAAACTTGACAGAAGCCTCTGTGAGCATCACAAATAAAATATGCTGGAGGATCCGTGGTTACGATGAACTTGATGTGAACTGTGTCCAATCATGGAGTTCCACGTGGCCTCGTATCAAGTTGTCTCAGCTTCGTGCCACACCATGACTATCAATACTGGGTTCTCCTAGAGACAAAATGAAGGAGACCCCATCCTTTTTCCTTCTCATCTCTCGAATCGTAAAGCACATTATGCTCTGTGAAACCTCGAGAAAAATGTTCTCTTCATGTTACATGAGCATTGTGGAGAACCTTTTCCTTATAGCTCAAATACAAACTGTAGAGACCCGAATCCTGACGTACATGGACATTACATTACATTTGCAAAATACTTAATACATAACAAAAACAGACACACAAGGATCGTAATAGTTTAGTTTCTTTGGAAACGTGGAATATTATCTTCTAATAGTGGTGAAAGATATTCAACATCTCCATTAATGATCTTACCCATTGTTTTATTACCTAAAACCATTCTTTAAATCCTGGGGAAGATAAAACATATAAAGGGTGATCTCTAATGCTCAGTAAGGGTAATCATAGAGAACATAAAACAATCCTTAGACATTTGAATGTAAACAAAACATGAGAATAAAATCTAAACATCAAAATCTTGAGCAATGACATTAAACATGGCAGTACGTAAGGCATAGATCATGATGAAACATTAGTCATGATAAATTATCATGGGAATAAAACATGTAATTGAGGAAAACCATTAATCACATGATATGATTTCTATAGTAGCCAAGGCATTTCTGCTAAGACCATGTTAGTGGACAGAGTCCCTTTCTGAATTGAGTTCACTCCTCGTTCCAGTCCTGTATTATTGAAGCGGTTTAACTTGACGTTCCAGCCATGTCTATCTCATGAGATATAAATCTTTACCCAATGCATTGGAGGGAGATATAGTTCCCACCCATCTCATAATGAAATCATTCTTACTTGTTCCACAACATAAACATAAATCATTCATCATAACACAAATAATAAAAATGGGTTTCATATTCAACATCCTATCATAACATAATACATATAAAACAAATGGATATCATTTCATCATAAGAAATGTGAAACCATGTAAATCATATACACTTTATACTTGAACCATACACATATGAAATAATGTCATCTTAGATGGAAAATGGCTTTTATAAAACACTTGAAATGAATTCTTGAGGAGAATATCCTTTCTTCTTCAAAATCAATTTATTTTCACAAAACGTCCTGAAATTTTAAAAGAAAAAGATTTTGTTTAAAATAGTCATGAAATATTTTGGAGGAAGCTTCATGAAAATAAGGCTTTATAAAACCGTAAAAATCCTTTCATGTCGTATAAGTTAAACAAAATATTCTCCTCGTACTTTTGTTGGAAAAGTCAAAAAGTACCTCGTAACGTAAACAAAAGAAATATTCCGTACATACCATGTAGTAAAAGACAAAATGGGTAAAAAGGAAATTAAACATATATAAAAACACTTTTAGAAAACATGAACTTGGATGATAACAATAACCCCAGCTAATACTTACGAATAAACAATCTCGGATAAGAATGAGATTGGGAAGATTATCCCTTACCTTAGGTCTGATATGCTTCGTATGTATTTGAACCTCCTGTATAATTATTTATATAATGTCATTGACTTATTACAGAATCATATTAGTTGTTATGATATCATATATGGTTCACTTATGACTTTATATTACCCGTTCTTTTGTAAATTCCATGTTAAAAAGCATTTTGGGTAAAATCGTTTCATTTGTCATCCGTGTTTTGACTTGTAATTATTAATATGATTACATAGATCATGATTACATAATTCTAGAATATAAAAAATGATTTATATATAATATATATTCAGAATATACATATATATAATAGATCGATAAATGGAAATAAATACATCGTTCATGGAGACGGTAGGTCGTACGTACGCATGAACGTTGTTTTCGTTTCCTCATTGAATTGAATAGAATTAATTTGATGATATAAATACATATATATATACACATAAATACAGTCTCATTATTATGTCATATATTTCATGATTACTTATTATATATACTTTATAACCATTCATGAATGGTTAATCATTGAGAATGAATCTCATCGCGTCGTGGAGACGGTAATCCGTACGTACGCACAAGAGATGATATCATTCCCATAATTATTGAATAGAATTGGAGTGGACGGTATAATATATCCGAATCAGTATGATTTTATAATAACCATATATAGTTATTCTTTACACCATTACACCCAACCATGTAAGGTGTTGGTGGAAAAACAGATTACACCACGACGTGGAGACGGTATTCCGTACGTACACACTCCTGGTGATTTCATTTTCCGTAGGATGGATAGATGGTGAAATAGGGTTGTTTCATACTTATAATAAAATATCATTATATTAGTGATACATATGTCATTACTTAATAATGAAACAACTAATGAAGAAGTTGAAGATGAAATAAATTTGAAAGAATCAGTAACGGACATTACCTCTTCTTTGAAGCGCCTCTTTGAGAACTCTTATTAGGGAACTAAAATTGGACTTTGAAGAAGACCAGGACCTCTAGGATGTTTCTATGGAACTGGGGAAGTGAAATGGGCAGGGTTTTGCCGAGCTTGAAGGCTCAAATTGGTGTGAGGAGGAGAGGGGGGAGGTTCCCTTTTATAAGGGAGGAGAGGGGCTCCTTTTGAAATTTAAGAAATATTAGTTTATATTAAATACCAACCCCACTTAAATACTTCAAAAATGACTCATATCCAAATATTATATGAGATAGGATTGTAATCTCATAAACCAAAAAAATTTTGACATGTTAGGAATTTATTTTAAACATTATCAACTTGATTTATCCTTATTTATCAATTTAATTTAATTTTTGGTAATAATATTCTAAATTTTAAATTATTAACAATAATTACATATGTGCTGTGAATTTTCCATAATTTGAAGATTTATGACATTTGAGACCATATAAATTTAGATTTATAATTTTTAAATATTTTTGTGATTTTTAAACAATTTTATAATATTTTATTTTTATAAAATAACAATAGTGTCAATTTTGACACTATTCATTTATTTGAATTTAAATAAACAATATACAGAATATATGTTCGAAATAAAAGCTTTAATAGATTCATAACATGTCATATTTATATATAAAATTAGTGGAGCACATTAAATAGTTCATATAATATTTATTTTAATATTTTTAAAACCATTTATTTGATATTTATCTTAATAAAAGAACTTCAACGTCACTATTATGTCACCATTAATGGTAATTATTTAATCCCTAAAAATTCTAAATAAAATCATATGATGTAGATAATTTTATTATATTTCTAGATACGTTTTATATCAGAAGTTTCATGAAGTGTATCAGTAAACTAAAATTATTATACTTATAAGATTTAAGAAAGTGACATGTTGTCACTTTCTATGGTTTTAATAATAATTAAATTATTTTCAGGGAAAAAAGTCTATTAAATGAATATAATCCGACCCTTAGGTGATATGGGTCAACTTTTAGTCATCCAATAGGATTTTTTCAGGTGTTAGGGTAATTTTATAATCTTATATTTACCCTTAATTACCCGATTTACCTTTAACTATGGTAAATAAAATTTACCGTAGTTACTATTCCTAATGCCCAAAAATACAAATTAGCCTATTAACATAATTTGTACCCACTGATTACAAATATGGAATCTATTTTTCAAAATTCAAAACACATAATTTTCAGTAATTAATTTAAAATTAATCTCGTTGTCGAAAGAAAACGGGTTTTTGTTTAAAACATTGCAAAAGATTGAATTAATTTAACCAACGAATTCAAGGTAAAATCAATGCTAATGACATAAATTGTATTAAATGGTAAAAATATATTATATTTATACTTTAAAATCATTCAATATTATAATTTAACCATATAAATTATTACGATGAAAAAAGTTGTTTTTAATTAAAATATAACGTGTTTTTACTATTCAATAAAATATGAAAGTTATCAGAAAAATATCAAAACTTTATCCAATGTAAATTTTTATATCATTATTCAAAAGAATAAGTCTATTTTGTAAAATTGAACTTATAAAAATTTCAAAAACTAGATTTAATGTGGGTGCGCCATTAAAAGGCAGCAAAACTGCATTTTTTGAAAATTACTTATTTCACCCGAAAAGTTTATTTTGTTCACATAAAATGTTTTAGAAAATTTATAAGATGAATAATAATGTTATAAAATTAAAAATTTAGTTAATAATATTCATAATGTCTAGTCCATAATAATATTATAACAATATATCGTCGTTTAGTGAAACCTGGTATTGCGTACCACACACGCTATCGAGGAAGGTCGTGATTGTGTGTAATGAAAGCCAAGTCAGGGTTGCATGTTGTGCAAGACTCCTTTGTTGTTTCTTTAAAATAGAATCCAATAATTTTTCAATTATACATTGAATATATATATATATACACTCAATGTTGTGTAGAATGACTATTATCAATCAAACTTGAAATTGTGTGTAACATAATCTATGAATAGTGTTTCGTATACTGCAAGCTAATACGGTCTTTCATATAGCACAAGATAATCTTTTTCTAGCATAAAACACATGACATAAAATAAATTAAAAAGAATACTTATCATAAAATATTGGGTTGTTACATTCTACCCCCTTAAAATGAATTTCTCCCTCAAAATTCATCGGGGTTATACATGGTTTTCTACTTGAATGATTATTTAATTGAAACCCACATCGTAAAATGAAATACCAAAACTTAACATTAAAAACTAAAGTATGAAACATAACGGTTACCCAAATTAACTAATCCCAGGGTTTCCGCATAAGATAATATAGGTGAAAATATGGATGTGGAAGAGAAATCTAACCATCATGTTCTGATGGAGAGTGGTAGAGAACATGGATATGAAACAACCAACAATAACAAATAAATATATTTGTGATGATCAAAGGTACCATATGATTCATCAGATATAAGGGAACTCGGACAACATTTTTTGTTTTCAAGATCATTTCCCTGAAGTTGATGAATTAAAAGAAATACTTACCTGATTTTGGTACAATTTCACTGTTGTTCATGAATTGAACAATTTCCACTTAATCTCTTAAAGAAATAAAGTTGAATTTATTATTCGTGAAGCGTTAGTAGATCATGTGATATAATGATGGGTCATTCCATCTTTTTCAAACAAAAGTGTAGAAAAAGTTATAAGTCCATCTTATGGTGAGATTAATCATATATGGTTCAAAAAATGGACTTATACTTTATTTATCATACCGCTTAATAAAATAAAACTACTTTCCACTAACTAGGGACTTCCTGTAGGCCAGTGGTAGGCGATAAAGGCCTGTCACACTTTGTTTGTGGGTTCGATTTCCACAGCCTTGTCCGACGCGACGGGTTGTTGCCCGTCTTGCAGTTTGTGCCTTTTTCTAAACCTACATTATAATAACATTCCGGCAATAATATCGAAAAAAAGTCATAGACTTAAATCCAATATCATTATAATGTCATATATTTCATGATTACTTATTATATATACTTTTTAATCATTCATGAATGGTTAATCATTGAGAATGAATCTCATCGCGTCGTGGAGACGGTAATCCGTACGTATGCACGAGAAATGATATCGTTCCCATAATTATTGAATAGAATTTGAGTGGATGTTATAATATATGAAAATAAGTATGATGTTATAATAACCATATATAGTTATTCTTTACACCATTATACCCATCCATGTAAGGTGTTGGTGGAAAAATAGATTACACCATGGCGTGGAGACGGTATTATGTACGTTTGCACACGTGGTGATTTCATTTTTTGTGGGATGGATATATGGTGAAATAGGGTTGTTTCATACTTATAATAACATATCAGTATATGAGTGATACTTATGTTATTACTTCATAATTAAACAACTAAATAAGAAGAAGTATAAGAAGAAATAAAGTTAAAAGAACCGGTAACATACATTACCTCTTCTTTGAAGCGCCTCTTTGAGACCTCCTATTAGGGTAATAAAATTGGTATTTGAAGAAGACCAGGACCTCTAGGATATTTCTAGGGAAGTGGGGAAGTTAAATGGTCAGGGGTGGGATGAGATTGAAGGCTCAAATTTGTGTGAGGAGGAGAGGGAGGAGGTGCCCTTTTATAAGCGAGGAGAGGGGAACCTTTGGAAATAGAAGAAATATTAGTTTATATTAAATCCTAACCCCACATAAAAACTTCTACAATGACTCATATCCAAATATTAGATGAGATAGGGTTGTAATATCATCAAACAATAAAATTTAGACATGTTAGGAATTTAGTTTAAACATTATCAACATGATTTATCCTTATTTATCAATATAATTTTATTTGTGGTAATAATATTCTAAATTTTAAATTATTATAAATAATTACATATGTGTTGTGAATTTTCCATAATTTGACACTTTATGAAATTTGGACCATATAAATTTAAATTTATAGTTTTTAAATATTTTTTTGTTTTTAAAACAATTTTATAATATGTTATTTTTATAAAATAACAATAGTGTCAATTTTGACACTATTCATTTATTCGAATTTAAATAAACAATATCTAGAAGATATATTCAAACTAAATAATTTAATAGATTAACAACATGTCATATGTATCTAGAAAATTAGTGGAGAACATTAAATAGATTATATTATATTTATTTTAATATTTATAAAACCGTTTATATGATATTTCTCTTAATAAAATAATTTCAACATCACTATTATGTCACCTTTAATGGTAATTATTTAATATCTAAAAATTATAAATGAACTCATATGATGTAGATAATGTATTATATTTCTTGGGACTATTTATATCCGATGTTGCATGAAGTTTATCTCTAAAATAAAATTATTATACTTATAAGATTTTAGAAAGTGACATGTTGTCACTTTCTTTGGTTTTAATAATAAATAAATTATTTTCTTTGGAAAGAGTCCATTAAATGAATCTAATACGATCCTTAGGTGATATTGGTCGACTTTTAGTCATCCAATATGATTTTTTCAGGTGTTAGGGTAATTTTATAATCTTATATTTACCCTTAATTACCTTATTTACCTTTAACTATAGTAAATAAAATTTTCCATAGTTACTAATCATAATGCTAAAAAAAATTAGCCTATTAACATAATTTGGACCCACTGATTCCAAATATGGAATATATTTTTCAAAATTCAAAACACATAAGTTGGAGTAATTAATTTAAAATTAATCCCATTGTCGAAAGAAAATGAGTTTTTGTTTAAAACATTGCAAAAGATTGAATTGATTTAACCTACTAATTCAAGGTAAAATAAATTCTAATGACCTAAATTTTATTAAATGGTAAAAATATATTCTATTTACACTTTAAAAACATTCAATATTATTAATTAACCATATAAAGTATTACGATGAAAAAAGTTGTTTTTAATTAAAATATAGTGTGTTTTTACTATTCATTAAAATATGAAAGTTAACAGAAAAATATCAAAACTTTATCCAATGTAAATTTTTATATCATGATTGAAAATAAGAATTTTATTTTGTAAAATTGAACATTTAAACATGTCAAAAACTTTATTTAATGCGGGTGCGCCATCAGAAGGTGACAAAACTGCATTTTTTTAAAAATACTGATTTCACCCGAAACATTTATTTTGTTCGCATAAAATGTTTTAGAAAATTTATAAGATGAATAATAATGTTATAAAATTCAAAATGTAGTTAATACTATTCATAATTTCTTTTCCATAAAAATATTATAACAATATATCGTCGTTTAGTGAAACTTGGTATTGCGTACAACACATGCTATCGAGGAAGGTCGTGATTGCGTGTAATGAAAGAAAAGTCAGGGTTGCGTGTTGTTCAAGACTCTTTTGTTGTTTTGATATAACATAATACAATCATTTTTCACTTATACATTGAATATATTTATATATACAATCAATGTTTCATAGAATGAATATTATCAAACGAACGTGAAATTGTGTGTAACACAATCTAAGAATAGTACTGCGTATACTGAAAGCTAATACGGTGTTGCGTATAGCACAAGATAATATTGTTGTAGCATAAAACACATGACATCAAATAAATTAAAAATAATACTTATCATAAAATATCGGGTTGTTACACAACCCCTCTTCAATCAGGGATACCCTTCACTGAGCCCACGTGCCATTGCAAAGGATGTAGATCCTAAAGGGGGCTCAGGTCTTTGAGAAGCACTTATGCTTCGTGAACTACCATTCATTTACATGTGAACCACATACTAAGGTGGGATCCTTGTGCTTTGCGAAGCACACTTCTTTATAGAACTATGATTTTCAAGGTACCCTTTCTTTTCGAGGTCCTACTCTACGAAAGCCATTCCACTTCGTGAAGAACCCTTTATATTACCCTATACCCTATACATAGGATAGGCCACTCCACATTGTGAAGCATACCCCTTCGCAAATCCCGTCAACTAAATTATTTTCCAGAGCATAAATATGTCCATTCCTTTGAACCCATTTTTTTCACAGACACTTCTTCCGTACAGTCAACCAGGCATATACGAAATGATTTCAAGGTCACATGGGAGGAACATTACGTTGTGTTTATTTTCCTTTTGGTTCTCCTCATAAGCACTCTAATAGTTATTTCTTTTTGACACAGCCACAATAATGTGGGTCCCACAGTGGATCACTCCATGACATTACCTCACCATGGAATTTTCGGTTCCATTCCTTCACTAAGGGTCAATGTGCACCAATTATGTAAGTCCTAGGGGTGAAGAGTGAATCTGCCTCCATCGAGCTGTAGGATGTGAAACTACCAAGAACCAATTTCCTCATCACATGATGTTAAACTGTTGCCTCTACCCATGCATTATACATGGGGCACCCCACCTTAGACATTCTATATGCCCTCTCATCTCCATATAAGTTAGATCTTCCTCCCATGGAATGAGATACTATTTGTTGGATCATCGTCTATCTACAAGGAAGGGAAACAATCTCAGTGTTATGCCCTATCCTTTACTGTGGGAGGTTGCACCCATGAACCTCCACTCTTTTTCCTTTCCAAAGACTAGAGGAGAGATATGAACAAGGACTTATGTTACCCCATACCTCTCCTTTTGATATTTTTCAACACTGGGCCTCCATATTAAAGTTTGTCCAAATTTATATCTCACTAGGCCACTAACCATGCATAAGCCCATGTTTCCTATTTGGGACTCTATCCATGCATAAGCCCTGGTTTCCACTTTGGGTAGCTAACCACATGTAAGCCCCACTCCACTTCCCATGGATGCACCATTTAAAAAATTATTAAAAGGTCTTGGCTGCCTATTTTTTCATACACGAAGCATGACCCACATGGGCTTAATGTGAGAACCGACCATGACATCACTCCCCTTTTTCCTTATTGTGTATGCCCCAAACCATTACTAACTATGTTGACATTGATCTTTTCACTCTTCAAGAAAGGTATGTAGGAAGCCTCTCTGTGGTTCAAGACAAACACCTACTTGTCCTGACCCCTTCACATCAGTTCACTCTCATCCTGCATGACACTAAACTATATTTTCCATTTCAAAACTATGTGGACTTTGATCTCTTCCCTCTCCATGATAGGTTTGTAGGAATCCTGCATGAGGATCAACCCAACACCATTTGTCCCAACCACTTCACATCGATTCACCCTTATCCTTCATGATGTTAAAATGTATTCCATATGGATCCCACAAGACGTGAAACTATACCCATTCAAACTACATGGGAAATGATCGTTGTATCCTAGATATGGCACGTAGGAAGCCTTATTAATGTCCAACAGTAATCAATAGTATGTCGTTGTTCCTAATAGATGGTAATCTGTTGTACCCAATCCACAATACGCCAATTTCCCTAATCAATGGTAAGCTGTTTTACCCAGTCAATGTTAAGCTGTTGTTACCAATCGACGGTAAAACCATGTCCCCAATGAATGGAAATCCATTTTACCTGATTAAAAGAAAGTCTTTGTACCCAATCTACGGTAATATATTGTCCCTGATCTGAGGTAATCCATTTTACCCCATTCAGAGGTAAGCCATTGTACCCCAACCAGGAGTAACCCATTGGATCATTAACCAGTAGTAACCGATAGTCAGCCCCAAACAATGGTAAGACGTTGTAAGATGAACAACATGGGTTTGATCCCTGTCTCATAGACAAGGTACATAGAAAGCCTCCATGTGGTCCAACCCCAAATAATGGTAAATTTTATTGTCCCCCTATCAGGACCCACATCTTTTGTCTGGCCCTCAATCGTCAGAACAATCTGGGATGCTAACTATGAATAAGCCCGAGTATATCATCGAGACACTATCCTCTGTGCGAACCCCGATTATATACCCCATCTTGAACTACATGATATTTTATGCTCTAAAACGGGGATATGTAGGAAGCCTCCCTGAGTTTCAATCCTGACATCACCGACGTCCTCACATTGGTTCCAACATATTCTACATTCACTTCACTCACCCACCCGTATCCATCCTTATTCATACCCTGGCCTCCACACCTCGGTGAGATCAGGTCACCCACCTTCTCACTGCTCCTAGAAGAAATTAGGTAACTAACCACGCATTATCCCTAGCATCAGTGTTCCCTCCCGGTTCTGGACCCATTTGATCCACTCTTATTAGTGATTAGATATGTCTGATCAATCTCCACAAGATGTTAAACTCGAGAAATTACCTGTGAAAAACATGGGAAGCTGAGGAAATCCTCATAGAAATTCCTATGGAATTAAATTCCACGCATTAGATGTGAGATGCCTTGGGATTATGTTCCCTCAGAAAGCCATATCATTAGGGGAAGAAACACAGACGCACCAATGTTCTAGCATCCATATACGACAATGATGTCCAACGTTACTACTCCCACGACCGAAGGTTAATTCCCTGACTGGACCCCTTGGAATGTCCTCATAGAAGTAGCGTAAGTAACCGATTTCCATGAAGACATGGCACTGGGAAGAGTTTCAAAAACAACATTTTAACTCTATAAGGGAGGGCTGGACTAGATAATATGCTCTGAGGAGGAATCCAGGGATGGAGAGGCTGACATTGCATCATCCCATTTTTATCAAGGAGAAAACTTCACTGAATAACCGATGGATGCCTCCCGCCTTTGGAATGTGGGAATGTGGGGAAAAAATCATTGTATCCTCTTAAACTGATGGATGTGATTCCCTAAGAATGTGTCGAAGACAATTTTATTATGTTTTTAAAATTTATCCCAATTACAATTTTTTTATTCTTTAGATGAGGATATATTATTGTTTTTAGGTAATCTCATGGGTTAACAAATCTATTTTGGATCATTTTCCTAAAGTCATAAATAAATGTTTTGATGTTTTTGAGATGGGGTCAAATTATTATTAATTACATAATGGGAGAAGGTTATGGAAATTAAACCATTGGATTTAGTAACTTAGTTAATTAAATGTTTACATGAGGAATAATGCATTTATTTTGTGTAGACATTTTTTAAAGGTATTGATAATCTTTTGGATTAATTTGATTATTGATTTTAATATAGTTATTAAGATAATAAGTTATATTCAATTTGGGAAAATTTATTTTATCTAATATAATAAATGGGATTAAAAAGTGGTTTAGTGACTAGGATATTAATGTTATTTTTGAAGAATTTCTCTATATTATGAACATTATATGATTAAGGTAAATAGAATTTTTTTTGGATACTATGTGATTTTATATGAAGAATAATTTATGAGTTATATTTTATAATAATATCTAATTTTATTGTGATTTTGTGATAATTATAGTAATTTATGGTAAAAATTATCATATTTTAGAAATTTTATGATTATAGAATATAAATTATTGGAGAAAAATGTTAAGTTTGAATTTAAATAATATTTCATCAAATAATTAAAATTGTTTGGTTTATACTTTGATTTAGAATGTATTTGAAGTTTATTATAGTATTTTATTTTTCGATTTGTTTATGATCAATATTGGGTGTCATATTTGATGTTTGGATATTACTATAGTATTTCTTCATATAATTATATTTTCATATTTGATATTATGTAAACATTGGAGATGTTTTTTTTCTAGAGATATAAGAAGTAAAATATTATCCTAGAATGGATATTGGAAATAACTAAATTCTAATTGAGTTTTCTCAGAATGAGAAAAGTCATTTTGAATATTCATTTCATAGTGTAAGAGATTAAATAAAAGTGGAAATTAACAAAACACAACTGAATAACGAAATAGTCATTATGAAAAAATGGAATAAAGTAACCATATTTTATGATGTTCTCTATAATAATAATAAATTATTCCCTAATCTCTAGGAAAAGGATCTTAAAAAGAAAAAAAATTATATTTCATTCATTTATAATGAATTTATGGTCTTCTATATCACTTAATTATTTAAGGTTTTGTGGTCATTTACTTTTCAAGAACTATTTTCTCTATCACTAATTATTATTAGTTGGGCCTAATATTCCACCACAATGTCTACATTTTCCCTCACTATTAAGTTTTCCCTTATATTAAAAATATAATATCTATTATTTCAGGTAACATATATGTTTCCCACTTCCTTATTTAAAAATAGGTTTTATTGTTACTTTGTACAACACATGTTTTTGATAAATGTATTTTATAATAAAGATTCCCATAGTATCAAGAATAAATTATGGGGATGAATTTTAATTAAATGGGGGAATGTAACACCAGGAAAATATAATTGGAAATAATTATAAACCCAATATATCTATTAATATGAAACACCATGTTTTTTATTACTTGGGATATACTATAAGTATAATTTTCATTAAATTTTGACCATTATAACGTCGACATTGAATTCAATGATGTAAATATTAATAAAATAATTATGATATATATATATTTATACACTAAAAATGTGCTTATTTGTACATAATAAATAAGTATTTAATTTTAATTTATGTCATTTTATGCTTTAAAAATTGGTTTTCTTCAAAAATGGGATTTATTAAATTTTTTTTGTGTTAATTAAAATTAATTTATTAATTTTTTTAATTTTTTTATAAATTAAATTTATTTTTTGAAATAACATTTTAAGTAGACTACGAGGTTAAATGTTTGGAATTTTTCTAAAATGTTTTATTTTTCTGCGAAAAGTGTAATATTTTTTATTATTGTAAAACTGTCATTTATTTTCATTAAATAAAATAATTTTTAATTGATTGTATGTGTTTAAAATTATCCTAATGTATTATAAGTTTCCTTTAATTATATATAATATAATTTATTACATATTAATTGTCATTATTCTTTATTTATGTATAAATTATATTTTAGGATTAAAACACATTTTTTAAAAAAAATGGTTTTCATTGTGTATTATGAATTTATATTAAAATTGATTTTTGAATCTTATATAAATTAATTATTTAAAAATAGATTCAATATTTTGTATCAATAGGTTTAAATTTGGAAAATATTCATTTTTATTTTTTCCATTACGAACAATAATCTTAGTAAACATATGTCACCTCGATATGTATAAAATAGGTAAAACTGGGATAAAAATATGAGACACTATAATTAAATATCCAAGAAACATATATTTATTCAATTATATATGTTTTTACATTCCATGACCATATAATTTAATAAAAGTTTCTAGTTTATTTCCAGTTGACTTGGATTATTTTGTTTAAATTATATTATTTAAAATAGAAACTACAAATATTTCACTATATTAATATTAATATTTATATTAATGTATGATAGGAATAAAAAAAATATGTTTGGTTATAAGAATATATTTTAAATTTTAATATATATTTTTTATAAATTTGTTTTATTGTTATATTTTAGTGATGGATTAATTATGTTCAATACGTACACAACGCCGACATAATGTGTGTTCAATAAACAAGAAAATTGATTAAATTATTTTAAAAATATAAAATGTAAATTTAATTTGGATGTATTATTTATTTACATGAATTTTTTATATAAATATAACATATCATTATTGAATAATCAGTTAAAATTTTAATTACATTATTTTCTATATATTTTTCAATGTAAAATTTTGTTACTGCTACCCAAATGACTTTAGTGGTATGTTATGTTAAATATTTTTTATTAACTGACATAAAATTAATAAAATAAATATATTCATTCAATTTAATGAGATATACTCTCTAATATCAAAATTTTTTCACTTCTGTGTAATTTTATATTTTATATTAACATTATTGACCTCTAAATTGTAAACATTTTTGATATTTCGTTATTTGTCAAAATGGTTTACCGGGGGTTTGAACTAAGAGATAATGGATAAAAAGTCATCTTAACTTCCTGAATTATTTTTAAAAGAGGTAATTTAAAATTATAATTGTATTATCATATAAATATATCAATTATTATCAATGCGAAAGTGATAATTAATTTATATTAATTTTAAACATTAGTTAATTCTTAGGGTGCCCATATCCTCACTTATTAAATGAAACCTACACCCCTCCCTTATTCATAACTGTTTTACACTCTATATTGTCCAATAAATACAATAATACCATGTTATATTCCTTCCCCACTTATTATATAATACTTTTATTCCTAAAATTTGTTCATTTCAAGGATTAATGTCTAATAAAAAGGAGGTATCTAAACAAAGAGGTTTGACTATTGACTATGTACATTCCATTTTTTTATTCGTCATATATATATTCAGAATCCATTATAAAATACTAAATTATTTTAATTTTATATGTTAAATTTTAATTATGATGACTATAAAATAATTATCCACTATCTTCCAATCATATGGAAAGTGAAGACATAGCTCGTGCGTACATACAAATTATCGTCACTAAGTATCAGGGTAATTTATTTATCATCTCCATTTTACATGGATAGTTATTAATATTGAAGGAATTAATATATATTATATTAACAAAATATGTATTATTCTAGAAATATAATATATCATTTACCATATTATCATTTCTCTTGTTGAAAAATGACAAAATTGGTTGTGTTTATGTGTAGAATACCACATCCACAAATCGATATGATTAATTTTCCAAGTCCACTATTCTAGGAGAAATATTAATATTTATATAATGAATACATATGATATTTAAATCTAGATTAACATCATATGTAATATGGAACTAAAATAATGAATCATGTATTGTATTTTAAAAACATAAATTTTAATGATTTTAGGTTCAGAATATTGTAATAATGACTTTGACACTTTTTCATTAGTTATTATTTTATTAGTATGATATAATATCATATAATAAATAAAATATTGAACGGAAATTTATTTTTGTTTAACTGAAATATAATTTCATGGATTTAAAGATTATTTTGAAAATTAGTTTTTCTTGGTATCATATATTATAATTCTCTTATAATTGTTCACTATAGAATTTAACCCACATTTGGGTTTAGTACAGCCTAAATCCTGATGAAAAAAAGTTAATTAAGTGTACAGTAGATAATTCAATGATTTTCCAAATGATAAAATCCATCGATATTAGACTTTATGAGATAAATATTTACCAACAATCAAGAAGTATGAATAATAGTGTGAACAAAATTTAATTAAAAACAAAAATAACGATGATAAGGATTTGTCTCATGGATTTTTTCATGATGAATATAATTCTTTATATAATGATAAATTTACATTGTGTCAAAACTATGGTTATAATAACTAAGGATAATGTCATAATGGAACTATGACATGTTTTATATTTGGAAATGGATGGAATATAATAAATAGTTGTTACTGAAAAATAAATCAATTGGTTTAAAACATGAAGGGTAATGTTTTTTTTCTTATTTATATATATGATATTAACGTAGGAACCTATTTTCAAAATATATAATAGTTTATGACTATCTCTTTAAGATACACCTAATTAATGTTATTAATATGTGAAAATTAAAATTCCAAAGATATAATAAATCTAATAGTGGAGAATCTAACAAATCAATAATTCACTATGTATTTTACATAAATGAATATTATATTAATATTTTTTTGACATAAATCACGAAACTAAAACTAAACTAAAATATATTACTATTTCATAGTTCCTTGAAACGTGTATTCTAGATTTAAGAATCACTGTTTCCAGGTGGTTTCCAATGGATTTATTCCTGGAACCAGAATATTCCAATAGTTCTTTATCCAAATATGACCTTCTTTACAAAGGTGGGAGTTTGTTAAGTTTGAACATTACGATACTTAAGAACATGCATTGGTCGAGAGGATGAGAGGTCGGACTCATCACACCCTTTTGGTGGGAATTATTGTCTACTTTGGGACTCTCATTGTAAAATTAAAATATTTTCAGGAATACTTATTAAATCCCCAAGTATATCATAATTATCCCTTGAAATTTATAATCACTTATTAACATGTTTAAAACTTTAGAATCATCGGTATTTATTCAAAGTTAATCATTAATTGAAATATACATATGTATTTGAGGTTTTCCATTAATGGAATCCATCAATATACTGATTAGAGATTCTTTTAATCATCATTGTGATGATACTGGTTTTTAAGCCACTCAGTGGGGCACTCTGGATTTTATTGTCATCCAGGGAAACAAAGTTTTGGTTGGATTTTGGTATCGTTCCCATAAAATGGGTTACCTACGTATCCTTGTGAAAGGAATCAGAACCCTTGTAGTTCGATTCCACTGAATGGGACACGTCATACCTTTTAAGGTCATGTGATAAGGACCTCCAAGAAGAAGGTGCTTAGTTAAAACATAGTGTGGGACTTATACTGACGCAGCCCAAGGAACCTCGAAGGGATATGAGTTTCCAAGTAGGATCAGACGCTGTTGTAAATATGGACCAAAGAGAATAGGGTTGATTTTAAGTGTTGGGTTTTAACCTCAAGGAGGCTTCCTACGTATCCCATATGTATGGGAATCCAAGACCAAGTAGTTTGATAAATGTCATATGAGAGTATGGTCCTCTGGGTAAGATGAATTTGGGCTTACTTCCCGAAAAAGGACTCCTTGATGATTTGGGGTATAATTTGGGGCTTATTACTAACGAGAATTACTAGATTAAAAGAATTAGGGTTGTATTCCAAAGGAGGATATCCAGTGAGCTCGGCCCTTGAGAAGGCTTCCTAAGTATCCAGCTTTAAATAAGAATTAGAGTTCTCATAGTTCATTAAATCATGAAAATGTTGTAATAATGAAAAATTTCTAAGCCCATGTGATTCATGCTCTGTGTGAGAAACAATATAATGTCAATGATTCAATAAAGGCATTCACATGTTCAAAATTTTCCTCCATGCCGATAGAGGAGGGCGCACCTATGGTGGAAATGGTGGACGAGGGTGGGGTGATGAGCCCTCTATCTATTCTCTTCACATTGAAAAAGGGTCCAAATGGAAGGAATAAGGGGTGAATGTGAAGGGCTTATACCAGGATGGATGCCCTAAAATTACTCCAGGTAGGGGAGGGAGACTTCTCTTATGCTTCTATGGAAAAGAAAAATGTGATACGTACCCTACCTACCAGAAACCTGAGGTCTCAGGTCTTCCCTTTGAGAAGGGAGAGGACAAGACCTAAACCCTCCTCTAAACCAGGAACTTTGCAAAACTATTCTTGGGAGAAAAGTCTATGTGACTATAGATATACAAACCCAAAAGCATCACATGAGTCCTAACCCCATTGTGAAACAAATGTGGGGAACCTCTGACTATGGAAATACAAACCCAAAAAAGGAGACATGCTAATGTTACTTTCCCAAAGGATTGATAAGTTAGAGGTTTTTGTGTAGAATTAATCTTATTCCCTTTCAGATAAGGGAAGCATGGAAGGAGATACCTTGACATGAACAGATTTTTTAAAGGGTATTTGAGTTAGTCGTGTAGGTCCCTTGCATAGGTATGCCTAATTGGTATGACGCATAGGTAAACCACACAGGTAGGGCGCATAGGTAAACCGTGTAGTTATGGAATGAAGGTATGGAGCGCATGTATGGGTGATCACTGAAGAATGTGAAAAACTTCAAAACATACCTATCTCATTTAATTATATCTTCTCTCATGGTTTAGAGAGAATCCTGAGACAATTTGAGGGATCTAGGTGAAAGAGATACACAATGTGAGCATCAAAGAGTCTTTCACTATTTTCAGTCTGGAAATGGGGAGCCCAACGACTCTATTTATAGGCATGGATGGGCTTAGTCGAAGAAATTTTACTCACGCATGTACTTCGCTTAGATCTTCCATGTAGGTATTCTTCGTAGGTGCCAAAAACATCTTTGGGCATGGAGATATTCCATGTAGGTCTGTCGTGTAGCTCGGCCACATATCTCCTTCGTGTAGGTCGACCACACAGCTTTGTTGCATAGGCCTATGAAGCTACTTGAATGTGAAGATATTAGGAGTATTGGGGATTTCAATTTGTACTCTTTGAACCTTGCATCAGGATTGGAAAAATCCATATTTATTATTCATAATATTTTTTTGGTTACATTATCAAGTAGTGTCAAAAAAATCCCCCCTCAGGATTGGATCCAAAACATTCCAAGAGGGTCGAGTCTTGAGGTGAAAAGTTTGGAAAAGGCATGATGAACATCACAGGTTTTCCATGCAGGTAAAACACAGAGTGGTTGTGTGCAGTCTTGATGCGTAGGTGCATCACGGTGGTACTGTTCACAGAGGTTGCGTGCAGTCATGGCGCGTAGGTCTTCGGTTGCCTATAAATAGGTTTCAACCTTTCGTGAATTATTTCTTTACATGCGCTTTATCCAAATGTTTGTGGCTCTCACTGTGTTGTTCCATCATCCAGCCTCATCACGTCATTCTTTTGTGTAGTTTCCTTGAAATTTCATCAAGGTAAAACTAGTTACGTGATGGAGCTACGCAGAACTATTTCACTGATGGATTTGCGCTAGGATCCTTGACGAGAAGCCTATGTGACGAACCTCGTCGAAGGACCTACAATACATACCTCATCGAAGGACCTACAAGAACAATGTCCTTTGCCAAATTTTTGATTTCCTTCTTAGAATTCTGACCCAGATGTTTGGTAATTCTTTTTTATGAAAGAATGACTCATTTGATGGCTCATACTGAAGAAGCTAAAGCTCGTCAAAATGAAATGATGAAGATCATCGAACAAAACTATTATGACATTGCTAAGAGTACTCTTCCTGGGTTATGGAAGGGTCTAATTCCATACCAATGTGACTACACACAAAGTACTTATTTAGCATTGTATGGGCATGGGATTTTTTAGGATTCCATTATTCCATCTGTTAAAAATTAATTTTGAAAGAATAGTTTTCATCAGTATTCTATCATTAAATGTATATATTACGGAGAGAGGGTTCCAATAAAAGAAGGAACATTCCCTATCAGTTTCATCCTTCATCATAGTGGTTTTACTCCCGATATGAAGTATAATGTTTTAGATCCAAGACCACATTTTTATGATTCCACTATCCAGGATTCTAATAGAGATCAATATAATGGATGAAATGGAGGGTGGGACCTTCGTTCTGGAGGGGGTGTAAAACCTGAGTGGATGTGGGCATTCTGGGTATGTCGAACTTGTACAGAATTCCGATGAGAGTTATCAAACATTCATATATACGAAGCTGTCTGGATGGGGAAAACATATTTTTATAAAAATGAAATCATTCCTGAATTACTGAGCTGATGGAGTCCACAAACAAATTCCTTTCATTTGATGCATGGTGAGGTTTGAATTAATCTCTGATATATTTACAAAATATATAGACTTCCAATTCTTGGGGAAATGTATGATGAATTCATTATGCCTACTACAACATAGGGTAATTATTCTAGAACACCACTGCTGGCTCATGAATTATTTAAAATAGTGAAGGATTTAACTAAGGAAAAGAAAGATATCCATGCTAGAGAGTGAATGGAAGCCTTCTTAGAACCAACAACAGAGGATGGTCCAACATGTGGACATACTAATATTTTTCCTTCTGTAGATAATCGAGGAAGTTCAGTCACATATTGTCCTACACTGGAAATAGGCGATTATAAGAACTGGGGCTATGAAGTCAAATACGATATATATGAAAAAGTAATCTTAGTTTCCTTTCTTGATATGTGGCTAAGATTTTATTTTCTACTTGTCCATGAATCCGTAGGTGGTGTAAGATCAGGGACTTTTATCATTCAGCTAAATTGGTAGAGGGGAAGTATATTGGACTAGAAACCCCTGTATTAACAAGAAATTTCCATATTCGGTTTCATTTATACAATGGGAAATCTCTATTTAGGATTTTAGGGCCATTCTAAGTGTTGTGGGGATGTATTGAAACACATTTTGGTTCATACTCAGTGTTGAACTCAGTCAGAGTTACCAATGGTCAATTCACCCCATTTTTACATAAAGGTTATGGTATTAAGCCTCTGAGCTTGAGACCTGATGAGGTACTAAAGGTATTGAATGTCATAAGTGAGGTTACCTTCTTTCCTTTTGGTAACTGGCCAGTTGGAAAATTTATTGATGATGGTAATGAAAATAATTATGAGCATAGATCTTATATGATGGCATTCAGGGATGGCGTATTATCAACTAGGATTGATGGTGAAATTATCAACAAGGATTATGTCCCCTATATGTTTTCTCATCGATTCAGATTCCTTAAAAATCAAACAATTTTCCACCCACGTATTCCATACAAGAAAAACCACCAATGGTTGCGCGACAATTATGGAATCTAATGGATTTTTAGGTATCCAATTTGTCGATTACATTACCTCTAATAGATGCATCAATCGGGTTGGAATCTGGGTATGCCAATGCTTGGGTTTTTTCATATACCCAATGGGATTTGAAAAAAGGAATATATCAAGTGGAAGCTAAAATGACTGTTGCACGTGGAATTTGGGGTAAGAAGTATAAATACAGGGATGATACAGAAGTTTCAGAGGCTTTAGAGCCCTCAAAAAGACTTCGTAGGATGTATACCACGAAGACTAGGGCTAGAGAAGCAAAAATTACAACACCAAGGAAATCCAGTCACCACCATCAAGTAGAGATTCCTATTCTATTTGTTTAACATTATCAAGAATAGAGTCCTGAATAATCTCCCCAATTAGAATGTGTTGAATACCCTCCAAAATCCACAATACCAAGATTTAATTATGCGCAAACATCATCCTTTCATCATTGGCAGGGTGTAACCCGTGATCTTAGAGACCCATGGGCATTTCTCCAACATGGAATTTGAATACCAGATATTGGTGACATCAAATAACCTTCTAATTGAAATCCAGACAATAACTTCGCTAAAGTACAATATTATATTGAAGAACTGGAGAATTTAATATATGCAAATGATGAACAAATCCCATCCTCTAAATGAGTATCTCATATGCTAGACTTACGAGTCTGTTAAGGGATAATTATATATTCTATGGAGGAGTAGGATATTTATGAAAATACTGAGAAAGTATTTCCATTTTTTCCTTTAACATCATTAATCTTGATGAAAATGTATTTTTGCAGCTTTAATGTATAGAAGGATGCTCCAGACCAATTCTTGAATCACCTTAGTATGGTCCTGTAGGATATCCTATCGATGAAAAAAATGATCCTCCCAGGTCTCCAAAATATTCTTCTGGAGAAATAATTAGTACTGGGGTAATGGCGATAGATAATATTTAACCATTAACTCTAGTTTCCCCTGCTAAGAGGAGTGTTTCAATCTCTCCCCAAGCTTTTGAACAAAAAAGCAAGGGGGTTATGAGATTAATTCAAAGTGTTCGCTGATGGATTATGTATTTATACAATCTTTAGGGCATAAAACTTTCTCAATATATGTTGATAACCATGTTTTATCCTCTTATAGGATATATGTCTATCTCCTCTCTCAGAGGATTAAGAGCTGATTCTTCAAGACCAGAAAAAGAAGCCCTGGAGGAAAACCAGTTTCATGCTGACGAATCTACAACTTTAGTAAATCAATTGTCGAAAGATCCATCTATACCTTCTCTTGGATCTACTGAGATAGAGTACTGTCATGGTAATATTGAATACATTCCTTAGTTTCTTTTTTCAAAGGAACCTGAAATAATCAACACTAATATTTCTATTGCTTTAGAAGAAAGGAATCAAGATCCAGGGAAATCTAAGACAAATGCTGATGTTGACACAAATCTGGAAAGACCTGATGCTAGTATACAAATTGAAGACCCAATGGAAAAAAATATTAGTGGAGAAAATTTGGGCATCAACCAATATTTGATGGATACCTTAAATGGTGAGAATACTATAACATTTCAGGCCATATACACTGAGATGATGGACACCCTTAATCCAACTATTGATATTCCAAGTTCATCAAAGAGTTTAGGTATTTCATGATGAATTGAAAGGGTGTAAGTCCCTATCCTTGCATTTTCCATACATAAAATTTTCTTTAACATGATTATTTACATCAAAGTTCACCTTATTCAGCTTTATCTGCATAAAATGTTGTAATGTATCTTGAAGAATAGGGTGTTCCACTTTATCCTTCCACGAGTGATAAAGGAATACCTATAGAGAATCCTTCATCAAGAGGTATTCTAGAGCCTTCAATTGTCATAACTGATCATATTTAAGGAGATGTCCCTTATCAAGAAACATATGCTAAAAAAACTGGAGCTGAGAATATAGGGGATGAATCCACTCAAGTAGTTGACATATTATTGGGTAAATATATTCAGCTGTCTGAATCGCATTTGTTTCCTCCATTTTAAACTAATAATGATCTTTATTTATCATTTAGGGTTATCATCTCCTAGATCAGATGGTGAATCTTCTACTATCCCAAGAGAAGTAGAACAAGTAATCTCTTTAAGAGACTTATTTCCAGAGTACATTTTAGGCCATGGTAGTGATTCATATTTAGACCTAGTGATGCAATATTCTCTTGGCATGGAGCGTAAGAAGACATGGAAACATGTATGGCGAATAATTGAAGAAAATAATTTAGATGAAATGTTGTCCCATCTTTTAAAACTCCCAGCATTATTCTGTGTATTGGGATTCTGTGGATTTAATTATCCGCCCGTCTATGATTCCATGAAAGAGACTATTCGCTGATGGGAGTAGGATAATAAGCTGTGGAAAGAATTTGAAGAATCTAAATGACTCCTAAATATTAAGGGCCTTCAAGATGCAGTAGTTGAGGAGAAAGAAAATCATAACAAGAAATCACTTGAGATTATCCAACAAACCAAAGAAACCATGAAGGAGTTGTTATATCTTCAATAGAAATTGGATTCTGTTCATAAAAAGCATGATCATTTGAATCAGACATTAGGAGAAACCCAATTAGAGGGGATAACTGCCATTTCTACTGCAAAGGAAGCACTTCATCAGGCTAAGGAGACTGAAGTTGCTCAACTATCTCAACTTCAACAGGCAGCTAATAGAGCTTATGAATCGGTCTATGAAATGAAAAGTCATCTTGAGTGTTTATTCTAGAACATTATATAGAGGCTCCATTTTGTAGATGGTGCTATATTTTTATATGAATGAATGAAATTTTGATTTCAATCATATAAATCTTCATTTCTATTTTTTTCATGATTTTTATTTGTAGTTTAAAGTCATGCATGTTGGACTATAAATGGGGATAATATTTAAGGTTGAATAACATTTACCATAAATTTGAAATTAGATTCCAAAAAAGACTCTATGGCTAAGAATTTACTTAATATTAATTAAATATTTACAAGGGAATATTGAGCCATAATTTTTTATGATCACAAAATTTGAAACCTGTATCCATATAAGGAGTGTATTTTTCAAGAATTAAGTTAACATTATTTGAAAAACCCGTTATGGGGGTTATATTCTGTAGGGCTAATAAGGGAATATACTGAATAGCCAAATAATGGTATCTTTTCACTGATAGTCCTGTTTTGTAGGAAAATTATACAAGTCCACCTAGGGTAACATGATACATAGTCAGGAAAAAGAGTTCTTTGAAGTTTAAAATTTTTCTATTTATAGATAGGAAAGAAATAGATTTGGGTGACAGAAGACCATTGTAGGTTATTTTTCCAAGGAAATGAATTTTAAGAATGAAAAAGGGCTAATTTAGACCAACATAAGTTATGAATTGGAAAACTATTTCTATAAAAATTTGGTGTATGAGTAATGGGTAAAACTTTAGCATAAAGGGAAATTTATGATATCGTATTGTGTAGTTTTAAGTCATTAAATGAAGACATTGTGGTGTGTAGTTTTAAGTCATGCAGCGAGGACATTGTGTCGTTCAGTTTTAAGTCATGCAGTGGGGACATTGTGCTGTGCATTTTTAAGTCATGTAGTGAGGACATTGTGCTACATTAATTTATGGACTTTAGTATTGACCAAAGGTATGAGACTCTCCCAATTTCTTGATAATTTATTTGGAAATATACTAATATATCTAGGTATGAAATGGAAAATTTCAAAATATGATTTGGGAATTTTCTGAATTCGAAGGATGATATGGGAAAAGGTCTAAAGTTACTAGAGGAAGTCATTTCCAATAATGAAGTTACCATTATTTGAAAAACCTGTTATGATGGTTATATTGTGCAGGGACAACTGGGGAATATGCTGCATATCCAAATAGTGGAATCTTTTGGATGAAATTCCTGTTATGTAGGAAACTTAGGCAAGGTCGCCTAATGGAAAGTGGTACAATGTCAATATGGAGAGTTCTCAAAATTTTGACATTCTGGTGCTAAATTCTGAAGAATGTTTATGGAGATTCATATTTTTTGAAGCAAAAATTTTGGTTTATGTAGAAGGATACCTGAATATATAAATGGAATTATCAACCAAGATTTACAAAGAATTGGAGGAATATAACCATTATGAAGGTCTCACCCAAATGTAAAAGATATGATTTCTGTAGTTTTAGGTCATACAACTATGACCAGAAATGGAAAAAATATATAACATGTGGGAAAGTGATTGTAATGTTATTTTATAGTGCATCGAACACATGGTGATAGAAATGTGTAAACCATGGTTTTGAAGACATTCAGATTGTGAGAAAGATAATGGGACATGTATACTCTAATGACTGTTTTAAAATATAGATTCTTATATATTGTCATCAATGATTAATGGGGATGAAGATCATATAACCAAGAATGAAGTTATCATTATTTTACAAACCTGTTATGGAGGTTATATTATGTATGTCCAACTAGGGAATATGCTGCATAGGTGAATAATGGTGTCTTTTGACTAACAAGCCAATTATTTAGGAAACTTATTCAAGGCCGCCTAAGGGAACATGCTTCATAGTCGTACAAAAGAGCTCTCAAATATTGGAAACCTTGTCATCAGCTACCATCAGAAAGATTATGAAAATATGAAAATATTCAATATTAAGAGTTTTAAATATTGAAGGGGATTATTCTCAATGCATATGAAAAATATTTGAATCAATAGTGGCTATGAGTTTTATGTTCTTTACATTGATCTGACTCATATGTAATAATGGATACATTCTTTGTTTCCTTTGAATGAATATGGTGATGTGCAGTTTTATGTCATGCAATGGGGAAATTATACTATACAATTTTAAGTCATGCAGTGAGAACATTGATAACCCTATAAGAAATTGAAAACACCTAATTTATATAAAGAAGCCATTTTTCTCAATTCCTAATCCAACGTGAGCTATTCTCGATCTGAGAAACAATTATAAGTAAGGATTTATTTTACAATATAAAGGTGACCCAAGGGAGGAATAGGGGTGTTAAATTTCCATGCAGTTTAACGTCATGGGGTAAGGACTAAAATGAACCTAAGTGAAAAAAAGACATATTATGACTGGATTAAGGGATAAAACCCAAATATTACTATATGTATTGTCGGGGAACGAATCATGTCATACATAGTTCTTAAAACATTCCCCATGGAGATTTGATTCTTTATAAAAGAAATAAAGGGGTTTTTATCATGTGGTTTGGCCCAAGATAAGAGATCTATGAGTCTCTACGTATCTCAAAATAGACGAGAATCAAGATGTACGTAGTTATTTAAACAATCATTCCTTGCACTAATAGAGTTTGACATGAGAAATTGGGATTTCATTACATTCTGAGAGAAGAATAAATCATAAGACATAAAATTGTATACCGACGAAATCTTCTATCATAACGAAACACTATGTATAGATCTGATTCATACATAGGAGAAACGAAAATAAGAAGATTTTGCGATTGTGGCTGGACCCAAAATAAGATATTTAGGCGTCTCTACGTATCTCATTGGAAATGAGAATCAATCTATACGTAGTATGTAAAACATGGTCTCTAAGTAGATCTGACTCAAACATAGGAAAGAGAGGGACTCAGATGCTACAAAAGAGTAGTGATGATGTCAATGATATTTTCTTATGGAATCTGCTAATGTAAAATAGAGAAAAAATTAGTTGAAAAAATGATACCATGCAGTTTAACGTCAATGCGACAAGAAAAAGATGCTATGAATTTTAATGTCATGTAGAATGGACACTTATGGTCATTATTCAGTTTAATGCCTTTAAACAAGGACATGTTACTTTGTAGTTTAAATTCTAGTAGTGAGGACTATGGTGTATAATTACAGAAAGAATTTCTTCAAAAATATCACATTGGTTGGAGATTTAATGAGCTCTCCATCCATTGAGATTAAAGCATAAGCTCTATTTGAATAGAAATTATGTATGTAATAAGGTCCTTCTCATTTCGGTTCAGGTTTTGGAGGCTTCTTTCCAGGTATAGTTGGTGTCCTAAGGACCAATACCAATTCTCCTTGAAGGAATGAAAGAAGGTAAACTTTTTTATTAAAAGCTCGTTCTATTCTTTTCAAATACACTTCTAAATGATGCAATGTATGCAATATTCTCTCATCTAATCCTTCCAACTCATCAAACTATTTCTGAGATCTTTCATCTATAGACAACTGATCACAGATAACAACTATAACTGTAGGCAATTGTATTTCAATTGGAAAAAATGCTTCAGTTCCATATATCGATGAACAAGGAGTTTCTTGGGTAGCAGTGAATTTAGTTTTCTGATAAGCCCATAAGCCATTCAAAAGCTTACCAGGCCATGATTTCTTATCTTTATCCACCATGGTTTGGAGAATATTTGATAGAGTCTTATTGAAGGCCTCTATCTTTCCATTGGGTGCTGCATGATAGCGAGATGAATGATTGGAATTAATATTATGTTCCTGATACAAAGTTTTTACTTCATCCAAACAATAATTAGTTCCATTTTCTGTCAAAAAAATATGACTGACACCAAATATGGTGATGGTATTAGTTTGACAAAACTAACAATTCGTTTGGCTCCGAATACCTTGAGAGGTATTGCCTCATCCCATTTAGAGAAGAAGTTAGTAGCACAGAGAATATACATGAAATGTTTAGTCGTGGCTAGCATATAAGGTCCAACTACATCCATTATCCATGTGGAAAATGGTGAGGAATATTTGGATGTATATAGATACTCTGGGGGTTGATTAATGATGTTGGCATGCACTTGGTAGGGATGAAACTTCTTAGTGGAATATGTGAAATCCTACGTCATTGATGGAAAAAAATAACCAAGACTCAAAATCTGATCAGAGAGTATGAGCCTAGAATGATGGGAACCACATGTTCCTGAATATACTTATTTCATGATAGTTGTGGTCTCTTTTCCATCAATACATCTGAAGATAATTCCATCCAAGAATTTCTTGAAAAGGATCTTTTGGTGCTCTGGACTATAATAAAGAGAAAAATTGGCTGCTCGTCACCGGATCTGTTCTTTCTCAGCCCTGTTTGGTGGAAGTACCCCATCTTGAAGATATTCTATGATGGATTCTATCCATCCCGTGTATGACCATAATGTTTAGAAATATGGATAATTTCATTAATTTCCTCCCTTCTGGTTCGAAAAAAAGGCAAGACCACATGACGATGGGTTATGCTGATAGTTGTCTCATCTCGATTTAGATCTGCCAAAGTTGTAGTTGCATTAGCCAATGCATCAACTTGGGCATTCTATGATCACAGGACATAGGAAAATATCGCCTCTGGGGGAAATCCAGCCATTATCTCTCTGATTTAATCACACAAAGGGATTAGGTATTCTTTTCTGATATAATATTCCCCATTAATTTGCTTGATTACCAATTCTGAATCACCTTTTAACTATAAATGATCAATTTTCACCTGAAGGTCTAATTACAAACCTGCAATGAGATCATGATATTCTGCCTCATTATTGGTACCACCTTCAGATAATAGGAATGAATAAGGCCATACTGCCTTTTCTGGGGAAATAAGAACAATTCCTAATCCAACCTTTTTAAGTTTATGGGTTTCCATTCTTTTTCCTATTAGACTTCTTTAAGAACCATCAAAATAAATTTTCCATGATATGGAATTATTTTGAAAATAGAATACCTCTTTATCAAGAAGATTTGTATTAAATGATTTACCTTCCACAGATGGATGTTCAGTAAGGAAGTCGGCCATAGCTTGGACTTTTATTTCCTTTGGAGGAACAAACTAGATATCAAATTGTTGTAAGATAACCACCCACCATGCCAGATGTCCTGTAATCATAGGAGGACTGAGGATAAATTTGAGCGGGTTATTACAAGATACCAATTGGACCTCATGATGTTGTAGATAGTGTCTCAATTTCAGAACTGCAAATATTAATTCAATGCAACACTTCTCAATACTTGAATACCGAGTTTCCGCATCTAGCATCACGCGACTAAGATAATAAAGGTTGTTTTCATTCCCATAATCATTCGTTTGGGAGAGGAAGGCTCCTAGTAATCTCTTTAAAGCTGTCCCATAGAGAATGAGTGATCTTCCTTCAACAGGCAAAATCAAGATTGGTGTTCTCAAGAGATATTTCTTGAGGGTATGAAATGATTCTTGGAAATATTCATTCCATTGGTAGGTAGCTCCCTTCTTCATTAATCTGGTGAAGGGTAAACACTTTCCTTCCAAATTGGCGATAAATCGCTGAATATAGGCTAAGTTTCTTTGAATTTATCTTAATTTTTTCAAATTTATAGGAGGTGACATACCAAGGATTAATTTTTTTTCTTAGGATCAACTTTGATACCAATATGGAATACAATAAAGCCAAGAATATTTCATGAGGTTCCCCCGAAAGCACATTTCTAGGGGTTCACCTTCAAATTGTGTTGCCTATGTTTGTGGAATATGGTTTCCAAATCAGCCAAGTGATTGGAACATTGTATGTATTTAACATCTAAATCATCCACTTAACATTTAAAAAATTTCCCTATAATGGGTTTGTAGATATGCTGCATGGCACGTTGGTATGTTGCCACTACATTCTTTAAGCTAAATGTCATTACCCGATAGCAAAACACACCATGAGAGGATCTAAAGGCTCTAGATTCTTCATCATCTAGGGCTATACTGATTTGATTATACCTAGAGTATCCATCCATGAAAGAAAGACCTTCATATCAATCTGTTGCATCAATTAGAAGTTCTGTAATCGGGACAGAAAAATCATTTTTAGGACAATACTGGTTAGGATCTCTGAAATCAATACAGACTCTAATTTTCCCATTCTTCTGTTTCTCTAAGAAAATATTGGGAAACCACTTGGGATACTGAACTTCCCTAAAGAAGTTATCCTTTATAATATTACCAACTTTAGCTTCGATTTTAGATGCATGATTTGGGTGCGTCTTTCTTGCTATTTGCGTGAATCCACAATGTTCTTCTAGAAAACCCAAATGATGGGTGGCTACATCAGGATTAAGACCTAGTATTTCTGTTTAATTACAATAAAATATATCTCGATGTTGCTTTAGAAAGGAATTATACACCTCTTTCTCTTCAGAGGTAATGGACGCACTAATTAAAGTGGGGCATGGATCTTTTTCTGTACCCATATTTATTTCTCCGAGTTCATACATGGTGGTAGAGATACCTTCTTCAAATTCTAGAAGAGCATCCCCAAGATCTTTCTCTTCTTCCTCATTATGTGTTACCTCTTCTATATCCATTTTAATAGTAGATGATGAGGCAAAACTCTCAATGTTAGAGGAGGAGTCAATATTTGAACATACCGAAGAAGAGGCCACCATATCTGACCCTACTAATGATGAAGGGTCGTCTTGTGGAAATAAAGAGGGATTGATGGATTGAGAATAAACATACTTTTCTTCCCCTAGAATTGATATAATTTATTCTACTTTTATTAATCAAGTATAGGTTTTTTGTAGTTCTGTAGATGAAATAAAAATATATCCATTAATGATTACATCATTTATTGATGTATCAATAATTTCTCGTATGTTATTGGGCTCAATCTCTGCAATTGACATTATGGAAATTACTGGATGAGTTCATGGATTTGGTTTTACCCTTTCAATTTGATTTATGGGTAACACATAATCTGTACTCAAATGTGTGAACTTATTTTTTGGGATCTATTCCATTTTATTTGGAAGATTAACTTTATTTATCTCCTTTTTCATGGGCTTCATTACTTTTATGTGATAAATCTATGCATCAATGTATTGGGATTCACTTGTTTTGAATAGAGCCTTCTCACCATAAAATGTTCTGATTTGTCTATTGAAACATTATTTCAGACATTAGTGGTATGACGAAGGTATGGCTTCATGTGGATGCAACCAAGGTATTCGAAGAAGAATATTATAGGTGGTGTCCTAACGAACAACCCTGAAATCTAAATTAGACACAATATATCCAAACAGAGTTCTGAGTGTAATTTCACCTAGAGGTTCTTGTTAATTATTTTCATATCCTTGTAACATTGAATTCAAAGGAGAAAAGTCAGATTCCGTCAGGCCCAATTGACAAAGTGTACAAATGGGAATACAGTTGGCTCTGGAGAAATTATCAATGAAGGCTCGTATGATGTCTATATCATTGACCTTTCCAGACAAATATAAAGGACTAATATGTCCATGTACCACATGGTCTTCGTTTTAATCTGTAAAAGATATGACTTCATGACATTCTGAAGAATCATTCTCTATACGGTAAACCTCAGTAGCAACAAATTTGGTTTCAAACTCTTGAGGAGTTGTTAACGCCTCAATGAGTGCCTCTGTAAGATCTTTTGATAGATTAAAATCATCCATAATTGAAAACATGTCTGGTACATGGTCCAATTGTTTCAAAACATTATACTTTTGATCCAAAGGTCTACATTTCCTAGCATGGAGATGTGGTTTTGCAGGTGCTCTGGAATATGATTCTTCTATTGTAGATGTATTTTTTTTGTAGAAGAAGCTGGAAACATTGCAGGATTTGGAAAATTAGACTGACTAAGTATATCCACTTGCTAAGAAGAAGACTGTGTAGCTTCTAATCTGTCTTCCAAAATAATTTTTTCAGAACCGAGTCTGTCTTTCATAGAAGAAACTTCTTGTTCTTGTTGATCCCATTTACGGGCCCTTCCATGAGTTTCTGCTGCATATATAGTTCGTGCATGGGTAGAGTTAAATTAGTGGTTTTTAGTATTCTCCATTCTTCCCCTGTATCCTTGACCTTGTCATTTTCCTCTTGTTCCCCAATTATGTACAAGGAACTATGGCTCATTATAATAGGAATCATCATTGGAATAAGGATCTGTTATATGGGTAACATTAACATAACCGAAGATCAATTCTTTTTATGATGAGGATTTTTCTTGACATGTTAGTTCTGGTTGTTCCATTTGGCAGGGTCGTTCCTGTGATTCTGAAATAGATGGCATAAAATCTGCCAAGGTCAAGGAAAACATTGGCCTTGATGTGAGCTCATCTTTTTATGACTGCTCATTTTTCTTATAATCAATTTTCTTCTTTAAGGAATGACCTTTTGATAAAGATAGTTTTTTTGTGTGTAAAGAGTGGAATAAGAAAAAATTGGTTGTTTCAACTATGTTCATAAAATGGCATGAGTCTGATTTATCATTTTCCAGATCATCCAATCATCATATTTCTACACATTTTTACTTTTAACCTCTAGACATTATCCATCTTCCTCTGAATTGGTAGTGGTAAAAAATGCTACTTGATCTGATTAACTTTTCAATTTTACTTGTCCAGATTCTACCATCATTTACAGAAGGGCTTTGAAAAAACATCACTCCTGAATGGGGTGACTTAACATATGAGGAATGGGACAATAATTCGGGTGATCTTCATCTCCATATTTATTTGGATTCTTGTGCCTTGGAAATTGAACCAAATTATTTGATAAAGCTAAGATGAAGTGTCCATGAACTTGATCATTCTTGAAAGAATAAACTTTTTTCTTTAATTTCTCAAACGGTTTCCACCTTTGATCTCATTCATCATATTGACGAGTCAGTCATTGATGTTGATATTCAAGAGGCGAATCCCTTTGGTATAATGAAGGTCTTGAAGTAGAAGTAGCTACATGCGACTGTTTGAGTGTGAATATAGTATCTTCTTCCTTTCATATCCTCTTTCTTACAACTAATGGAATTACAAGAGTTTTAGCCTTAGTTTCTATAATAGAGTCTTCTATCTACTGACTGATTGATGTAATGTAACGCCCCGACCCTAATTACCTAGAGTCGGTGCATTATTACATAACATTGGCATGATCATGAGAAAGATCAAGTCTCGAAAGACCGATTAGTTTAGTAGCCTTGGAATAACTAGATACATCCATAAATTTTTACATTACATCAAAAAAAACATCTTGTCTTCATATCCCCTCGTACTATCCCTGCAGGTCATTCATAAATTACTTCTTCATAATCCTCGGAAAAATAAAACATTGAAAGGGGTGAGCTCGGATGCTCAGTAAGGATAACATTATAGCAGAAGCTTTCATAAATAAGCATAAACACTTAAGGCAATTTATAACTAAAACAAAAGCCTTTTAAATTTAAACTTCAGCATAAAATGGCGAATGTAAAATGAAATAATGCCATTTACTTACTCACATGGATATTCTACTAGTCGAATGATCACATGCAATATCAATAACTACTTTCATAATGATGTAATGCATAATGCCAGACTATCATAACCACATAGCCAAGGCCTCGTGCCAAGACTACAAATAAGATTTTGCCAAGGCCTTGTGCCAAGACACTAGTTTGTCTCATGAGACCTACCGATGCATCGAGGAGCTATAGCGGGCTCCACCCGTCACTTATTAAGTCCAATGCATTCCTCATATGAACAAGTTTAAACATAACATAAACATTCGTATTGAAACTAGCATACGAAATGTCAATACTTTTACCACAAACCTTGAATGGTATAAAAATAGCACATCCACAGTCAAACATAACTCATTCGATACAATATGGAAGATTGTATTGTATCACATTAACCTCAATCAAGAATAATGAAGGATGTTGACATAGATGAAAATAATCATCAAAACTATTTGAGAGAAATATCCCCCTTTTCTTGAAATCATTTAAAAGTCACACTATTTGTCAAAAGCCATTTAAAAATAGATTTTTGAATCAAAGTGTCCCATACCACTTTGAAACTTTTTTAAAAGGATTTTTAATTTCTAAACTTTAATGTTCATATAAATAAATCCTTTAAACCATTTTTAAAACATGGACATTAATGAGAAAGGTTTAGATGAATAAGTCTTTAAAACATTTAAAAATGGTATTTTAGTTAGAGATTCTTACCAAAAGAGACACTTGAATACAAATAATTGAGGTGATCAAAACATTGTAATATCATGAGAATAATGGGAATCATGATATACTATGTCAAAGTACATTATATATACACCACATAAAAGTGATTTGGTGTATATCATCAAAGAAGTCTCAATGGAATGTAAATTGAGATGAAATCTCTCATAAAGGTTGTATCCTTAGGTTAAGGATAAATCAATGACATAATTATGTGTGACAAATATAAATACACTAAATATGATTGGATATTTAGTGTAAAACAATCAAAGGACATTCACACATATTCTTGTAAAAACAATACCAACGAATTGGATGTTTAACTCACAAATGGAGAATGAGTTAAAATTACTCTTATCAAATTCATATCAATGACTTGAGAATTACCAATGGAGTGATTATGTGTATCAAACTTATATCCACAGGAAGGGGAGTGGAAATTATGACATAATCAAATGAATAGTGATTCCACACATAATCTTGGGGTAATATAATCAATGAAATATGTGTAAATCCAAATGAGTGGAAATTGAAATCTCAAATTCCCTTATCGATTACGTAACTTACGAAACATACACCCATGAAAGAAGTATCATACCATGATGATGTAAATACCCATAAATTAAAATATATTACACAATGAATACAATCATGGGCAGTACACATACACCACATGCAATAATTAAGTGGTGAACAATAGAATTCTCACGAAATTAAAAGTGAGATTAGAAAATCCCTTACTTTGTACTTTTTCCTTGGTCGACGGTAGGTTTACCTCCTGTATAATGGTGAAATAATTGTTATTGAATAATACAAGAATCATTTACTTTAATATGATATCATATATGATCTTTTAACATTGATTTGTTAATAATATCTTAGTATTAACGCCGTTTCGGGTGTTAACTTACTCATTTTCTTTTATATGTTTTGTTACATAAGTCATGTTTGTTGTATCTTATTCATATCCAGAATGATATCAAGTCCTTAAACATCATTTTTAAATCATTAAATGATAATTATACTTGAATGGATACGATGGATAATGAATCTCATCGCGTTCGTGGAGACGGTAGTCCGTACGTACGCACGAACGCTACTTCCATTTAATTTTTTTATTTTAAAAGAATCGAATCCAAATGATACATAGGTATATTACTATTCCAGTATAATATAATATTTTATATATGTTACTTAAGTTCATTAACACCATCCTTTATACGTTCCATGTGTGGTATGAACGAGTCATATCATTTTAAGGGGGCGGTAGTCCGCACTTCCTCAAATGAAATTATCGTATGTATATACGACATGAAACGAATAATGGTATGAAATAAAATGGAATTACAGAAGCTTATATATAAAATATATATCATTAATATCATATTTAATTACAGTGCCATCATAATGGCCACCATGAGAGGCGGTAAGATGTTTTTGAACAATCATCGTTTCGTGAGGCGTTAGTTTGCCATCCACAGAAACATTATGTTCATCATCCATTAGATGGAGTTGTGTGTATGTGTAGTTTGAATACTTCTTATAACAATATCCTAGTATATTGAGGATACTGGTGTTGTTACAAAAGAAGGGAAATAAAAAGAGTTTGGGGGTTGAAGAAGCAAAATAAATGAAAATAATTTAAGAGAAATCGTTACCTTTAATTTAGGTAACTCACTTTGGTTGGAACCAAAGGACTTGTTGAAATGCTTTCTGCCTAAGGGGAAGCTTCAAGGAGGAGTATAGGGATGTGGGGAGCTTTGTTGGGCAGAGTTTGGACGAGCCAAGTGGCTTGAGAGGTGTGAGGAAAAGAGAAGGAGGAGTGCCCTTTTATAAGAGGGGTGAGGGGCACCTTTGGAAAAGCTAGAAATATTAATTTATAATAAATTTATATTCGGTTTCCAAAGGCTCCAAAGTTGACTATTCAAAGGTTGAGGTGGGGATAGGTCGAAAACAACTCATCCAATAGAATTTAGACAGGTTTGGGTACTTATAGTAACCTTATCTTTAAGTATTAACTCTAAGTTAATTAGTTTCACTTTTACAATGTCTCTTTGTATTTTTATATAATATGGTTAATAAACTTACTATATACATCCACAAGACCCCCAAGTGGTCCATTAATGATTAACCTATCATAATATAAGTCTCTTGGCCGAACCTTAGATTTTTAGGAATTTAATATCAATTAATAATATAATATTTGTTTTAATAATTCTTTTATGTCAATTTTGACACTATTCATTAGTTGATTTTTGTGAAACTCATAACAGATTGATTATTTCGAAAAAAGTAAATTAAATCAATCCTAATATATTATATTATCCTACAAAATTAGTTTAATTAATTAAAAGTGTCATATTATATTTATTTGGGTATTTATAAAATCAGTTATTTTAATTTTTCACTATTATAGTAATTACTGCATCATCATTGTGTCATTAATATTTTACATTATTTGATGTCTAAAAAGTATAAATAAAATATCATTATGTAGGAACTCGTTTTAGCTTTCTAATGAATATTTATAATCTAAAATCCAACATATATAACCCTATGTAACAATTGTTTTGCTAAAAGATATATGCTTGTGTCATTTTTGTATTCATTTTAACTTAATTAATATAAAGTGTCATTATCACTTACAAGTGGATCCATGGGGTCCCCAAATTGACCCAAAGATGCCCATGGTCGACCATGTATCAACCAATAGGGTTAAGACACATTTTAGGGTAATTTAGTATTATTATAATATTATTTTTTTAACCCTTATTTACCGGATTTACCCTTAACCATGGTAAATAAAATATTTACCGCAGTAATTATTCAAAATGTCTAAAAATAAAAGTTACCTATTTACACAATTTGGACATCCTGATTCCAAATATGGAATCCATTTTTCTAAATTCAAAACACAGAATTGGCAGAAATTAATTTAAAATTAATTCCCGCTGTCAAAACAAAAAGCGTGTTTTTAAGAGATAATAACTATCAAAAGATTGACACTTGTTTATGTTCGGTTTAATTGTAAAATTATGTCCAATGAACAACATTATATTAAATGGTAAAAATATATTCTAAATATACTTTAAAACCACTCAAATTCACAATTTATCACTATTAATTATTTTGATTAAAAAAGTTGTTTTTAATTAAAATTTAGTAATTTTCACTATTCATCAAAATATGAAAGTTATCCGAAAAGTACCAAAATTTCACCTTAGGCTAAATTCGATATTCCGAATCCAAAAATGAAGTCCATTTTGAAATATAAAATATATATAATTTCAAAAATTAGGTATTACTATTCATAACGGCTAGTTTGATTGGTTGTGGTGTGTTAAAATCTCGAAGTTGCGTACAATGCACGTCATTGCATTATTCGAAAGGAAACATACCGAGGAAGCTTGGGGTGTTACATTCTCCCCTCCTTCAATAAATTGCGTCCTCGAAATTTTTAAAATCTTACTTGGGAATATAATGGAAAGTCCCACATCGGAAAAAGAGTCAATAAAACTATCACTTTAAAAGAAATAAAGAGAGGTATAAGGGTCATCCAAGATAACCCATACTAGGATTCCATGTAAGAAAACATGGATATGGATGATAAACTAAGTGTCAAGTTCTGATGGAGAGGGATAGAAATCATGATCAGGAGAAAGTTAACAATGAGAAAACCACAAACTTGTGTTGGGACAAACGACCATTAGTCTCCTAGTAGGAAAGTAAACGGACAACATTTTTTTTTAAGTTACATTACATAAGGAAGAGTAATTCATTTATGATATTGACTAAGAACATTATGAGATATACTTACATTTTAAGTAGATTTTCATTCTTTAATAAATTTCCACCACTAACTCATTTTTTTTAAACGATGAGTATTCAAGAAGACTTGGTCACACTAGAAGAGATAGAATAAACTTCTATAGAATCACATGATCCATGAAGGATAAACCATATATTTACATTGTCTTTGAAGATTAATCAAAACCAAAATGGTCAGTGAATGATCTAATGATCCCCCAAAAGGATATTCATTGAGATAAATATGCACTAATCTTAATTTCTAAAATTAAACCAACAATACCCCAAAGTTAAATAGATACCATTCAATAACCAATTGTCCTTAAAATCCTTTAATATAATCCAAACTAATATTGAAACCCAAAACATAGAAGAATTTGATTATGTAGTCTCCCATGTTAAATTGTATCTCCAAATGACATCAGATACTCTTAAAGTCACATACTCAAAAGTAATTAACCTAATCACATATTCTCTATTGTAGGTTAATCACTTCCATAAATAACCCAAATCACTATAAATCCACAATAAAAACGTACATAAAAATCTATCATTACTCCACAAATGAAACCCCATAGTATTCTATTTTCCTTGGGCATATAGTGTTCCCAACAAAGCGAACATCTTCCAAAATAACATTTATCACTTAATCACCAAATCATTTTCCTATACCAAGGGTATTCTTTTGATATGAAATAAGAACCCAAATCAACTTATTATTGATCAATAAAATCATTTAACTAAAAAAAAAAAGTCACACTAACCAGGGACTTCACGTAGTCCAGTGGTAGGCGATAAATCCCAATCGCACTTTGGTTGTGGGTTCGATTCCCATAGCATTGTCCGACGCGACGGGTTGTCACATGGTCTACGTGTTGTCCTTTTTCAAAAACTATATTTTATAATATTGCCAAAATGAGATAAATTCCTCAAAATACTATATCATAAATTTAACCACAAATGTTATATCATACCTTGAATCTTCATCCCAAATTAGAATAACTTATAATTCTCTAAAACCCCAATGATCATATAAATCCAAATGGTTATTTATACCCATATCCACAAGAGAAGAGACAATTCTTCCTCAAATATCATTCTCACATGGCAAACTGCGGGGTTACAAATACAAGAGAAAATTATTCCATAGTAAACCCATCAACAAGGAGTGCTAATACTTTTTAAACATTTCTCCAACCATTTATTCCCACATAGCTTCTTCTTTGACCAAGAAAATATCCTATAGAATAGGACATTCACTCGGATAATGGCCAGGTCCCCTACATTTATGGCAAATGACTGTAAATGGACTCTTGGGACCATTTTTATCTTCTTCCATAGTACTCTTCATTTTTCTTCGGCAATTCTTTACTTTATGTCCTTCCTTCCCACACGTAAAACATTTCGTTGTCCCATTGAGACACTTTCCTGGGTGTCTCTTTCCACATTTCCTGCATGATGAAAATTGAGGGTTCTTTTCTCCATGGTCTCCATTGCTGGAGCTCTTATCATTTATCACCTTTCTCTTCCTTGTTGAGTCTGGGAGTTGGTTAATATATATGTTGTTGATCATATTTTTGGAAAACTGATTTGGCATAAAGACAATATCTTTTACGCCTATCAACATTCCATTTTGTTGCTCATTTCCACCACCGTTCCCATCTTGTACATCATTCTCAAAGTCACTATGACTTCCTTGGAATCCAGCCATTGACTAAAACCAGAAAGCATTGTGTGAGTAATAGTAGTCGTAAAATCATTTAGAGATTAAAATGTCACCATATTCTCAATTTGAAACATATTAGGATTAACCAAGGTCATTTACTCTCATCTTATGTATATATTACTTAAATTGGTTTGTAAAGAAAATGTAAATTATCCTAAGCATATCCCCCGGGAGTGTCGTAACCAAGAGTGCAGCAAGGCCCGTTGTCGTGCACCAGTTCCCATTCGAGTCTAGCTCAAAGCGGTGTTTTCGGGTTTTACCCCTAGGTACATCTGTGCCAGAGCCACCTCTACCTGCTCGTATCCAGACAGGGATGTATTGCTCGGAAAACTCACAAAATCTCTACAATACCAAAATTCTAGGAAGTTCTTTTATACTAATCCTCAAAGTTCATCTTAGGTCTACGTGCTCTAATCAGAGTTTATCTAAATATAGCTACCAAGGTTTGTACTAAACTTCCTCTGATACCAACTGTAACGCCCCGACCCTAATTACCTAGAGTCGGTGCATTATTACATAACATTGGCATGATCATGAGAAAGATCAAGTCTCGAAAGACCGATTAGTTTAGTAGCCTTGGAATAACTAGATACATCCATAAATTTTTACATTACATCAAAAAAAACATCTTGTCTTCATATCCCCTCATACTATCCCTACAGGTCATTCATAAATTACTTCTTCATAATCCTGGGAAAAATAAAACATTTAAAGGGGTGAGCTCGGATGCTCAGTAAGGATAACATTATAGCAGAAGCTTTCATAAATAAGCATAAACACTTAAGGCAATTTATAACTAAAACAAAAGCCTTTTAAATTTAAACTTCAGCATAAAATGGCGAAGGTAAAATGAAATAATGTCATTTACTTACTCACATGGATATTCTACTAGTCGAATGATCACATGCAATATCAATAACTACTTTCATAATGATGGAATGCATAATGCCAGACTATCATAACCACATAGCCAAGGCCTCGTGCCAAGACTACAAATAAGATTTTGCCAAGGCCTTGTGTCAAGACACTAGTTTGTCTCATGAGACCTACCGATGCATCGAGGAGCTATAGCGGGCTCCACCCGTCACTTATTAAGTCCAATGCATTCCTCATATGAACAAGTTTAAACATAACATAAACATTCGTATTGAAACTAGCATACGAAATGTCAATACTTTTACCACAAACCTTGAATGGTATAAAAATAGCACATCCACAGTCAAACATAACTCATTCGATACAATATGGAAGATTGTATTGTATCAAATTAACCTCAATCAAGAATAATGAAGGATGTTGACATAGATGAAAATAATCATCAAAACTATTTGAGAGAAATATCCCCCTTTTCTTGAAATCATTTAAAAGTCACACTATTTGTCAAAAAGCCATTTAAAAATAGATTTTTGAATCAAAGTGTCCCATACCACTTTGAAACTTTTTTAAAAGGATTTTTAATTTCTAAAATTTAATGTCCATATAAATAAATCCTTTAAACCATTTTTAAAACATGGACATTAATGAGAAAGGTTTAGATGAATAAGTCTTTAAAACATTTAAAAATGGTATTTTAGTTAGAGATTCTTACCAAAAGAGACACTTGAATACAAATAATTGAGGTGATCAAAACATTGTAATATCATGAGAATAATGGGAATCATGATATACTATGTCAAAGTACATTATATATACACCACATAAAAGTGATTTGGTGTATATCATCAAAGAAGTCTCAATGGAATGTAAATTGAGATGAAATCTCTCATAAAGGTTTTATCCTTAGGTTAAGGATAAATCAATGACATAATTATGTGTGACAAATATAAATACACTAAATATGATTGGATATTCAGTGTAAAACAATCAAAGGACATTCACACATATTCTTGTAAAAACAATACCAACGAATTGGATGTTTAACTCAACAAATGGAGAATGAGTTAAAATTACTCTTATCAAATTCATATCAATGACTTGAGAATTACCAATGGAGTGATTATGTGTATCAAACTTATATCCACAGGAAGGGGAGTGGAAATTATGACATAATCAAATGAATAGTGATTCCACACATAATCTTGGGGTAATATAATCAATGAAATATGTGTAAATCCAAATGAGTGGAAATTGAAATCTCAAATTCCCTTATCGATTAGGTAACTTACGAAACATACACCCATGAAAGAAGTATCATACCATGATGATTTAAATACCCATAAATTAAAATATATTACACAATGAATACAATCATGGGCAGTACACATAAACCACATGCAATAATTAAGTGGTGAACAATAGAATTCTCACGAAATTAAAAGTGAGATTAGAAAATCCCTTACTTTGTACTTTTTCCTTGGTCGATGGTAGGTTTACCTCCTGTATAATGGTGAAATAATTGTTATTGAATAATACAAGAATCATTTACTTTAATATGATATCATATATGATCTTTTAACATTGATTTGTTAATAATATCTTAGTATTAACGCCGTTTCGGGTGTTAACTTACTCATTTTCTTTTATATGTTTTGTTACATAAGTCATGTTTGTTGTATATTATTCATATCCAGAATGATATCAAGTCCTTAAACATCATTTTTAAATCATTAAATGATAATTATACTCGAATGGATACGATGGATAATGAATCTCATCGCGTTCGTGGAGACGGTAGTCCGTACGTACGCACGAACGCTACTTCCATTTAATTTTTTTATTTTAAAAGAATCGAATCCAAATGATACATAGGTATATTACTATTCCAGTATAATATAATATTTTATATATGTTACTTATGTTCATTAACACCATCCTTTATACGTTCCATGTGTGGTATGAACGAGTCATATCATTTTAAGGGGGCGGTAGTCCGCACTTCCTCAAATGAAATTATCGTATGTATATACGACATGAAACGAATAATGGTATGAAATAAAATGGAATTACAGAAGCTTATATATAAAATATATATCATTAATATCATATTTAATTATAGTGCCATCATAATGGCCACCATGAGAGGCGGTAAGATGTTTTTGAACAATCATCGTTTCGTGAGGCGTTAGTTTGCCATCCACAGAAACATTATGTTCATCATCCATTAGATGGAGTTGTGTGTATGTGTAGTTTGAATACTTCTTATAACAACATCCTATTATATTGAGGATACTGGTGTTGTTACAAAATAAGGGAAATAAAAAGAGTTTGGGGGTTGAAGAAGCAAAATAAATGAAAATAATTTAAGAGAAATCGTTACCTTTAATTTAGGTAACTCACTTTGGTTGGAACCAAAGGACTTGTTGAAATGCTTTCTGCCTAAGGGGAAGCTTCAAGGAGGAGGAGAGGGATGTGGGGAGCTTAGTTGGGCAGAGTTTGGACGAGCCAAGTGGCTTTAGAGGTGTGAGGAAAAGAGAAGGAGGAGTGCCCTTTTATAAGAGGGGTGAGGGGCACCTTTGGAAAAGCTAGAAATATTAATTTATAATAAATTCATATTCGGTTTCCAAAGGCTCCAAAGTTGACTATTCAAAGGTTGAGGTGGGGATAGGTCGAAAACAACTCATCCAATAGAATTTAGACAGGTTTGGGTACTTATAGTAACCTTATCTTTAAGTATTAACTCTAAGTTAATTAGTTTCACTTTTACAATGTCTCTTTGTATTTTTATATAATATGGTTAATAAACTTACTATATACATCCAAAAGACCCCCAAGTGGTCCATTAATGATTAACCTATCATAATATAAGTCTTTTGGCCGAACCTTAGATTTTTAGGAATTTAATATCAATTAATAATATAATATTTGTTTTAAGAATTCTTTTATGTCAATTTTGACACTATTCATTAGTTGATTTTTGTGAAACTCATAACAGATTGATTATTTCGAAAAAAGTCAATTAAATCAATCCTAATATATTATATTATCCTAAAAAATTAGTTTAATTCATTAAAAGTGTCATATTATATTTATTTGGGTATTTATAAAATCAGTTATTTTAATTTTTCACTATTATAGTAATTACTGCATCATCATTGTGTCATTAATATTTTACATTATTTGATGTCTAAAAAGTATAAATAAAATATCATTATGTAGTAAATCGTTTTATCTTTCTAATGAATATTTATAATCTAAAATCCAACATATATAACCCTATGTAACAATTGTTTTTCTAAAAGATATATGCTTGTGTCATTTTTGTATTCATTTTAACTTAATTAATATAAAGTGTCATTATCACTTACAAGTGGATCCATGGGGTCCCCAAATTGACCCAAAGATGCCCATGGTCGACCATGTATCAACCAATGGGGTTAAGACACATTTTAGGGTAATTTAGTATTATTATAATATTATTTTTTTTAACCCTTATTTACCGGATTTTCCCTTAACCATGGTAAATAAAATATTTACCGCAGTAATTATTCAAAATGTCTAAAAATAAAAGTTACCTATTTACACAATTTGGACATCCTGATTCCAAATATGGAATCCATTTTTATAAATTCAAAACACAGAATTGGCAGAAATTAATTTAAAATTAATTCCCGCTGTCAAAACAAAAAGCGTGTTTTTAAGAGATAATAACTATCAAAAGATTGACACTTGTTTATGTTCAGTTTAATTGTAAAATTATGTCCAATGACCAACATTATATTAAATGGTAAAAATATATTCTAAATATACTTTAAAAGCACTCAAATTCACAATTTATCACTATTAATTATTTTGATTAAAAAAGTTGTTTTTAATTAAAATTTAGTAAATTTCACTATTCATCAAAATATGAAAGTTATCCGAAAAGTACCAAAATTTCACCTTAGGCTAAATTCGATATTCCGAATCCAAAAATGAAGTCCATTTTGAAATATAAAATATATATAATTTCAAAAAGTAGGTATTACTATTCATAACGGCTAGTTTGATTGGTTGTGGTGTGTTAAAATCTCGAAGTTGCGTACAATGCACGTCATTGCATTATTCGAAAGGAAACATACCGAGGAAGCTTGGGGTGTTACATGTAAGGTCTCGAAACCCTCATGTGTATTTCACAGGGATCAATGGTGTGTGTAATTCATCATGCAGATTTGCCACACAGATTGGCATTAACTCTTACTAAGGGAGTTCTAACCTTAAGGAATGTGTTAATCCCTTCCATCTAGTTATGAAATCTGAAACTCTTTAATTATCCATTTTTTTACAATTGGTAAGATCAAAAACTACTATCTTTAGTAGTGTTGAGCTAAATTATAGAACTAATTTATGATGTAGATCTTCCCATATAGTAATTGATTGAGATTTCAAACTTGTGTACCCGAGAAAAGCTAATCCTTATAATGACTGCAAAAAAAATTTATCTTAACTGATTCTTATTGATGAGAAGTTCCCATCATTGAATTACCATGAGAAACAAAATGTGTTAAGTGTTTTTCGAGATCTCCTAAACCATTAATTATTGGGAATATGGTATTCACAAAATTTTTGGGGGAGAAATTTCATCCACCCGTTCAGGGTAAGCTCTCTTTTCCGGTTGAACTCGTGCATGTCATTCCTCAATAGCTTCTAATCGAGTCTTTAATGCCTCAATTGTGTTCATAAAAATTTGGGGAATATCTAGATGGGCTATATTTCGTGTAGGTATAGAAACTGGAGCTTTAGAAGGTGCAACAATCTGTAAAACCACTAATGTTGGGGTTGATATCTTCCTTGGATAACCCATGGGAACATGTCTATCAAGATGTATATGATCCTGCCTTGATTGATCTCCCAATGGAGGGAATTCATTATCTTCAACTACAGTTACTACAAATCCCCTTTGTTGAGGAGCTCCTACCTGATTTTCATGTTGAGGATTTGTCTGGGGAGTACGCCTAGAAGAAATGCTGCTTTGAAGTCACTCTGTGTTAAGTATTTTCAACTCTTTCATTTCATCTTCTTTTTGTGAAAACATATCTTTAGGTGAAGTATATTGACCTTCTCTAGTGGAAAAGTGAGATACGATCTGACTTTTGACTTTCCCCTTATTAGATGCCTTTCGGAGAGGAGTAATTTGGTTATTTGAAGGAATATAGATTGTGGGTAAGCCTATGATTCAAGTACGAACACCTTATTCATTTTATTCATTGTGTACCGTATTATGGAATAAAAATTCATCCTCTAATTTCCCTAAACTGGATTTATTTTCTAGAGGATCTTATGCAATGGTGTTAATAACATTCACTGACGTATAATGCAATTATGGCATTCTGTTAGTGTTTTTTCAAGATCGTCTCCCTTTTTGTCTTTCATGAGACTCTGTTCTTCTATATGAATAATTCCTTGGAACTTTTTTTTAATATTTTAACATAAATCAAATCATTGGATATTTCAGTTGTACACTTTAATTGTGGATTCTTCCCTAATTGGGAGAAAATTGACTTCGGTTGAGGAGGGGATTGCAGGTGTGAAAAATCCCCCAACCCTGTAGGTTGGGGTTGTTCTTGTTCTTCTTCCTCAAATCATAGAACATTTTCTAATGAATTTTAAGTTTTACTTAAATGATCCCCCCATCCTAGAAAGGTGGGGTGATTCTTGAACTGCTATATCTCAAATTCGTGTAACTTCTCTTATGATTTAGCGGATTTTGGTTTAAACATTTGCTAGGTGCATTTTCCAAAAATTACTCAATTCATCTGTTTCATAAGATCATTGTGTTATTTCTGATATTTTCATCCTCTGACTCATGATATCCTCTAAATGATATTCCTACTCAAGATTCTCATAGGCTTGATGTAAAAGTAACTCAATAACTTCTTTTCGGTGGGCCTGATTCTGATGAAAACTAGTTGAGGATTGTTATTCATCATATATTCGATTACATTCAAAACCTATTGATTGTGGCCAACCATGGGCAACGACATTGAATTAGACCACTTTTGGTGGAATTTGTTGATTTTGGAGTGTAGTGAAATGCAATTATTTGTATATACCCCATCCTCTGATGCGAACACTAGATGGGGAATCAGAAATTAATTCTTATAGCCTCTTTAGAGTATTGAGGCATGCACATTAAAGAGTTATCTACCATTTTTCAACCTTTGGATGTTGGTAAAATGAGATAAATTCCAAGTAAATTTGGCATTTCAACTCTTCTATTACCTTTACTTGATTTTTATATTCATCATATGATAATAAATTGGTTTTCAAATGATGAAGAGTTTTCTAAAAGTTGAGTAAAATGTCATGAATACAATCTTCTGTTATCAATTCTAGAAATCATACTGAGAATTTTCCAAAGGAAAGAACATGAGTGTTATTTCTCCATTAGCTAATTATTTCCTAATTTTTAACACTTCTTCTTCATTATTCATTATTTGTTTCTCCATTTGATATGACCAAAGTGGATGCTTTGTATTAGAAGAAAAATTACCCAAGGGAGGTTTGGAGAATGACCGTTCCCTTTAGATACCTTCTGGCAGAAAAAGTGTTTCACCCGTAAATGATATGGCATCAGACATGACTGGCCTTGTGTTTGTAATTACCTCAATATAAAAAGGCTTTCTCATTGTTATATTATCAATTATGGAATTGTGTTGACAATGCGAGATACTATTGCAGAGAGGACATTCATAATTAATTCCATAATGGGGAGGATCACCATTGTGGATTAATGCAAGAGATATATCTTCTTGCTCCTTATTCTTCTGGACACACATAGGGTTGTCGTGGCTCTCATCCTAAGATAGACACTCTAGATTGACTGAATCTTCATGAATAAATCCTTCAGGATGATGTTTCTGATGAGAAACATTAGAATTACAATTACCACTCCCAAAATTTTGTAATGAGAGGGTAGGATCTTGAGCTGCAATAGATAAATTTCTGCGTGCTTCAAGAAATAAAAAATTAAGAGGAACTAAATCATAGATTGACTCTTTATTTTCCAATGGTGTTTGACGAGACTTTATCTTGGATGTTCTCTTATACATAATTGGGGCCACCTGCTGGGAGAAGTGGTTATAATTGGATGGTGTATGTGATTTCCCTATAGTAGTTACCAGAACGGACCGATTAACTCCATTTGGAAAGGGTGTATATTCCCAATCATGTTGTCCGTAAGTTATGGGAGAGTATGCCCCATGGCCCTCTTGGACTAGAACAAAGGTATGTGTCTGCACCAAGATGGCATGCCGATGTGTCATCCCATGTGTGGGGACATATTTATGTATTTGTTCACCTGATACACATGAAGTATTTGTTAAAAAATTATGGCGTGCTTCCAGAATATGGGTAGGGATATTCATCTTCCCTATCATCATTGATAAGATATGTTTGGTGACTTTAGTGACCAGAACATGAATATACGTCCATTATGTATCTGGAGTAGGTGTATGTGCCTAATCCTTTCCTCATTTTCATGTTAATGGGTATTTACAGTACTCATTCATGGGGGAAAAGAGTTGGGTCTACCACAAATTTTTCATCGGAGCTTTCTGACTAACTTCTCCAGATGCTACCAAAAGAGACTCTTGGAAGACTTGATGAACACTGGTAGGTGTATGTGCCTACTGGTTCTGTCCTATCAAGAATGGTTGATTGACTTATTTTAATGCTGGAATACGAGACTGTGGACATAATTGGTGATTGTAAATAGGTGTATGTTCTTGTTTACCAGTTTCCACCAGATTAAATTGGTGGGATTCTTTAAATGCAGTAATACGAGCCTACTGACTGACTGAAAACTTGAAATCATGTGTATGTTCTTGTTCAAAATACTTCACTGGGTTTATTTGGAGGGATTAGTGGGTTTCTGTCAGATGATCCTTCTATGAAAAAAATTAGGACGGGAGGGTGTATGAGCCTGCTCGTTGTTTTCCATCAAGTTACGTCGATGGACATATCTGGAAAAGAAAGAGGCGAGAAACTGCTCCCTGAGAGCATATGTTGTACGTGATGATTCTTCTTGTGTTCTTGGGTCTTAGAGACCTGGGATGAATGTCCAAAGGGAACACCCCTATCATGTTGGGGGTGCACTACCATGTGATTCTGTAATTTATTACTGGTGGGAGTCCTCAGGAAGGACTCCTACATTCTTGAATTGAGGCCTTGAGTGTCATATTGATCCTCCTCCCTATAGTATGGGAGGGATTGGTTGTTGTGTTCTTGGGATAAAGACCCGAAACAGTTAGAGATGGTGGTTTGCACCATTTTCTTCTTGATAATTGGTCATCGTTGGCCAAATGATCAAGGATTGTTGTTGACCTAGAGGACCTATCGAGCAGCATCCAATGATAGTATTATACCATACTGGCGATATTCCTTCACAATTACATTATAAACCCAACGTTGAATACTCTAGGTTGGTGATAATGCCCTTCCCATGGATGGAGATCCAGCATGATCAGCAGTCGAGAAGTTTGTCATGGAGAAAGTCATCCTTTGGATTAATGAGAGTTCCATGAAGAAAAACTGAGAACAAAATAAACTCCATTAAAGAAAAATCATTTAGATGGATACATGCGTGATTGATTCCTTTGTCTGGACTTCCTTTATCAATTGATTGGTTTCTAACATGTGGGTAACCTTATTAACTTGGTTAAGGATTCACATCGCATTCACCATTTTTGTTTCGTAGTTCCTTGAAACGTGTATTCTGGATTTATGAACCACATTTTCTAGGTGGTTTTAATTTGATTTATTCATGGAACTGGAAACTTATTATTGTTCTTTATCCAAAGAGGACCTTTGAGGAATACGTGTGCTGCGTAGGTTCGTTGCGTAGGTCGGCCGCATAGGTCATCCACACACCTCTGTTGCGTAGGCCTATTAAGCTACTCTATTGTGAAGCTCTCTAGGAGTATTGGGGAATTACCTTTGTACTCTTTGAACCATTCGTAGATATTGGAAATATCCATAGTTCTTCTCCATAATATTTTTTTGTTACCTTCTCATGTAGTGTCAACAATTACAATAAAATTTTACAACTATAATATATCAATTAAATTAGGGAGTATAAAAGAAAGCAAAAATATTATATCATATATGAATAAAAATGAAGAAATTAAATATAGTAATAGAATCCTCCCTTATTATTCTGATTTTTTGGAGCACGAAAAAATAGGTAGCTCTTTAAGGGTTTTACCTATACTAAGCCAATACAGAAATCAAAATATTAAAATAAAAACCAAATCGAATTAGAGAGAAGTTTAAGATTTGGGAAGTTTCCACAAATGTTATACTAGTAGAATCACCATTCTCAACTTCCCCTATTGATTTAATTGTAGTTTGATAATATACACATATTAGAAGGGATATTTAATAATAAATTGGGAACAAATTATTAGGTATTTAATTATTTAATTAGTTATTTATCACATGCACAATAACCATTTATCATTTTTACTTTTAAAGTAAAATAAATTTTATCTTTCAATAAAAATAATATTTCAATATATTTAATATTTAAAAGACAAATTTATAAAATTTATAAATTTAAATTGATGAAATTAATTCACTTTAAATTTATACATACCAATATTATGTTAGGGAAAAATTTTGAGATTTTTTGTGAATAAATTACTTATTAGTTATTAGTGAAAAATTTCTATTTTTACAAAAACCATAATTTTACAATTTAAGAAAGTATAAGTAGTTTATAAAACATTTTAATTAATAATTGATTTTAAACATAAAATTTATGAAGTCTATCCTACATTTGTAAAACCAAATTTTAAAATATTGTTTCAATAATTAACATTTTCCAATAAAAAATTTAATTTTGGTCTTTATTTTTATTTAAACATTATTTAGTTAAAGTTTGTTTTTGAATTACATTAAAAACCATTTTTTTCATTCTTTATAATAATATAATTTCTATTTTGAAAATAAAATATATTAAAAAAAATATCCTCCAAACTAATTTTAAACATAAAATAATTTTATTAAAAATGGTTATTTATGCTGTAATATTAAAATTAATTTTTATAAATTTTATGTATAAAATAAAATAAAATTATTTTCTTATTTGAAAAAAATTAAAAAATTTCTTAGGATAAATAAAAGATTTTTTCATATATTTAATTTACCTAGGTAAATATGAATTACCTTAGTAAAACTGTTAGTTTTTCAAAGAATGATACTTTTCTAAATATTGTGTATTTTTCAAATTAATGGATCACTATCAAATTAAGTATCAAATATGATGTTTAAAACAATATATACATGTACACTTTTTAAATTTGAAATATATTATAATTAATATTAAATAAAAAAACTAAAACATTATCTTTTTATGAATTTGTTTTTCTATTAATTATATTTTTTCCTTAAAATCTAATTTTATCCTATTTAAAAATTGAATTAGTTTAGAGGGGTCCCAAATTAATATTAATAACCTATTAATTTTTTAATACATTTCATATTATATTTTTATTCACAATTTAATTACCATGATTATTATTTTATCATTATTAAAACGTATTAAAAGGAGTATCTTAAGGTGAATTATCATTTTACTAAAATTCGTGTATTTTGACCTTTTAGAAAAAATAATTTAGGTTCTAAAGTTGTAATTTTGTGTATCACCAACAGTCACCACCTAACTCACATAACTCATCTAACCAACCCAATGACCATGCTATTTCATTCTTACCTCTATCCTAAAAATATTTTCCATCGAAAATCGCATCCCTTCACCTATAAAAGAAGCTCACTCCATCCCATTATCTCATACCTCCCCACCATAAATGAATTGAACATGAATTCCTTCAGAATGTTTTTTATTGTCGTAAAGAGTCTTCTAAATCGTTAAGAATCTACATATAATGATATGTATTCTCCTCCTCCCCCTTTTCATTCAAGTACTTCTTTTTTTATTATCCTTTTTTTCTATATGATTATTCTATCATGTGTTCATAATCAATCCTTTAATTTTAAAAAGATTAACTATTTATGATATAATAATATTATCTCTCAGTAAAATTATTAGATAGTCAATTTTATGGTCTTTATTCTTTCATAATAAATCATTGATCTCTCTCTACATTTTCCAAATCAAGCTCTTCCATTATTGTGAGAATTTTGAATTCAATGTGATTATCATTCTATGTTTTCATAATAAATCCACTACAACCCAAGTGATACACTATTGAATATACACATCCCTTATCTCAACTTATGTCCATTTCATATCCCATTTTTCATAACTATCAATCTTTCAAAATAGCTCATTGGTTCTCTCCCTCCTCTATTAAATTCAAGAACTTACTTTGTTTTATGAATTTTAAATTCAAGGTGATTAAGCTACCATGTGTTCACAGTCAACCCCTTTATTATAAAATGAATTATCTATTATTTATATGTTATATTTATCTCTCATTTTACATATTATATAATATATTTCATGTGTCTTCAATACTACTCAATTCATTCAATGATTTTCAATGTTGTGAATACCCACCTCTAATATCACCCATGTGTATCTATATATATGTATTGTTCGTTTATTTATTTAATAAATTCATTTTTTACACCTGCAGTACCTACTCAATAGTTGGAATGACACATTATTATGATTCTTTATTTATGTGGAACACATAATGGTAGATATATTAAGGGTTCACCCTGATAGCACTATAATTTATTGGGTAAAAAATTAATATTTAAAGATGAAATGTTCATTCAAAAATGAAAGAAAATGATGGTAATGAATATCAAACCTTTCTGTAAAATTTGGTAATATGAAGGGTGCACCCTTATAATTCTCCAATTCAACGGGAATATAACTAATCCATGGAGATGACATGTTCCTGAAGCCTTAGCATCATGCATTTATAAATTGTTAATATAATTTTATTCAATAATAGTGATAAAAAATTTGTGATACGATTTTGTAACACACTGAGACTGTGTGAAATATAATTTTTCAGAAACCTTTAATCTATTTGATATATCTCATTACATGCAGTACAACATTTTGCGTGTATTGTAAGAAAAGGTAATTCCAGTTTTCTTTATATGAAACACTGAGATAAAAAAACATGAAATTCCATTGAAGTGTTATTATTTAATAATATATTTATCACATATCCATTGGAATGGTGGGTATGAATAAGATTTACTAAATTATAAAAATATGTGGTTTATACATGTATATGAAATGAATTATTTACTGAAAAATAAATCAGGAATGAAAAAATAGATATTTTATAATAAATTAAATCTTTTTCTGAAAAAAACTTTTATGCACAAAAATGTGTCTTACCATAGTAAATAAAAAAATAACTTTAATTAAATGATTTAAATTAAATTTATATAATATATATTCAATAAACAATTTCAAATTAATCAAATATTTTTTCTAGGAAGGATAAAATAATTAATCCAATATTTATTCTTAAAATGTATTTATCTAAGAAGTCTTTATGTCTCATTATACATAGTAAGTTTAAAATTATTTTTTTCAATTTATTAAATATTACTTTGAAAACAATAAATCATTTAAAAAATCATGTCAATATTATATTAAGATGAAATTTTGAGAATTTTCTAATAAGATAATGTTTTTGATAAATAGTTTAAAATACTAGTTATTATTTATACTTTTCATTTGTTTTCAATAATTTAAAATAAACAAAAAACTTATGATCGTATTAAAGATTAAAGTTTTCCAACTATTAGTCTATTATTTTAGTTTAGTTTGTTTAAATCTATTTCATACTAAATTTTTATTTTAAATATTTTTAATCATTGAAACATTTTCTATTTAGAGAATATCAGTCTCACCATGACTACAAGATTATTTCCAAAATATAATTTTCTAATTATGAGAATTTAGTTTTTTAAAATAGATTAAACATTTTGAATTATGATAATATATATTATATAATAATGTAAAATTAATTTTTGAACCTAAGGAAATGTAAAACCAGAAAAAAAATAATTATTTTGGTTGAGGTAAAAATAGGTATACTTGGAAGTTTATCAAAAAAATATAAGGATTTGACATGATAAAAAAAGTACAATATCCATTTTATGTCTTATTACAATAATATATCTTTTATTTTGGTTTAATACTTATTTTGAGGATATTGGAATTTTTAAAATATTGGAATATTGTTTTATTTTGAAAAATTACTACTATGAAACTTGCCTTACATATAAAAGGCCACCCACTCCCGTCGCCACTTAACATTTAAAAAAACCTTTGGTTAGTTTAATAACTAGAAAAATAACTTCTTTAATATCATCCACATATCATATAATCCTTCATTAGTTCATAAATCCACCCAAATATTCATTTTGGTTCAAACCAAAAGATGTTTTCTAAAAAGGTAGTAACACCCATAACCAAGCATTTTATTTTAATTATCCCTTAAAATACTTAAATTAATATTGAATCATGATAATTTAATAACCTAAATATCATAAATATACTGATATTTCGTCATATTAATGAACTAAACCCATCTCATATTCTATCAAATGGGATAAAAATTCATCATTCGGGTGTACGGTGGACTACCACCACATGAACCAATTTTATTTTTTTTCTATAAGAAACTCTCATGAATTGATATAACTATGTATTAAATGATTATATATGATAAATATGATATAATTATACTTCTTTAGTTTTTATGTCACATAAACATTTATACCTTCCATTCTTTGGCAATATGATAACGTTTACGGTGTGTACGACAGACTACCATCTTGCGAAGTGATGTGATTCTTTAATGATTTGATATTATGTAATACGTATGGGATTTAATAGATTATATGAATTAAAAAATACAAATTATCCTTAAATATTATTATAATATTTACCTTTATTTCATTAAATCCATCGAGAAAATCAAAACTACATTTATGTATATGTACAACCCATCGTCTTCGTGAATGATGTATTTAGTTTTCAAAATCAAAATCTTTTAAAATAATCTAAAAACATATATATTGAATATATATGATACTTATATCAAGGTAAATATTATGAATATTATGTTACTATGGTAAATTGAGGAGGAGAAAAAATAAAAAATCAAAACATTCATAAAAACCAAAGCAGTTATTGCCTAAAACATGCCTTCGAAAAAAAATTGTTAATAAAATATTACAAAAAGGTCATAAGAAAATAATATATTGTATGATATATTTAATTATTATTCTAAAATATATTTATAATTGTCTTATATTGATTATACAATAGTTTTTAACATGTATATCATAATTAAAGACTTAAAGTATGGGATTTTCAACTCAATTTGTCTTCCTTGGGACATATTTTATGTAATCCACCTGTCAAATTTTATGAGTTAAATATAAAGACCCCTGGACAAGTATTATCATGAATTTGTTTATTTTCAATATATTTTAAGTTTTATTTAATTTTATTCCTTCATGGTATTATAATTCATTGTTACTTAAGTGGTAAGTGTTTTATGTTAATATCTCATAGTTTATCGAGATTACTCATGATTAAGCTTCTAGTGATAAAATATTATTATTAATATCTCAAAATACTCAATAATTTTTATAAAATATGGTTATTTCCAAGGAATTCATGTTTCCCTTCATTTTCCTTTGCTTATTTACTCTTGAGTTTAAAGGAATTATTTTAATAAAAATCTTATCTGTTTACATCATTGGGAGAAAATGCATTTTTCATCCAAAACCATGTTTTCTACAAGGATTTTACAAAATTTTTTATAATTATACCATTGATTTATTAAATGTATTTATTCCCATTTTGACTTTTTTTACAAAATATTTTGAATGGAATATTTATGTAAGTTTACAATAACAATTCTCATTTACATATTTCCAAAATTGTGAACGGATTATTTGTTTAAATGTGTGAAAAATGAGTATATTTATCCACCATAATGTCCAATCATTGATTTGATGCTTCCTCTATAATATTCCAATGTTATTTTAAAATGATTTATTTTAAAAATATGTTTCATAATTGTTTTTCAATTTTTAAAGGATACATTCCTCAATAAATGATTTAATTGATCATTCAAAATCATTTTCTATTTATGATAAAATATTTTAATGATACATAAGAATTACTTGTGATATGATCCCAAGATACTATTAATACTAATTCTCTAAATGGTTTTTGTTTATGATGTCATGATGTTTATGATACCTATTTATCTTCAAAGTGTAATTCCTCGAGAAAATCATTGGAAACCCACTTCTGTTAACGGGTTATTTAATGATTAATTGAAGAACGACTATAAAACCAATATATTTTTCATAGGTTATGATACAATGAAATGTTTATGAAACCTATTTCACTTCAATTTTTATGATATGATGTATGTTTTATGATATTTTTGAAAATATACATATGATTTTTACTGTGTGATGGATGGTACCTATAACTCACTTCAATGTACTCTGTGAATATATATATCTCATGCGATATAAATATGTAGATTGGGGAGTGAAACTAGATTAGTAAGGTACTTTTTCTAATATAGTGATATTGAGGTTGAACCTCGACTGTTGTGATGTTTTTTGGAGCGAACTCATTCTACGATGATACCCATGGTAGTGAACCTTGACTTATATGGAACTAAATTTCTATTCATATGTGTAAGTGAAAATTCTATGTCTTAATTCAATGTTATATTCTCAAGATTCATTTTATTTTATTTCTTTATTAATCATTTATTATGAACTACTAGTCATTGATCCATGAATCAATTTTTTGATCATTTATATATAGTGTATGGTTTTCTTGTATAATTAAAATGTTCTCATACACTTATGATTATTTTATGCAAATATATCTCCCTTTTTTACCCATAAGGGGAATCTAAGATCACCCTATCTAATGTCTCATTTCCAAAGTTATATTGAGATTTATTTTGTATTATATGTCTAATAATGTTTATACTTATGAGTAACTTTCTAGGAGATTTTTTATATGACATATAAACAATTTGTGTATGATTTCATGATTCCAAAGGAAATATACCTTTATGATCCTCAAAATTTGGGTTTGTATAATAAAATTAATGTTAATATAAAATGAGTTAATATTTATTTATGAAAATTATATGTTTCTAAATTGGGTATGATAGGATTGGTTTAGTTAACCTTTGTAATATTAGATGAAAAATATATAGGGTGATCCCTAGGGATATTTAAAAGTCTATTTCTATGGGTATTACTGAGGATAAGTCTATGAATGAGTAAAATTATAGTAAAATATCCTTGAATTTTGGTAAATGATTGATCATAAGAAATTACATCTCTGTCTGGATAATAAAATAGGATGTGGTTAACGTATAAATATACCCAATGGTAAATAATATAAAAAGGTTGCTTTGAGATAGACTTGTTCATCACCTTTAATAGAACAACGGAAGACACTACACAACTTGTTTTACCCTCTCATGGGATGTTATTTGGAAATTACCAGACACCTTATCAATTTTGATGAATTATTTAAATACATAATGACTATGAATTTCCGATGATAAGAAAAATGTTTGATATATTGAAAATATTTTTTCAACCTTTAGATTTCATATAAGTAATGTTTTATGATTATGTGGTTCCCCATAATGAATATTGTTACTAACACTATAATTTTTTGTTTTCATTAATGGCTGGGGAAATATTGAACTAGATTAATGTTGACCATGATAGAAAATTTGTTTATTTGAAACCAAATGGGATGAAGACTTGAGTGAAGAATATTTTGATTATACATAAAAATTTATCGTGATACATGATTTAAAATATCCACCTTAACCAAATCTTAAACTCACTAAAGAAGACAAGGTTATAGATCATTGTTTCATTGGGTGGTGCAGACGATGGAGGAAAGAACATTCAGTTTCCTATGTGTCAATAATGTGGGAAGAAGAACCCAAGTGGATGTATTAATGGAGTGGGAAGATATTTTGAGTGTGGGAAATAAGGACTGAAATTATGTATTTGAAGATGTAAAAATGAAATTTATAGTTAACATAATTGATAAGAATAATTTTCTCCCAAAGATATAATTGTTGATTGAATAATTATATTGCAAAAAGTATGGTAATTATGAAAATAAATGTCCGAAAGGGATAGACCATGAATAAAATTAGAATAGTTTTTTGGGTAATGGTTATATTTCTGATTATGAAGATATTATAATTGAAATATGAAAGGAAATAAGTATTAAGAAATAAGAAACCCAATCTAGGTTAATAGTGTAATGTCACGCCTTGTCCCCTAGGGCCCGTGCCGTGACTACTCCATGCCCGCCTTCCATAGGCGAGGGGCTGGCGACTAGCACCAAAGGCGTAATTCCCTAAAAATGGGAAGGCATTGCATTTATAACCTATAACACACACAACTGAGCACACAAATGGATACAAAACACTATGTAGAACTATATAAAATAATATTACTGAAATTAAAAGGGGCTCGAATACGAGCCCAATAGTAAAGTACAAGAAACTGAATGTACAATTACAACTGAAGAAAATGGAAAAACAACTGTTCGGTCATCCTCCGAGGTTCCTACCTGAAGGGTAGGTACAGATCGTCTCCTCTGCACTCCACATATGTCCACCACCTTCATGTGCCGACTCACTGTGTGGTCCACCTCTGGGAACCGTCCTGTCCTAGTACTCTCAGCCTCAATCAGCACTGTCTGTCGTTTGCATCCAACACAAAATGGTGTGAGCATAGCCTGTGCATGGGTGAGTATAATGATACTCAGTAGGGACCTCGAGACCCTCAAGGTCTCACAAAGTACAACAAGGATAAACCACACAGTATGAAATCAACAGATAACCCTACATAGGTATATGCCCATACATATACCTAGGTTATTATGTAATCCGTCTCAATCATGATGAAAACACAAAATTTCTGACTCAACTCAATCCTAGATTTTATTCTAGTGGTATTATCATGTAACAACCCGAGTCACATTATTTAAAACTCTACTGATAGATAACTCCTCCTCTATCATGTATAGTGGGTCTGCCATGATACTAAGTGCACTTCCCACTAACCTTGGACTAATGAGGTGCTCCTCCTGTCTAGTACTGTGGATCTGGCATGTCACCAAGCGCACTCCGCACCGTGGGTCTGCCGCATCACCAAGGGCGCTCCCCCTCATAACCTACTGAGGTACTCCACCTGTCTTGTACCATGGGTCTACCGCGACACCAAGGTGCTCCCCACTGTGGGTCTGACATGACACAAAGGTGCTCCCCACTAGGCTAGTAGAGTCACTCCGAGTAAAAATGGTCAACAATTGTTAGGTCTCATCCAGCTACTAGGTCTCCGCAGTACACTCGCTTGTCTCTGGGAGGATCCTCTACACAAGCTACTGGTCAATACTCCAACTTTTATAAAGTCCCACAACGAAGAATCTCAAACGTCTGCCATGTCATAGGGGTCTCAACACAACAAATGGCGCGTAAATCGGACACTCGGTCTAATAGTTATTAGCGTTTTATTTTTGGGGGCCTGGTTGGATTCATGCACAATCCAAGCTGACCGTATCTCAATTATATCCCAAATTATAGTGGGGTATACTGAAAGGAACCATCCCGCTCCATTATTTTCAGTACCGTTGACGGTTCTTCAAATGGACATTCGGTGCCAAAGAAATTGCTGAAGGAACATAAATGGGTTGTAGTGGGTTTGGGTTCAGTCTGACCTGGTCAGACCGACCCGACCCAACCCAGTTTGGGCCGACCCGATTCGGGTCGACCTGTCCTGAACCATTGGGACTGGCCCGGCCCGTTGGGCGGGCTGGCCAGTTGGGTTCTGCCCGGCCCGCTGGGCCTCGCCGAGCAGGCCGTGAGGGGTCATGGAGAGCCACGGGGGCACGGACCGACCATGAGGGTGCATACCAGTCATGGGTCGACGCATGGGCGGTTTGGCAAGAAGGTAACTGTGTGGGAAGATCATATCCAGGGCACCGCAAGGGCAACTTGGGCTGGAGGGTCATGGGGGCACAACTTGGGGCAGCTCGACCAGGGGGCCGGGGTGGTACGGACGGGGCCGGTTCGGCCATCGGGCGTTACGACTGAGGCCGGTGCGGCTAGGTGGCTGAAGCGACTGGGTGGCTCGTCCATTGGATGGCACGACCAGGGTGGCTCGATAGGGAAGACGGGGTGGTCGGGGGCCGGAACGCCCGGGGCACGATGCGTCACAGCTTGGGGCCTGATCGGCCGGTGGTGGCGCGGGGCCGATTTGGCTTGGAGGACAGAGCACTGTGGGGGCAGCGTGGGTCGTGGAGGTTGCCGGTGCGATTTCATTGACTTTATCTCCTTCTTCACCTTTGTCGCGTTCCTCCATTTCGAAGAACACCATAAAACAACACAAGGGTTACGGTGAGGATGCACCATGTTAGTTTAGCCCGCACTCTCCACATTAGTGTGGTAGAAAGAGGTTCACTAGAACAAAGAACATCAAACCCTCCCGCAAAGATTCTTCCTAACCCACAACAGAGAAGAAGGGGTGTACTTTTGAAGTGATAATCAAACATCATTAAACCCCTACAACTTCTAGAAAAAATTATTCCCAACCCGAAAAGAAAACATGTGCGGATCAACTTTATTATAAGTTGATCAATGTTCTTTGTTTTAGAAGGAAATAATCTAGGGAATAAAATCATACTTTAATAAAATACCTACCTTGGTTTGATATGTTGATGGAGTCGAGGGAAATAAGACGATTCGTTGGGAAAAGACGGATGTCAGTGTCATCCACATTTTCCTCGATCATCGATTAATCATAGTCGAAGACGTCCTACGTCAGAGGAAGTTTCGAGGAAAAAGGTTGAAGTCGATCAGCGTTCTTCATTGGAATTCTTCATTTTAATAATAGGTTCTTCGTTCAAAGAAAACGTTCTTCATTGGAGAGAGAGTTTCTCTCAAAATCACTTTCCTCCTTTCCCAAAAAATGAATATGTAGCCCAAAGTAATAGATTATAATATCTATTAGGTCGTAGGAATAATATTAAAATATGATTGATTAATCACTTTGGTGGCACATTAGATGGTATGTGTGTTGGAACAATTAAGGTGGAGGAGGTCAAGAGGCTCTCCCTCATTTATCATGGGAGTTTAGAGGTTTAGGCCTCAGGTGGTCCCCACCACCATAACCTCTCATGGGAGGTTAGGTTTCAGTGGTCCCCTCCACCATAACCTCTCATGAGAGGTTAGGTTCCGGTGGTCCCCACATCAACTTCCACATGGAGGTTTAGTTCCGATGGAACCCACATCCCAACACCCACATTGGTGTTGTAACTAAAAATAAAAATGTCATACAATTTTATTTTTATATTATTCTTAGACAAAAAAACCAAAAACTATCTTTCACCCTCGACCATCTGCCATCCAGGTGAAAGTCTCCTTAAGAAAATACTGGTGTTGTGAGTTTAACCGTACCCTTAGATTTCAATTCCGAGCAATAGTTCAAAAATTAGAAAAACCCGCTCGTACGTGTATAGAACAAACCCAAACAAAACTTTAGAAATTGATTCCGGGAACTCCGGGTCTCCGAATCATGCACAGTAAATTTTCGTGGACTCGTAAAATTCCAATATATTTAAAAAAAATTACATGGAAATTATGGGTCTTTACATTATTCCCACCTTAGGGATCTATGTCCCAATAGGCCAAAACTCATAACTAAGGGAACAAGTGGGGGTACCGAGCATGAATTTGAGCCTCCCACTCCCATGTATTCTCCTGGAGGTTCTCTTACTACCAGCTAACATGCACCAGAGGTATCCGCCCACGTAGGACCTGATCATGTCGATTCTAAATCTCTACTGGAACCTCTGTAATAGTAACCACATTTTTTACGTCTAGCTCTCCATGGTCGATGATGTGAGAATGGTCATTCAAGTATCTCCTCAACTGGGATACGTGGAAGATGCCATGCACCCGGTGCAACTGAAGTATAAGAGCTAAGTGGTATTCCACCTCGCCAACTCTGCTGAGGACCTGAAAAGGTCCGATGAATTTAAGAGATAACATTTTGCCTCGGCCAAATCTCGGTAAGCCTCGTCGGGGTGAGACCCTTAGAAAGATGTGGTTGCCATCCTTGAACTCTACAGGTCTCCGTCTCATGTCAACATATGACTTATACCTTCTCTGTGTAGTCTTCATCCACTCCTGGATGATCTGCACCTTCTCTGTGGTAGCTCATACCATCTTTGGTCCCACTAGTGCTGACTCCCAAATGTCAGTCTAGCACAAGGGTGATCTGCAAGGTCACCCATATAACACCTTAAAAGGTTCCATTCCAAAGTTGGAGTGATAGATGCTATTGTACGCAAACTCCACCAAAAGAAATTCATCCTCCAATCTATGACTAATGTTGAGGACACAAACATGCCACATGTCCTTGAGAGTCTAAATGGTTCACTCAGTCTGACCATCCGTCTGAGGATGGAAGGTGGTGCTCAAATGAAGCTGCATCCCAAAAGCCTCTTGAAACCCCTTCAATAGAAGGGAAGTAAATCGTGTGTCATGATCAAAGACAGTCACCGAGGTTGTTCCATGTAGTCACACGATCTCCTACACATAGAGGCGTCCCAAGTTATCTATTGAACCCTGCTCTCTGATCGGTAGGAAGTGGGCCGACTTGGTGAGTCGGTCAACAATCACCCAAATAGAGTCATGTCCCCTGTAAGTATGTGGTAGTCCTTCCACAAAGAGCATGGATACTCCATCCCACTTCCAATCTGGGACCTCTAAAGGATGAACCAAGCTTGTTGGTACCTGATGCTCTGCCTTCATTTGCGGACAAGTGAGGCATTGAGAGACAAACTCAACAACTGCTTTCTTCATTCCCAGCAACCAGTGCTGTCATCGGAGATCCTGGTATATCTTCGCCACTCTGGGATGTATCGCTAGATGGTATGTGTGAAACTCCATCAAAAATTCCTCTTGAAGTAATACTGGTACAATGGTATGTCCTCTAAAGAGGATGGAGTGCTCCCCACCTTCAGAAAATCCATCAGCTGCCTGTCCTATGGATATCTGAGCACATCATGTCTCGCAGTCAGTGTCCCCACGCTACGCCTCCATGAATCACTGAGGAAGTGGGTGAGTGATTGTAAGAGAATGAAGGAAAGATGATCTATCTCTATCCACAAAGGATATTTACAAAGCGTCTAGCTGTTGTGTCTCCTCTCCTAACAACTTTATAGAAGATCTCCGGTTGAGTGCATCTGCAACAACATTCCCCTTCACAGGAGTATAGACTATCTCTAAGTCATAGTCCTGGAAGAACTCAAGCCGACATCGCTATCTCATGATCAGGTCCTTATGAGATAAGATATACCTAAGACTCTGGTGATCAGAGTACAATGTAATGTGCTCGCCTATTAGATAGTGTCACCACATCTTCAAGGAAAAGACAACTGATTCTAACTCTAGGTCATGGGTATCGTAGTTTTTCTCATGCTGTCTCAACTATTGAGAACCATATGTGATCACTTATCTCTCCTATGTCAAGAATCACCTGATTCTGGTCCCTGATGCATCGCAGAAGACTACGTACCCTACGCCTTCCTATGGAAGCCTCAACATATGGGAACTAGTTAGCTTCTTTCTCAGTTCTTGAAAACTCTGCTGGCATCTGTACGACCACATTAATGGTTTCACTATTTTTTCATTACTGAAAGTGGTGCTGCAACTATAGAAAAGTCTAGAACAAACCTCCGGTAGTATCCATCCAAACCCTAGAAACATCATACCTCCATCACACTCCTGGGTGGCTCTCAAGAAAGTACCACCTCAATCTTTACTGGATCCATTGCAACTCTAGACTCCGAGACGACATGTCCACAAAAGTGTACCTCTTGGATCCAGAACTAGAACTTCAAGAGATTACCATAAAACTGGTGCTCTTGAAGTTTGTCCAGTACTACCCACAAATGGTAGACATTCTCCACCTTAGTAGTCGAGTAGATCAGAATGTCGTCGATAAAGACTACTACAAAGCGATCAAGGAATGGCTGGAAGATCCTTATCACGAGTCCCATGAACACTACTGGAGTGTTGTTTATGAAAAATGGAATAACCAAGAACTCATAGTGCCCATACCGACATCTGAAGGCCGTCTTCTGTACATCCTCGTCTCGTACTCTAAGCTAGTGGTATCATGATCTAAGATATATCTTTGAGAACCATTTTGCTCCCATCTGCTGACCAATGAGGTCGTCAATCCTTGATAGTGGGTAATTATTCTTCAAGGTCACCTGGTTTAGGCACTAATATTCAACACAAATCCTTAAGCTCTCATCTACCTTCTTGGTGAATATAATCGGGGCTGCCCAAGGAGAAACACTGGGCCAGATGAATCCCTTCCCCTGTAAGTCCTCTAACTGTACCCGTATCTCATGAAGCTCTGTGGGAGACATCCGATATGCTGGTGTATATTTTTGTGCCATCCTAGAGTATAATTAAATGCAAAAGTCCACCTCTCTATGTGGAGGTACACCCAGAACATCATTAGGGAAAATATCCGAATACTGGTCCACCACTATAGGATAGCTCAGAATTTCCACATCAACCACTCCGAGGGTAAGGCTAGCCAACAGATGAGTGATAGACCCCACCCTCCTCTAGGTAAGTCCATCCTATGCTGAAAAGGCTACAATCTCACCGGTGAAGGTGAACCTGGCCCTATCTTTGTGGACACACCACACTTTGCGCCTAATATAGTCAATCTGAGCATGGACTGTAGATAACCAGTCTATTCCCATATTGATGTCGTAAGGCCTCAACGCTGCTACTAGGAGATCCCAGCTGAAACTCTCTCCTCCTAGAGTAATCTCACACTGCTGTAACTAGTGCATAATCATTTAATATACTCCAATAAGAGTCTCTAGCCATAAGGATCAAGCTAACGACTCCTTTGGAATCTCTGAGCTCCGAATGAGGGAAGTGGAAATAAAAGAATGACTGAAACCTGTGTCTATAAGTACTGTAGCTATGGTGGAGTTGACATAGTTCATACCTCGAATCATCTATGAAGATCCATTATCATAATACTTAGCTTCTTGGAGCCGAGCTCTCCCCTGTCCACATGCTCACTGTGGTCGGGGTGGACCTCCTAGTGGTGGTGGTGGTAACATCTCAAATTGTCGTCCACCGCCAGCTGCATGGCTAGATCCTCTTCCACGTTCTCCTACTCCATGCGGAACTCATCGGTCAAATATATGTCTCTTCCTAGGAGGTCCTTCGACCATCTTCTGATCATTTGTACGATGGTTCAGACAATCACGAGCCATGTGACCCTGCCTGCCGCATGTGAAACACTGCCCGCTCCTGGCATGTCTGTCTCCGCTTCGGGTGCCCCAGCAGAATCGATCTTGAGTCATGCGGTCATCCACTTGTAGGTCTGGTCCTATTGGACCTCTATGACACCCATCTGTTTCCATCTGAACGAGACTCCGCTACATGATGACTGGTAGTGGGTCTCGCTGCTAGTGTCTACTCAGCAAGGGAACTCTCCACCAAGAGGTCTCTCTCTAACACCCCCACCTGTGTCGAGATGATAAGTGAGATCACCGAATCCATGATCTCCCTCCTGAGTCCCTACTCGAATGTTTTGGAACTGGAGAATGGGTTCCGCACTATATCGGTGGAGTAGAGTGAGAGTTCTATTAACCTCACTTAGTACTGAGCTACAGTCATACTACCCTGCTACAAATGAAGTATCTCCTGAATGCACACTATGGGAAGAGTTGCTGGGACAAACTCTGCACGAAACAGGCTCTCAATGTCTTTCTAGAGAAGCTTCAACTCTTCCTGAACATAGAGCATCATGCTCCACTAGCTTCCCATTGTTGCTTGTAGCAGGCTGGCAGCAAGAATCACCATGGGATCGGCTCGTGTCCCTCCTAGTTGGAAAACTCTCACCATAGCCCGTGAAGGGGTGCATGCATTGCCCATGAAGGGGTGAGTATAACGATATTCAGTAGGGACCTTGATACCCTCAAGGTATCACAAAATAATGCAAGGATAAACCCAAAAGTATGAAATCAAAAGATAACCCTACTTATGTATATGCCCATACATATACCTAAGTTATTAAGTAATCCGTCCAAATCATGGGGAAAACACAAATGTTTTGACTCAGCTCAAAACAGAATTTAATTCTAGGGGTAGTATCAAGTAACATCCCCAGTCATATTATCGAAACATCGGCTATTAGATAACTCTTCCTCTATCGAGTACAGTGTTCCTGCCGCGACACCAAGATCACTTCCCACTAACCTTTGACTGTTGAGGTACTAATCCTGTCGTGTATCGTGGATCTTCCGCATCACCAAGAAAGATCTCTACCATGGGTCTTCCGCGACACCAAGGCACTCCCCACTATGGGTCTACTGGGACACCAAGGTACTCCCCACTGGGCTAGTATAGTCACTCCGAGTCAAAATGGTCAGCAGTCGTCATGTCTCAACCAACTACTAGGTCTTCGCACTACGCTCGCTCGTCTCCGGGAGGATCCACTCCATGATCTACTGTTCAGTACTCCAACTATCACGAATTAACACGAAGATGTATCTCAAATAGCTTCCACGTCATTGGGGTCTCAACGCAATAGACGGCGCATCAATCAGACACTCGGTCTCTGAGTTATTAGCCTTTTAGCCTTGGGGGCCCGGTTGGATACGTGCACATTCCATCCTGACCATATATCAACTATACCCCAAACTCCACTAGGGTATACTCAAAGGGACCATCACACTCAAATATTTACAGCGCCACTGAATATTCATCAAACAAAAGTCTGGTGCCAAAGATATGGATGAAGGAGCATAAATAGGTCGTCGTGGGCCCGGGTCTGGTCTAACCTGGTCGGACCGACCCAGCCCGACCCACCCCACCCCTGTACGGGCCAACCCGGTTCAAGTCTACCTGGCCAGACCCGTTGGGCGGGCCAGCCCACTGGGTTCGGCCCAGCCCACTGGGCCCAAACCAGCCGGTCACGATGGACTATGAAGAGCCATGCAGGCGCGAATTTGCCGTGAGGGCGCGGATCCGCTGTGGGTCGGCGTGAGGGAGGTTTGGCCCGGAGGGAGCCATGTTGGAGGCTCGGCCTGAGGGCTGGGGTGGCGCGAACATGGCCTGTTTGGACAGCGGGTGGCGTGACCAGGGCCGGTTCGACCGGAGCAGCCAGGGTGGTTCGGCTGGCGGAAGCCGCGATCAGGAGGCCGGGGTGGCCTGGGCACAGCGTGGCTGGGGCGCGGCGTGGCTCGGGGACAGTCCATCCAGCAGTGGCATGGGTCTGGTTTGGTCGGGAGGCCAGAGCGCCACATGGATGAAGCGTGTCGTAGATGCCATAAGTGCAGTGCCTTTTCCTTCATCACCTTCATCACCTTCCTCCGTTTTGAAGAACACCGCAAAACAACACAAGGGTTATGGAGAGGACGATCCATGTTAGTTTGGCCTACACTATCCACATTAGTTCGGTAGAAAGAGGTTCACAAGAACAAAGCACATCATACCCCTCCGTAAAGATTCTTCCAAACTCGCAAAAAAAAGAATGGGTGTGCTTGTGAAGTGATAATCAAACAATATTAAACCTCTAAAAATACCTGCAAACTTATTCCCAACCCGCAAGGACAACATCCGCGGATCAAATTGATAATAATTTGATATTCATTCTTTTTTTTAGAAGGTCAGAATCCAGGGAATAAAATCATACTTAAACAAAATTCGTTCCTCGGTTTGATACGTTGACGGAGTCACGGGGAAGAAGACGATTCGTTGGAAAATGATGGACATCAGTGTCATCGGCATTTTCCTTGATGGTCGGTTTGTTGTAGTCAAAGACATCCTACGTCAGAAAACGTTTCGGGGAAGAAGGTCGAAGTCGTTCAACGTTCTTCATTCGTTTATCATTAGAAGAATGCATTCTTTGTTCGAAGAAGAAGTTCTTCATTGCTGAGAGCTTTTATCACAAAACCTCCTTCCTCCTTTTCCAACAAATGAATAGGTATCCCAAAGTATTAGATTATAATATCTATTAGGTCTTTGGCATAATATTCAAAATGGATATATTAATCACTTGGTTGTCACATTGAATGGTATGTGCATTGGCACAATTATGGTAGAGGAGGTCAAGAGGCTCCCTACCATTAATTGTGGGGATTTAGAGGTTTAGTCATCGAGTGGTCCCCAACACCAAAACCTCTCATGGGAAGTTAGGTTCTGGTGGTCCCCACCACCATAACCTCTAATGGGAGGTTAGGTTCGGGTGGTCCCCACCTCAACTTTCACAAGTAGGTTTAGATCCTGGTAACCTCACCTCCCAACACCAACATGGGTGTTGTAAATAAAAATAAAAATGTTACACACTTTTATTTTAATTTTATTCTTACACAAAAAACCAGAAACTATATTTCACCCTCGACCATCTGTCGTTGAGGTAAAATTATCCTTAAGTGAATACCAGTGCTGCGAGTTCAACGATGCAATCAAATTTGATTTCTGCGCACCAGTTCAAAAATTTAGAAAAACTCGCTTCTATGTTTACTAAATATACCCGAAAAAACATCTGATATTGATTCCAGTCACTCCGGGCCTCGGAATCACACGCCGTAAATTTTCATGCAGTCATAAAATTCAAATATATTTAGAAAACAATTACATGGAAATTTAGGGTCATTACATGTATGAATAATGTTTAATGATTGATATATTTAGTGATTTGTATTTTTATCCCTAGTATTCTCGTTACTATATTTACGAACCAAAAATTGACTATTCTATACTCATTCTTCCTTATAGAGTTCAAAGAATTAGTTAAATGGTATCAATATCCTAGAAAACAGATTTATTAGAATGGTAGTATTTTGGTTATGGGAAGATAACCCTTAATATTTTATTGATATTGAGGAAGTGGTGTTTATCTTTGATAAAGATATGAGGGACATGGGGAATAAAAATTGGATTGTATGATTACCTTTGAACTGACTAACAGTTTAATGAAAAACTATTTTATGTTATCACTGATGGATTTTATGACATTTTCATATTTTAAAAATATATTCAATAATCATTGATATTATTTATAGAATGATAAAGAAGTTAATTTCTGAATTTAGGAATGTTTTAATTTTTTTATTATGGTAATTAATGATATTACCATGTCTTAAGAGAATCTATTGTCAATATATTCACATATTGTCTCTATGAAATTAAGATCTACATCATGTTTTTGGGGGATTAATGATACTTTGGTTTTGGAAATTTTGTGGAATTATTTATATATTTTTTGATTTTAAACTTATATATGGTTCATATGGTTAACCATTTATGAAATGGTTTAAGTGGAACACTAGATGACGTTTTATAGATTAATGTATTACTTTTCCTCATGTAGATTTATCTATATTGGATAAACAATTCTATCTATTTTGTTATTACTTGAAATACGAGGAATGAATTCTCATTCTATTATGGATCCCATGATCTGTTAGTGATTCAGGCATAAAAGTAATCATTTTCTTTTCATGGAATAAGAGATGAAGTGGAAATTGATTGAAGCCTAACCAAAGGATAAAATTTTGATTACAATTCAAAGTAATGTTTATTTTTAGGTATATCGGTTGCTTTAAAATTCTTAATTATATCATGACGGTAGCATATTGATGGATGCTTCCAATGAACCTCTCATAGATTTATGAGTTGTCCCATGTAACTCTCACAATGATATACATGACCTATCACATATACTGAAATCATAGTTAATAAATTTTTACTATGATCAGTCTTATGAGTAACAACCAATGGATATTCTTGATAGTATATACAAAGATCTACGAAATAGGACTACTAAACTGGTCAATGTTTTTTTGTTGAAACCACCATCTTGAAAACATTTTGAGGGAACTATGGGATAAATGGGGATACATTTATCCATAGTTATTGGAAAAAAATGATTAATTTTAATGGATAAATGCATTTAAAGACATTGATATGTGTGTTTCATACATATATTTAATGGTGTTTTAATACATTAATTTGAAAAATATAATTTATATTCCATACCTAATTTGTACCCTATAAAATATTTTTTAATTTATGATTGTATGATACGTATATTTCATAATGGATTTATAAGTACAAAATTTTTAGAGAAAATGACACTTTACATCGTGACGTGAAGTGTCGCGCCATGAAATCAAAATATTCAATCTGGAATACAACATCATCTAGAGTCTAAGTAGAATTAGGAACCTAAAGTTATATGATTTCATATCCAAATCCCAATAAATCACATGAGATTTTTTCATATTGTCTCTTCATCTATCCTTGAGATTGATATTCAAGGGTTGTGACATTACACGTCATGATTTTCATTCATAATGTGAATGTTTAGATATAGAAAATATATGAAGAAGATATATCCACCACATATTACATGCTATGTAATGCATACATGGAATTATTTCATTAGGAGATGAAAATTTAAAAATCCATTTCAACGCCTACTTACATGATCTTTAAATAATATACATCATGAATCCATCGTGAAGACTATATTTTTATTCATTGGAATCAAGGATTTCATGGGATGAGGAATTTTTACATCCCTAAGACCACAAATAACTAGTTATTAACCAATTTTTTTCCACTAAATTCATAGTGACCCCTCTCTAAGTCTATAAATAGAGAGTTCTATAGCTGCTAAAAAGTAATCTGGATATCAACTAGTTGGATCACGAAGCCACACCGTGCGGGGTCCTCACTAATTTCATCTTTATCTTTCATTTATGTTTTCATTGTAAATCATCCATCCCCATGTATACCTCATCTCTACGATAAGGGGTCAAACCAATATTATTTTGGTTTTATGTATTTGAAGGGGTAATACATTGTTATATTTATTTATTATACCTTATTCATGTATTTGGATTGGCGTAACTAATTAATAAATTTTCAATCCCTTTCATTTTATTTTCATACACAATTAATTGAACTTTTAAGAATCACTTTTAATTACACAACTCGACACAAAAAATTAGGCAAGACCATTTTCACAATTAATGTACCTTTTTTTATAAATGTTACCAAGAAAAACATGATTTATAGAAACCCTAAATTACTGGACCATGGTATATAAGGTATTATTTAATTGTGTAGAGGTTGTCATATCTATTGGATCCAACTCATCTCGACTAAAACACCACACATGGATTAATCATTTTATTTTATAAAATGAAATGACTCTTGAATCTTGAAACTACATAAACGTGGTACACATTCAAAATATGATTTTTATAATCAATCAATCTTCATTGTCGTTGTTCTTATTTTTTAAAAATTAATCAAACTCATATGATATTCAACCTACTTCATAAAATAAATCAAATAAAACACCTTTATTTTAAAAACATAATTAAATTATATGGGATCAATATAAATCATTCTATTATATTCATTTTAATTAATTAATTAGCATTGAACTTAATTTTATAAATTTTTATTTTTTGTATACACGAAGTAAATAACGATGCCCTTTTGGTCTGTGAGGGGGGTTGAATGTAACACCTTAATATATTGTGAAATATTTTTTTTCGAATAGATTAAATCTTCTTAATATCTTACGTTACATGAAACACTTAATTTAACTTGGGATGCATGCAGTACAATGTTTATCGGTCATTATATGTAACACTGATATTAAACTAAATATGACATACTATTAAATTATTATTATTTAATATCAAAGTTATCGCCTACCCATTTTAATTAATATTATGGATAATATTAACTATGATATAAAAATATATATATTATACATGTATATAAAATTAATTCTTTGGCTACCAAATAATTAAGAATAAAAATAAAAAATATTTGAAAATAAAGGAAATGTACTTATAATTAACATTTTTTTGTAACAAAAATTTTTCTATGTACATAAATTAATAAAATCACATTTTGAGAACTAAATTAATTTAATTTATATTTTATCTATTAACTAAAATGTTCAACATTAAGTTTATGTGTTTTCATGATATGATATGATAATTAATCCTATTTCCTTCTTATAAACATTATTTTTCTAAAAAACATTATTGTCACCTTGTATGAAATTATTTAAAAATTAAAATTTTACACTAATAAAAAATTTATTTAACATAATAATATAAATTTTTAAAATTATAATCTCAAAATTATAATGGGATAATTTTTGAGAATTTTATGAGAAGATAAATTTTTCAATGATGAGTGAAAAATACTTTTTTTTATTAAAGAATTATATTTATTTTAATGAATATAAAAACATAAAAACATTAATATGGTTTTTTATGACTCATTAGTTAAATTATATATTTATTAATTCCATTTATTTCATGGTAACCAATTTCGTAATTAATTTTTATATGAAATTGTTTTGAACTTTTGAACATTTTATCATTAGAAAATTACATTCTTATCATGACTATGGGATTAATTTTATATAAAACATCACCACCTATATGAATGGAATTTATAAAAATAGATTCCATATTATAATATTTAATAATTTATATATTTTCATAATTTAAAATTAAGTTTCTACCATAATAATGGGTAAAAATAGTAAAATGAATTATTTACCACCTTTAAGGTAAAAATGGGTTTTCTGGGGGTTAAAATAAAATTATAAGGGTTTAGAATAACATAAAACATGTCCAAAACCCATATTTATTCCACATATAGTCTTTATATAGTATTTTTGTTTCTAATAACTGCCATTTTTATCCATTTTTCAAGTGAAAAAACTGGGTACACCTTTTTCTTTTGAAAAATTAAAAGTGTACCACTCAACTCACTTATTAAAGGAGACCCACTTTCTACACATATTCTTAGAATCTCTATTTTCAAACTTTAATAATCATCTGAGATCATTATTTATTATGTTCCCATTCCATGGGTTATTGAGAATGGTCTCATGTATGATTAGACAAAGAGGGGATATAGTTACAAATAACTTTATTGGAGATGATTTAGTTCACATATGAACTATTTTTTTCTATGTTTCCATATTCATTATTCTTTTACAATCCTCTTGTGTATATTTATATAATGTAATGATTGTTTATATAAAATATGAAATATCTATATAAGAAAATCATGGTTATATATAGTTTTTATCAGAGGAAAAGATTGTTAAAACATTTGAAAATAGAATTAGAAAACCTTAGTGAGATTCCTAGGTATATTTCTAAGGATGTTCGTTGGTATATAACTAAGGGTAATTCTATGGACGAGTTAATGTATATGAAAATTTCATGGAATTTTGGTAATGGATAAAGATAGTTGTTCCCATGAAATGACATCACTATCAGGTTACTACAAGTGTATACAGCTTTGTAATAGATGTACCTGGAGAAAATAACTCTAAAAATAGTGCATTTAAATGAACTTGATCATCACTAGGTGCATGATAATGAGCCTTGATTTATTCCTAGTTAATTTCTCATGAGGGATATGCATTGGAAATTCACTCACTCTATAAGAACCATATTTAATGATGTAAATACACTTT